>JBAMYA010000015.1:13383082-13422465 GCA_037176975.1 Arrhamphus sclerolepis | reverse complement strand
TATCTATCTATCTATCTATCTATCTATCTATCTATCTATCTATCTATCTATCTATCTATCTATCTATCTATCTACCTGCTAATGAGGAAACTTAATGGAGAATGAGACAAATGAAAGAGGAATCCAGTCTGCATCAGCAGACAGCAGAACAAGGAGAGAAGAAAAAAAGGAAATGGGGGGAGGTCGCAAGAAAAGAAAAACCTGACAATATGTGTTTGAAGCGGGGAGAGACGGAGGTGAGCTGGGTGGAGGGGGGTAGTGGAACCTCTGAGGCTTTGGAGCCAATTTGAAGACCTTGTGATGCAAAACCAGTCCTCAGCAACAGACAGTTCCCATGGCAACTGTGAGCTGCCAAAGTTCCTTGTTGACAAATGACAGCTCCCCTCTCCTCAGCACTCACTCGGCAATATGTGTGTCTGCATCTTTAGCGTGTGTGCATGTGTGTGTGCAATTTGGCAAGTCTCCATCTTTTCCCCAGGACTGGGGGGTTTGAAATGGAGTGAGAGGACAGAGACAAACAGAGTGGTGCCAAGTGAGCATACATGCATATGGTATTTAAACACACACACCACATTGTGACAGATTTGCTGCACTGTGCTCAGTATATTCAGCTTTATAATAGAAAATGACTGTAAATATGTCTTAAGAAACAAATGATGCAGTGGAGTAACAGCAATAATAGTAATACCGCAAATACCTCCCACAGGACTCGTGGAAAATCTGTAGTGTAACTCAGTTATTTTGAAAAAAAAAAGAAATGATATGATGAGAAACAACTTCCACACGTTAGGTCAGGTGTATTGCTTTAACATTTTGTGAGTGGGTGTGACAGTTAGTTAGCATGTGAGATGAGAAGTCTGAATGCATCATTGTAAATAGAATTGCGAATAAACAATCAAAGGTAAAAAGAAGAATGACTGAAAGACATTGACAATGGAGTTATGAAAGGCTTTAGAAAGTAAACAGCTGTGGATTGAAATCTGAAGATCTAGTAACAGACACCTGATGCAGATGTCAGTGAATAAAGTAAACAAATGTCAGGGATTAACAGAGGCGACCGACTACCGCAGAACATGACGTGTAAGAAGGCAGAGCCCACATTCTTCCAGACATACGCCTTTCTGGGCCAGTGCTTTCCTCCAGTTACTCCAGGCAGCAGACAGGATCATCAATCGTCTCATTGTCAATGATTGTCTTTTCCTGCCAAAATGATGCCATCATAGCTTGGAATTCCTTGTGAAGTTCAGCATGTTGGCATTCTTCTTTTTTTTGTCCTTATCAGTACGAGGTTTGTGTGTGTGTATGTGTATGTGTATATCTATGTGTTATGGGTGTGTGTATGTGTATATGTGTTCCACATTTACTTACTTTGTTGTTTGTTTGTTTCACCATTTTGTGTAGGTCTACTGCATAAAATCCCAAAACCTTTTGATGTCCAAGGCTACTATAAACAAAGGTTACAAGAGCTACAAAAAAAAAATGCATGCACTAATATAGTACAAAGCACTATATTAGGGGGAGAGAGCTGAACCTTAAACTATACTCTACTCTAAAAAAAAAAAACATTTAACCACATCACACACTGAAGGGCAAAGACACACCCTGAAGACAAACATCGTAACTTCTTGTGTCTCGCTGTTCTTTACATCATATGCTGAAGGGGCAGAAAGAGATGATGAGAGAATAATTGCACTGCTGGGGCTGTGCTTGGTCTGGTGGCATGTCTGAACAGAGAGCTGGCAAATGCTGGAAAGCCTTTTGATGGATCCCTCCGGGAGGCACACTAAAAGAGCTGCCGATGTTGTTTACTATAAACCAAAATCTGGAGCAAATGCTTGACTGATGCATCATGCTGATCATCAAATTACTGGGAGGAAACAACAAGGACAACTCTTGTTCACTGTAACCTTTATACTCTTACTTTTTTGTATTCTCTGAGCAAGTTAAATTGCTCCTTTAGTGATTGTGCAGCACTTCTTATGAAAATATCATGATGTGACAGTTCTCACTGTCCATCTGGTGCCCACTGTCCCGTGGCTCTGAGGACCGGACTGGTCGACACAGCAAAGGAAAACCAAAGCGTAAATCAAGGAGCCCCAGCATGTGTATTACCCTAACGCAATGCACTCGGTGTAACATTTATAAATGTCACCTTCATTAGCACAAAGCTAACTAACTAATTGCTAACAAGAGGCAAGCAATATTCCCACACAAAAGTGTTAAAAAGTTAACTCCAACTTGCAAGTGGACAGAACTGATCCTGGTTTTTTTCTGTGATTTTAAGACTGTCACTAGTAAACTGCAGCTCCAGCTGCTGCACACGTGCTCAGGTCGGTCGGTAGGTTACTGACCAGGAGCATTTTAACGAAGCTAAAAACTTCATTTCCATCAGGAGCGGTGCTGAAGTAAGACAGAAGCTCTTAATTTGAGGAGCCTTTCCAGTAAATTAGTTTCTGTGTGTTTTTTCTGTTTGTGTACATTTGTGCGTCTGTCCCACCAGGCTGCGATACATCTCAGCAAACAGATGGTGAGAGGAAAAAAAAAGAGAACAGACTGGAGAGGACAGAACTGGAAGAACTAAAAACAGAAGCTTCAGCTTACATTTTACATCCTCTCTGCTTCTTGTTTCAGATTACTCTTTCAGTGTGTCCCTTTTAAACTTCCCATAAAAAAAATCCCTTTTAAAGTTGCAATAAGTAAATAAAAATCTGTATTATTTTAGTACAAACTAAGTTTCACTGACTTTAAATGTTTCACAACATTTCTAGTTTGTCTAAAAACCCACTGGACTAAATAATTTTGTTGAAAGAACTTTAAGATTCATTTATTTTAAAGGTAAATGGTACCAGAAAGCCTGATTTCTGGCATTCACACTCATTAATGAAGCAAATCAAACCATCTGCTCTCAAAACAGCTCCAAGCAAGGCAGACTCATGTACATATAATTGTTTCTGAGCTAAGAAATCAAATTAATCACATTCCACCAAACATTAACTTATTATAACAAAGGCATCCACACAAGCCTTGAACCATCTAGCCTCAGGACTAAATTACCAACACAAAGGAAGCAATTCTTTGAAAGGAGAAACTGGGGCTAAGGAGTGGCCCTCAGCCTTCAAGAACCGAGACAGGGAGAAAATAATAGCAACATTGTGGTAGAGGTTCTGATAATAGTGCAGAGAAGAAGTGAACAATGAAGTAACTCAATGACTTGGAAGCTTGGAGTTGTGGCAGGGTGTGATTTTTCAGACCCAATTTTGTGTTTCTGAATGAGACTCAAACAACAAAGACACACAAGATGTTATCCAGCTCTGCTATGTGGTCCCGAGTATCTGTTTCTGACCCCGTCACTGTGCAACAGGGTGAATGGTTTCAGCTTCGAAGAGCCGCTGAAGGGCAAGTCCATGTTCCAGGGCTGTGAGATTCACGAAATGTTCTTTTAAACAAATGGATGTTGCTCAAAATCTTACTAAATTGAAATGAAACTTTGACATGAAATCTCAACTGTGTGCTCTCTGAAGTGAGGGATTTTATTAAAAAAGGGCATATCCATATCTCACATAACTATGCGAGAGAATGACAGAGTGGTACGTTCATATCCATGTCAGGGCCATTGGTTTTAGAAATGGGAATATCAAGAACTATGACTGCTGAAGTGCTTTTCCAGAGCACACAGAAGAGCTCTGTATGAAGACTAAAAACAAAGATACGAGCAAGATTAAGTAGAGATTTAAAAGGGAAACTGGAAAGTTGTATGCTGTAAATAATGCCTAAATTGTAAATGTTGATAGGAATCAGTGGAGAATGTCAGGCTTTTTATGTGTCAGATACTCCATCAAACACTGAGGCAGATGATTAGCCACAACTGAACTCTAAGGCCACACTTTTTTTTCTTTCAGATGTGTTGTGAACATTTCATAGCTGGGATACTGATATCCTCCAAAGGAGGAAGCAGGACAGAAGTGCAGAACCTGAAAGGTCAGTGAGAGAAACTCGGTCAAGAACACATCTCTTGTTTGTTACCTAAGATGGAGCGCTAAAGGTAGAAATGCATCAAACGGCACATATCTGCAGTCCGGACACAGTTCTAGAAATTAGTGCAGAGCCGTTTCTCCTGAGTAGAAAAATACGGACAATTGCAAATGTAGAAAATCATTCATGAAGGCCGAGTCGCTAGAAAGCCAAAGGTCTTAGTGAGGACTTAAGGATGAAAACTGAACAAGTAATTTTAATTTAATTTATTTTTCCAATAAGAGGCAAGGACAGAGAGGAACATTTACATTATATTTGTTTTGCTTGATGAAAAATGTTTGAGGAAATTGGATTTGAAATTGTCTGAAATGTCCCGTCAGTGGAAGAATGAAGAAGTTCAAGGAACCTGTGGTTCACTTTCATTTTCATCAAATGCATTTTCTGAAACTGAAAAGATCTGACATAGTGAAGGATTTTAAAGATGTGGGTCTCACTGGGTCTAAACACTTGCACTAATGATTATTAATGTGGATTACGAAGAGCAGACACGTTATTTAACTCACATACTGATGCATTTAAGTTAATTTGATGTATTAGTCAGGAGTTTGCTGGCTTTTTCATCATGTACATAATAATGTTGTAATAAGATGAATGTTGCAATGTAAATGACTTAACATTGCGAGGGAATTAAATTTAAAAAAATGTTGCTCTGTGCTGTCTAAAACTGCCTGAACCAAAAGGATAATTAAAGGAAGAACAAAAAAACTACTCTGGTGAATGAAAATAAACTATAGCTCAATCAGAGAACAAAGCAAATGAACAGACAGACTGACAAAGGGAGGAGGGACAGAGCTATAAACGCAAGCAGAAAGGGCATGTATCTCATTATCTATCATCAATTTGTAAGTCTTCAATTCACCTCCTGTCTGCCACCAACGATGGCAACAAACAAGCGAAGACGTCAGGCCAACCTTAGTGGAGTCGCGGGAAAATTTCACAAACGGGAAATTCTTGCTTCGTCATTTTAAACTTTGAAGCTCAAAGGGTCTGCCTATGGGCACGACGTCATTTTTCTGACATTCTTGCTTGGCTTCTTGCTCAGTCACTCTCTCATTTTCTCTTCTTCGTTTTCTTGTTTTCATTCAGGGGAATTCTGTAGAACTCCTACAGAAGTAAGTGCATTTGGGGAAATAAATGAGGGCCGCAAACGCAAGAAAGAAAGAATACAGGAACTTAACTTCTTGGACCTGACCTTCCTTTGTGGTGCTTAGTGAGATATGGAAAACTGTCAAGGGAAATGAATCAAAATCCAAAGAAAAATATCATGAAATAAACACACAAAAGGCAAAATAAACACATGGGGCTGTTTTTTTGAACAACCCCATGTGTTTAGCTGAAAACCGTCAACCTGGATGGAGGTTTGTCACTTTTGTTAGCCTCATCCTCAGTCGCTCTGCGTCTGCCTCAGCGCTGCTGTTGTTCCTCATTGCTGACTCAGCACTGATCAGATCCATCACTGCAGCTGTCCTTTATTTAAGCTAGAACATCATCCACTCTTTGGGTGACCACTAACAGCTCCGTTTTTCACCCACTGATCCTGGATTTTCAGATATGTGGCGTCCTCATCTTTTTGTTTGGTCGATGCACGTGTTCAACGGTTCAACTACCACTGTGGCTGCACTGAAGCAGCTGTGCAAAGAAAATTGTGTCAAAATACCATCATTATATCATCTTGTCAGAGACCTTTGGTCGCCATTGCTGGTTTTTAATGCTGCACAGTTAGCTGTCAAGTTCATTAGATGATTATCTTTTTTTACATGAGCGATTTAAGTATTACGTTACCTTTTTTATATATATATATATACATATATATATATATATATAAGTCCACTTTGAGTCATCTTCTGTAATATTTAACAAGGACCTAAAACTCAATCAAGTAAATGTCGTCAAGCCATTTGATGTCTTTTCCACCTGAGCTTACCGAATGTGTCTATGTACAGCGTCAAACTGTGTTAAATGTGTGTTCAGCGTCCCATGTGAAACGTGACCTGACAGCCTGAAAGCCTGTGCTCTCACCTGCACCGCAGAAGGGCCTGCGCTTCCTCAAACTGATTCCTGAGGAACAAATCAAAGGCAGCCATACAGTCCTCCAGAGCCAGCGATAGGTCAGACCGCGAGCACCTGCAAAGGAGCACAACATCATGTGATGAGTGTCACTTAAATAAACAGTTGAATTTACAACCCCAATTCCAAAAATGAAAATCGCAGGTATAACATAGCGCACATATCAGATGTTTACCATTTCTTGGAAAATAATTCAGTAAGGGTCTTTAAAAAAAAAAATTAAAAAGTTGGAACAGGGGCAGAGGAAGGCTGGAAAAATAACTGGTGCAAAGCAAAAACAAATGGAGGAAGATTATGGTTTATGAGATTTGCATTGTGGTTTTTGTTTACGTTTTATTGGGGTTGTAAATAAAAACAAGCACTTTATATATAAAATTTTACACCATGCAAAAAACAACATTCATTCACTCATTATCTACACCTAATTCAATCCTGCTTAGGTCGCCAATACATCACAGGACCCCAAACTAAGACAAACAAGGTAATCAGCCATGCATGCTCACACTCACTCGTATGGACAATTTCTGAATCAATTTTAGAGTCGACCCAACATCTGTGCCTTTGGACTCTGGGAGTAAGCTAGAGTGACCAGACCCCCGCCCCCAAGTCCTGATGAGAACACGCAAACGCCATGCAGAAAGGCTCAAGCCAGGAATTTCACTAATTGTGAGAAAACAGTGCTAACCACCACTTTGCTGCTGCTGCATAAGAAATATCAATCTGCTTTTTCTTAAAATATGGCAAAAATATGGTTACATGACGTTTTCACAGCAATACAGCCTATTTTATTTGCCCCTCATTAAGTGAAACCACACTGTGTTGTCTAACTTCCGTCAAGTCTCAGAGCTGCCACTGTTTACTTGCACGGCCCTCCTTCCTGTAAACCTTTGCACTAATCTAATGTTTGAGAAGAGAGACAGAATCAGTAACACAAGCAGTGTGAGCCAGAAAGGCAAAACTACTCTCAGAGATTGCTTTCCTGTTAGTGTTGTTTCTGCTTGCATTACACTGCAAATTACAGAAGGAATCGGCATAAATTAGAGAGCTTGCGCAACAGTTACAGAATCACCAGCTTCGAGAGGAACGTTGAACATGATCTGTCATTACTGGTGGCAGAACAGGCCACCAAGTCCTGACCGAGTCCTGATACAGTTTTTCTATTTTTTACATCTTGCACATGACCCTCACGTGACTCGTCCATAGTGCGACTAATCTGAGCACAAGTAATGACTGAGAATCATGCATGTCAAATGCAGATTTAATTTATATCTAACAGCTGAAACACAGTCAGTCAGTAGGGTATTACCCCTTTGACACAACAGTTTTGATCTCCTGCGGCAAACATTATGAGACAGAGGAATATAAGAACCCGAGGAGAGTCTGAGCAAACACAGCTACAACTAATGTGCATAACAGCAGTGACTAATATACTTTACATTCCTGTCCAATAGGAGCACGGAGGAACAATAAACTCATCTCATACATGCAACACACCACCACCAGCTCCACAGAGGAGCACACACAGCTCTGCGCAGCTCTGGCTAATGACATGCGGGTGACTGCTGTGTTCACCATATGACCAGCTGCTGTCTGAGCTGCTCAATAACAGCACAGGAACAACAACTCTGACGGGAAACACACAGATGTGCGATCATTGTCTCTGTATGATCTTCCAGAGCTGCCGTGGCAGATTCTGGTAACAAAGTACGAACAGACATTTCCAAATAAGCATCTGTTTTTAAGCGCAATGTTATGTGTGTTTTGTATGACATACAAGTTAATAAAGAACTGCAATACATAGTTCTATAGGATATACGCAGATGTAATAATTTACTTATTAAACATTCACCCATTTTATGATTCTGAACCCACAGATGATAAATAACAAAAGGACGGATTAACACAAGTATTAATAGCACCAGGAGGGAAGTAAAACAAGAGAACATGGTGTATAGGCATTCATGTCATTGATTTCAAGTATAACGCTGCCCAGAGTACATCTAGAGTCACATGTCCCTCCATGTGTTGCTCAGCCAAGCCAGTCCAACCTGAGATTTTCCTTCTCTGTCTGCGCAACAAATGTCCCTTTTACAAATCACTTTTGTACCCTTTAACCCCTTTAAACTTTGACTAAAAGCAACTACTCGAGCTTGAAAGTATCACAGCGTGTAGCATGTAGCGATTAGCTTTCACGTCTGAGGGAACACTGCACCGAGTGTCATGTCTGAACGCTGGATGTCGTTTTTGCAGAAGGCTCTCCTTTACTCCAGGGTTTTTTTATTTATTTTTCGGTTATGTATACACTGAACTGAACGGCATTTTAAAAATGTTTTTTTTAAAAAGAACCCTGAACATCAGGGCTGTGAGAAGAATTCATGATGACATGATGACATGCTTCAGGCCACATATGGACTAGAGTTTTCTGGAGATGTAGTTTATAACAAGCATGGCAAATGCAACTGGATGCATTTTTTGTTTTTATTTTCTTTGGACACCAGTGGCCCCTTTGCTAATAGAGACAAAAGAAGCCCCAGAGGACAACATGGACCAGAGGGTACCAGGCTGCACCAAGGGCATGTAGCCTTTACATAAAGGACGCTTACATGTCCAACTAAAGCTCTCCAACAGTTTATGTTGTGGATGGATATGGTCACACAGCCACATCTTACTCTAAATGTGAAAAACATCTGAATGAACAGTCTTTCCAACATATCTATGCTCTGCCTATGTCAGGAATGAGGTATAAAGAAGCAACAAAGCTCGACGCGTATAAGCCATGGCGCTCCCTACAGGACTCATGTGGGCCAAATGACTGGAAGTAACTATTTATGCACAACACTAACAGTATAAAGACAACAGGACTGATCAAAACAGAACTAAATTAAGATTTGAACTGAGCTTTTGCCCTTGCCAGTGAGGAACTGGCAACGCTCAGAAGAATCCAATAAGTATGACATGAAACTCGGTGATGGTAAATGAAACTAAAAGACTAAAAAGATTGATTTCATGAACAGTGCAAAGGTTGCTCTGATGTTTAACTACTGACTCCAACTCTGATTTAAAAAAAAAAAAAGCAACAGCAACCCAAACTCTAAATCCTAACTTCACCTAATCTGTTTGATATTATTCAGCCATCTTGAATATATTTAAGTCAAATCACCTGTTTTATTTAGACTATGATCACAGAGGGTAATAAAGCTAAACATTTCAAGCTGTAACCGTTCAAACAGTTTAGATTATCTCATCAGTAAACTAACAATGGTCACTGTCTTACCACAGATAATGACACAAAAAGACAAACAAGCAATGGCCATATTGTTTGTTTAAAGCTAGAAGCCAACTCAATTAGCACAGTCTGAATAGAAAACCCCTCTGGGACAATCCAAGTCTTGAGGACACTGAAAGTAAATGAAGCTGTGAGCAAAAAGAAAAAAAAAAAGATTATATAGTACAAGACTGTCTTTCAAATGGAGGGAATTGTGGCAATTGTGAAATGCCAGCGTGAAGAGAGCCTGTTAGGTTGAGGACAGCGTGCCTCACATTGTCCAAATAATTTAATAGAGCTCCAGGTCAGCAATTCTGGGTTCCTTTCTCCAGAGAGCAGCTTACACAATGATGATCATTATCAGACATGCACCGACATAAAACTGGCACTGCAAGTGCTCATATCAATAAGCAATCATGCACACACAAGTCGTCTAACAAGATATGAAGTATTAGTTTGTTGACTCTGCTTCACTGAGCTTTCCGCACAATCATCCCAGCTGCTGCTGATGTTCGAACACCAGGTTGTATTGAGCTGCGTTTAAAAAAAAAAAGAGGTCCTGCAATAAACTGAGCAAGTTTGCCCACATGGCTGAGCTTCGCGGCCCCGAACACACACAATTACCCTCATGTGACAGTTAAGAGCATCCCAGAGGGGCAAACACATCATCATAACACACACGACAAGAGTCTTACCCATTTGACAGACTATCTTCCTCTCCTGACATTTTCATCTGGCAAAGAGTGTGTAAGAGAACGAGACGGAGGTGAAAGGAAGAGAAAATTGCAGAAGTGAGCCTTGGGCCTTCAGCAGTGGCGCAGAGTAATGATCTGTGTTTCTTTCTGTAGCTGCAGACTCAAGAGCAGAAGCAGCAGAAGGGCAGAGAGATAGAGAAAGAGGGAGGGAGAGCAGGAAGAATGAATGAGAGAGGGAGGGAGGAAGGACGCAGCAGCAACAGCAGCTCTTAATCAGATTGGGATGACTATCACTCATGAGGGGATACCACATAACCTATCTTTGCTGCCCAAAACAACACACGCTCTCACAAAAACACAAACACACAAAGTCTGTGTCACCTCTTCCGATGGTCAGCCTGATGCTACACACACTGCAGTCTCTCCTCTGATTGGTTCAAGCTAAATCAGGGGTGGGACTAAAGTGTCCATGACTTCACAGACAGAAGGCTTAGAGGACTTTTATATAAAACAAGGAACTTCTAGGGGACAAAAAGCTAGCATATGCTGCAATCATAAAGTAATAGTAGTATTAAAATAGGATTGTTTCTCACTACTAGAGTTGAGAGAAGGAGGCTTAAAAGACAAAAAAAAAAGAGATGGGGTGTTGTGTGCTGGTCCAGTCTGCTGCAGTGGCAAAGAATGAACACTGCGGCGAGTCTGGAAAGATGCAGCACAGCTGCTCCGGCTGAGAAACAACAGATGAAGTGCGGACACGGTGATAAAGCATTTCAGTACTCTAAACGGGATGACACAGCTCACACATCAGATGTATTTGAATGAGTGTGTGAGAGAGAACAGAACAGAACACATCACACAGAAGCCGCTTGACGTCTCACGTGAGCAGTGGAGCTAAGTATCTGTTGTAATTAGAGATGTCCTGCATGACTAATAGGTCTGCCTCACAGCGCACTTCTGACCTGACACGAGGCAGGAAGAGCACACGTAGTTAATATTCATGAGGTCTGTCTCCACTAAGCTTTAAGGCTCAGTGAGTAAATAACATAAAAACTATTAAGTAAAGAAAATACTGTTACTTGTATCCATGTATGTTATTACACTGTACAGTCCACATACAGTACAGAGAAAGCTTTTCAATTCCTTGACTAGTCACTGTGATGTCACCCACTGCTTTGTAAACTGAAATGGTTATTTGATTGTGATCATCTAATTATCTTTGGAGCCAGAATTGACCATGTTTGGCCTCGTATTCATTCGATTAATGTCAAAAGGCTGTGTAGAACTGATCAGAAGTATCAGAAGAA
Organism: Arrhamphus sclerolepis; assembly: GCA_037176975.1. Lineage (NCBI taxonomy): Eukaryota > Metazoa > Chordata > Actinopteri > Beloniformes > Hemiramphidae > Arrhamphus > Arrhamphus sclerolepis. The sequence goes on along the minus strand of JBAMYA010000015.1, from coordinate 13,411,102 downwards.
CAGTGGCTCTTATATACAGCGGGTGACATAAGTATTGAACACGTCACCAATTTTCTAAGTAAACATATTTCTGAAGGTGCCAGATGTCGGTAACAACCCATCCAATCCACACATGAAAAGAAATCAAACCATAGCCGTCTACGAATTAAGGTATGTGTAATAATGAGAAATGACACAGGGAAGAAGTACTGAACACATGAGTGGTGCAAAAAGCCGTGGAAAGTCATGACACCAGCTAAAATCTATCAGTAAATAGAAAGCAGTCCTGCCACTTCATACAAATTAATATCAGCGGGTTCAACTGATGCCATTAGTTACAGAAGAATTTCAACAAGGTTCCAGTGAGCACTGTTGGGGCCATAATCTGGAAATGTCATTGGTAATCATCATTTTACCAAACACCGGCCTCAACCAGGTGGTCCCCGTGAGATTTCAGAGAAGTGAAAAGAATTATCAGAAGAGTTGTCCATAATTCAAGGACCACCTGTGGAGAGCTACAGAAAGACCTGGAATCAGCATGTAGCATTGATTCAAAGAAAACGATAAGTAATGCACTCAACCGCCACACGCTCACCACGCAAGACTCCATTGCTGAAGAAAAAGCATGTTGAAGCGCGTTTAAAGTTTGCTCGCCAACATTTAGACAAGCCTGGGAGATACTGGGAGAATATAGTCCGATCTGATGAGACCAGAACTGAACTCTTTGGATGCTGTAATACACAACATGTTTGGAGGTCAAAAGGAACTGCACATCACCCCAAAAACGTCATACCAACAGTGAAGTTTGGAGGTGGGAGTATCATGGTGTGGGGCTGGTTTTCAGCATACAGCAGTGGCACGCTTCATGTAACTGAAGGAAGGATGAATGGACGAATGTACAGAGACATTCTTGATAAAAATCTGCTGCCATCTACCAGAATGGTGAACATGAAACCAGAGTGGACATTTCAGCAAGACAATGATCCCAACACACAGCCAAGAAAACTCTCAATTGGTTTCAGAGGAAGAAAATAAAGCTGCTAGACTGGCCCAGTCAATAACCTGACCTGAGTCGAACTGAATATATATGGAAGGAAATAAAGCTCAGAGTTCATAGAAGGAGCCTACAGAACTTTCAGGATTTAAAGAGTGTTTGTGTGGAAGAATGGGTCAAAATCACACCTGAGCAATGCAAGCGATTAGTTTCTCCATGCAGGAGCAGGAGTCTTGAAGCTGTCATCACCAAAAAAGGCTTTTGCGCAAAATATTAAATACATTTCAGTGAGCATGTTCAATGCTCTTTCCCTGTGTCATTTCTTATTATTACACATAACTTCATTTATGGACATCTATGCTTTGATTTCTTTGCATGTGTGCTCACACTTTCTTTTCAGTCATGTACCACATAAACCTGCTCGATTTGATACTTAACGCAGAATTCTCTGTGAATGTGCAGAATTCACATCATTTCACAACAGTTTAGTTCAATCAGAAGAACACTTGCCTCTTTATGATAAAAGTTGTTTGATCTCTAGTGGCGACCTGTCTAGATTTGTTTTTCTTATTTTGTTAAGACTGATGAGTCTACGTTGTCTGGTTTCCCTTCAGGATTCACAAACATGCACAGGCTCAGTAATTCAGTCAGTTCTGCTGCTTTATTGACTGATTCAAAACAGGCACTTTTCTCAACCTTCCACCTCACACAACCGTAGAAAAGTGAATCACTGGGCACACAAATCTGTTCGCCAGTACACACCATCATCTCATTCAAAGTGAAGAATTGTGAATGCGAGGTCTTAAAGAGAAAATTACTTTTGATATTATACCTTTATGTGTTGCTCTGCATCACAGATGTCTTCATGGTTGGGTAAGATGCAACATACTGCAACAGGTGATGGCTTTTGTACATTCTGAAGAAGTTTAGGAAGTCTCCTTTTTATTGAATGGAAAAAGTGTTTACAGTAACATGAGCACAGTTTTAAGCCTCAGAGACCACAAACTCTCTTGCTTTAGTCAGTAGTTTGCATGACATCATCAATACATCGAGTCAGAGTGACCTAATTTTGTCTGCAGGAACCCCTTCCACAAAGTGATATGACATTTTTAAGACCATTTAAAGGTGCCAGGTGCTAACGGGAATTTGTGTCGCACTGCAAACACATTTTCCCTTTTCCCAACTCTGTGATGTTCTTTTAAGAAATGTTCCTGAACCGGTTTCGCCCCAATCATTCGATACCGATTCAGTGTTTAGAGTTAATCCTTGCGTAAGTATTTTTTTTCCAGGATTATCTGAGACTTTTATCGGTATTATGTGATGTGGATGGTGATTTTAAAGTTTGCAAAGTATTCCGTCTTTCAGTCAATTAATTTACATCTAAGCCTTACTAAGTTTTGCGGTACGACCGGTGACAGTTCGGAACTCGATCATACCCATTTGAGGCGTTCATTGACCCTGGAGCATCTTTGCTGTCGGGCAGCTGCAGCCTGAAACACAGGAGCAAAAAAAAATAAAAAATCAAGGCTGTTTAGTGAAAATAAAGTAATCTCAAGGGATAAACACTATTGAAAGCTTGGCTATTGTTTAAGAAACACGTTCATGAGAGCCATAGAAACCCAGACACTGATATATGCGGACACTCCCAGGCTGCTCATTTCTTGACAATGATTTATTGAGCTCCACAGATATTAACTGGACACTCTGGGGAAATGTGTGAAAGCAGTCTGATGTGGGAGCACACTGTTCGAAGGTGTTTTAATGGTTCTATCAAAAAAGATGCAGATCAGCTGAAAGACTTATCAGTTTCAAGGCACTGACTTGAAGTCTGTGATGATGGGATCCAGGTCTGGACTGTTTATGACAGACAACCTGTAACAAGAAATAAACCTCAGCCTGAGTGTCTGTAGCTTCAATGGAGGATCGAAAAGGTTCAAATACCTTATTACAGTATTATTAGCAAGATGAACAGCAGAGGCTTTGTTATTTTCTCTACTTATTGTTCCTTACTGTAAGAAAAAAATAAATAACTGTATGCACAATGTGAACATACCGGCTTGGGGAGTCTGGGCGGACAGGGACGTCTTGTGCCTGCCCGGCAACACTAGGAAGAAGACAAAGACATAAAAACATTAAAAAAAAAAAAAAAACAATCTCAAGATGACGTGAGGAGATTAGTAGGATTATGGGAGGTCTGAGGACCTTAAAAGGAGCAAGATGTTTTTCACAGATTGTTTTCAATCTAACATTAGACTCACAGAAAAGCCTTTGAGATGCTGGAGAAGCTTAAATGAGCTGATAAAGTAGTGACGGAGGTGACAAGATACTTCATGATAAAGAGATGAAAAGTATTTGGCAAACAAGGACTGCATGAATGTCTGCAGAATATCTGGATTTAAATGAACGTGAAATCAGTTTTCCTTTGGTCCATCTCTTTTCCACAAGGTCCGTGATGCTTTGCTAAGACTGTGTAATCTTGCTGAGAAACAGATGAACAAACAGCAGTGATCCTAAACCTTTGTCCCAGCCCTCACGTTAGCAGAAGAACAAGTGGTAGCCCGATAAAAAGGTTAAAGGTTAAAATAAATGTTTTACACCTCCATGACTACTGCATCATTACATTCCAGTCAACATTTGTATGTGGGGCTCACCTGAAAAATAAGCACACTGAAGAACTGGCACCCATATGGGATTGTCCACTGGTTCCACATTGGCTCCATGTGAATTGCCCACTTGGGTTCACTTATGCAGTTGACCCAAGTGGAACCCAGATAAGATAAGATGCCAATCCTTCACCCATGTACCTGAAATCATCACTGACAGCAGTTCACAGGGCCAACGTGGGACCCCTGGACAGTCTCATATGGTTTTTAAAACCACTTATATTTCAGATGGACCCCACATACTGGCTGGAATTCTACACTGTTGTTTACAAATGAAGAAAAAAAATAGATTCATTGAAAAAGACAAAAAAGAAAAAAAAGAACAACCTTTGGTTGCCTATTAAAGAGCCAAAAAAATCTGAAAACACACATACAGCAGGAAAATAAAAAATTGTATCTAACAATAGCCCGTATTGAAAACATTTGGGTAAATGTGTGTTTTGAAGATCCAAAATAGACAATAGACCTAGTGTAGCTTATAATGTAAAAGTCATTTGAATATAGTTTCCCATTAGATACACGTCAGCACTTTAGACTATTTTAGCAACAGCATCATGTCTGTAATGTTGTCCAACCGGCTGCAGACTGGTTACAAAGACAGCACTCATTACACCAAACCCAAACTTTGGTCTCAAAGAAGTTAAAATCTTAAGACTTCTTTCCTGAGTAAAACACGACAGCTAAACAGGAACAGAGAGGACTCCTCTTCTCAGAGACAGTGATTTGAGGAGGATCATCAGCGAGGGCTCCTCTGCAGTCTTATCTACAGTGATGACCGGCGGGCAGGAAAAGCACATGATGATTAAACTGCTGGCTTCACTCAGAAACACACAGGTAGCCTGCTGACGGGGCCTGGACCGGCAGTGATTTCTCTCTGTCTCTCTACTCACTTTTTGCCGTCATCCTTCCTCACGCTTCGTCTCAAGTTAGTGATAAAACTCATCCCACAGCGCTGGGGACCCTTTGAAAGAGCAGGTTTATACAGCCGGCATGGAAGACGACATACGCACGAGGACAGATGCAGCTCACTCTCACTTCCCACGGACACTAGTGACGGAGAAACCACAGAGAAGCCACGGAGAGCCGAGTCTTCCTCCTTCCTGACGTGTAAAGGTGTGTAGTTGTCATCAACATAATAATCACTTTTCTATTCCAATACGATCGCTTCATGGTCCTAAAGCCCTTCTTTTTCAACCAACACCTTAGGACAGGGGTGTGAAACTGAGGTGGAGAGTAGCTGGTTTATGTCAAAAAGTTATGATTTAGCAAAGGTTTACAAAAGATTTTACGACAAAAGGTTGCTACTTTTTATATGTATAAAAGGTTTTTATAAAATTGTTTTTGTAAATTATTATTTAAATAACAAAAACTCGATTTTAGGGCATGAAGTTACATTTGACAAAAAGTTTGCAATTTTATATCAAAATGTTTCAAAAAGTTGATATTTTCCTTAATTTTAAGTTAAAAAGCCGAAATTTTGTGTTTGGTTTATACAATAAAAAAATCTTAGTTGTAAAATAAAAGTCTCAGTTTTTAAAATTGCCTAGTGATTATACAAGAAAAAAAATTATTTTAGTGCAAAAGTCTTAATTTTATGATAAGACTGAAGTAGACATTCTGTGACAAAAAATCACACACACACAAAAAAAAAGAAAGAAATCTGACAATAAAGCTGGTTGAGAAAGTAAAGAGTAACCCTCCCTTTAATGGTTACCAGGTGATGATGTGGCCCTGGATGAAATTGTTTGACACCCCTGCTCTATTTCATCCTGGGCCACATCATCACCTTGGTTACCATTAAAGGGCCAGTTTTATTTTCTCAGCAAGCTATGTTGTCAGATTTCCTGCTAGTTTATGAACTCAGTCATAAAACAAAAAAAAATCTTTTAAAAAAAGTTGATTTTTGACTTAAAAATGATTCTTTTATACTAAAATCAGACATTTTTCTTGAATGATTACATACTTCCAAAATAATTAACTTTTTTGTTTTAAAAAAAAAAAGAGGCAAATTTTCTTGTATAATAGCAAATTTTGCGATATCACATCTCTCTGAATTTTTGTCATAAAATCCCTATTTAAAAAAAGTGACCTTAGTCATAAAATTGAGACTTTTGTACTCAAATCACTATTTCATTTTTGCAAAGTCACAGACAAAGAAAGTATTTTGTATTTAAAAAAAAAAATAAAAGAAAAAAACAAAAAGAAAATTTGTGGTAAAATTGCAAATTTTGACAGATCAAGACTTGTTTTCATTTTTCTTTCTTTTTCAACAACCAAGACTTTTGGTCATACATCTCAGACTGTGACTTCTTATTTAAAATTACTTTTTTATTTTTGTTTAGAAAATATAAACTTTTTGCCATATTTTGACATAAAATTACACCAGTCACAAAACTGAGAATTTTGTATTATTTCAACTTTTTGTCCTAAAATGACAAACTCTTTTGATTAAAAACGTTAATTTTACAAAAATCTCACATTTTGAAAAAAATGTTCAACTTTATGTTGTAAAATCTTCCAAAAAGATTTGCTTAATAGTGACTTTTTGACACAACCCAGCTGCTTTCCACCTTAGTTATTGCACTTTTCGATGTCAATACCAAATCAAAGTTACGCGGTTAGAAGCAGATTATTGTCTTTGCTTGCTCACATGGGCCAGATTAAATGAAGCAGCTGGATTTGACCCACAGGCCTTGAGTTTGACACCTCTGACTTAGAGAGAGCATTCACACTGTATACGTACACTCACCGGCCACCTCATTAGGTACACCTACTAGTACCGCATTAAAATCCATTTTTCCTTCAGAACCGCTTTAATTCTTTATGGCATAGATTCAAAAATGTGCAGGAAACATTCCTCAGATATTTTGGTCCATAATGCCATGATGACACATAAAGCTGCTGCAGATTTGTCAGCTGCACATCCATGATGGGAATTTCCTATTCCACCACATTCCAGAGGTGCTCCAGTGGATTGAGATTTGTGGAGGCCATTGAAGTACAGAAAACCCACGGTCATGTTCAAGAAACGAGTTTGAGATGAAGGAGCCATCAGAAGATGGGTACACTGTGATCATAAAGAGATGAACGCGGTCAGCAACAATACTCAGATAGGCTGTGACATTTCAGCAATATCCAGTATCTGAAATCAGGATGTTTGGACAGATTTGATTGAATGGATGTGATGTAATATTAATCAATATATGCTTACAAAGGTTAACATAAGTCAAGCCAGCCAAGCTAAAATAACCCTAACCCTGCTCATTGTGCCTTTTGCAAAGTGGCGCCATGCATAATGAGGAAAAGAAAATGTATGGATGACATCACAGAGGCTTTATCCAGTTCTTCCTATACACTCTATTACTGTTAACAAGAGCTGAGATTTTCATGGCTCAGAAAAAGATTAAAAACCAAAAAACTTAATGATTTACAGTTTTAGTAAGGCACGTATATATTTTAAGTAAACCTTTGGTAATTCCTCAACATCTGGCTGTTGAAGGCAGAAATAAAACTCAACAAACTGCAAAACTACACATTTTAATTTTTATTCAGTTTCAGTTAAATGTATTACATATTCTGGCCAAACTGCCCAATAATGATTTTTTTTTTTTTTCTTACAAGTTAAGAAATACAAAATAAAATTTAATTTGAGCGAGTTTTAAAAAGCCTTTATGAGTAAGTCTACAAACATCAGTGGTTCTGGATTTGTCTGTACAAACAACAATAACATATTGTATAGTAGCCTTTGAAAGTGAGAAACTATGAACTCTAGTATAACAAGACACTCAGACATGCAAATCTTCTTCTCTTGTATTAGTTAAGTTCAAGGAGACGCTGCACTCATTTGGAAGTGCTGCATTAACTAAAAAGGTAAACTGGTTAAACATGAAAAGGATGACTTGAGGCTCAAAAACAGAAAAGAAGTCAGAATGAGAACAGCTGTACATTTTGTTGTTGGTCAGAAATAAGTAAGTAAATTGAAAACAAAGGTATCCTGCACTTCAGTTCAGCCATCCCTCATTAGAAACCTTCAATCACAGTTCAGTGTAAAGTTACTGTTCTGGGAGAAATTCAAGAAGAAAAAAAAAAAAAAAAGGTCATGGCTGTCCAGGAGGTCAGTGTGTGCGTGTTAACAAGGCATGAGGATGCAGTGCAACATGAGCTTTTATCCTCAGAGCACAAGGAAGTTTTTTGCAAGTTAAATGCAAACAGAGCCTGTGGAGCACAGACACGAAACACAACATTCACTGAATTTTTCTAAGTCGCTGAAATCCAGCGATCCACTCAGAGAGGAAATGCCTCCTGAAAATCATCCTGGAAAACAGAAATAAAGTTTGCACTAATATAAACAAAAGAAGCAACACCATGGCACATTTTGAAATGGAACAAAATGTGACACGATGAAAAGACAATTGCACATTTTATGTGAAAAAACAAACAAACTGTTGCTATTTGAATTAATAATTGAGCTTTATTTCATTTTTAAAAAGCAGCTGGAGCTGGACTCTGCGTTAGGGAGGCTACTTTAAGAATTTCCCTTCAGGGGGTTAAATCACATTAAGCAATCTTATTTAATATACACTACGGTGGCAAATCTGTTCCGAGTTTCACACATACAATCGTGACAACCCAGCTGAAATGTTCAAATTTATGTTTGTTAAAAGTCCAAACTCTAGTTTTGCAACTACGTCTCTAAAATAGCATTTTTTTATTAGGCCACATTCATGAAAATGAAATGTTTAATTGAAAATTTTGTAGCAGATTAAGAGATCAGGAGTACGTGTGTGAATCTAGGATGATCAAATACCAGATGAAGTTTATGTTTAAAAAGTGATTATGTTTTAATGCTCTGCAAAACACTGCGGTGCGCCATCATTTCTACTGCTAACCGAGGCTGAGACATGGCGGATGTAGTTTCATTTATATGTGCGATTCCAACGAGAAGTAAGGCTGCTTCTTCAGAAGTTGACATGTAACTTCAGATAAACATGCTGATTTGCTGAATTGGAATTACATTGCCGGAATGCTGGAATAACACGTAACTACTTCTCCCAAATGTGTGTGTATGTGTGTGTTCAGTGTGCTGTAGAGCACAAAAACATTGGGGGATTGCTACAAAATTACCCTGGAATCTCCTCACCACAAATGAGATGAAAAGAGTTTGCTTAAAAACTGGACTTCAGTCTGGTTATGAGTGCACATTTAAATAAATTACATCCAGGAAAGTTAAATGCGGCATCTGCAGCCTAATTTGTAAATTTCACTGTGATTTTATATCAGCTATCCAGTCCTAGGAACTAAACCTCCATCTAGGTCTCCACCTCCAGTCAAACCTGCAGGGACCAACAGGATGGAAAAACACTGACCAAAAAAAAAGAAAAAAAACAAAAAAAAACAACAACAAATAAAAACTAATCAGTTGAGGAAGAAGGGTGTTAAACAACTCGGGTATCAGTTTTCAGCCTCTGTATGGGGCCAGCAGATGCTGAATCAGTCCTATACATATCCCCATGTTGCTTTGGTGTTTTCTGGGCTGGACCGGGCCAGCCTGTGCCGTCCTGTGCAAAGCTAGGCCAGGTGAAAGGGGAGCTTCCTCAGGAGAGTTCAGACTTGCTTAGAGCGATGGCGAGCTCCAGGTCCTCTTGCTCCTGCTGCGTGAGCCTTGCTAGTCGCTCCTTTTCCTCTCGCTCGCTCTCGCGCTTTGCCCACTCTATCATGTCTTCCTCGGTTGGATACTGCTCCATGAAAACAGAAACAATTAAACACAGGCACACACTGGATGCAGGTTTTGTTTTTTCTTTTTGAAAATCCAGCCACTGGCAGAGGTTCTCAAAGTGGATATTTTGACAGAAATATAATGTTTTGTTTTCAGTCAAATCATTTTTTTTAAATCACTTGCAAGTCAAAATATCCATCTTGGGAAAGCTCAGGTTTCTTTCTTCTTTTTTTAAACAACTATTACAGATATTCTGAAAGGGGGACAAAAAACAAACAAATAAACAATTCCTGTGCATAAAAACAACCACTTCAGGGGATGAGTGATGATCTGTTATTGACTGTTAAGATGCAAGTGAAGGATGAACGAGGCTTGAATGATAATCAGCAAAATTCTATAACAGCAAAATATAAAGCAGAGCTTTGAAATAAACAGTCTACATGTTAAGCTGGTTAATCATGGTTTAGATGTAACATGCAGTTTGCCAGAAGATGACTCGGTGACAGACAAACGGAAGCCACACAGGTCATCCAGTCATGCAAAGACAACACCAACCACTTATCTTTAAAGCAGATGATTGTGCTGTGCAGTTTGTAGAGCATGCATGATGAAAGGGTTTAAGATGCATGTAATTAATTCAAATGATCATGCAGACACGATCCCGCTGATTCGCCCCAAAATGAATGACAGACACCAGTGAAGGTACAATAGGAATGATGCTTTTTATTTCAGAACCCTGTCACCTTCCTTATTTTGAGTTGGCTCACTTGACAGAATGTTCAGAACTTTTTTTTTTTTTTTTTGTGCCTGCTTTTACTTCAGCTATCAGCGCCTCATGACACAAAAAGCTGACCACACTGCAAACGGTTGGTTGCATGCATGCTTGATATGCAGGTATCAACAATCCCAATGATCAAACCTCAAACCCACCACAGTCTCTTTTAGTAATGGTAATACTATATGCCATATAAACTGGGAATATATGAACAATTAAGGGTTTCTCTGGATAAAGATTTCATGGATGCACATAGAGGCCACAGATGGTGCCCTTAAATCAACACTTTATTTGACTTCTTCAACACAGATGTAAAAACACGGATAATACATGCCATCTACATCTACACAACACACTTCTGATTGGACAAGACACGAGACCAGAATAAAGGAATTAATGGGATGAATGGTTGAGCAGATGGATAGAAGGATGGACAGAAGGATGCATAAATAAATTAACAGAATTAACGGCGGCATAAGTGAAAGGTGAAAAAATAAACACTGATTTGAGGAATGGTGGAGGCAGTTGTGTAAGTGAAGGACAGCCAGCCAATCAAACACAGTTAGTGCGTGCAGGTCAGAATGTGACAGAGGCATGCAGGTGTGGCACGAAAATCAACACCGTCTTCATATAGTCCATCCCAAATTCACAGCTCAACGGTTCATTTACATGCAGCGTTACAAGGGAATGAGCTGAGAGGATATTAACACCCATAACTTTATTCCTTAAATATCAACAGCATCTCAATCCCAGTATAGAACAATGAACAGTCATTTACCTCAACTCTTTTTAGTGACAAATGCAATTTTCTTTAAAAAAAAAAAAAGAAGAAAAAAAAACAGCCTCATAATTACTACTTTTAATCATTTTACAAAAAGAAAAGAACATTTTGTTCTTCTGAATTTAAGCAACACAGTGATTACAGTCGTCTGTAAATGACTTAAATGAAGTACATCTGAAAAAGGCTTAAGGCACAGCTTCACCTGGAGCCTGTATTCTCTAGTTTGTAAAACAAAGGCAGGTCAAACTTTAAGCTTATCGGCTGACGTATGAACTAGTATATCACTCATAAGGCATGCATCACGCTGCGGCTTGTTAGTCGAGGTTCGCTTATACTTCTTTGTCACAGCTGTGTGGATGCTGTGACATACTGAGCCCAGCCACTGACGGGTGTTAGAATATCTAATGGAGTTGCGATTAAAATTTAGCCGAGACAAATTCATCGTTAAAAGCATACTCTTTGTATTTATTTATTTTTAAATCCTTAAGAACATCCTTTTAGCACAAGATACTCATAATTTAGTCTCCTCTTTCACGTGCACAGGATGTAAAGTCAGTGTGCTGAGTTGGGATGGCTAACAAAGGTAATGCAAGCAGCCTCACATCCGTCCATTCACTGCCAAACATTAGATCTGGTTACATAATATATAGAATTTTTTTAAATACATTTTTAATGAATCAGTGTTTTCTAGAAGAATGTTCGTGTACAAATATCCTTCTAAAAAGGGTAATATTTTTCTAAAAGGGCTGAAATTGTTCTGAAAATAGAACCAACAGCAACATTAATCAAATAAACAAAAAAATACATTTTACAAGGCAAAGAAAGCGCCCCAGTAATAAGTTAAGGTTTACAATTAGTAGGCAGGGAAATAAGAAAAATAAGCCCAAACAAACTAAAGTGTCAGAAATCTACATCAGCTTTACAGAGGAACAAAAATGTTTTTGATTAAATGTATGAATGTAGCGTTTAGAACAGATGCCATGTGAAAGAATCCATGAATGTGTTAGTTTGCTGCTTTAGAGCTTCTTAATGGCAGTGGATGGATTGATTTAGAGAGCTGGCTTGATTTGCTCAGTGGCAGCAACTTTGTTGAACAGCTAGACGTTCATTAGCAGGAATAAAAGAGAAGACGGTGTGACTACTGGCATTCAGGTGGAGGTGAGAGGGATGGCGAGAGGGAGGTGCTCACTTTGTCAAAGCTGGCAAATCGGTCAGCTTCCCGTACGTTGTGACGAGGAGGGGAAGATGGGGCGAAGGGGTCGGCTAAAGGATCCTTGGCAGGCAGGGAGGAGGAGGAAGAGGAGGACAAGTCCCCTGAAGTTTGTGGGAGAAAGTGTCCTCTTCGATGGGAGGAGTCAGAGGACTCCGTCCTAGAGATGGATGATCTCTTACCTTATGAAGCACAGACAGCGGATGGAGACAGGAAGGGTTGATATCAAATGAATGTTAAAAGCACTCTTCACATCTTTCATGGCAAGATTAACAACTACTAACCTGGAGGAGGAGGGGGAGGTCTGGTTGGCGTCCCTGTTTTTGGGGGCAGGGCTGGTGGCACATCAGAGCTGGCGGACTGATTCTCCTCCTGGAAAAGGTTCTTGTTGTTGATGCCAAACTGATCAGGACCATTTGACTTCAACAGCACATTCACACCACATGAAATAAATATTTAAGTTAGAGACAAAACACAGGTGAATCATCTTTAGATCTCCGTCACAAAAGCACATACATGATTAAAGTACAAGCAGCTTTTTTTAAATCAAGAATGGATACCTCAGGTTCAAATACAGGATCATGTCTGAGCTCTTGTGCACTTTGGCTCTGATTTACTTTCAGTGTATCATACAGGACTTTCCATGCAAGCTTTTTTAAAGCCTTTGATGTTTTGAAACATCATGAAAAAAGAAAAAAAAATCTGATATGACTATAGATAACTACAGCATATGCTGCGTTTAACAGAAAATGAAAGACAGACAGAAAATCATCTGTCATACAACTGTGGATTCATAAAAAATATAAGAAAATCACAATACTCCAATTCATCCAATATTGTTTCATATTTCCCTGAAATGTTTAGAGTGAATTATAGCACACAGCACAAAATTCTGTTCAAGTAAACCTACTGTTTCCTTCTCCGAAACCACAATACACCCACCAACACAATCGGCCAGCTTGAGTCACTACATGTTTGTATTTGAGATGCCAGTTGAATGTGCTGCAATGATTTCAGCTTCCACCAAACAGATCAGTCATTCTTCAGCCACACACAACACTCATTTCAATATTTGCTGTGGAGAGCGGAATATGACTCAGAATTAGAAAATTACCTTTGTCAAGGCACTGAAATCTGCAAAGCCACCTCCAAACGATTCGTTACCAAACACTGCAGCAAACGGATCTGAAACATTAACAAAAGGTGAATGAGCACACTGCTTACACTAGTTTCACAGGTGTCACATGTTACGTATTTTAATTTAACATGTGTCCTTTTTTCCTCTACTCCCACGGTGTGATTTCATCCCACAAGTGATACCTGGATCTGAGGCGCTGCTTACTGTCGTACCACCTGGAGCAAATGGGTCATTGGCTGCTGCAGTGTCCTTCTAAAAAGACAAAAGACAGAGAGCAATCATGCTGTGTGTTTTAATGAAGTCTAGCATAGACAAACGGCATCAATTGACTAGACACTAGAATTAAAAGTGTATCATCGTATATGAAAATCAATATATTTAAGTAAAGTGAGTCTCCACATCTTTTACCCTCACTACAAGAAAACAGCTTCACCTATGCTTTAATGCACAGTATTGGACTGACTGTCTTGTTTCTGAATTCTAACTGCATTATTACTTTTACTGTTTTGCAGCAGCCTAAAAATACAGATACAGATATGCTACACAAGAAACACCAATCATCAAGCAGTAAATGTTTAATTAATATAGACTATAACTGAGATAAGTTGTTTTCTAAAAAGCACTTTACAATGGGGGGATTTTGGAGTTCATTGTCCTGCCTGGGGACACTTTTGTCATGTGACATGGCTGGGGGTTCTCCAAGCAAAAAAACACCCCACTTCCGCACTGAAGCCATTTCAGGAAATACGTTTTGTGGTAGTTCCTCAACTGACCACTAGGTGCTGGCTCCAAAACAGAGCAAATCCCAATTGACTCCCATGTTAAAACTTTACAGCAGGATACAAAAATTGGTTTTGGTCTCTAGTTAGATTTTACATCCATGACAGCTCCACAGGGGGTGAATTTTTTTGTACCACATCGGGTAAATCTATATTAAGCAATAAAGCTGACCAATCACATGCGCTAATTCATTTGAAGTGCTTGAAAGGGAGTTAGTCATTGGCTCTGCTGGTGGCTTTCACAGCTTTTCCTGCCTCTTTGCAACATGGTGCTGCACAGTTTGAGGAAAACTGGGCTTCAAAGGCTCTCTGTACAAATCTATGGGTCATGTGAACGGATAGTTTGTCCATCTCAATATACCCACAGGCTGAACCTTGTGGTCAGAGGGCAATCTGCAGTCATACTTTAAGGTTCAAATTGAGTCACACAGGCCGACAAGACATGAAAGCAGCCATTCAAAAGGTGCCAGTATAGGGATCCCCTGTTGGATGGTATTGTGATCTAAATCTAACAACAACAACAACAACAACAAAAAAGCTTAGAATTGAAAGGAGAAACAACACAAATATAATTAACTACCAGGCTTAAATTACCAGTGTTAAATTCCATGTTTTCACACCATATAACAATCCTGGTGAATAATACCCTCACCACTGGTTTGGTCATTCATTTAGTAGGAGCAAGTGTATAGAAGTTTACCACAGGGGTTTAACATCAGGTTAAAGTCTAAATTTCAGCAAGACTACCAAATGCAACTGGCCCATCCATTTAAAAAACAAACCAACCCAAAAAAGAACCCAAAAACAGACGTCCTGGAAACTAAATATCTTACACAATGTAAATCAGTGACTTTGCTCATACATTCATGGGTCCTTCGTTACAATGCCGTGCGTCTGAATCAGTGCATTGTGTTGAGGCTTTTCAGCTGGCTCACTCACCACTGCCAGATCGGAGCTGGGTGGGGAACTGCTGAATGGATCCGTCCCTCCATCCTGAGAACCAAATGGATCCACCTCTCCACCCATGGTGTTCATTTTGACCTTAAATGGGTCTGGATTATCCTCATCTATCCCCTTGGAGCTGAAAAGATCCTTGGACGCTGAGGCTGGATTTGCAGGTTTAGTAGCAAAGGGATCAGGTCCTGCTGTTGGTCCTGCAGCTGTATTATTTAACTTGACTGCAAAGAGGTCTGGCTCTGGTGCACCAGGAGTAGTACCAAATGGGTCAGCTGAGGCAGAGAAAGGGTCCTCAGAGGCAAAGGCAGCGCCGGAGGTCTGTGTGAAGAATGAGTCCGCAGCAAAAGGGTCTGTGCCTTTGAATGGATCTCCTCCAAAAGGATCTGATATGAAATTAAATACAGTCAAAGGAAATGCACTTGTATGAGATTTGCTTTCCATTAAAGAATCTGATTTGACTGATCATTATATCAAGTATCAAATGTAGAACTTACCTCCAACCTCTGTCTTGCCAAAAGGATCATCTTTGAATGGATCTTCTGCAAAGGCAAAAAGTTAAATAAAAAAAGAAAAAGAAAACTTAAATAAATCACCCTTACTTTTTAGTGTTTTGGCTCCTCAACACTGACAATTATTTACGTAAATACATGGATCTTTCAAAGCATTTTGTTTCAAAAGAATTGATCTTTTCTGTCAGGTGGAACATCAGCACAAAACATGACTCCTATTGGGAGCACTTACGATCAGTGAAGGGGTCTGAATGGAAAAAGTCCATTTCAGGCAGGGATGGAGGGCTGCTTTGTGGTGGCATGGAGCGAGGGCCAACTTGAGGAGGTAATGAGGAGGTGGCTGTTTCTGCACATTCTGCAGGCTCCTGTTGGATCTCTGGCTCTGGGGATTCAACCTGTTGAGAAGCCATACACAGCCAATGTGCATTTACAGTAAGCATTTTATTAATTTAGCACTTTAAAAGGAGAATCATCAAATATAAATGTGCTTTTATGGACGCTATTGATGCTGCACAGTCCACATCTCATGTCTGTGGTGCAGCTTTACATGAACTGATGTGACAAAGCAATTGTGGAACAACCAAATGCCCCTGGTGCTTAGATAAAATGACACTGACATACAAATAAAAGCCTGTCCAAAACCATCATCATCATTCAGTCATTTTACAAATGACACCTCGAGTTTTACACGTGCATACTACCTTCAGTGGGCTCTCTCTTGGCGATTCCTCTACATCATCAATAAAGTCAGACGAGGCATCAGGCACAGGGCTGCTGTTTTCCTACAAAATTTAGATGAAAATTAAGCACTGCTTTACTAAAAGATACACAGTCTGAGAAGTAACAGATTTTATCTTGAATCTGCAGCATAGTTATTGTTTATCTATGGAACTATGATGGCACTAAACATAAACAAGGTTTTCTATTCTTGCAAACTTATTAGGAAGTAAAAGGTTCCTCTCTATCTCAAAGAATTTCAACTGAGGCCAGTGTATTTGTTACCTTAACAGTGTTCTCTCGTGGTTTAGAGAGAATGGCCAAATTGTTGTACAAATCTGAGTTGGCTAGACTGGTATAGAGATCATCCAGAGCATCAGGCTTCTGCTTTTCATCCTCTGGAGTCTTTGGACTCTCATCCCTCTTCTCTTCTTCCCCTTCTTTGTCCTCAACTTCTTCCTTCTCCTTTTCATCTGAATGTTCGTTCTGCTGACTGCAGACACCAGCTGGTTCCTCCACCTTCAGCTCTTTTGGCGGGTCTTCTTGGAAGAGGTCCTGGTGGAAGGAGTCTCCCTGCTGTAGCTCTGCTGTAAGTCCTGCTGATCCATTGACCATGACAGGAGAACTGTCCTCGAGGGCTCTTTTCCAGCTGAGCTGGGCAGTGACTGACCTCTCCTCCACCTGAAGGTCTTTTACGTTCTGTTGAACCTACATGGGACAAAGATAAATTTGTGATTAAAGAAAAACAGCAACAAAAACACTATGCTGAAGAGCCAAGACACCAAATGAAAAAACCTTATGTGAATCTTGTGAAGGCTGCTGCAACACAGAATTAGTCAGATTTGTAATTACACAGATATATACACGTAAAATCAAACATGCGGTTTAAAAGTAAATATACATTTTAGGTTAAGTTGATGCACATATAATAACAGTGATCACACGGTACGTTGTTTACAACAGGTTTGCATTATTATTACTTTCCAACCTGGGAAACTTGTGTGAACGAATCACGCACAGACTCCTGAAGAGGACTGAGCTGTTCTTGAGCTGCCTGGACCTTCTCCTGCAGTCTCCTGCTCTCCTCCTGCAGAGCCAGAAGCTCCTCTCGTGCTTGGACAAGGTCCTCCTCAAACTGACATATCCTCTGTTCCTGCTCTTCATGTTCTGACTGCAGTGATGAGATCTGGAAAGAGTGATGCAATTGTTTGAAACTATTTTGATATTACCACCGCTGGGATTGTTGTTCATAAAAAAATAAAGACAACCTACAAGTTGAGTCTCTTGGCTGGTCTGCTGTCGAATGTGGGTGAGCTGCTCCTCCAGGGAGCTCTTCTGTTGGTCCAGCTCATCTAAAGCTTCCTGGACCTTCTGACGTTGAGTCTGGAGCCGCTGCAGTTCCTCGTTCTCCTTCGCCACCTCATCCTGAAGGTCCTGTAGACAGAAAGCCAATATTCAGAATCAACTTCGTAAATACTTCAAACCTTCGTACTCGTATCATTTTTACCAAATAAACACACAAATAAACTCTCCGTTGCTATCTCACAGTTGGATATCAGACTGCCCTTTAAGCTCTCAGCTCCCAAAATGGAGTCAGGTGAGACAGAAACACCTACACATTATCATCCTCTTATCATTAACTGCAGCACTGAACAAGAAACAGAAAATATTTATTTTTTAATCACAAATTAAGTGAATAACAGTTTTATCAAGAGTGGCTTTTGCTGGCTCAGTGTTTTACTTAAAATAGATATACATACTTTACATACACCAAGTATCCTCAAAATGTGTGAAATCAATTAACTCAACCATGGCACTGATTTTCTTTGCCTTTCCCTTTTTCTGTGAACTAAACTGACAACAGGCTCAACATCACAGCCAGAGACCATGAGACCTTACCTGCACTTCACTGCTGCGCTGTCGAATGGCCTCCTCCTTCTCTTTGATCTCGTCTTCCACAGAAGTCTTCTCCCTGGGAGTCCAGCGCAAGAGACATGAGTACTTTATCAGAAAGGACACACACTTTAGACCCGCTGCTCCTACCCCACCCAGTCCCTGCCAGATGCCTATTGAGGAGGTTCTGCCCTGTCCCTGAAACACCTCCCCTTTCTGGTGTACCATGATGCCGTTCGAGATCAAGAGGAAAGCGTCTTCAGAAGGAGCAGAAATTATGAAAAAATTTTAGAAATGCCCAGCACGTCAGGCTTCCAGGATGTACGGTGCTGTAAGTGCGATGAAGGGGTAATCAAATGTGTGGGTGACGAAGAATGAAAAGCAGATGGCTGCACAGAAATGGAGGGAGTAGGAGAGTGAGAGAGCTGGGAAGATTTATGTAGAGCCACCCTGCAATATCTATTACATTCAGTCCAGTCTGCTCATCCTCCACAGTTCAAAATTTCCCCTTGAAAAGAATCAAGATGGGCTGGATGGATGCTTAACTATCAATATTCAGTCAAACATAGCCATTAAATAAGCCACAACTATGACACCATTTTCAACATTCCCTCCTAGCAATCCGTGCACCAACCTAAAGTAAATTCCAATCATAAATACAATTCCACAAAGATACACATTTGGTTCACATTGCAGGACCAGTCTCCAGCTCCACCCTGTAGCATGACAAACATAGTGCGTGACTGCCAAATGCCATTGTCACAAACCAGTGTGTGGTGTCATAGTGGCTATGTCCATCAGCTTCATGTCATCCATGGGATTAAAAAATAAATATCAGATAGCACTTCTGCAAAAAAGACCCTCAGTGGGTTATCTTTAGGGTAAGCTAAAGCTTCGAACTTCACAGGAAGTAACATTTTTGAAACATGGTGTAAACAATCACTTGCTTCACTTTCTCAGCTGGTTTAAAAAGAAAATTGTTTGGCATTTACTTCAATATAAACCTAAAAATAACCTAACTTTATAACACAGCCTTCACTTTTACACTCTTGCCATAGATCACACTGCATAAATCATCTGATAATAATCCAGTTTAAAAACAACAGTCAAGCATGCGTGTCAGTCCTCTTTTGATCTTACCAATCATCATCACGGAAGTCCTCATTCTGACGAGAAGGTTGCTTCGATATTTTAAAGCAGCTGCAAAGATACATCATCTTTTCATTCCAGCTCCTGCCTTTTGATCTGTTGCCTGTCTGATCTCAACCTTGGTGACCACTTCTATACATCTTCCTTACCTCAAGCTGTCACACTCTTTGGGTACATACTTTATGCCTCTATGCTGTTAAGTGCAGGTGGGTGGAAAACCCTTTTCTCACTTCTCATTCTCAGCTTTCATGAATAGAGAACCTAAATTGTGCTTGATATGAAACAACAGCTGAGCCAGATGTTGACAATAGGTGAAACCAAGAGCGTTTGTACAGAAAGCAAAGCATGCAAATGTGAAGAAAGGCACAGACATTTGAAATGAAGAACTGCTTATACTACACTTTTCTGACTATCTGCAGTTCTGAAACCCCAAGGAAAAAGTAACCGCAGAGCTCCAATTTCCAGTGAAATCACTGGCTGTTTCTCTTCAAAGACAGCAGTGTTTCCACCACCAGAGTGATCCATCCTGACGAGACAGCCTCAGAAGCAAACATTGGGAAGAAAAAAAATGAAAAATAAAAACCACAATAAAACAGCCACCCACCTAGAACTGGGTGTTTCACAGTTGACCCGAGTCCATTTTGAAAAACTGAAAGAGCACTAAGTATCTCGAGCATAGATCCAGGCTGATCTAATTACCAACTTCCGCTGTGAGCGTCATTCTGAATTTTGAGACAACAGTGTCTCCTGCTGGTCAGTCCAGGATACAGCAGTGCAACTCCTGATTTTGACAGTGCAGGTTTTGAGAAGAGACCCAAACCCAAGGCTCTAAGTAATATTACAAAAGAGATCTTGCAGAAAAGACATGGATCATACAAGTTGGACAACAGCTGATGTTTAAAAATACAGACCACCTAAAGCCAGCTTTTATTGACACCAGAGTCATCCAAGACATTCACCAACATTGCTTTAGATAGAATATGGATAATGTCTGTTTCAAATGTAAATGAGGACAAAAGATTACCTTTGTAGTTCCACAATCTCATTACTGAGAGAGTCCAGCTCCTTAATAGCAGAGAAGTCAGCTGCTAGGTTAACAGCATTATTCTGGAAAAGACATGAGGACATTTACAAAACTATAAAAAGCATTCAACCACTTTGTGAGATGACAAAGCTCAACCTTATATCCTGTGTTACTGAGAAGAACACGATACTGAAAACATTTTAAAGGCTGAGGAAACACAGTCACAACACAAATGAATGGCAGAGCTACACAACACACTTAACAACATTTAAAATTACACATGAAGCCTCTGATGGAGCACAGCTCCCTCAGAGATGGACAACAGCTCAAGAGCAGTTAAGAAGGGAGGAGACTGGCAAGTGAGTGCTAGGAAAGCTCCTATCCATGGTTTCAGTTTTACTGCATGTACAGCTCCTGGAGTCACTTTATTTTCCAACACTAAGCAGGTGAATGCAACAACCACTTTTCTGTTACTATTCTGAATAGATGAGTGAAGCATACTGCAAACGTTTGAAGAAGAAAAAACGACTACAAAACCAATGGGGAGCATCACAAAACCTTAAAATATTAGCCCTTATTGCCAGTTTCCTTAAAAGAACAGCTATAAAAAAGTTATAGATAAAAGGGAAATGCAACTAGTGATCGGTTTGTTGACAATTTAAAAGAAAAAAAAGAAAAAAAAAAGGCCAAATAAAAACAAAAGTTTAGAGAAAATCTGAAGAGATGACAATAGAAGCAACTTTTTGAGAGTAGTGTGATGCACTGAACTCTTAACAACCAAACACACTCACTCAGCATAGCGCCACTGCACTTGAAGTAGCCAAAATGTAACAATGTAAAGGGCAATGCAGAAGGAAGAACAGAGAAGAGATGAGAAACACGCAGTTGCAAGCTTAAAATTAAAAATACACAATACACACAATAAGAGGAAACAGAGGAAAAATAAAAATAAATACAGAATGAAAGTAAAATATAAGACAACAACTTAAGCAAGCTGGTACCCAGCACTGACGATATAACTAATAATAAAAAAAAAAGTAATTGCTTAAAAAAAAAAAAAAGAAAAAAAAAAAAAAGGACACCAGTGTATGATTTAAAAAAAGCTAAATCATATATCTTGTCACTTTTGATGCACCAATTAACACTACGAAGTTCTTAAAACTTATTCTCACATTAAAGTTGAGAGCTCAGAGTGGCTCACCTGCTTGATGTTTTGTCTGTCTGACGGAGGAATCATCTCTGGGGAAAGACTCTGCGGAGGGTCTAAGCCTTTAACTAGCTTCAGATTGATCAGATAAAGCGCCAGAGCAAACTGTTCGCGGGTCAGTTTCCCTATGTCTCCAATGTCACAGAGCTCCCTGAAAACACAAACATGCATGTTACATAAGACAGTAATGATTTAAACCTCAGGCGATTACTATTTTTGATATACAGACCATCATGTCCAGCCATTATGGAAGCCAATATGCAGGACAAACACAGCAGGACAGAAGCTAATCAGCCATCTGAGCATAAAAATCTATGAAGTGATATTTTACCAGAGGGATGTGCAGTCATGTACTGCAGTGCTGTTATCCTGCAAAAATGTATGAATCTATGACCGCATTTTATATGTAATGTTTCCCTTTTGGGGAAAAATTAAGTATTATTGTATTTAGTTTCATGAGAACTGATTTATTAAATAAATATTTAGAAAGCTGAATGTGAATTTAAACAATTTCTTTAAAAAGCATTGGTTTTCTTTGTAAATGCAACGTTTAAAAATCTTTGTCAGCATCAAATCATTGTTACTTCCTTTTGACTCTACAGTTCCTCAATTATGTCTTTCTGCAATTCCTCTCGACGTCTGCTTTTCCTTGCATTTCTTTGTTCATTTGAACAAGTCTAAAGGTTTGAGGTTGTTAGAAATTGTACATTCAGCAAAAGCCCCCACAATGCATTTCCATAACACTATTTAACAAGAGTGTAGCAGTTTGTTTAATTTCGATACTCGCTTCAGTCACATTCAGGATCATGGGAAGCTGGAGCCTAACCCGGCTGTCAGCGGGTAAGGATCACGGTGAACCCTGGCCAGGTTGCAAACCCATCACAGAGCCACATGAAGAAACAAGCACGCGTGTTCACACTCGCTCCTATCGCCGATTTAGACTCTCCAATCAACCTGACGCCTATCTTCCCATAAGAGGAGAAGAACAAGACTCCACACAGATGGAGATCCTCTAGGAGTGCTAGAATTCTTTAAATCGATAAGAAAAAAAAGACATCCCTGTGTTTGTAAAACAGGGCTGTGCATACCAAATACGTGCAAGTGTGGCAGAAGGGAGGCCGGTCTTCAGGAAAATATCTCTGACTTCTGGACCGGACACCAAGCCGTCCATGTCACCATCTGTTTTGTTGAACAGTTCATCATACTTGGCTTTTTCTGCAGCCGACACCACCCACTGTACAGGCAACGAGACAAGCATATGCATTAGGTCAGTTCCAACAGATAGAAGACCATCCAACCTACACTAAGCTAAAACTCTAAATTCACTTACCTTCACACTTCTTCTAGTCTTGCTCTTTTGAAAGACACACTGAGCTAGCCAGTTTGAAATCATTTTAACTGTATGTTAATGATGTTACGAGTTAAAAAAAAAAAAAAACACATGCAAAAGCTTTTCATGTGGTGCACGTACAGGAAAGACAGATCCTGTACTCACAGGGACAGCAGCTGGTGCTGGTGCTGGTGCTGGGGCAGGAGCTGGAGTGGGTTTGGGAGGGTGGGGCATGGTCTTAGAGCCAGCGTGGGAGGAGCGACTGTCTTTGACGGAAGGGGGAGAGAGTAACAGGGGCATCACAGGAGGCACCGTGGGTTTTTTCCTCTTAGAAGGTGGAACCAAGGGAGGTGGTAGGGACATGGGAACAGGCTCGCCCTCCAGAGCTCTATACACCAGATACATTGCCTGGAAAATGGCAGTATTAAAAATAAATAAAGATTACCCATTAATCCTATAGTCATTCAGTCTTCGTATACGTCGATTTGACTCCACTTGGCTCTGCAGCCTCTAACAGTATCCAATTTATTAAATTTATCTGCCGATATACACACAAAAGCAAAAGAATTAACATGCTTGGAACGCTGTATGTTTTACCGATGGATTCTCTGAAGGATTCAACACACTAATTACATTAACACCCTAAGTGGCTAACTTTAAATGTAAAATATTCGTTCATAACTTACCACAGAAAATTCCTCTTTGTCCAACATGCCATCTCTGTCGAGGTCGCTGAGCTCCCACACCTTCAACAAAACAGAGCTTATATTACTCAGCTTCAGTTGTAAACAAACACGTGTGTGTGTGTGTATATATATATATGTACATACATAAATGCATCTATGAAAGTTGTGACTCATTAAATTTTCTCACTTTCCCTCTGAGCTAATCATCCATCCAATTCAATATTGAAGTCTCATTTTTGCTTTTGAAATCCTTTGAGTCATATCTCGAAATCTTT
Organism: Arrhamphus sclerolepis; assembly: GCA_037176975.1. Lineage (NCBI taxonomy): Eukaryota > Metazoa > Chordata > Actinopteri > Beloniformes > Hemiramphidae > Arrhamphus > Arrhamphus sclerolepis. The sequence goes on along the minus strand of JBAMYA010000015.1, from coordinate 13,387,320 downwards.
CTGACTCCCACACAGCATTCATAAATATAAGTAGTATCGCCTGATATTGCTATGACGCTATTTCCAACTACAATAACCTTAAATGTATGACTGGCACTTCTTGCAAAAACTATTGTACTCACATTATCAAAAAGGTCGAAAGTTACATGTTTTTAAATGTACAAATCAATACGGAGATTATGTTTTAAGAAATGAGTTGGGCCTTGTGCTCTATTTTCCTTTAGTCTCCCGAAATAATGCCAGAAAACATTTAGTCAACCACTTGAGAAACCACATTTTCAACCAACTAAAAAAGCATTCCATCATGATCAGATGCAAAATAAGTCTTTCTTGCTGCCAGACCCACTGCAGCAATATTTTCATGAGCTATTAGATAATAAAAAAAAAAAATCAATAAACATCAGGGACAAGCATTTAAGGACTGAATTGTTTTTGTTTGTTTTTATTTCATTTTTCTTCCAAAGCTGATAAATAAGATGGCCATATGGAGTTTGGGAAAAAAAAAAGAAAAGAAAAAGACAAAAGTCCTATTAATGCTTCTTACCCTGCCAAGGATGTCCACTGGTAATTTGGAGTTAAGCAGGACAGGTTTGACCTTATCTCCTGATAGCATCCCTCCTACTGGACCCAGACTGTCAAAGATGGAATCAAACTTCATCCTCTCTTCAGGCTGGGAGTGAAATCAAACACATGTAGCATCATTTTAAAAATTGAAGTGGCTGCTGTATGACAAAATACTCTTATATAGAAAATTAATTCAAAATTTAATCACGTTGACAGAAAAATAACTGCAATATTCACCTTTACAACCCAGGGAATGTCAGTGGCCACTCCTCCTGTTAACAGTGGGCTACTTGTGTCATGCTGCAGAAAACAACACACAAACATTACTCTTTCAACATTTGAATTCATTTTTGAAATGTAATCATAAAAAAGGACCAGTAAAACTAAACTTTAGCTGTCTTTGCTTTATAAACACACTACCTAAGGACTCAATCCACTGTATTGGGAATGTCAGATTCTAACAGTTTTAGAGCAAGGACAGCACAGATTTACAGTTTATTGCAACAAACTTACAAATTTGGGGGGAGGAACAGCCACATTAAGACTCTTGAGCGCCACCTCCAGGCCATTCTGAGCACAAGCAACCAACCTTAATGCTATGAAGAATTGCTGAGGGGAAATGAAGTACAATGACGTAAACCGAGTTGTAATCACATATTCAAGAATTCTGTAAAAGCATCGACACACTTCATTTATACCTGTTTGTTGAGAGAACCCTTTCTTTCAGAGTCTGCCAAATCCCAGATCTAAAGAGACATTTAAACACTTATTTCTGTCTACTGTGAATACTTTCTATAAAAAAAAAAAAAAAGCTGTTATTTCTGGGCTGTTTAGGGTCTTTGCTCACCTTGCCCAGGATCAGGTCAGCCAAGCCTGATCGCTTCAAGAACAAAGCTGCATCAGCTGCTGCCACCCGCCCGCTGCCAGTGGGATCCACCTGCACACAAGCACAAACAAAACACAAACAGCACACAATAAAGAAACAGAAATGTTTATTATTTTAGAAACATAAATACAGTGTTTCTAACGCTTATAACACTGAGGCCAGTACTGGCATTAAATCAAAACTTCTTTCTTTGTAGTCTTTTATAAAGCTCATAGGGAGCTTCCCAGACTAGTTGGCAAAGGGAGTCATTATTAATTCATTAAAGAACTAGAACAGAACAGGGAGAAGAGAGATCACTACTCACTGCAACATTGTTATTTATCAATACAAGCATATATATGTCTTTTATTATCATTATTATTATTATTATTTGGAAAACACAGTGTATTTCCATACCTGTCGATAGTATTTGTCATAGATGGGATTTCCACTGGACAGCTGTTAAAGAAGATAAATACATTTTTAAAACAATATTTACAGTGAATAGCTTAAACAAAACAAAAAAAAAAACATATCAAGAGATTTTTAAAAATGCAATTTGCCAACTGTAATGTTCACAGAACATTTTCTAGAAAATAATGTCGTCCGTTGAACCCGCTGGCCAAACCCGGTCTGTGGTCAAAACAAAAATATTATGCCTGGTAACAAGCCAGATGTATGGAATTAAAAACTATAAATCCACCAACATGATGAAAGGGAAGTACTGTTTGTTAAAAACACACACAAATGATGGGACGTGACTGTGGCACTTCACTGAATGTTAAACAAAGCAATCGCGATCAAATTTTGAATGAAAACAAACAAACAATATCTGAGTACATCATTTTACTAGCAACAGGCTAAAATTGTGATAGCAGAGGAGGTTACTATAGTTGACTCACTTCCTTTTGTCACATCCAAAGCTCAGGTATCAGAATCACTATCGGAACATCGATATGAACAACTTTTCATCATCAAGCGTACTTTTTTTGTCAGCCTTAATATGCTCATAGGCCTAAATGCTAAACCAGTATATTTTTCTTATGGTTTATATTCCCAGTAAAAAAAGCTCATATTTTTGTTGCTGTTTCTGGAAACAGCAAATTGGAAACAAGCTTGTATTTATTACTGAGCGCAGAGTCAAGAGAGCAAAACTGGAGCGAAAGAAAGATCTGGCCATATGTGGAACCGTGTCCATATAAGCAAAAGTTTTTAATGTTAGCTTTTAAATAATTAAAACATAGATGAACAGGCCAACGCTGACACCCACAGTTTTTTGAGACAATTTAGACAGAGGAGTGTATCTCGAGTATTATCTGCCACCTGGCCATTATGTTGCTTCAGTTTTCCCACTACGCCGAGGTTAGGGATCCTAACTTGAACAAGCCAGGATCCTATATCTCTGTGTCTTCCAGGAGTGATAACAGTACAGAAAACAATATTAGTCGTCCCATCAATCAGTGTCTGTAGTTAACTTTGGTTATGTTCATCTCCTACCCTCTCAGGTCTCATATACTGTATTTTAAGACAAGTTAATTCCTAATAACGCCATTATTTACATTTGCTTCTGTTCCCATAATCAGATGATACATTAATTTGCCTCTGGGTGCCAAACGTTTCCCTCTTCTGCAGTAGACGATGAGGGGATTTGAAGTTGGTGGCCTTCGATGCTCCATTTAAAATTTGAAACCTATTTTCTGAAATGGAACATAATGGCTCATTATCGACAAGAGTGAGTCAGATTTTACAAAAAAAGGTTAAAATGGGGGGTGGGGCGGGGTTCATTTCACCCCTTAAAATTAGATCCTATGAAGAAGAGCATAAAGACATGGTTGAAAAGGAAACTGCTGCACTAAATCATTATGGTATTTTGACCAAAGCATATCTGACATTTCATTAAGACATGAGTTAACTGTATTGATTTACTGTAAAAACAAAATTAATTTTAAAGATCCTTTCATCAAATAGATATTACCCCAGCTGGAAGGGTAAAACAAAAAAATTAAACATACTTATTTTGTAAAGTAGAAGTTAAAATTTCCCCACAGGGATTAAAAATAGTATATAAAAAAAAAACAAAAAAAACAAACAATAATGATGATAATAATAAATACGCCATATGTAGTTATCACAATTGTCAAGGCAGAATATGCAATCTCTGACATTTTTGAATACTGAATTGGTGAAATTATACTGGTCATTATTGGTGATTATAAAAGTTTTTTTTTTTTTAATTACTGTACTCCACAGCTAATTTGTACTAAGCTCTAACAAAGTATTAATTAACAATTGGAAATCAGACAAAGCTATTCTGCTTTTAGTAAAATTGTAAAAGTTAAAAAGGAAAAACAACTGCACCCAATATTTGTCAATATGCAGTGAACCTGCAAAGCAGCATTTTCTGTACTGTAGATGTCTCCTGAATTGTAATGGTGATGACTTGTGTTTACTTCAAAACACAGGTCTTCTGGCCTAAAGCTTGTGGTTGGTGTTTGGAAATTTACAAGGTGTTGCTCTGCAGGCAATGACTGATTTATCCTAATCCTTCTGTCATAGCCAGAACACCCTTCTTTCCTGTCTGCACGCTGCTGGGCTGAACAGGAAACAAATCAGCGTTTCCTTCTCCTTATGGCTGAAACTCATAAATGGTTGCTGGTGCTTTAAATTCACAGGTGCAGGAGAGGAGTGAACAGCAATTGTTTCAATGGTGACTCTTCCAGGGAGTGGCATTTCAAAAATGGTGGGTCTTCTGCTAATCTAGTGGGTGGGGGGTCTGGGAGGGTTGATAGGTGAGGGGCGGAGCCAGGGC
>JBAMYA010000015.1:13369435-13382982 GCA_037176975.1 Arrhamphus sclerolepis | reverse complement strand
TAGATATGTATATATATATATATATATATATGTGTGTGTGTGTGTGTGTATATACATATGTATATACACACACACACAATGTTATTTTTGTTTTTTGTTGTTATATACAACAAAAAACAACTAAAAAAATCAAGCATGTATATGATGTGGTATTAGATATAGATACTAGATATAGATATAGAACAAATATGAACCAAGATAGAGGTATATACATCACCAAAAAGGAAAACAATATAGGTTCAGCTCATATAAACACAATAAAATATGTCAAAAAATTTAAATGTTGAAATAAAAAACAAAAAAAACAAAAGGTTAGACCCCACAGAATTTCAGAAAACAGAATAAAGAAACACATCAACAATGCTAAAGATACTATTAACTTTTCTTTATTTCTATTTCTAACCCAGGTTTGAGATGTTGTCGTTTACATTGTAATTTGATTATGTTTCTATTTTATTCTGCTTTTGTTTTTATTTATTTTAATTCTTTTGGGATCCACCACTTTGGCCAGCTCTATTTGATTTTAACGTTCTTTATAAATAAAACTAAGTTGAGCTGAATACATTTCAGAAAATCATGACAAAAAAAAGCAATATAATGGTATTAAGGTTTAAGAGAAACATTTCAGAAAAGCCAACACTCTAAATCTGACTACACAACATGACCTTAAATAATCTGAAACAACAAAAAAAAAACTAACATAACTGAAAACAAAACAATAAAACACCAAAGGCCTTAACGAAATTCAGCAACTTCAAACTAGAAGATAATTGTGTTTTCTTCTGAAGGTTTGGAACCCTAATATCCACATTACTGTTATTAGACATATGTGTTTAAATAAGTCATGTTAAATCATAACATTATTTTCTAAAGAATGATGGTTTGAGCGTCTGTCCAATAATAGAAAGTGTCATGAGTGGAGAGACAGTAACACTGACTGATCTGAAGTGGAAGTGTGTGTGTGTGGGGGGGGGGGGGGTGCTGAGCAGCAGGAGCCACACACCCCTGCGGCAGAAGTGTCGAGAAGAGATGATCTTCCATCCTCACCTCGCAACAGAACTGTCAAGATGTTCAGACCTGTGATTTAACCTCTCCTCTTCACAGTTACATCCAGCCGACGCACACCCACGTGCACACTCCTCTCTATGCACTACAATGGCTTAGCCGCTTTCCAAGCAATCCGTAGCAATGTCAAACAAAGCCTGCACAGAATTAGAAATAATCCTGTAATGGGGGCACACATGTTTAGTACCATTACTGGATCAAAGGAACATTTAACTTAAAGCCCAATAACACCAGCATGCGACAGTACGAGCCATTTTTAACAGTCACTACAATGAGTAATCATCAGTGTGGTGATATGTATTCTGAAATTGCCCCAGGCTTATCTCATAGCTGTAATAGAAGCAGGTGGACGGATCTGCTTTATGATACATGGGATGAATATAGCAGGGACAATAGACACACCAGGGAGAACAGGGGGGGGAGTGAGGAGGTGACTGTACCGAGAGTAATGTCGAAAAGATTACCATGAATTGAATTGCGCCGTAACATCTGAGAGATATTTGGTGGCACGCTCGACTGAGCAGAAGACACCATGGAAAGCAAATCGATGGACAGACGTCTCAGGGAATTGTGTTTAAATGCAGCGAGAGTCCACATGGTTGTCGATTTTGAAGGAATGACAGACGAAGCAGTGTTTTTGTTTGTTTGTTTTTTTCAACATTTCTTTTACTGATACACTTGTCACAGAACATCACACAAAATTATTGGAGCAACCTTGCTCTTTTGTTCTTTTCAATAACAGAAAATACAGTTACATTTTTCATCCCAGAAACAAATATTGCTTTGTCATATTCTTTCATTGATTTACCACTAATAATAACTGTACTCAATCATTTAAAGACGAAGGAAATGAAACAGAGAGAACCTGTGTGGTCTTAGTACCTGCGCTTATTTTTTTTTTACATCTTAAAATGAGAAAAATTAGTGCCATGAAATCCAAATACCTTGGGCCTCAAGCTATGTTACAAGAAGAAAAAAAAAAAAGAAACACATTAAGGAAATATAACCTTAACCTTTTAACAGCTTTGGTTTGGGTTTTAATCTAATCTTCAGATACCCCAAACATCAGACAGGAAAACACTGATCATGCCATTCAGAAGGCTCATGAAGCTAAAAATGCATTTGGCACCATGTCTGTCCTTGTATCTTAATTTGACTTATTATGTATATTCTGTAATTTAAACCTTAGCAGGATTCGGGACAATGCTTAGAATGTTAGAAAACCATACAGATGTGGTTGTAGATCTCTAATGGAGAGTACAGACACCTGTACAGGAAACTTCTTGCAGCCTAGTATTGTTTGTACCCTCAATCTCACTCTTTTGGTCACCGCCCACAGTTCATGACCTTTTACTGAGGCAGGAACACAGATCAAACCTTCTTTTGTCAACCTTTTCTTTTCTCAAAACCGTCTTTTGACTCGGGTGTTTTTACCCAGATACACCTGGAGAGCTTACATTGTCACATCATTGGGAGTTGGTGATTCTCATCCCAAAAGATTCACGCTCAGCTGCAAGCTGCTCTGGTGAGAGCTGGTGTGTTGCAATGGACCCAGTTTCATACTCCTGCTGCATCCCAGAGAGTAAACAGATGGTGCTGGTCCAGCAGGATGGAGCCTGCTTGTTCCTTCTGAACCTGAGGTTCAACTGTCAATTAGCCTCCTATCTGCAGCACCTCTGCAGAGACCTTAGCAGGCAGGCTGTGGAGTGTGAGTCCCACACCTTCTGGTTCCCCTTCCTAAAGAGGAGATGCACCACCCCAGTCTGCCATTCCAGAGGTTCTGTCCAATGATGTCCATGCAATGTTAAAGACTTACTTTAACCTTTGCAGCAGTTCCTGAACGACTTGGGCTGTCTACTTAAACTTCCTAAAAGATGCTGAATGAAAAATATTATTTATCTTCTGAAGAGTAAGTTGAAACATGGACTCTAAGCACCAACAGAGAATGGAGGACTAACTTTCACCAGTGACATCTGGAATGAATGGACGTGCTCCTGCAGCTGCTCATCACAGCTGCATTGACTCTGATTCCATTTATGTCTTACCCCTTCCTCTAACTGTTTAGTGCCCCATTGTGCCTTGAAACCGAGTCATTAGGAGTAGCGGTGAAATCCCCCCCCCCAAAAAAAATCCTTTTAAGACACTCAGTAATGTCACCAGGTGCTATTAAATCCACGATACGAGCCAATTAAATACGCAAACATGACATGCTCAATATGCACATTTGTTACTGCCTTACTCAGACTTTAAATTTTCTAATTTATATTGAATGTTGTTGAATGTTTTTCTGGCCCTTTTTCTTGTGAACACCTCACCACTGTTTTTCTGGCTGAATCCAACAAATATACAATAGATGAGATTTTGGACTTAAATGTTCAATGTTTCCACTCAGGACTGTAGAAGGATAGTTCCAAATTGAAAACTTCTGTCATTCAAAGTTGGATGTACATTTGTGGGGTTGTTTTTCAGCACAAAATGTGGTAGAAAACATGCAGACAAACACTTTTCAGTGGAAAAATTTGCTTTGCTTTAGACTTGAAAATGTGAAACTTTGAAAAACACCTTGTAGAACCTCTGCATCTAACAACATGCCCGTGTCCTGTTTTAGCTGAAAGCAGTCATTGGTAATGCAAAGTAGCCACTTAGTTACTTAACAGTTACATAAATACACAGAATACATGTTACCATAAAAACACTAAGGCACTTTAAATTGAGATTTAAAAATTTGTTCGATTGTTTTGTAAAGTAATTTGACTTTTACATATCATGGCGCCGCTGCAGCACAGTCGCATGCCATTGCCTGAGACAGCGTCAAAACCTGTTTATTAACAAACAGAACTGCTTAAAATCAAGTTTTTAAAATGCTACATTATATCCTGCAAACACACACATACAGAAGCGCACACTTCCAAACACACGACCCGTTAATTCATGGGCTTGTTTAGGGTCCTGAAACAAGACCGTTGCACCAATATAAAGCCCCAGTTTGAGACCTTAAGTTTTGTGCTGTGGGGCTTGAAAATGGTCTTGAAGACAGTGCAATAGTAAGCTTCACTTCACATTTGGGATTTAAGATCCCATGACATGTGACCTTGTTTGTTTGAAAAATGTGTCCACTGTCAACAGAAGCAATATATAGATCATTTACATAACGATGACTTGGCATTAAGATAGTTAGTTAATACTTAATTTGCTATGAGGAGAATAAAATTTCAACTGATGACAGCTGTCGTCACCATTACATTTCACTCTAAAAGACTTTTGTCAATAACTTTGTAGCTATTGTCTATGTGCCCTGCGGTGCCAGAAGTTAAATCTGTGGGGATCCCTTTCTGAGTCCCATGGAAAAGGTCTCACGTGTTTTTCCTCTTCTTCATCTTCTTCTTCCTCCTGCTCTCCTCCTTCCTCTTCTGCATTACCTGCGATACAACTGTTCTCTCTCTTTTCATGTTTATGATCCACCAGGGTAGTCCTACTTTTCTGCATGAATTTGTTTGAAACGTCACTGGAAGGCCCTGCTCGTCTTTGTTCCTCATCTTCTTCCTCCTCCTCTTCTCTCTCTTCTCCCTCCTCATTTTCCTCCTCCTCCTCAATATCTTCATCTTCATCATCGGGATCATCAACAGCCACCGTTAGGCCTAGCCTACTGTGGCCAGTTAGCTGAAAAAACGAGGAGGAATGCGGTGTGGATGGGCAGGTGGAGAGAGCTGCATCGTACATGGAGAAAGGGAGGTGGAGGTAGTGTCCTGCTGCTGCCGCCGCGGCATAAATGCAGCAGCACGTCTGGGCACAGTCAGAACGTAAATCCCCCTGTCCCCCACGGACCATTCGGAAACGCTTGCGGAGGGGTGGGCCAGCTTGAGGTGCTAAGCAGATTCGGGTGGGTACAGCCCTGTGGAGTACTTGGTGGGTGGGGCCAGAGCTGGTCGGGAGGATGCAGGGGCCAGTGGAAAATGCCGGATTGGGCGGGAAACACCAGTCACTGCTCTGGAGCAGAATTTCAGCTCGCAGACGGCGGAGAAGGTTGTTAACAAGGACGGAACGCCGGAGGAATGCCTCAGGGTCGTCAATGAACCGCATCTTCTCCAGAGACAGGCGCAGAACATGAGCACGCTCCTCCAAAACTGGTGCAACCTATGGGAACACACTGGTTTAGAGCTACCCGTATGTCACCTGGCTCAATTAATAAAAGAAACAAACAAACAAAAAAAAAAAAAACAGACAGAAATGCGCCAATACTTGCATTGCATACAGAGCATCGTTTTAATCTGTTTGTCTGTCTAATCTGTTTAGGTACTCAAACAGTCTTTGTACCACCTGTGATAGTCTTATCTTGCTTAACTTCTCGTACACACGTTCTCTATGAATAATCACTATGAAATGTGCAAATAGTTTATAATTCACTGTCTGTCACGCATTTTGATTTGCACAAATAACATGCAACATTAGAAACTTGGACACTGGGTGCTCTAAAAGTAGGAATGTGTCTAATGACTACTTACAGTCTGGCAGTATGTCCTAAAGCTGAAAGGAGGTTCATCATCATCATCAATAAACTTTCTCTTGAAGTATGCAATCCTCGACACAGAAACGTGATCAGGGACTCGTCGACAAGGAGGTTCTGCAGAACGGAAGAAAGCAGTACAGTAATAAGCTGTTACGTTGGACGATACAGAGGTGACTGAATATCATCACATAAATGGAACATTTAAGACACTGAACTGTGTGACAAGTGTTGTACAAAAATATTCTAATAAAAATGAGCTACAGGCTCAAATTGAGAATTCTGCTTAAGATTTTTTTAATCTTTTGTGGGTGGACAATTGACATAATATTTATGTGTTAATAAGTGTTTAATTGAACATCAATCTGATTTCAGGAAAATGCTCTGCACCAACAGACTTGCAGGCGCCTCCTGTTAGAAGCCCTGGATGTTCAACTAAACTTATGTTCCGATTCATGGTGAGCAAGTTGCAGAGATGTTTCAAATGCATTGTCAATCACTGTTTCGATACGCTTATTTCTGCTCTGATAGTGTGATAGTGATAGATCTGATCTGAAGTGTTGATAAAGAACCAGAATCAGCGTTGGAACCACACCTTCTGTAAACTGTTCTTCAGAGCTGCATGGTGTGGCAGGGTTTGGTAGGCAGGTCTTAGTGCAGCGCTCTGAATCCCATATGGGTGGGTATGTGGAGGGCGGAGGGTCTCCCTCTGGGTCCAGGAAAGGATTCATGGACAAAACGAGGGTCATCTCTCTCTCTGATTAAGGTCTGGAAAAAAAACAGAGTAAACCTTACAATTTCAAATTGTTGAAATATGACTTTATTACAAATGTGGATTGTGGGTATTTTAGCTTGTTCGTTGTCCTTTAGTGACTACTTCAGTAACAATCTGAAAAGTACTTATGCATATTAATATCAATCACATTTTTCCTTTTTTACACAAAACCCACAAGCATATACATAAGCTTCCTTAATGATGCGGTACATTTTCAACAAGTTTCTTATGTGGTTCTGGCAATATGCATCTTTTGAAGAAAAAATGTTCTGTTCAAGATGCATGCCAATGCTGAACGGCAAAACCAGTTAGCAGTGTGAATTGTCAGCTGTGATGTGAGTGAGTGAGTGTAAAGTGAAGTTCACAGATGGAGAAATGACACTCACTCTCACCATGAATTCCCTATTGATTACTTGGCAGGGGTGGTAGAGATGTTTGACACCAATTTGTTTGGTGGAATGAATCTCACATGTCAAACTGCACAGGGAAACTTGAATCAACAGCGCGATATTATGGCAGACAATGGAGTGGGCTCAAAACTCAGGGCAAACAACTTGACAAAAGGTTTCCAACAGATTCAGCCCCTATTTGATTTTAATTAATGTTGAGTTTTATCAGTTTCTTAATAAAACAAGGCAATATTGAAACACACGGCACCTTCTGTTTTAAATGAAAGTGATGCAAATAGGAAGACACATTAGTCTGACACATTGCTTGGCGGAGAGCAGCACTAATCTGCCAACTGAGCCTTTTCAATCTGAAAACAGAGCCCTACTGTGCAGACACAGAGGGGTCTGAGAGCCTAAGTCTGCCTGAGATTCTGTGAATCCACATAAATAAAAGGAAAAAAAAAAGTCCTTTTGATCACAGTGAATGACTGTCATCTGGTCTGCTGCTGATTTCTCCCCTTCATGCAGAATGCAAAGCCAGCTGTGAGAGAATCAGCAGCCAGGGCTCTTTGTCACCATCTTTTCTCCTCAAAGTTTGTCCTTCCCCTCCTCCACCTGCCAGCACAAGCAGATATCATCAGCCCAAACCTATCTCAGCAGACCAAACGGAGGTGACATCTCAGCCTCACCCCCGTTGGGTACCTGATTAAAATGTCCGTATCAATAAGCTTCCGGTTTTGCTTCGCTGAACAGATTCATTTCTCTTTTCTGCTTTTTCAGTGTTTGCCTTTAACTGACTAATCAACAACTGGAGCATCATCTCCGACAGAGCTCTCGCCAGTCCTATCTTCTATCTCCAGGGAGTAATGGATTACACAGAAGAGAACCGTATTTCTTTATTATTAAATATAGCAGACAAAGGCTTTAAGATCAAAAGCTAACTAACAGCAAAATATCCTTCTTGTTGTGTAAAGCAAACAACATCATATAATTACAATATTATTTTCTTCTCATCAAACAAGATAAATGTTCCCTGTGAGCTGCACCTCATGATGATGTAAGGACTCGAGATTTTGATTTGATACAAATGGAAAAGTGTGTGACAAAGGTCCAATAAGCAAATATGTGTCACCCAGGTAAAATCAAATCACCAGGAAGGAAGGATCCACTTCGCAGATTTGTATCCTTGTTTTGAAAGGCTATCATCTTCGTATGATCTGTTTCATCTTATTCAGAATCGCAGAGCCTATTCAAGCTGTAACTGGGTGAGAGCAGGGTACACCTAGACAGGTCGCCAGCCCATGACAGGGTCAAAGAAAGAAACAAGAGAATAACCATGCATGCTCATACCTTAGGATGTGTGAAAATCTTCACCTGACCTAGACTGCATTCTTTTGGACTGTAGGAAGAAACTGGAACTTCCTCAGGCGCAGGCAGAATGTGGTAACACCACACAGAAATGCCACAGCCCAGATTGGAAACAGAATCCGGTAACCACCAATAAACTACCGCCCAGTCAGTTGGATAACAGCACTAATCGAGATCAGACAGGTGAGATTCTGGATGTCACTGGGTTTATCACCAGAAAGGAAAGTGCATAAGAATATCATTTTTAAAATACATAATAGCTTCACATGCCAATTTGTAATTGGCATAAATCATGTGTTGAATCTATAAAAAAGTGCTAAACCTTCTGTGTCTTTCAAACTGATACAGGCAGAAAGAAACTGGGTAGAGCAGTAGACCAGAGCCTCAGGTGTCCTTGTTCTACAGGTGGTGTAGAACAAGTTATTGTGAAGCGTCTCTGCTTGGAGTTTCCATCTCTATCAATTCACTATCGTTCACACAAGCATATCTCACTTATGTAACAAGTTCATCTGTTAGCTGCTAAAACTGCATGTAGCAGCAACGGCATGACAGAGCTGTTGCGTCATCGACAAGTTCAGGTTGGTGAAGGAAATGACTCTTTATGGCTCACAAGTCCTCCGCTTGTTGAAAAATAAAAATTACCAATGTCTTATCACAGAAACTAGTATTTCCAAAGCAAACTGTGCAACATCTCAAATTGGGGAAAAGAATAAAAAGAGCTCACAAAGTAACTCAGAAACTATTAGATCGATTGATAGATTTATAATAAATCATAACTAAAATGAATAATTAAAAACAGCAATGAGAGTAAAGAGTGCACATGCATGAGGATCAGATCTGATCTTCATTACTGTAGGAGGTGAAGGGTTTCGGTTTATGGCTGTACCTTGCAGGGTTAAAGAAATAGTATAGCTTAAGCTAAAAGAGGATACATTTGTAACAAAAAGACTTATTTCAAGGCCCACTGTTGGTGTGTTTTGAATAACTGGTTGTGTGCCATGACAATGAAAGAAAACAGAGCCAACAAAACACTAGTACAGTGGTTTTTGACCACAGGTGATAATACCATAATCAGGGCATTTACATGAGTTGCAACCATGCAGTGGTCCTGTTGAGGGTGTACTGAATAGGAGAAAGCAGGTGTAGATAATGGACGGATGTTACAGAGTGCAGTCAGATTCATGTTATTAACAACACTACGCATTACGTCCCCAGACACCACATCAATGTCTGCAAACATCCAAAGCCATAATTACATTCATATCTCTTAAGCAGGAAGCGTTATTCAGGTTTCTCCCTCACACATAAGTCATCTTGTTTAGCACTGATTCAGCTGCAGAAAAGATATTGTGAAAACTCTGGTACTACATATTAGCTTAAATAATGTCTATATCTGTCTATGTAATGCAACTTTTATTGGCATACTCTACATGTATTTATTTGATATTTGCTTCATCAGTTTTTGGCTTAAGATTATCAAAAATGTTTGTACTGATGCAGCTCAAACAGATAAAACCACTAAAGAAAGAAGGAGAGAAAGAAATACTTCAATTATTGCAAAAATTCAAAAGTAAAATCAAAACCTGCAAAAGACAGCACAGTAGATAATGGAAGCTGAAACCTTTCAGGCATGAAGTTTATAATTTGATGCTTTGGATGAGTTCTGCTAAGAGCCTAGTGGTAGCATGATGCATTGGAGGTGATATGATGTCAAAACATGATATTGTCCAGTAGCGCTAGCTGTTGACTGGGTAAGACTCAAGTGCTGAAGGCCTCTCAACCAAAGGGCCACCAACGAGGGCCAATTATGCCATTGTCATTGAGCGCTGCTGCCATGGTTAATTAGCAGCTTTGGCCCTTCTCATCTCCCAACTCCATGCTGCTTTTTCACCCCAAGCTGTTTTCCTCTTTATCGCCTCCTGTCACCACTGCTGTTGCTACGTTTGCAGGGGTACAAAGAAACCAACTTGCCATCACTCCCTCTGCTCTCCATAGGCACCTCCATCTCGGCAACCCTCTCTTACCAACAATCTCTCTCAGTGACATCCTTTTAACAGCGGTCACAGTTGACAGCTCTCAGAACTTGGGAATGAAAACAAAAAAAACAAAAAAACAACAACAACCACAAAACAGAACACTAAGACTACTGACAGAGTATCTTCTCTGCATGTTCAGCAACACTTCTTATTCTTCAAAGGCAAGGAAGAAGAGGAGAGACATTGTGCACAGTGTGTTTGTGTCTGTGAGAGAGAGGAAGGAAGAAATAAAAAAAAACAGGGGATGAGGAGAGGAAAATCTCATGTGGTGGATGGGGGTGATCATCCTTCTCTTTCTCCTTTTCTGTGTTCCTGTCAGCATCTCACAGGACTGTGAGACAGTTAGTGCAATGGTGTGTGTGATTCTTTTTTAACATTTATCTAAAGGGGGAAAAAATTCAGCAAGTGTACGAAAGCATGTGTGTGCTTTACCTCTGTTCACTCACAGCTCCTCCGGCTTTATCCCTCTTATCTTCCTTCTCTTGCAGTCTCCCTCACTCTGTCTGACTCTCTATCTCGCTTTCTTTTTCATAACACCCTTTGATGATGAGATGTTAATTGCCATGCTAGGACATGAGACAAACTGTGAGAGGGAGACAGAGAGCGATGAAGAATAAGAGGAGAGAATGGGAAAAGGTGGAGGGGATGGATAGATGGAATGAGTCAGATAATGAAAGATAAGTGCCTTAAGAGTCTTGTCGTGACGGGAGAGAGATCGCCTGCAGCAGTGATTTCTGCTGTTAGGATTGAATAACTCCCTCCAGTACTGGGACAGACAGGCAAACACACACTCAGATATGCATAACTTGTTGTGCACTGAAATATTTAACAGGGAAAGTCAACCAGGGCCTCAATGGCAAAGGGAGGCACAAAAATAGACCGTAAATAGCCATGAAACAGCCTCTAACATAAGCTTGACAGAAGAGTTTAATAGTGGGTGACAAAATTTGTGCAAAGGTTTTATAAATTTGGATTATGTTTTATCCATCAGTTTTTACTCAACATTGGGTATGTGAATGATTTTTCTTTAATTTGCTATAAAGAAGATGCACGCGCAAAATTGTTGGTTCTTGCTTCCGGGCCATTAGCCAAAGATCGCTGCTCACAGACTCAGTTTGGATGTTTGATATTTTGGCTCTGCTGTTAGGTTAAGATATCAGCACCCTCTTGGGAGGCTTTTATTGCACTTTACCCATCTGCCCTCTGTGTGTGGGAGAAACACATACAGAGACAAGACCACATAGTGTGTGTGAGACAGAAGACAAGGAAAAACTCTCATATTCATAAGCATAATGACTGCATACGAATTAGAACTGCATTACAAAACTACTGATTTCTCTTAACTGATTGAAAATAAATACCATGAAATCAACCACACAAAGGCATCATGAAAAACTAAATTTGGCTATGAGAATAAATCCCTCTTAAGTTTCTTGATCTCAAGTTTGACATTAACAAATAACCATACAAGATAGCTTCACTGTTCAAGTAATCACAAAGAAAAGCTGACATGTTATGTAAGATGGTAGCATGGTCCTCACCAGACTAGTACTTCCGTTCCATTTCATTTCACTTCACTACATAGTCTGGGAACACTAAGCTCTTTTCGGTTTAGTCCGGCACAAAAAGAGACAACCAATCAACGAACAGAAGGGCGTGGCCAAGAGCAATGACATAAACCATGCACTGAGTTAGAAACTGTAGTTCAGTTTAGTCTTATGAGAACTATAATGACAGTGGACACGGAGGCCATTCACTCTGTCGTGAAAAAGATCCCCGGTATCAGCAACTTAAAGCCACACGATGAGTGTTTGGTTAATTTTTTGAATGGAAATGATGTAGTAGCCCTGAATTGAGAATATTCTGGTATGGAGGACTGTGTTTACAGTGGAAGCACAAGACGGCTGCGCTAGCACATAACATACGTCATCGCCAAACGTTAGTGACTGATTTTCAGGTAAACCAATGATTTTAAACTTCAGACAAGTGCCCCAACAATCCTCATTCCAGGCAAAGAGTGCAGAATGTGGTCAGGCTAGTAAGACAGATCCAGCACAGTGAAGCATGCTCCTCTGTAGATGTTTTTGAATAAGTAAAACTTGCAAATGGCTGTACAGCTAAAGTGTCTTTGGTGGAATAAATCTCACGGCATAGACATTTCTTTAAATTTAAAGAATCTGGGTAAACGATCAAAAAAGCTTTTCACAACCTACCTGCAAATAACCTTGAAAACTGACAAAATCCACACTAAACTAAAGAACATGAACCTGCCTAAAAAAATGTAAAGAAATTTGAAGTACAACACCAATTCCAAAAAAGTTAGGACACATTCAATGCAATTATGTGGAAATGTGTCCATATTTCATTCCCAATAGAACATAAAGAACATACCAGATGCTGAAACAGACATTTTATCATTTAAATATTGTGGAACAATTTTAGAAAAATGTTTCTCAATGTAAAATGGCAAACAACTGCACATCACTGCATGGGCTATGGGACAGTTCCAGAAATTACTGTCTGTTAATACAGTTTGCTGTGGAATCCACCAGTTAAAGCTGTATCATACAAATAAGAAGCCATATGTGAACATGATCCAGAAATGCTGCCATCTTTTCTGGGATTAAGCTCTTCTAAAATGGTCTGAGGCAAAATAGAAAACTGTTCTATTCTGTGGTCAGAGGAATGAAATTCTGAAATTCTTTTTGGAAACCACGAACACCATGTCCTGCTGACTAAAGAGGAGAGGGACCAGCCAGCTTTTTATCAGCAGACAGATCAAAAGCTTGCATCTCTGATGGTATGAGGTTGGATTTTTGCCTACAACATGAGCAGCTTCCACATCTGGAAGGATGTTATTAATGCTGAGTAGATAGAGGTTTTATGCTCCCATCCAGACAATGTCTCTTTTAGGGACAACCTTGCATATTTCAGCAAGACAATCATAAACCACATACTGCATTAATCACAACCACATGACTTGACAGGAGTAGAGAGCAGGGGTCCATTTTAGAAAGCAGGTTATATAGAACCTCTGAGTATGTTGAACCAGAACTCAAGGAAATCCAAGCTTAAACCCGAGCAAGAGGGTTCAGTTGAGCCGGTTTCAGAAACTGAGGTAACTCATTATCAAGTCTTTTATGATAAGTAAACCTAATCAGGAGCAGGTATACTTCAACATACCAGAATTACTTTCTGTCTTCTCCTCTTCAACAAGATGAAGAGGAGAAGACAGAACAGTGACATGTTGGAGTTGTGCCAGCAAAGTATACTGAGGTTCAGAATAGATACTACTTATAGTTTACTGTGATCTAACCAGCTATGGTTTGACAGCATGCTCATAAGGTCCTGTTGATTTTTTTAAGTGTTAGATCTTTATTTAGTCACAGTTTGTCTACATTTTCTATAGT
>JBAMYA010000015.1:13338002-13353694 GCA_037176975.1 Arrhamphus sclerolepis | reverse complement strand
ATTAGATTTACTTTTCTTGTAATAGTGTTCATGGTCACATGACCAAGCCTCTTTACTTTCTAGCTGCACCTGTGGAATGAAGATGACTGCCTCAAACTTGACCAAGAGGAAATTAGTAAAATACCTTAATTAACAGATGTGACTGAAATATTTTGCAGGTCTAAATTTATTTTATAAAGGGTCTACTACTACTACTTATATGCCTGCATGCATCTTTTGATCACAAGAAAAGTAAATCTAATTACAGCAACAACTGTTGCCACTGGTATAACACACTGTCATAGTGTCAACAGATTTGGCTGTTTATTCTATTTTCTGTACAGATTAAAACTGTCAGAAGTTTGGGATTTTCTAGACTTAATAGAACCCCAGAGTGAGATGGGCTGTATCACTTATACATTTGAAAAAGATGCATTTAAAACTATTATATTAGTGATATTTTCATTTTTTTATAGGTGCAAACAGATTAAAGTGAAGGATTTGTGTGAATTTAGATGTGGTTTCCTACCATCAACAACTGTTGCCAATAACACATTTTCACTTACATAACCAACATGAAAACCAATACTACATATTAATTGTTGGGAAGGTCTAAGGATTGAAATGAAATGTCTGCACTTACTTTGCAGGGAAGAATTTGGGATAATTTTGCTGGGCGATATGGCAAAAAATTTATGTCACTATAGATTTCTTAATTTGATCAATATGAATAATATAAAAACCACAAAGAAACTGCCAAGGATGTCCAAAAATGGATAACAAACCACAAACCTCTGAAAAATTAAATAGCCAAATCCATCTTGCCTTAATTTTTTTTTTTTTTTTTTTTTTTTAGAAAATGTATTAAAAAAACACAAACAAAACTATGTTCAATATTTATTTAAAGTAATTACCAAGAAAAGTGACATTACTATCAAACAAAAACTTGTGTACCCTTTGATTTTACCCTTTATGAGATATTCCTTGAACACACTGTGGTATTGAGACACCATAGGCCATCAGTTGGGACTAAACCACTGATATTATTTTTCTCTGCCAGCTGCAGGATTCATTGCTAGTTACAAATTGATTTCAGCTGGTGTCTTGGCTTTCCATGCCTTTTTGTGACTCCCTTTCTCCATGTGTTCAATAGTTTTTACACATTTTTTGTCACATTATTAGACATAACTTAAGTTATAGACATCTAAGGTTTAATTTCTTTGTATGTCTGGATTGCATGGGTTGTTATCAACATCTGGTGAAAGCACAAAAGTATGTCCCACTGGAACAACCAGGTAAAATCAATTTATTCATTGACAACTGAATACAGCAGAGTCAATAACCAGAGACACTAAGGAGTTGTTGCTGGCTCTGAACCGTAAAGACAAAGACAGAGTTTGTCTTCAGATTATTTTGTAAAGGAATTACATTTCCTTCCAATTACATTTTGGAGGGATTATAGAATGATGTTAAATAATTAAAGAATCGCCACTGCATCACTATGTAGAAGTGGCTTATTGCAATTGTGATATAGCCATTGATTGACTGACATGGTGTCACAGTGTCACACATCAATAAATGTTCCACATTTATTGCTGGCCAGCTTATCTTTAACCTTTGTTTTACAAAGCAGCTTTACTAGTTTTTCTGATTAACTCTTAAGCACTGTCTATACAGTATGCAGCACTGCTGTCTGGTCACACACGGGTGACTCTTCAGTAGCTAAAGTAAACCTTTTTGATGCTGATTTCATTTTCCCCCGCACTTTAATTATTAACTCCAGTCTCATACTGATCCCTCTTATAAGCTTTCAAATTAAAAATGTATGCCCACCATTTTTCCATGCAAAGTGACAGGAAGCTTTTGAACCCAAGATTTGTTGACAGTATAGGTTGTCAATTTAGTATTCCTTATTGCAATATCAAAAACATTTCTCATTTCCAGAGCCTGAGATGACAATTTAAAACACTTAAAAATGTAGCGATATCATACTATAAGATCAAAAATAAATTACAAATATAGAAATATACAGGACAATACAGAGAATTTCCAAGAATATGTTAAATGATCCCCATGTTTTCAGAATATATAAACAATGCTAATCTAATTGCTTAAATGCAGCTTCATCTTAATATATTGCATCATTTATTCATTACTTTCTCTATAAACAAAACTAAATGAAAATATCTTACCCATCCCAGAACCTTTAGCTGCTTGCAATTTCTTCTTGTAAAACTGTTTATTTTGAAAAATATGATAATTCTGAGTCTCCCTTTCTCTCTCTTTTTAAATTTGTTTCTTGACTTTACTTCAGTATGTCAGTAATCTGTTGTAGTGGAAATCTGTCATCACTGTCTAATTACTAAACCTTTGTGATCAATATAGCTCTCTTAGATCACTTTATTTAGTCTTGTGTATTCCTGTGTTATAAACTACTAAGTGTGTAATTTCCAACAGCGCCTGAATGCATTCTGACACTTTTTAGAGAGGTTGTGTTGGAGATCTGCTCTGCAGGGATGTGGCCGACAAAGAGAGGGGAGGGAGCAAGCCCCTCATCTGTTATGCATTTCCCCTTTGATTCAGCAGCAGCAGCAGCCAGTGAATCTCATTTTCCAGCACTTCTCCTTCTAAAGCCCTTTGTTCTGCATTCAGCAGAGGAATGTGGAGGAGAGAGGGAAAAAAAAGAAGACATTAATTGTAAAAACCTTAAATCTCTGATCTTGCTTTCATTCCTTTTGCCTTCTTTGTCAGCTCTTATTTTGAAACTAGTGAGTGCTGAGATCACATAAAGCAAGGGTGCCAGTGTAGTCAGATGACAAAGTACCTGTCAAACGGAGTAATGCTTGTGTGATACAATACGACCAACTGAGGAGAAAATATTGTCCTACAAGATTGCATTTACACTCAAGTAAAGCAGCTGTAATGCATCTGACAGATTTCAACCTGATGGTATGTTTTGCATTTTCCACCCATCCACTTTCTATATCCACTACTTCATCCTGTTCACGGTCACGGTGGGGGCTGCAGCCTGTCCCAGTTGTCATCAGGTAAGAGGCAGGCTACAACCTGGACAGGTCGTCAGTTTGCATTTTCCATTCCTCACCTAATGCTGTTTTCACTCTTTATGAAGTAGAATTTTTTTTTTTTAGATGTATAATATATCCTGAGGAGTAGCGGTCTGTGCCAGTGGGGCTGAAATGCTTTCAGTGTAATGAACACCACGGTAACATTCACCACTCCATCCGTGAGCTAAACAACAATCCCATTTCAGACAAGAACCTCGAGAACCTCATTTCATTCCACATCAATTCTGGCAATTTGAAATTAAGAGGAAAATGTTAAAAGTTTCTAAAGTTATACACTATAAAAATGAGAAGCAAACTGCACTGGTTGCTCCACCTGTTGGTTGTTTTGTGGAAATGCTAAATGAGTCGAACAAGTGAATAGAAAATTCAAATACCTCACTGAAGGGGAAGAAAAAAAAGATTAAGATGGATGAAAAAAAATGCTCAAACACAGTTGCTGTTTTTTTTTTCTGTTTTGTTATTTTTAAACAATAATACCATCACATAGAAATTCTCTCTCATAATCAGTTTGGAAGGTTGTTTACAAATCAAACTCAGCCTGAAGTACAGAGGAAAAGTACATTTACAAGTACATTAAGACACTGTGACACAAGGTTGCTGAGTGAAGTATCGTAAGGCACCGATGCCGTCTGTGGCATAGGTTATATCCAAAGTGAAAGAAAAATCACAGATTCAGACCAGCTTGAAAAGTCTAAAGATCTCAGAAAACTTGTCAAGATATTGAATTCATAAGCAACAATACTCTGAAGCATAAACATTTTTTTTTTTTAATAATCAAAAAACCAAATTAGTGGAAGACACCATGTGAAAGATTACGGAAACATTGAACAAGCTCACGGGAAAGGTGAAAATGTCTATTTCTAACCAGCTGAACAGCTACAAAACAAGTACTTATGGAACACAATTCAGTGTTTCTGTGCTCTGTTTGGTGCAATACAAACACAAAGATAATCTTACTGCCCTTTAGTTTGGAATTTCCAGAAAGAGTACTAAATATGTTGATGAGTCATCCTGCACTAATTTTACATCCACTTAAGACCTTTCTCAAATCATTATTTTATTAGCAGAGCTCATCTGCAATTGTGGATGGAGCTTATTATACATGACCAATCAGAGCAGTCTGCATTTTTAGGAGAAGGGGGCTGGGAGGGGGATCCTCATAGTCAGTAAAATTATTAATTTGACATGGGAAAACAATATTCCGGGGAACTTTGATTACCCCTGAAATTTAGAGTCATTCTGTTTTTAAGAGATGTCGAGCAGATGATCTAATCTTCAGGGATTTTTGTTGCTGTTGTTATGAACTAATCAGATTTTTAGACCCTAAAATAACCTCCTACATTTGAGAAACCTTAATATTCGCAGTTGTTTTATTAAATATTGAAAACAGCTTGTGAATTTCATGCATTTCCACTCCCCGACTACTGTGAGAAGTGCCTGTTTTGGGAACAGTACTACAGTTTTGTGCTAGCCACTTGTGAGGTGAAAGCAAATGCAGCATGATGTGAAGCTTGTTGGGCTTAAAAGATGGGGAAGGTGGATAATTCTACTATGACGTGGGCCCGAGTTTGCACAGAACCCCGTAATTGTGGACGGCTCACAAAAAACAGGGCGGCCCACACAAGCGCCACCAAGAGGGTCGTTCACACTGAACACACCGGCCACATGTGTATGACCAAGAGAGTGTGACACGAGTGGGTGAGAGGAGCATTAAAGCAAGTGCACAACAAGTGCGATACGTGGAACATAACTTGTATGCCAGTGGGAAAAATATATATATATATATCTTCCTTCCTATGGATAAATCATAGTTTTTGATTTACTGAAACTTTACTGCAAGTGCTGATCACAGCCACCAGTGAAGGGAAGCACTGAAAAAAAAAAGTAATAAAATAAAATAAATAAATGAATGAAAAGATAAGGATACCTAAACTGAAATCCAGACATCCACATAATGAACAAATGTCCAAGATATCCAAGTCTATCGTTCCAAGCGCATCTCAACCCTTATTTCTTTCATATGTCCCCTTTAAAACGCTTGATTTCACAAAGCCTTTTAGACAATCCAATCACAGGCTCCATTATTCAACTGGATGCAGTTTTCATTGCTACATTTCAGCAGCTTACTCACTGGAGTTTTAAAAGCATACTCCTGAAGCATTCAAATTTACACTGGTTTGTAGATTCCCAACTTAAATTATTATAATATATAAATGTGTCTGGCACTACTTTCTGCTGCTATATTTAGTAGTGGAACAATCTAAAACACAAGTGTTACGAGCCTCCGGTATTTAATGATCTACAGAGAAACACTGATTAGTTCACTGATAATAATTATTATCAGTAAAGTAATTAATTAATCAACGTTGCTTTACAGGAAACAGGCCTGTTCCATATTAATTTACCTGCTAAAGAACCAATCAAATGACCCTGGTTGATTTAAGATAAAAAACAAAACAAAAACAACAACAAATGAGTCATCTTTCACATGGTGTGTTTCACGTTTGTGCTGTAAAGGCTGTGCTTCTGTTTTACACTGTTAGAAAGTATCAAAGCTGAAAAGGCCTGGCAGACTGGTTCGACATGAGCTCTGCTGGTCTCCGTCACATCCCTCTCTGGTTTTAGAGAAGAGGATGTAAATATGACCTGAGCCATGAGACATAAACTCAATCAGTATAAAGAAGCTATCCAGACTAGTATTGCTCACAGAATGGATAAATTTGAGGAAACTAACTGTCTTGATGCAATTTCTTTCTCCTTTGTTGATACAAAAATAGATAGGAAACATTTACTAATACAAAGTATATGACAGACAATCAAGAAGTGTGTTCTTTTGTTCTAATTAAAATCAGCAAATGTCACACCCAACATGAAAAAGAAACGACTACTTATATTCACAGCCCCAAACACCCCCATTTACTGTACCTTCTCCAGTTAACACACACTCATGCACACACACACACACACACACACACATACACACTCAGTAAACACTGTACAAAGCTAGGTTTCACCACAACCACAGGCACAGTAAGGAGTATCTGTATTTTCTCTTGTCTGTAAATAAAAAGAAGTGTGAGAGTGGCTAAAGTTAAGAGTGCAACCCATTCGCCTGTAAACATTCTGCACGTTTGCTGAAGCGCACTGTGGCTGCTGTTTTATGAAATCATTTCACTTTTCAAAGTCTGACTTCCCTCCAGCGAGGCTGAGAGGTGCTGTACCATGTGCACTTTCTATAATTATGGATGCAGGTCTGTGCGCTCTAGGTGTGTCTGTTCTCTGTTTTTGAACTAAAAGAAATTCATGAAGTGACTGAAACCATAAGGCATGTGTGCAGCCATAGCTCTTACATAGCACCAGAGCAGGTAAAAGAGGGTGAAGCAGGTAGAAGAAAAGTAGTTTTTATTTGTTACCTGTTAGCTGGGATTTAATTAGTTATTTTAAATTAAGAAAAAGAGAGGTCTGCAGTTTAAGAAAACCTCTCTCTCTGTCACGGTGTGTAATTTGTGAATGATGAACCGCCACGCTGACTATGGCACTGCACTTCTCTCTAGAACACACTCTGTCAACATGTCTGAAATATATCGAAAAGTATCTGACAATTCTGCGTAAAGCATACTTCTCTAAACATCAACAATGACACTTGCACTGTCAGAGATGTCAGGTGTTTGACAAACGTGTCTAAAAATACGTAGTTGCATTGTTTACTGAGGCTGAGCTTGAAACTATGGATTTACCGCAGCAGTGTCGACTGACAGAAGATTTACTAAAGTGATGTAATTAGGCCTTCGTCTCAAAGCGCGCTTTAACCCTCCTCCCAGAGACCTGCACATGACTGAATGAAACAGATAAACCTGGGACAGACACACTGTGTCGTGGTGATATAAACTGTGTTAGATAAGATTCAGCTTTCACATGAACCCCAAACATATGTATACGTTAAGCAACTTTATATCCTAAATTAACAACAATTTGACTATGATTAATATATGATGATCAGTGGAGTTCATGTGAATAGGGATGACTGTAGCCAGCTCCCTGGATCAAACAACAGACATCTGGTTTCAATTCAATTCATAAATACCTCCCAAAGGGAAATTAATAGTTTCAGTAGTTGTAATTCCCTTCATTAATGGCACATTTACAGTAGTCTTGTTTAAATAATAATTAATAATTAAAATAACCTTTATTTTCATTGTTTTTTTGCCAGGATCTTGTGCTAATTATGGGAGACAAACAAAGATTCTCAATGGGACAGTTCTTCATCTAGTTTTAGTTAATTCATCCGTTGTTTTGTTTGATGCAGACCGATAATTTGATCCTCATGACACAGAGTAACATCCTTTCCACAACCACCATATGTATTGCCCAACATCTTATTTAAGGAATGAGAATGGGAACTTTTGGGGGTGGGGCTTTTTTTGTTGTGTTTTTTGAAAGAAAAAAAATTGCAGCTGTAATAGGATGCAAATTGATGAGGTTCAAAGGGAACCTTTCCCAACATTCACCACATTTTTAATTCTTCAACCTAACCAGACAAACAAATCATGCCCCTACATTTGCTAAAAAATATCTTTCTCATTTGTTTTAAACTGTAAGCTCAAAATAAAATACTGCCTTACGTATAAGTCCTGTGTTGGTTATTGCATCAGGACTCACTCACCCAGAAACATGACTACACTTTGTTTATTCAGTGCTATAAACGGCCTTGCTGCATCTTGTTTATGTGAGGTTTTACGTTTTCATCGACCCAACAGAACCCTGAGCTCCGCTGGACGGCATTTGTTAGAGGTGCCACGGACGAGGTCCAAAACGTGGGCTGACTGTTGTTTAGCAGCTGCTGGTCTGAGACTCTGGGACCTCGTGAGCTACGTTCCCTCACTAACCTGCTTCTGTTCGGATCAAAACTAAAGACGTACCTACTTAGAATGGAATTTGGCACATAATAGCACTGCTATTTATTTTTCTTTTATTGGGTTTTTTTCTTAAAGGATTTTTAATTTTGATTACTGTGTTTATCGTCCATATCTAGCTTTTATTTATTCCTAAGTGCTGCGAAGCACTTTGCTCAACTTTGGTTGTTTAAATGTGCTATATGAATAGAAAAAGATTGATTGAATGTGTTGGATCAATCGTTAATTTCATGACCTTTTCCAAGACATCTTGCTCAGTAAGCCTAAATTATAACACAATTTAGAGAAACCCTGATGTCTGTTGTTTGATCTGAAAGTGTGTTATCTGGCACCTAGATTCAGATGCTTCAGCAGAGAAAAACAGGTGTCAACTACATGAAGTTAGAAGTCATCACAAGGCGGTCCATGAAAGAAATATCATTGCATTGCAAGTCATACAACTAAATCAGTGGTGGCTATCGGCGTGAGTGATTTTCCAACAGTCATACTTTTCTCATCTCCGCTGGCTCCTGTTCAATGGGGAAGTGTATTTTTCTGTTTTATTAACTTCCATATTTCTGACCCATCTTGTATGAAACTGCTCTGTGCTGTGATCCACACGTTCTCACGAGACACACTCCTCCATCGCTGTTAGGACTCCAGCAAACTGTGCCAGTGGCAGACCTGCTGTCCTTTAGACTCTTTCATCTGAGTCCAGTGGGTGAGCTCTTCCTCTCCAGAGCTGTTGAGGCCCAGAGAAATCCAACCAATCATCTCCTTGCGCTTCATGCTGCGCTTGTTGTAGACGGAAAGGATCAGCGTGACGTCAGATAGCTGGAAAAGGGCTACTTGGAAAACAAATGTCTCTTTGTAGGTCGGGTTGGGCTGGCCTCGACAGATGGATGTCTTGCACTTGGACATCTCGTGGCCCATGGAGTTCAGTAGGGTCAGCTTAACATAGGTGTCTGCAGAAGGAGCAGGTTGAGATGACAGTTACAAGGGAAATTATGCTTGAAATATGTGAAACATATGGTTGGCTATGCTAAGATATTTTTTAGGCACTGGATTCTTTTGGGCAAAATCCTCATCGTTTATCTTTCCAGTTGTGCTTTTTAAATTCGAGCATTACGAGCTGCTGCAGCTGTGTTTCCTCTGCAGTAAAGTGTGACCCATTTTCCACCCACAAAGCACTGGCTCCTGAAAAATGTCACTGCAGCTAATGTATGAGACTATGACCACATAAGATGCGGTTTCTCCAGATCAAACAAAAAGTACACCTGTGAGCGTTCATGATAACAGAGCAGGAGCGCTGTGTGTGACTTTAGTCTTGTTGCTATGCAACAGCTGTATGTCTAACCTGAGGAAGAGGGTAATGTTGTAGATATAATAGGATTTTTCTTTTTTCAAGTTAGTGCTATATTTTAATTCTTTGTGCCGTCAGAAGGCAAGAAGGTTTTTCTGAAACAGAAACTAATATTTATGGATTAATCAGGAAAAACCTCATGGAGCTACTAAGATTTTAACTAATTTTTGGCATAGCGTCTTTGACTTGCGCAAAGTCTTCCAGAGCCCAGGGCAGTGTCCTAAAATTAGCTCTGTCCAAAATGTAAGTAAAAGCTTTTATGGGTTATAGAGGCCTGCTGCAACCTCTGGTTTCATGCAATCAAACAAAGTATTTAAAAATTTAGCTCTCACAAGTCGCTGAAGTGTGACTGATATAACTTTATAGTTCCGAACTGATTTGCCCCTTATCTTATGGGAAATCATTACATGTTCCCAACAAAACATAATTTGCAATCATTTTTTTCAATAAGCACTAAAGAGGAAAGAGCTAAAGTAAAAATGCTGCCATTATCGAGTAATTTCACCATTCATCATTTCCTTATTCACTCCAAATTTCCACGCAGAAATCATGACATAAACTGAAGCCTGAAATTCAGCTGAAAGGAAAAGAGGCAAAACTGCAGTTACAATGGGTCTCTGAGAGCGTTTCGTCCCTCGTCTGCAACCACACTCCGTAATAATGTTGCGTATTATGTTCCTGTCTAAGAGGGAGTCTAAAGAATGAATTGCAGCGGCTTTCATGCTGTCGAGTGCCAGCTGCTTTCCAACGCCTTGCTCGCCGCCTTGAATCACACATTCAGTTGCTCTCTTTGACATAGAAGCAGAGTGAAAAAAATAGCCTTGATTTCTTTTTTGACTCCTTCTTTTTTGACTGAATGGGCTCTGTAGACCTCTGGATGCCTTAAGTGGTCAGTTGCGGTGATGTAAGGCTCTTTGGCTTTGTTGCTGAATGAGAGGGCTGAGGCTGATGATTGACTTTACTCTTCAGCACGCTACTGTTTTGAAATGATAGAAAAGGAGCTTTGAAAGTGTTCCACATCATGCTCCTTCCACTTTGTGAGACACACAAAATCAATCAAGGCCTTTGTGAGGATTTTGCACAAAGGTTTTTTTCAGTGTTACCAGATGTGTCTATTTTCTAAGTTCTATTCGAAGACTTTCTGGAAATCCTATTTAGAAATGCACAAACAACAACAAAAACTGGGATGTAGTTATTAGTTAGATATTTGTGAATACAAGGAACACGGCAATAAATGGGAGGATGGTGAGTGTGCCTAATACAGTCCTTCTGTTTAATGTGCTGGAAGCAGAGGTGAAAATGTAAAATTATTCCCAAAGCATGCTGCAGTGTAAGCTCGCAGTGAGTGACACACAACCGTACTTCTAGCTGGACCAACAGCCACAAAGCAAACTGCAGTGATTTAGTGTGAAAATGCCTTTTCAACATTTTGAATATGAAAGTTCAACATGAAAGACCTCAAAGCATCACAAACATGGCAAAAAAGAAAAAAAAAAAGAAGAAGGTGAAGGAGGAAAGGTAAGAGGGTCTCATGCGTGACAAGACATACATGTTCAAATACATGTTCAAAAATGCAGCAACACGGTTTACAACAAACAAGCATCTTCATGGATGAGTTTCGTAAATAAAGTATTGGTTATTTTCACACTTTTACTTTTGCAATTTGAATTTTGTGCCAGCTTTTAAAAGTAGTTCATATTTGAAACAAAAAAAAACAAACATTTTGCTCAGTACTTATGAGCTGAACAATTTCTGAATTGGTCGCAGTCATTCCTTTTGGTGTAATTCTTGTCATTATTGTTACCAGCTGACAGGATGGATTTTGTTTTCTTTATACCAAGCCGGGATGGCTGTCACTTTTTCCTTCCTTTTAGTTAAGGGTCAGTCTCCAGCCAGCTGAAGCTGTAGGAGCTGTTACTGCTCACACATCACATAGGGTTCATTTTACATGTGCTTAGAAAAAGTATATTTCAACTGAACTTTGAAATGCATCTGATATTTTCAAGTTTTGGGTCAATGCAACTGTGGTTTTAGATTATTGCCATATGTTAGGAAACTTTTACTGCACTTGCAGACAAAATGAGCTGTAACAATCAGCTCCACTGATGGGATCACAGATCCTCAGCTTTGTACTCACATATACATAGCTAAACAGAAATAAGGCAGGTTTACCTATCAGCAATTAATGATCTAAACTAAGAGTGTAATAGTGAGAAACTGGATGAATCTGGGGTTAAAATGCTCTTCTAGCCATAGAAGTACTGATAACAATCAGAGGTTAATAGATATGTACACTCTTTCTTAATACCACACTTCTTATGTAACTCTGCTGAACTATCAATTAAAAATTAAATAACCAAATCACGTTAAACCTGTAAGAGTCTGAAGCTGTGTTTTTTGTTTTTTTCATTTGGCATATTATATGAATCCTGGAAGACGCTTATGTAACCTAACCATTAAATTTCCTGAAATGTACATCCAACTGCATCAATGAAGATGTTACGTACGGTCCGGAGTTCACCACCAACAGCACCTCACTTTGGAGCAGGAACAGAGACTCACCTCTGATAATATAAACCTGTCCACCTATCAAGTGTTTTAGACAACAGAACAGTCCATCTGACAACAAGGGTTGGACAGCAGTAAGAAAAACAACGGACTAAGATGTCAAAAAGGCAGTAGACAGAGAGAATTTCAGGTGCAGACAAAACTGAAGATGTGAGGAAAGAGAAACAGGGTCAGAAAGCCAAGAACAACATAACACAAAGTTCAACCAGAGGTGGATTTTGTTTGAACTTGCTGCTTGGATCCCTGGAAGCTCACAGAGGAAGCTGCCCAGGAAAATGAGGGAAACCAGGGATCAAACTTGAGGAACACTGAAAAGCAGCTAGTGCAGCTGAGATAGAGCATACTATCTCATATTTGGAGAAGTTAAAAGCTGTGCATAGTTTCTTTCTGGAATTTCAATAAATATACAGAGGATATCTCATGAAATTAAACATACAAACAAAGAAATCAGAGCACACATTTTTATAATAATGAATTGTAGGTATAGAAGAGCATAAAGGCTGCCTAACACACATATCTATGCACAGACTCAACTTGTCCATTTCCATTCTAGCGCTTGGAACATAAAACTGGGACCCTGTTCTCTCTTCTTTCCTGAATCAGCAAACAATATGTTTTAGGGTACTTACTGGGTGGCTTGTTGGCAGCTAGGTTTTTGAAATGGATGCCTTTGATTACTTCCACAGACAGACGTCCAGTTGTGGCATTGTACACAAGGCCCACAAGGATCTCTGGTGCTGAAGTCTGACTGACAGACTGGAATGACGAGGCGCTTTCACTGCATGTCATGTCTGAGAGGCTTACCTGGGATTCACCTCCCTGAAAAACGTAAGGAGATGTTAAAAACGAGCAAAAAACAAAAAAAACTCTAGTAAGATATTGATTATTGATTACTAGCAATTATCATCATTAGCTCCACCCTTGAAAAACCCATAATGCAGATGAATCAACTTGTGGTGGCACTAACTATCTAGAAATTAACTGGTCATCCGTCACACACAGCACTTCTTTAATTAACAGTGGCAAATGTACAACTCAAAAATGTCAGTGTGCTGTTGACTTTTTCTTCTTTCTTTTTTTTTTGCAATTTCTAACAAAGCTAGCTAGTAGCTAGCTAGTGAGCTAAAATTAGCATTTTGAGCTAAAGAGGTAAAAAGATTTACTTTTCCCCTAACTTTAACCTAAGTTCAAACATTCAATCTGCAATTAGGTCCGAAGATATTCAGACACTCATTACATTTTTGTTAGGCATTAATCAAAGCCCTCATGTCACATTTCTATAACAAATGTGGGCTTCAAGAGCAGGATTTCAGCTAATTTAGGGTTTTTTGAGCTTTAAAGCTCTTTTACATGTAGAAGTTGATTTAACGGTGGCTCAAAAGTGAACAATTGACTGAAAAGCCCTTTCATGGACAGGTGTGGGCTTTTCATGTCAAGCAGCTAAAAGGTCTACAGCTCCCAGTGTGACATTTGCATTTGGAAGCTGCTGCTATGAACTCACAACATGCTCTAAAAAAAAAAAAATGAGAAAGGAAAAAAAAAACTCCATCTGAGGGATAAAAATGCCTCTAACACCCAGCCAAGTGAATAGTGCTCAATCTTCATATCAATAATCAATTCTACCATAAAGAGAATACCTCACAAAACAAAACAGGCCATAATTCTTGCACCACAAGGTGAAAAGACATTATTAAGATTAGAAAGGCCAGAGCAGGTCTCTAACAGCTTTTTTAAAAACTGATTAAAGTAAATGTAACTTGTTCCAGAATCAGGTTCTCATTATCATTTGGAAAACTCATTGAGACAATGTGATGGCTTCAAATGGCACTGGGTCATATGCGCTTTTTGACAGAAGCAAGGTTTCTCAAGTCGATAGAGATAAAGTGATCATATTCATACTTATAGTTTTAGTCAGTGACTAAAAAACATACAGCATTGCGACAGCTACAACATTTCACTTGAAGACAAAAAGCCACAAACAGATAACTGAAGAAAGTGGCAATAAAGTAAATGGTAAATTATTGCAATGACTGTTACCATAAAGGTACCATATTGGGCAAAGGAATCTTCTCTTAAGCCTGAGCATTTTATTTATTGTAAAACGTTTGTATGAGCCACTGAAAATGAGAAGTCTCAATATTAAAGCTCTTTACTTTCTAAAAGTCTATCCTGAAGTCAAAGCTGAGTCTGCACTTAAACTCATGTAACAAAAGAAAATACACCCTCATTCAATTCTACTGTTTTATGTATCAGAACAAAAGAAAATCTGCTAAATAGCAGCAAGATACTGTTCACTAAATACTGTACATAATCATTAGTATTTAATGGGTCTCCTTTACTTCAAATGTGACTTTTCTTTTTCAAATACATTCAGTCTAATGCAATATTTCAAAAGGAAACTCATAAATATTTGCTGTTCATCCGACAACAAAATGCAGGCTAACATGTATTTCTGAGACATACACGTCCGAACCCAAAAGTGGTTCAGCTAAAATGAGCATCACATTGTCTAAAGCTATGAAAAACATAACCTCATTCTGCAAATGTTATCCTATCAGATGAAAGATCAACCAACAAAGGAGAGCAATTAGAGAGGTGTTGAGGGAGTGCTTGAAAGCCAGCTCCTGCTTTGATCCTCCTTACCGGGAGTGCACAGCACGGCTCTAATATGACCGGCACAGACATTTTGCCCTGAAGGTTGAGCTTGGTGAGGTAAAACACTTTTTCTCCAAACACTTTCTCCTTCTTCATCCGTCGCATACTGTAGAGACGGAATCGAATGGCATAATTGCTGATCATCTCGGACTCTACGTGGCTGAAGCGAAAGGTCTCCGTGAAGATGGGGCATGGGCCTCGCTGGATACCTGTCTTGCCCCTCTGCTTCTTGGTGGGCAGAAGTACCAGGTGGACCTGCCAGGAGAAGTTCCCCGTGCGTTTGACAGAGGGAAGGTCAGTCACTGCCATGATGGTCACAGCTAGCTGCTGCTCCTCTGAGTCATAGTCAAACACAACATCCAGTGTTCCAAATTTTGCAACGGGATCTGGCTCGTAACCTTTAGGAAGACGTGCAGCTGATCCGTGCGCCGACATTTCCTAAATGAGAAGTTCAAAGAGCAATAAAAACCTCAACATACACCTTCTGTTATCTACTGACAGCATCACTGGTATTTACCTCTGGACTGAGGACAGCTGTACTGTCACTAGGTACATCTTCATAGCCCTTGTTGAGGTAACTCTCGGTTTCATGGCCATCACTGCCCTCGCTGGGATATTTGCTAAATGAGAGGTGGGGACTGCCGCTGGTGTGGGACAGATCGCATTTGGCATCACCCAGATCTGACAGAGTGCAGGACATCCTTGGAGAGCCATTCTCATCCTGATATGGGGGCGGCTGGAGCTCATCCAGTGGAGGTGTTCTTCTCATCCTCTGGATGCAGTTGGCTGGTTAGGAAGTAGAAAGAGTCACCATCAAATTTAGGCAAATTCCTATCAGTCACAGATCTCATAAAGTCAGCTGGTGGAGTCACAGGGTGGAAGGAAAAAAAAACAGTCCAAGAAATTTTTGTAAAGAATAAAAACCTCCTACATCTATACAATATAAATCAAGACTTTTACGTTTCAGACTTAAGATTGAGGATATTATTTACACAACTACAACCAGATTCCTTTGTAACTCAAAGGACAACAACCCTGGTTCTGGTTACTGATAATAATTACATCATCAACAACACAATTTGCTTGAGAAAAGGCTGAATCAATAAACACACTGATGTTGTAACCCCAAGATGCAAAGTTACATATAGC
>JBAMYA010000015.1:13302319-13329710 GCA_037176975.1 Arrhamphus sclerolepis | reverse complement strand
TTTATGAATTGGTATTTGTTGTTCCATGTAAACTATAAAGGTAATACTTATTGTGTGTAAAATGTCAACGTTTGGTGATTGTAAGTGAGTCAGTCAAAGTCACAGCTTTCATGTAGGGATTATAGTTTTATTATTTTACATTAGCTGTATAATTACAGGTTGCATATACATAAAATGATGGTATGCACACCTCAGAACGATGTTCCACCCTCATATTAAACATCACTCACCTTATTGCTTTTTATTTTACAGAGCATGGGTTCAAGAAAAAAAAAATGGTGCCACTAGGTGGCAGCAGTGAGTGGTGCCAGTACTGACAGAGAAACAAGAGAGGTGAATACTAGTAATAATAATAATAGTAAGCGAAAACAATACTTCGTTTTAAATAAAATAACAAAATTAGTGGAATAAAACAGATGATTAAAGTACTTACAGAGATTCAGACACATCATAACACTGCCACTTTTTATTTGCCATCTTTGCTGAAATCTGTCTTCTTGAGACACATTTCTGTGAACATTTCATTTTCATCAATTTAATATAGATGTAAACTTTGAACACCAGACTTCTGGCTGGTGGGGGTCACTGCCACATCTCATCATCAGTTTAGTCGGCAGTGCTGCATCAGGATAATGACCTATCTTTAGCCTGAACTGTATTCATCCCTCACTTTTAAATCCATTTTCTCCACTTACTTGTGCCCTTTTTTTTCCTCCTTCTGTCTGTTTCACCAGCAGCTCATTGTTGACATGGCAGCATAAACTCCAACTGAGTCAACGTAAACAGGGAATACTCAAAGCTTGAGATATTCATAATGGTTCACAGATGTTTTTTTTTTTTGTTTTTTTTTTATCACATATCATCTTATAATCAGAACCAAAATATTCCTCAGAAATGACATGTGGGTTAACGCAGACCTCAGCTACCATTTGTCACAGTCTTGTGGTTCCTCTTCCAACACGTCTCCTCCCAGACTTTATAAGCACACTTGCTGAGCCGTCAACAACATTCAAACATCATTTGCTCTCTCCTCACGTTCCTCTCTCCATCTTCACTTTCACATTTCACATCTCAAACATATAACCGCCTGACCTAACATTCGGGTATTTTGTTGTATTATTTTTTTTTATTTATTTTCCTTTTTTTATATTTAAACCATACAAAAATAAAGTGACATTTAATGGCCAAAACACTTTGGAGATCAGAGCGTTCAAGCTTGTATTCTGATGTTCTGAAGCTGTGAAAAACTTGACGCTACATCCAAAAGTTGCATTTTCTTTTTCTGTAGTTTTCTTTTTTTTAAATTCAGCTTCTCTCATGCTGCTGAACTCTTGGGAGGTTCTCAAGCTAAGATTGCTGTAAACAACATTCAGGCAGGTAAAAATGTATTCTGCTTTTATCATAAAATGGCTTTGCTACATCTAGACAAACAGAAACTAGTGGCTTCATCTCTTGACTCCCTGATCTTTTTTTTTTTTTTTTTGACTCTCCCTCGTGACGAGCCTCTTCTTCTTTCACAGCATGCTTTTCTTCTTTTACCACATGCTCCTTCTCTTCTTCTTCTTATCCTTCTTGTATTTATGTGCCCTTTGTGAGCGTGCCTCCTGATCTGGGCTTCATGCCAGAGAACGTTGTCTGGGTTTGATCCTTGGATACAGCTGCAGAAACGGCAACACACAGAGGGTCATTACATTGTGTTAACTTTGTTCTCAGGGACACCTGAACATCACAACGGCGACTCCATAACTCGCTACAGGAGTGAATCTGAAGCTGTTTTAATCTTTTAAATGATAGCCACCTTTGAGTATAAACTGAACAAGACATAAAATGATGATGCTTCAGTCTCACTGTGCTGCTTAAGTTCATTTCAGATTCATTGCTTTTAGTGACAGATTTCATTTTGATTTGTCAAGAACAAATTAACAACAAAACAATCACTTATACATAGGTGGCATAAACAGTCAAAAAAAAGAAGTAATTTGCCTGTTTTGATATGTCAAACATCTTATGATCGCATTCACGCTGGTATAAATTGAGCATTATTTAAAACACAACCTTTAAGCATCATGACTCAGTCTTCATTAAAATGGGTTGAATCACAAGCAGATACCTGGTTTCATATATAAATATATACTAAACTAGAGCATAAGCCCCTAAAACGTACGTATATTTTTAATTGCTCTATATAAGAATAGTGTCCATGTGTAACAAGGTTGAAATGTAACTGGTGCACCTGAGACAGGAGAAATAGGCCCAGTGGACGAAGCTAAACAATTAGCTATTGCACTTTTACAAGCAGCAATTATTTTATTAGAGTGCTTATCTTGTCTCTTGGAGACAGAACTCAACATGGCTCTGCATGTGCTCCAACACATTGTAATTCATGAATATGCCAACCAGAGTAATGAATGTGTAATCTTCAAAACTGGCTGGTGTAAGAGGCTAATGAGGGGCTCTGTGTCAAGGACACTTTGGTACATGAAGGTGCTGGGGATCAACCCGGAGACCTTCCACAGTAATCGACTCTACCCGCTACGACACAGCCAGCCTGTGTTTGTTTTTATATATTACTTCTCTAAAAGATACACCTGACATCCCAAGTTGATATAAGTATTAGGTGGAAATGAAGTGTGTATCTCCGTTCACAGAGAGGCGACCGCTGTTGTCTGTTGTGTTCTCTCACCCCCAGAAGGTTTCTGGGTACGTATCCCTCGCGGTCATTCAGCCGAGCCCACCACCACTCCGTTTCAGTGTTGTCACGGCGACGCAGCACGGTGAGGGCATCCCCCTCGTTGAAGGAAAGCTCATCAGGCTCCTGGGCCGTGTAGTCCCACAGAGTGTAGACGAGGCCTTTGTTCATCACACCCAACTTTTCCTGCACACCTGCCAGAGACCAACAGGAAGAGGTTGAGAGAAAACCTGCTTAACGTAAAAACATTCCTCATCGTGCATGTGTAAAAACGTGTGAAGCCCACCATAGAGAAACTGAGAGCACTGGGTGTAGCCCTCCTCCATTTCTTCACATTTATCTGCTGCAGTCTCAACATCACTAATTGTTGTGGCAAAAATGGCCGCTCCTGACTCCACCAGCATCTTACAGAGGTTGACGCTGTTGCACGAGGCTGCACAGTGAAGTGGAGTCCTGCAAGAGTGGCACAAAAATAGATTTCAGCTCTTCGGATAACAACAGAATAAACAAAACGACAAATACGTTCCAGCGGAACGCTGAAAATCCAAATTCATTAAATCATATCTTCTGAATGCAAAGCCTCATTACACATGGTAATCTCATCCTTTATTGGGCAATGGAAGTGATTGGAAAAGGAATTTCAAAAGTCTGTTATTTCCGTCACAGCTGCCTCTGTGCTGAGCTCCTGCATCACTCCCACAGACTGCGTTATTACTCAAAGTCCCTCCTGCCCCTCAGCAGCCGCTAGTACTGCTACATGATCTGATGACTGAATGAAGGTACTGACCATCCGTCACTGTCGGCTGCATTTACGTTCACTCCAAAGTCCAGCAGGAACTTCACAATATGGTGATGACCAGCACAGACGGCATTATGAAGAGGAGTTATGCCTTCATCATTAGGCATACTGGGATTTTCCACCTTAAAGACACAGATTAGTACAAAGAGATATTAGATGCGGTCAGTTTCAAAGACCGGGAATGTTGGCTTTGCTCAGCAACAATGCAGTGCTCAGTGTCATATTTAAAGATGAGAGCATCATCAAAGTGTCAAATTTTACTGTAAAACTCAAGACAGGTCAGCATGTTTTAACAGTTCAGAAGTTTCTGAGTGTCTGTTTCAGGGTGTTACACCATCAAGCTGAGCTTGTTGTAGTTGTGAAACATCTTGTTTGCTGCCCTTAGAGCTTCAGATAGAGTTTGCAGTTTTGAAAGTGGGTAAGCAGGTTTCAAACTAAAGATTTAAGACTTTGATCTCTCTGCTTTAACTGCAATAAAGAAGGAATAATAACTCTGTACACCTCACAACTGAGACCACCCTGGCACAGCTGCTTTAGATCAAAGGTAAAACACTGTCATGAAGGTATTGAAAAACATCAATATCTTCTCGTGATGGCAAATCTGTCGAGGAATGTGCATGTGGGTGTAAAGCACTGGCATATATAAGTCATTTTGTTGCATAACAAAATCTGATTTTTAATTCGACAAAAGTATGAAAAGCACCGCACAAGTATACTCGAATTGGTCATTTAAAAAGAGAGAGAACAAAAAGATTTCTTCAAAAAATAAATTAATAAAATAAATACCTCTTGCCAATATTGGTTGTCAATTAAAATAGTTCTTGTTTTGCACATTCTCTTCTTTATATGATTAAAAAGTAATTACAAACAACTTCACAGGGGCAATAAAGTTTTAGAAACCATTTGGTGAGGATTTACACAGAACCCCAGTGCAGCTTTATTAATTAATAAATCTGCAGAGATGCACAGACTGATTGGTTGGTGGGCAATTAGTGCTTAGTGGATAAGCAGTGGTTAATATGCGTACTAATACATATGAGTACTGATGAATTCCTCCTTGTATGTAATATTTATCATGATCACTGGAAAGCTTGTTGCTGAAGCTTTTTACTGAGAACAGAATGACAAAATAAGGTAATTTGTACAACATGCAAATTAAAAGTCTTTAACAAAACTTCATAATTATGGATAACATGCACACACTGGTCTGACCATAACAATGATTTTTGCAAATGTTGCCTTGATTGCAGCTCTGGAACAAGGAAAATAATGTCTAAAACCTAAAAAAAAAAAAAAGTTAAGTGATATCAGCAACATGATGTTATTTTTCACCTCATATATGATCCTCTGCACCAAATCAAACTCTCCCTCTAATGAAGCATCCAGCAGGAGAGCCAGAGGGTTAAACTTGACTCTTAGACCATGGCCGGTCCGCTCTGACGACGGCTTCTTTAGGTTGGTTCGCTTTGCCTACAGCACACAAGGAGAGAGAAACCAAAAGTGATGACGATGCAGAGAGGGAATAGATAAGTAAGCATTTCTTGCTTTAACTGACATGTTTTGCTTTGGCAGCTCTAATATTCTTGCTGACAAACCTTTAAGTTATGACGGCATGAAGAACAGCACACACTGTTGGTTCTGTATCTGCATTTTTATGTATATGCTCCGTGTTTATGAATACCTTAGGCAGTGAAGGTGGGGCAGGGGGTGATGGGGTACGGGGGGTGTGGCCCTCAGAGTTGTGTACAGGACTAGATCCTCTCTGGTTGTTGTTGTTCTGGTCCTCTGGCCTCTCAGGTGCAGCAGAGGAGTGAGTTTGAGTTGATGGAGACGGGGTGCTCACGCTCTCTTCTGTTACCGTCGTCTCTTTGGATGTTTCTATGGTAACTACTGGAGAAGACTGGCAGCGAGAGTCTGAGCTCGGTTTTGGACCTTCAGCGTCTGCAGCTGCCACACCGATGTGTTTGTCACCAGACTCTACATTCCCATTGGCTGAATGGATGTTGTCCACGTCTCCCAAGAGACAGTCAGGCTGGTAGAACGTGTTGCCTGGAACAAGATGAGGATTTTAAACACATGCTTCATTATTTCAACCAACCAACGACTCATAAACATCATACGTAGTGACATCCGATGTCACCTGTCTTACCTGAGCTTCCCTCCATGCCTCCTGCCAACGTGTTGAACCTGATCATCAAAGTAACAAATATATAATAAATAAAATTTTCTATTAATTCTGCCAGCTTTTGTTCTTTTTTAAATAAACGGTCAGACTACAGTGTCACCAACCTCTGGTACAGCAGCTTTTGGATGTTCGGCCCCTGTGGGCCCTCAGGTTCGGTGATCGAGTTTCGCTTTTTGAGAGGTCTTGGAGCGTTGCTGAGGCGTCGGCGGAGAACCTCCAGATCTGCATCACTCTGGTATCGTAGTTGAGAGTGGGCTATGGTGAAGGGAATTTTTTAAACATTTACGGATTGTGTGAAAGGAAAACCAAATTCTTTATTTCTTTGTAACCAAAACTTCTTAAGGTCTTTTATCATTCATGGGATACATGTGTCATATTGGTCACTAAAAGTTAAGTGCGTGCATTTTGCTAGATTCTCCTTAGTTTTTGTAACGGTTCAGCTATTTTTAAGACATCTTTATAAAAACTCAGCAATGCACTTGATCTGTAAGAAGTTCACATTTCTTGAAGTCCAGTTTAATTTGTCTCTGGTACCTACCGACTGGAGTGAGCTTGGTGGGACTGAGGGGACGAGGGATGTTGTCCACACTCGGTGGAGGAAGGACTTTGCCATCACCACTGTCTCCTCCTCCTTTTCCTCCTTCTCTATCCGTGACATCCTCCCCCGCTGCCTTTCCTCCTCCTCCTCCCTGGAGGAAAGGAACAGGAGATGGAGACGAGGAGGCTGTAGGGAGGATGGGCTTACCATAAACTGTGGAGAGAAAGATAAAAGCGCAAGTGGCGGTTTGTTTTCGCTTGCAGACAAAATGAAAACAATATTTAAATATATGTTTTTAGTTCTGAGGCAAAGTGTCAAAACATGGTTATTACCAGCTTTGACCGTAGTCCTGTTGCTAAGGGAGCCATAGTTTTTGGCCTGAGGCTGTTGGAGGTACATGCTGTAGATGGAACTACTGTTCATGGTGGCGGGGCCCTTCCTCGGGGACTGTGGCCTGGAGGGGTGGTCTGGGACGTAGGGACGCACAGCCACAGCTGGAGGGGGGTCTGTGCGCTCCGTTTGTGTGGACAGCGGAGAAGGCTGGAAGGACGTTGTAGAACCTAACAGCAGACAACAGCAAAACAGAGCACTTCATCATTCAACTTATCCAACAAAAAGAGACATTTTTAGTACATAAATACAATGAAATACATGAAGAACAGGACTTAGATCACCTTGGCCAGAATTGGGAGGGACAGAGATGCGTTGCTGTATTTGCTGTGAGGTGGGGGACGATGATGGAGACGAGGAAGTGGCATTAGCGGTGCTGGATCGGGGCCAGCCCAGTGTACCGGGGGCTGAACGGGGCAGTGAGCTTGTGACACAGTGATGTCCTGCTGCCTGGTGGGTGGCGCTGGGGTAGGTGCCATAACCTGAAGGAAGCTGCTGGGAAAAGACAGTGCAACTGCATAATCTTTTTTCTTTTTTGTCACCAAAACCTCCACGAGCGTTCCTGAAGCAGGCTTTCCTCCAAAGACATTTTACGCTTAACACAAACTCCTGCACTGCAGCCTTCAGCAAAAAAAAAAAAAAAAGGAATGAAATGAAATACCATTAAAATATCACTTCATCACTAACATTAAAACACTTTCTATAAATGGTTATTGTGGACAGAGTTGCTCACTGCAGAAGCAGTACCTGTTCTGGACTGCTGGTCCTCCAGTCCGGTAGGCTCTTACCGATGTTTGGCCATGATGCTTCATTAGCTGAACAGAGAGGAACACAGGGAACAAGAGAATAATTGAGAAAAGGCTCGATGTTAACATGAGAAAAGCAAATCAAAGGTGGCAGACCAACGCAAACAGAAGACAGAATGACAAAGCACCACAAACGTACCCGGTAGCCAGTGGACGTAAACGGACATGAAGCAAAGATAAGATTTCTTATGCTCACTTGCTGCTTGCACATTTTAAATATGATGCTATTGTTATGGTAAGCAACAAAACTTAGAGCAAAAAAAATAAATAAATACAACAACAACAAACAAATATGCACATATAAATTCTGGTGCATTACAGTCTGCATAACACGTATATTTGAAACAGACTCCCAGACATATAAGTACTTTCATTGGATATTACAAGTCTGGCTTTTATTTGTCAAACTTTAACAAAACACACTAATGCGATAAGACAAGAGCTAAACTGCTCAACAGCCACTCTGAATGACAAAATGTGTGTTTTAAAATGTGTGTATCACAGCAGAGCAATGAGAGCCTTGCTGACCATGAGCTGACTGTCAACGCTTTGGGTTGTTATTACGTCAGAATGTACAAAACAGAATAAGAAACTTTAATCAAAAATGAAAACTGGAGTCACATCATATGCACAGTGCTGTTTTTTTTTTGTTTGTTTGTTTTTTTAACCTAATAAACAATGACACTGGTTAACATAGAAAAAAAAAAAAAACAAAGCGTAAAGCAAATCCCCATGAACACAAAGATGCAGTTTTAAAACTTCTATCACTCTCTGTCATAAACTAAAATGAAACCTTCGGTTTCCATCGTTAGGACTGGTGTTTCATAACTACTTGGCATTGTAAAGAAGTGAATTAAGGTCACAGAATGGGTCAGCTCCTAAATCCTGATCCACTCTTGATTGTTAAGATATGAAGGTAAAGCCTCACCTCAGCCTCACCAAACCACTGCTTACAAGGAAACAACACAATCACTACAGTGTCACTGCTTAAATGGCTTAAAAAATACAATAAAATAAGGCTTTAACATTAT
The DNA here is from genome assembly GCA_037176975.1 of Arrhamphus sclerolepis. Taxonomy (NCBI): domain Eukaryota; kingdom Metazoa; phylum Chordata; class Actinopteri; order Beloniformes; family Hemiramphidae; genus Arrhamphus; species Arrhamphus sclerolepis. The sequence goes on along the minus strand of JBAMYA010000015.1, from coordinate 13,321,272 downwards.
CATTGACTGTGGTACTGGTCACTGAGTCCCATTAAATGTCACATCTGGCCAAATCTCTTTTCAAAGTGTCATCTCAAACTGTTACCTGAGCCTCTGGTGCAGATGTCCGTGACACAGCCATATCACAGGTTTTGCACGTACCAGACTAATGCTGATTAACTACTGAACCTGGGAGCTGTGCAGCCAGTACAGTAAGCTGCACAAGCTGCTGTCTGCTGCTTCTGCTGCTGCTGTAACCTGCTGACCTCAGGAAGAAAACAGTCACGACAGGAAACAAACAGTCAGCTTTGTGCGAGGTGGAAACTTGGCCTCGTGCCTGGCAGCCCAGATTAGAAGCAGCCTCTCTTAAGTCGCGGAGGAAAGACAACGCAGGGCGCAGCCAACGACACAGCGTGTCCCGACGCAAAGGACAAACGGGCGTCCCAAGTAAAGCGCATCGTTGTCACCGCTCAAGCTTCTCCCTTAAGTAATGTGTAATTCCTCTGTACATTTAGATCATTTTAAATCAGCAGCTTGAGGAAAGAAAGGCATTCCCTTTGATAAGTGCTGAGCGAGTACTTCTGTTTTCTGCAAAAATGGAGCAAAAACTACTAACTGTTAAACATTCACACACTATATAAACATGATTTACACTAACAGGATAATCAGCACATGGTTGCAGTTGTTCAATTTTTCTACCAAGTACGCAGGCTCCAGTGACAGTAAACTGATTTGTAGTGAGCCGATATGTGAGTGGATGTATAAATATACATTTGAATTTGAATTAATGTGACATTTAATACTACATATTGTAATACTGCTTAAACTTGTTAAAACAAACCCTCCTGACCCTTGAAAAAACTCTCTACTGATTAACAAAGCCTCCTTCCTGGTCAGTACAAAAAAAAAAAAAAGAGCAAATTAAGAGCTTCCTGGGATGCAGATCCTGTTACCGCTTTCTATCAAATATCACTTCAAGTCAGGGAAACATGAAGCCATTTTTCTCTGACGTCTAACTTTCACATAAAAAATTAATCAAGAACCCTTGCTGTGATTTTTGGATGCACCTACCTGTGTACTCAGCGTTAACACGAACACCTGTTGTGTATTTTAGACGACAGCTGTCGTGACCCTCCAAACCTCGCTCACCTAAAACCTCCTATTATCCAGTTCACACAGATACACACTCTCCCCACACACATATTACATAAACTGTATATAGCAGCAGGTTTACAGCTGAGACTTCCTTTCATTCTTTTGAGCCTGCATGTCCAGTGGGCTGTTGGCACGATTTACAACTGTGTATTTTCCACATTACGTGGCCCTGAAAATAAATAGAACTGTGGCATTTGCGCTGGCATTCATGAACACAATGGGATTTGCAGTAGCAATGATTCAACATACTTTGTTTATGTCTAGCAATGTTTAAATTCAATATGAATGTTTGTGTTTTTTCCTAACACTAAGCAGTTATATTACTATAAGTAAGGTTAAGTATAAATGAAAAACTCAACAGTGACCGCTCTGACTCCGGCCCATTCCCCGACAGTTCTTCTGACTGTGAAACCGATGCTATTTATGTCATCAGTTTGGACTTTTATGTCATTTTTTCTCTACTCTTCCGCAGTGAGTCAGAACACATAAAGAATAATTGAACGAATGTGAGTGTAGAGGGCCTTCAGTTTAGTTTCTAACATTGTTTCCTGACCCCGAGCAGCTGCTAGACTATCAGATATCTTGTCCATGTCCTTCACACACATGACCCTTACATTTTAAAGTCATTTTGTGAGGCTGATTTAATTATGTCCTGTCTTCACCATCTGGTCTGCGCATCTGTACCAACACAAATACTTTCCTGCATGCTTGTTCTGCATGTTGTCTTCAGTGATTCAACCCAGGACGAAAGATTTAAACCTTTGCATTCAGCCTCTTTCTGCACAATGGCTAATGGCTTAAAATGGAGACTTTAGCTGTTCACACTTTTAAATTTAGAATCTTATAATAATACCCATATTGCTGATGAAGTGCATTCAATCAAGAGGGGTTAGAAGCTGCTTTTCTGAATTTTCTGAATTACAAAACAGCAAAACTGTTAAGTCTAAGTTCTCTATTAAGCCATGAGTCCTGCTTTTTGAGATGCAGACATTAGTTTTGGTTATTGCACAATTTTGCTCCAAACATCGCACAGCGGAGTTAAGGCTCACAGAGCTGCTAATCTACCACAAATGCAGCTAGTGGTGAGTACATTTCTCTAGCGGCATCTGCAGGACTCACTGTTGTTACTGTCCCCTCCATGAGGGGATCGAGGTCCAGCCCACATCTCAGTGGGCCCAGACAGGACGATGTCTAAATCTGACACTTTCCACTGGTTGGGATGCTTCCTGTTGCCACTCTTGTCCTCCTCTGCACGGCCACAAAAGACAACAGCAGGATCAACCACGAGACAGTAACGACCACCAGGAAACAACAGGACGACAAGAACATCACCATGACGACATCACAATGACAGTCGGAACAGCAACCACCACATATGTGATGGTGCAGGAATCACAAAGTCACCATGTTAACATCAACAACAACAGATAAGGGGAAGGAAAAGAGGAGCCAACAAACAGAAAAAAAGAAACAAAAGGACAGTTAGAGCCTAGAAGGTTATTCAAGTCTTTTTTTAAAAAAAAAAGCCAAATGAGAATAAAGTGTAATCCACCAACCTGAGAGAGAGCGGGTGTGGTTAAGTGGGGCGGGTTTAGGTGGTGGGTCAACTGGCAATGGGTACCCAGCCTCTGATCTTCCCTCAGAGGGAACCTGGATGTAAGGACAGACGGCTGCAACCCGGCCTGAAACTCCACCACTGGGCTGGGGGGAAGTCTGAGGGGAAGCCGGTCCTCCAGCATTCATACGACTCAACTGCAGAGATGCAGCGACGGACAGAACGAGACAAAGTTTTTATCTGTCATAAAAATGTTGCTTAAAAAGGTCGGTGAGAAGATCAGACCAGACAAAAAAATCTAACATATGAGTAAAATTCTGTACTTCTGCTCTCTTCTTGTGCAGGCGTTCTCTCAGGTCACCGATGCGCTGATCCATCACTGTCACCTGGGCGTTCCTCTTGTTCAGCAGGTCCTTGTTCTGGGCCAGCTTGCTGCTTTGCTCCAGGTTATGACGGTTACGAGCCTGGAAGAAATACATTAGGAAAGCCATTTTAGATCAAAAGACCTCGATCGGGCTGATTTGGGTTTTGTGTGCATCATTCACCTGCAGCTCCTGGTAGAGTTTCCTCAGTTCCAGGGCTGCAGGGCCGGAGAGAGACGATCCTTTATGTCCTGTGGTTGCACCCTGGGACCCCTGAGCTGGTGCACTAGAATGCAGTTGAAGGCGTCCTCTTCTCAAGTCATCCAGCTGCTGAGTCAACTGGCGCGGCCAATATTAAAAAGAACTTAACAACAGTTCATCTGCTGCAGACAAACAATCTCTGGACTGATTTTACAAAAGCCTCCACCTTACCTGATCAACTCTGATCACTGCAGACTGCAGCTCTGCCTGCTTCTCCTGAAAAAGGTTGCTCACATGTTCAATCTCTGCAGCTGCAGACGGACAGAAACAGGAAAGAAATCATTTACGTCATACAGTAAACTTGTCTTAAATCGTTATTTATGTTGAATATTTTCAAATATGAGCAGTTTGGAAAGTGTGCAGGCTTACAGAGGTTTCCGTTGATCAGTTTGCTGTAGTCCACTTGCCCCCTCATGGCTCGGATCTTCTTCAGCTTTGCTTCCTGTGTCTCTACTCGCTCCTTCAGCCGCTGCAGCTTCTCAGCTTCAGACTGAAAATGAGAAACAACCCAGACTCATATCAACAGCAAAAATAGAAAAAAAGAAATACTGTCCCATTTACTGACATTATGCGCTCTAAACTGGATGTTGAACCAGTAAACCTTTGTAAAACTTGCTTTTACAATCAGCCTGCAGGAAGACAGAGTACAGATGCTTAGCATTTTAGATGGACAGACAGACAGACACTTTTAACAGACCTGTGTTTGTCCCTGGCTAGATCTGCCTCCCTGCTGAAGATACCTCAGTCTCTGCTCCTACAAGAAAATAAGATGAATTTAAGCTTTTATTTATCCTAGATCACTTGTTAGCTGAAACAACACTTTTAAACTGTTTTTAAAGATTGCAGCTCAAACTCAAGACACTCAAACCACAAGCAGTGTTTCTAACTAAAAAAGGTCTAAAAGGCTGTTTTCTCCATCAGCTCATCAAGGTCCAAAATGTCAGCTTAATTTAAACTTGATTATAATGCGCTGTATACCACTTAGTAATTATTTTCAGATGCATCATGACAGTTTGAGTGTTTAGTGTTTAGTAGCACGTTCTTGCAGAAATATTATTAATATAATATTGTATTTTGGCAGCTATCAAGCTGGCATTTAGAATATGATAGAAGTTACCAGTTTCTATGAGCTAGTAGTCCAAAAGAAGCGTAACGATACACTGATTAAATTATTGCCAAGTCGTTGTGCAATGACTTATATTTCAAATAAAAACTATTAAATATTAAGGAGTGTGTGAGCTGCTTTTTTTGGCATTTGTACACATGCACAGACTGACTGACAGCATTTTACTCATTTTCTATGTTGTTTTATGCATTCAGAATAAGGCCATTTTCATCACAGACATGGGAATGAACAGTAGGTTTAACAATAAACGTGATCCGTCTATGCAAACTGGTCCTGGCCTCAGTGCAACCGAGTCATTATTAACCTAATTAGCTTAATTGTACGTTTGCATCACTATGATTCTCATCAGTTCTTCGAACTTTATGTCATTTGTGTCGCAGTCCTGCCCACTTTCACTAGCATCTGACTTTTACAGACAATAAAATAAAATAAAATATCACCTACACTGACAAAGCCCCATCAGTTTGGTGCCTTCTCTACGTTTCCTCTCATAGTTAATTTTAGTTAAGTCATAGTTAAGTTGATTTTAGTGTCCTTCCTTGCTTCCAACACCCACTCGTGCTCCACCGAACAAAACAAACTCCCAGTCCAGCTTAAGTTAACAACTTCTGCACTGTCTTATAAAATAGCAAAGTAAGAACTTCATTACTGCTTCCACATAACTGTTGTTTAACTCTTGTTTCAGCCATTGATTTTCACTTGAGTTGTGTGTACTTATGAACCTGGACAACACACTCACACACAATACAGCAAACAGTCTATAGGGAAGCAACAGACAGAGAAAGGCAGAAAGGAAAGCAAAGGCTGCCATGTGTGATGCTGACGGAGGCATTTTACACCTCTTTCTCTGTATCATGTTGGCACATTGTAGCTGACCTGTGTGTCTCTCACTCACACAGACACGCACAGAGGAAAAGGGAAATGGAATGTTGGCGCGAAGCCACCCAACATTCACTGAACGGACACACAAACTCTGTTACGTAACAGCAGCATGTTCGGTTTCAAAGCACGGGAGTGAAAGTCGTATTTCAGATTTTTCTACCCTGGAAATGAACAATCTAATTAAGGACAGCCTTCACAGCCACTGCTCGGAGACGCTTCCAAGCTGACAAAAGAAGGAAGTACTTAACAAGGTGGAAGGAAACATTTAATCTCTTTTGCTTTAGAGGAGCAGGGAAACGCCTGCTTTTGAGAAATGTTAAGAATCAGCACAAATTGACAGAAGTAAATTACGTCTTCCTTAGTGGCCTTGAAAACAAAAGCAAAAAGAAAAAAATGGCCTAATAAAAGTTGCTAGTTGAAAAAAAACAACAACTCCATTTTAGCCTTTTTTTTATTATTATAAGCTCACCCTCCTGACTCCTTCCTGAAGTACAACTGATTCAACTTCCCAGCTGCAGCTGCGGCTCCGGCCATTAGAGGTCATATGATAAATGTGGGAATGATGACAGCTGACCATGATCAGCGCCTCTGCTGCATACAAAACCTGAAGCTTAGTGGAGCACACAGACCTGACTGGAGTATTCCTCCCTGGCAGGTCTTAGACTGTGACCCAACCTCACATCCTGTTTCTAAAAGACATAGTGCACTGATTTAAACACACACACACACACCTCTGAGACCTCAAACCTGACCTTTTTATACACTAATGCAGATAGCTGCGCACTAACTGACAGGTAATCCATCCCACAGCTGTGTGTGTAGGATGTGTGCATGCACAAGTTACCTTGGCAATCAACATCTGTTGCTGAGCCTCTATTTGCTGCTGTTGTCTTGTAGCCATTTCCTGGAGCTCAGAAAGGGTCAGCTCCACACGGGGAACCTACATAAACACACATATGGAAAATACACACACACACATATATTTATCCAATATATCTGTAGAAAAAAAAAGCCTGTGTTTTCCTGACTCACTCTTTCCATTTTTCTCTGTTGCTGAAAAGCTGAGAACCCAAACAGTGACAGGAGATAAAGCACAGCTGCACACACATATATCAGTCCACACTTCAGGTTACAGAGCAGTTTCAGTGTGCTTCAATGTTATGCTCGATGGTGGCCTTGGCAGAGTGACAGAATTATAGTTTTGATTTGAGGGGAATGTGCCCGAAGTGCTAACTGTACTGTTCATCAAACTAGCATGACGCAGACAACAACATCAGCTTGAGAAAAGCTATTCACACTCAGTGGTTGTCATCTCTGCTTTCTATTTCCTTTTTTTTTTTTTCAGGAAATGCACTTCTAGGAACTGTGTGAAAGACAGAGATGGTGATGGCAGAGGGGGAATACCTTTATCCAGAAAACAGCGGAAGGTTTCAGTCCTGCTACATCCTGTTATTGTGTGTGTCCACTCACAAACACACACACATACACACACATACACACACACTGCACCTGGTGTATGACATTCATTCCCAGAACGCAAAGAAGCCCAACAATGCAAAACTGAATTATAGGCTGCTGACTGTTTTGTGTTACTGGTGACTTTAGCAGTTGAACTGTAAATTTCCAAAATGTAATTTAATAAGTTGCGTGAGCGCAGGATGTTTCCATGTGTGACTAATGACTCAACTCCAACATCATCTTAGCGTGTCACATAAGTGTACAGTCAGAAGCACTAACAAAGACATAAACGCTAACCTATAAATGATTTTTTTTTATTTTTTAAATCGCATCAAGTAAAACTATATGACATCTTGTGAATCACATTGAGACGTCTCTGTCCAGTCTAGGTTGGAAAGAAGCTGCAGTCGTAAGTTGTTGGTCGTGACTCACAGCATGAGGTTACAAATGCAAGCAAATGAAATGATGGAGAAGCTCAGATATGCAGGAGGGGTTAAGAGTGTCGCTTCTCCTCTGGACTGAAAGGAGCCACGTGAGATGGTTTGGGCACCAGGGGCAGACCCAGGACTTGCTCTCTGGGGGTCGGACACCCTCAGTCCCTCCTCAGCAGAACTAGAGAGTTTGTATTTTGTTGTGATCAGGGGTAAACTACATGACAAAAGAGAAAGGGGCTTAACATAAAGCTCAGAGGAACATGATATTACAAAACAATGTTTCAAGCAAGAGAAATTATGTAAATAGTTACAATAACGTACACATTAAGCCTTATGAACACAAAAACACCAAATAAAACCTGGAGTGGAAGGTCTGGACTGTCCTTTCACACATGTACTTCACAAAAGATTCTTCAGACTACTTCTCACATCTGCTGTGGTATTTGTGAATGACACTACTTTAAATAACAGCTGTAGGGGGAGTGATCACACAATCACTGGGAAAACGATTTCATCTGGAATTGCTCATCATATTTGACTTTGGTGCTTCAGTTTATGTGTGTGATTACCACCAAGACGTTTGGGCTCCAGAACACAATCGCTGGCAAAAAGGTTTAGTTCACACAGACAACACGCTTATGTAGCACCTGTCTATTCCTGGGACCACTTAAGGCGCTTAATAGACCCAATAGTTGCTCTGTAAGTATGTTATTTCCGAGACTTATTGCCAGGTAGCTGGCTGGCTAAACTCAGGAAAACTGGATGAAATATTGTGGCCATCTGAAGTTTCACTCTCATCTTCTCTAAAGTTGCATTTTCACATTTCCGGGTTGTAAATGTACACATGTGTAAAAAGCCACAGAATGGCAAGGATTTTTTTCATTGTTTTTTTCGTTATTTTTACCAGATATAGGTTGAGAATCTTTCAAATCGGAAAAATTGGAGTGACTGAAAGCTTCTATCAATTTTGTAAAACCATCTCAAGCTAAGTCTCCTCATTGAGAAGGTATCAAAACGCAGGGAGGAACTGAAAAACAACACTTCTTAGATATGAAGTCAGCAATACATATGAAAACTATCAGCCATTTAATAACTCAGCATTAGTGATATACTAAATTTGAGTATCAGTGATTAACTACACTGAGTATACGCTGACTCTGCGCTATAGACAATATCATTGCCTTAAGGCTGACGTAAATATTTCTTAAAAACATCATGCTGACATAACATTTTCCAACGTAATGCAGACTTCATCACGTTTAAGACAATGACTTTATGCACGTTGCAGCCAGAGTACCACATGCCATTATCTCAGTGCTGACCTGTGGGATGCTGCTCATCCCCATGTTAATGTGCACTTGAAGGATCTGCAGATACGAAGCAAATCTCTTGCTAATGCACCCTTGTTCATTGCTGCCACCTCACAGGAGGCCAAGTTAAAGTATACAGATATTACTGGGACATGACTCATCAACAAATACATCTGAAAATGCTGCAGGAGAATGATAATGCAGGAGCTCATCTACATGAGGTCATGACATCTTTAGCTGATATAAATTTGAACCTTTCGGCTAACCATTTTATTCACTTTTGGTCTGATCTGTGCCACTTCAATAAAATACACTGGTGGAGACTCAGGGTGGGCCACTGACACTGGAATAGATGGAAAAGATGGGTGGATACAATAGATGGAAAGAGCAGAAAATACCATAGCCTCACCAAGAAATGGTCAGATGTAAACTTGTGCATTGTTTACTTCATGTTATGGTATGAAGAGCTATAGCAGCCTTATGAAAGTACATGTGTGAATGGTGTCACAAAAGACAGTTTGCTTGCATGAACTCTTCACGTGGCTTTGGCTCACTGCTTCATTAAAAAAATGCTGCTTTTCATTATGATGGTATGTCTCCTCCTCATTTTCGCTCACTCACAACTTAGCTTCTCCCAAAGAGGATATGGCAGAGTGATTCAGAACAGAGAAGAGAAGTAAATAAGAAATAGTTATCTGTAGCTTCAGTTTGAAGCAGTGTGCCACGAACTTGATTAATGACACCTCTTAGTCTTTCAATTGTACAATTGTAGGATTGGAAGATCTCATACTGTTAGAGGTGAATGAAAGAATGGAACAATTTACATAATGTACCACACTGTCCAAAACATAATAAAATAAAATAAAAACAAAAGAAACAAAACAAAACTGTTTCTGTAAAGACTAAAAACTGTCTGACAGATTTTTTGTGGGGCGCACCAGGCTGGCGGTGTCGATGGGCTGCCAGTTCATCACTGAGCACTTGGCGCTCATGCTCACGCCCACAATCAATTTAGAAACACCAGCTGACCCAACATACATGTGTTAGGACTGTGGGAGGAGATTGGAGTACTCGGAGTAAACCCACACGGGTACGGGAAGGACACGCAAACACAGAGAGAGACCCAGTAGAATTTCAAACCATGACTTTTCTTCCTCTGTGGCAGCATTGTGAACCACCCCTCCACTGTACTGCATGCATCATTTTCTTATCTATTAAATTTTGCAGGAAACAGCAGTGCACCCAATCACATTTGGAGCTTTATGAGATACATTTTCATCCTGAAAAAGCCCTATAAAGGCTGATGATGTCGTGTCTAAAAACAAAGACAATATGCAGCACTTATACCAAGACTTGTATACTTTATATCATAAAAATCCATAACTGTTTTGCTGACTTAGTTTAGAAATCATCTTGTGCAGGGCTGCCATGGTTACACTGAATCTTAGTGAAGCTGCATGTCCCTTATGAACTTTATTAAAAGGAAATCCCCAGACAGTAACATCTAAATGCTTTAGTTTCTATTTTCTTGTTTATTCTTTTAAAGAGGACATGCATCCGCGACCACTGAAAAGTTATCAATCCACCAGATACTTGCTTCAAACATGTATTCTGCTGCTCATGCTGTTAACATGCTGGACCGCATCCATCAAACTGTGCTGCTGTGAGCCCACCGGCTGACATAACATGCAGTTTCTATCAGCGTCCCACAGTGCTGTATTTACCTGCAGGCTGTCCCATGTGATCCTGCAGGAGCGGACTTTAATTTTGCTGCATTGCCCTTCAACAGTAAATTCCTGCACCAAATCCACCTCATTCCACTCCATCCTTGCAGCCTCTCAGAGACACAGTGGACCTTTATGAGCTCAGAGTGAAAGATGCTGCCAGAGGACTGGAAGAGAAATGCTTATAGAGGAGGAAACCAGAGCGATCCTTATCACAACTTTCCCTCTCGTCCGCCCGGTGATGTGGTGAGATTTACGACACTTACTCTCCGTCTCTCCCTCGCTCGCTCAGCCCACACTCTGTCTCTCTTTTTCTCATACAAACTGTCTCATTTATTGGTGTGTTCTCATGTGACGTGTGAAGAGAGAATAAAGACCACTAATGGGACCCCGCGTTCAATGACTACGCTGAACAGTCACACAAACCTGCAGACTAATACAAAAAGACAGGAAGAAAGTACATTATATGTATAAAGTATACTTATGCTACAGATTTTCTCCACTCTCTTTTCTGTTATTTTTTTTCTCCAACACCTTTCCATATCTTGTTTCTGCAGCTCCCTCCACCCCTTTCTTTATGTCCTTATCTCTGCATCCCCATCCCTCATTCTACTTTTCTCCATCTTTCTTGATTATTGTCTTTCTCCATAGCAGCACTCCTTCATCTCTCTTTCCCTCAGTCCTTGTCATTCCTCTGCAGCTGGCTTTTTACTGCAGCGACATCCCCTTCTCTCCCTCTCCCCCTCTCACACCTCCCTTTTTTTTTCTTTCTACCACTTTCTCTCAGAAGGGAAATCACTGCACCACAGCCTGTTGGGGCTCTGCCTGTGTTCAATTAACCTCTGCCTCACGCTTCAGGATGTGTGTTCAGGGGGAACATGATGCCAGCTGACTTCAGAGCCAGCAGATCGCAGCTGCAGCGGCCGAGTGGCGTTCTCACGGCACACATTTCTGCCAGAGCCGGCCAACGGCGCTCACGTACAGGCGTGCGCTCATATTCACAGGGTTCACAGCTGACTCTTGCTGCGTCACATTTTCATCCTCTCTTTCTTTGTCTAGCTCTCTGCAACACTCACAAACACAAAAACACACATACACCAACACACCGTCATGTGACTTGACTGCTGCGTCACACATTTCTTTCACGCAGACAAATACACAGTAAAGAAAGCAGACTGTTACTGTTCAGGCTCCCGGCCCTCGACTGGGGGTGTAACATGTGTGTGTAAGTGTGTTAACTTGTTGGTGGGGGGAGGGGTTAGGGTTTGAGACTATGCAGGATGTCTAGAACTAACAAGTTATAGTGATACATTTATATTTTTAAAACAGAAAAAAGGATGTCAATCACACTGTCAGCAGTTGGCTGTGTCTGCTTCACCTCATCAGCACTTTTAAAACAACCTCCAGTCATTTAACCAACACCACAGGGGAAGGAAGTACATAAAAACATGGTTGTAACTTTGCTTTAGTATCATCTCACAGTTAGATCTCCCTTCACTGATTTAATGACTAAGATTTTGGACTTCAAAAGGTTCAGAACTTGGAGAGAAGTACTTTTTCTTATGAACTGAACTGACTTTAAGCCAAAAATGCTAATTGCAATATCTGCTGTCTTTCTTCTTCACTTAGTCGACATATTGACAGCGAAACCATCATTGAGTTCATTTAACCACAACTTTGACAAGCTGCTGTTGACGAAAGTTACACCTTAATACCGTAGTTCATAAAACAGTCTGTAACACTGTGCTCCTACTTCATTTTCTCTGATTTCTTTGTTTCCCTGCGAGACCTTCTTAACCTGGTACAGAAGGAAAGCCATCTTCAAGGACACTTTCCCAGTCATGGCAAAGATCACAGGATCTTATAGATAACACATTACCGGAACAGAAAGACATTCAGGTGAATCCAACATGAGACATTTGTTGATTGGACAGCTCACATAACATTTTCTAGCGTGACCTCGACTTTATAAAATACACCCCTGCCAGATACCAAGCTGAGACAACTTCTGCAGACGTCGTACTCTGGTTGAACCTGTCTCTTGCTGCAGCAATAAATACATTTGCACTCATGACCACGTCTTATTTTCTTCTTCTCATCTGGTCATCAGCAGAAAATCCACAACAGTGCTGACTCTACTGTCTACAATACAGTATCTGATAACTAAAAAACTCCTAACATCAGAGTTCATAGAAGTCTCTATTTATAATACAAGCTTTGGATTTTTACTCTAAAGTTGTCTGAGACACTTGGTGACTCTTTATTCAATGCATTAACTGTGATAACACAGAAGAATAGTGTATCTATGGGTTTTCTTTCATTCAAATCAAATCTGGAAATAGTGACAGTTCAGGTTTTTTTAACCACCAGCTTCTTCTCTCATGTTACCACCACTGCAATCACAGCTATAATCTGAAGCACATGGCATGGGGATATTTGACCTTCTCGGTGTGTAAGTTATGCATTCACACACATTGTTTCGATCACAGGTCTGTTTAATAAAACTTATCCCCTACCCATCTGCTGGGTGCCTCCAGCAAAAATATTCCACCTAATCTGCAATAACAGCCTTCAGACATTCCTGAAGCACTAGCTGGACCAAAGGAGAAACGTCTGTTATCAGAACGCTCCAGTAACCAACATTCACTCAGCAGGGTGGCCTGATGGTTGAAAGCATCATCTTCCAATAGACAGGTCAGATCTTTGAACCTGTCCACCAGCCTGTCCTGGTTGTGTCCTTGAGCAAAGTCATGGACGACATGTAATACAAAGAAGCATCTCAGCATTAAGTATTCCTTCATCTTTGTGTTATTTATAAACCTTTGCCAGGACTAACTTGGGTCACATGAAGTGTCTGAGGTCTGCCAGTGTCTCCGGACCGAGAATATCATATTCACTACCGAGGCCTTTAAAGTGATGACATACAGTGAAAACATTCGTCTTAATCTACATCAACACAACCCCCGACATGCATGTTTTCTCAAGAGCTCGCATACACACGGACACACCTGACATCTCGATTTATCCCTCGGCGACGCTCTCACACACAGCTTGACGGGGTTGAGTAACACGACGTTGGATCAACACACAGAATTCTGTGTCTTAATTCAAAGTGTGCGACCGTCCCAGTGGTTGCTCTGAGGTCAGGGGTGAGGTTTATTAAAGGGTGTGTCAGGGAGGGGAAGTACACTGTCTGCTAACACCAGCAGCTGGCATTAATGTGCCACTCATCCCTCAGCAACTGGTGTCTCAGGTTGCTATGGCAGATTTTTCTATATTCAGTAGGTTTCCTATTTAGCACAAGAGGAGCTCAGAAAGGAAGCTGGGAAGTGGAAGCTGTTTTAGGCTCATCTGGTTCTGAGAGACATCTCCTACACGCAGTCAGGAACATCAGTGACCTGGTTATTTACAACAGACAAGACTTCCAGCTCAAAAACACCAAACAGGCACTCTTACTCATGAGTATGTGTTAGCATTATAATTATAACCTGTTCTGCTGTTGACCATCATAAAGCTGCTGCACTTGGATCAGCCAGAACATTAATATTGTTAAGAGCTGAAGTGAATACACTATTCCTGACAATTCTGTGCTCTAGAGGGAAAAAAAGAGACAAAACAAACTTTGGTGTGCAAGATCAGCCCTTTTTTTACACTGACGACGCTGTAAATAAATGGTGTTGCTGTTACTTCCAGTCAAACAGAAGCAGCATTAATTCATTTCAGCTGTGCATGAAATTGTGGAATCATAGGAGCTGCAAAAACCAAACAAAAGAAAAACAAAAAACACAGAAACCCAATAAACAAGTAAGAAAGAAAAACTGCTGATGGATGGCTCAGGGAAAAATCAGATCACAAACAAAAAAGAAAAAAAAAATGCACCAAGGCCCAAGTTTGCAAAACCAAACCACAAAGGAGCAGCTCCCCTCATCCAGAGCCAGAAACCAAGTCACAATACCAGAGGGCCTGTGTTCATAACCTTATGAGTCTGATATATATTTTTTGGCACCTGGCTGGTGCTGGTTTTATTGTTGCAGCTGATAAGTGGTGCGTTTCTGTCACAGAAACACTAGAAGATTCAAAGGAACTGATTCTCCACTGTACCTCGCGTTTAAGGCTCCAAAACAATGTTTGCGTTTTTCTATAACCACACTTCACTACGGACACGTATTTTGTACTGATGGTCAACGAATCAGCCATAACATGACGACCCCTCGAATGAGCAGTATGCCCCTATTTTTGCCACCTAAACAGCTCTGACCAGTCATAGAGGGTGGGGGGGCATCTGGGGGTGTCCTGTAGCGCAGTGTTCTTCAACCCTGGACCTCAGGGCCCACTGTCCTAGCTGTTTTAGATGTTTCCCTGCTCAAACACACCTGGCTGCAATCAGTGGGTCATTGACAGACTTGTGCAGGCCTTCAAGACAAGCTGATGGCCATCCAATCAGGTGTGACGAGGCAGGGAAACATCTAAAACATGCAGGACAGTGGACCCTGAGGACCAGGATTGAAGACCACTGCTCTAAGGCATAGAAACCTAGTCGCTACTGCGTCTGCTGCTCACCTCAGGGCGATGAAGTGATTACAAATCATTTAGATACGTGTTTGACTTATCCACAACTTTACACCAGTCCTGTACTTTACAACATACAACAAACCAACGGCCAGCTTTCAGCTTTCTGCTCTTTACTCGTGTTTCTGCGCTGCTGGACTCGGCCGCGACCCCCGCTGATCTGGATGACGCAGTGATACATGAGGTAAAAATAGTTATTTTTATTTTTTACAGGATTGCCCTCATTTCATGTTTGCTCCCTCAGCGGTGCCATATACTTAGATGAATGCAAATGTCCGAATTCCACACATCAGAAAAGTCTTTTTTTTCCTAATAATTTATATTTTTCACAAAACAGGAGTCTGTTTATACGTTAGCATTTGATAAATAAAGGATAGCCGCATTAATGCCTTCGTTTAAGCTTCTTAAAACAGTAATTGCTCATTCTTTGCTGTAGTATACATCTGCTGTCAGCTATTCAGTATTTATGTGCAGTTATGGACGAAGGTTTCAGATTCAGTCGCAGGATTTCTACATTTGTTTGACATTAGAGCTCCTTCGATCTGAGCTTGAGTAGCGACTGATCTGACTCAGAACCTTTAAAGGAACTGCATTTGACATCACTGGGCCTTGTTGTGGGCCATGTTGGCATAAACCAAACAAGGTTTCAACAGAAAATCCCTCCTACACACTGTGAAGCACGGCCGGGGAGGGCTGATGATTCGGGGCGGTTCTGCACTTGCAGGACCTGAGAGCTTTGCAGTTCTTATCAGTTTACTGGAGTTCTCCAGAGGCGAGTGTGAGACCATCTGTCTGGCAGCGAAAGCTTGTTTGAAGCTGCTTCATAGTTAGCAGGCTAGCGATTCCACGCACAGCAACAAATACATGTCAGATTGTGTGAAAGAGAAAAAAAAATCTAATCAAGGATTTACTTTTGGATTGGTCTAGTTTAGGGGTGTAAAGCTCTGTTTCATCATCACCATGGTTACCGTTAAAGAACCGGTTATTGTTTATTTTCTCACCCAGTTACGTTGTCAGATTTCCCACAAGTTCCTGGAGTCAGTTATTACAAAAAAAAGGAATTTTTGTTGTGAAACCTGAAATTTCATAAAATTCACAACTTTTATCACAGAATTGAAGTTTTGTACTTAAATAACTTTTTTTCCAGGTGTAATTGCAAATAAGTAAAAAAAAATGCTTTTTTTAAAATGAATTTTGTTGTGAATTTTGTTGTAAAATGACACATTTCACAATATCACATCTTTCTTTTGTAATAAAAAAAGAAGTGAATTTTGGTCATGAACGTGAATTTTTGACTTTTTCATAAACTTGAGACTTTTTACCAAAATCACTTTTTTTCTTATAAAATCAGAAATTTAAAAAAAGGTTGACTTTTTTTAAAAAAAAAACAGATTTAAAATTGCTCATTTTGAAAGATCAAAACTTTTTGTTTTCTAATCTCACAGTAACAATTTAAAATTTAAAAACAAAACAAAACTTAATTTTACAAGAATCAGGAATTTTGACACACACACACACACACACACACACACACACACACACCTCTACATATATTTATATGTGTGTGCGTGTATTTTTTTTCTTTCTGGCTTCATGTTTGTTAAATAGATAATAGAATGATGAAAAAGACGTATTTTTGATCATCTGAACTTGTATTTAAGACTCGTTATGATCAGACAAAGAAAACTGAAGGAAGGGGTGCTAATTTGGCTGCTTAACTTAGTGCATTGTTGGACATAATTAGTCAATTAAAAAAATGGAACAAACTTAGATCTCTTTTTAAATATGGGACAAAACTGATCTTACTGTTTTCCAGAATATTTTACTTAAATAGGGCTTTGCTCTTTGTGTTAAAATTTCAGCGATTTCATGCTGTGATGCTAAAACTAAATTAATTAATCAAATTAGCTGCAGAAAATTTGAACATCTTTTCTATGGATGAATCATCTGTTTTACTAATCAAGTACAATGCTGCTGCTGCTGCGCTTCTAGTTATTCTTTTATTTATTTCCTTTTTCCAGTGCTGTAGTTTGAATGTCTTCAAATTGAAGCAGAACTAGAGTTGGGTCCATGAATTTAACAGGTCTGACAGCACATAATGTCTGTGTTTATGCTGATAAGTTGCAACCAATTACAGTGCTGGCAGGATAAAGACACTTTTCTGAGATAAATTGGAAGCAGTGTTGCCATGGCACCCTTTATCCACTGAAGGAGTGAAACGCATGCAGTCAAGATGCCGTGTGTCTAAACTGTGATGACATTTGATAGACTGACGGATTAAGAATGATTGAAAATCATTTTGCGGACGGGTTTTTGTGCCAACCAAACATCTCTGGAAAGGCCACGTTTACTTAACATGCTATTAATGTCCTGTTGTTTTGAATTAACGTCACACCAGCCAGCCAGCATTATGAATTCAATTCACTGCTGACCTCTTAAATGGGAGGTGCTGGTGCCAGTCCCCCCAGCATCTGTTAAAAATCGGTCCATATACCTTCATTTCCTGTGAGATCTTTTCTTTCTGCCGTATGGTTATGCATCCCTGGCTGCCTGGGTTTAGTTTTGCACTTATGTCTCATCCATAAACAGTTAGACCTACCTTTTGTCATCATCATTATCATCATTCTGACATATGATGACTTTGATTGATTAAAAGCTAAAAATGAAAAAACTTTTTTTTTTCTGTAGAAGAGAAAAGAGAAGCAGCTTGTTCTGAAAATGTCCCTGTTTAGATGAATAGGTTTATGCACTAAGTCTTTGCATGCATGTCTGTATATTATTTCTGGGATTAAAAGGGATAATTGAGTATCTTTCTGACAGTTTGCTTTTGCTGCAGCTGCCTTGTCCATGTGCAGTGTAACATCACCAGAGGCAAGGGTACTTACGTACTTATTTCTCTCGCTTATTGCCTGTCACCGACTTCCTGAAATCAGATTTACTAGCCTCTAAAATTCACGCCTCATGACAGAAACATGGTTTGTTGTAACGCTGGCATGCTGGCCAATTCATTTTGGTCACATCTCATTTATTTTCAAATACTTTCACTGTGACAATTTCAGAAGACTTCAGACTTTTTCTTCTAGCTTAACCTCGAGCGAGAAGAAAAGCAGATTTGTGGCTACATTACATCAGCATTACTCTGTATTATTGATCTGCAGTCTTGCTTATCATCGAACAGACAGGGGAACGCTATTATTATAATCTAGATATGTCAGGAAGAGCTCTCTGTTCTGTTATATTGAAAAAAATGATTAAATCTCTGCTTTTTAATATTTTTCTATTTGAATTTCTTGTCTTTCTAATGGAAGTAATAATCCACAGTTACCAAGAGAGAATGCCAAATATAAAGTATGATTAAGCGTTCCTGAAGCCAGCGTCAGACCAGCTGCTTGGTGTGTGTGCTGAACAAAAGTTGGGTGACGCCTTAAAGCAGGTGTGTCGTTTCCACCGAGGGCCACATGATGAATAGATGTAACTACTGCTAACAGTAGTACTGATTATTATTTACTCAAGTTACAAATACTGTGGGTCACGCACAGACATCTTTAGGTCCGGGCATCTATCTATCTATCTACCTACCTACCTACCTTTCTTTCTGTCTGTCTGTCTTAAAAATGTGAGCTTTTTTTGCAAGAACTTTTGCATTAAATTCACAACTAGTGGTTAAAGAATAATAAATAACACCCCCCACCAAAAAAAAACAAAAAAACAAAATACAAAACAACAACAACTAAAGTTTTGAAAAACTGCACTAAAGAAATTCAAGTATTTGCTGTAAAATTACAGATTTCAAGAAATTAAGCCCTTTTTATTTAAGGCCTGAAACTTTTTGTTGCAGAATATTGACTTACTTTTTAATTTAAAATCACAACTTTATGTCCTAAAAATATTTTTTTTGTCATTTAAAAAAAAAAAAAATTCCCAACTTTTTGTTGTAAATCATGAATTTTGTAGAACTGCATGTTTTGATGGTAAAAATCAATTTTTGTAATGTAAAATTGTGACTTTTTAATATTCCCTTATTTGCAATTTTAGATAACATTAAGATGGGCAGCACGGTTGCTTAGTGGTCAGCACTGTTGCCTCACAGCAAGAAGGTTCCTGGTTCGAGCCTCCACAGGGGCCTTTCTGTGTGGAG
>JBAMYA010000015.1:13275945-13302219 GCA_037176975.1 Arrhamphus sclerolepis | reverse complement strand
AATACAATCAGAAATATAGGTTAGAGTTTACCCAATTTACTATAGTCTATAAATGTCAAATTTAGAAATAAAGTAGATCAATGATTATTACAGCACAATGACTATTGTGTAAAAAATATAGCAGTGCCTACCCTGAGCTGAAAACTTTAATTTTTTTCTTTTATCTTCAAATGTTTATAGTTTATAATCACAGAAGAAAAATGAAAGCACAAAGTTCAGCATTTAGAAATAACTAATTTTTCACAGTGGTCACAGACACAAACACTAATCATGTCACCACTTGTGCCCTTGAAGCATCAGTTCTAGTCACACAATATATGACACCATTTATTATGTTCTGCTTTATAGTCTCACCCTTACAGAGACACAATATAGCATCAGAGCCATTTATAGATCGTGTGACCGCTCAGTCACACCAAAGTTCTGCACAAACACACTGTGTTGTTAGTGGATCACCACTCTGACGATTATGCTTGAATGAATTTGGGCCATGCCTTAGAGTCACCCTCACTGTCTGGACTTTTTTTATTCACGTTTACAATGTCACACAATAAACAGGAAGTACTTAGGACCATATTGATTTCACACACTGGAGCTGCACTATAGGGCTGTCAGTGGTTATAGTTAGCTTCAGAGAAAGTGATTTAGGTCAGTTGAGACTGTGAATATCCTATGGTATAATACCAGATTATAATCAATTACATTCTGATCCTCAAATGACAGGCGGTCAGTGGTTATTATGTGAGGACTGGACTCTGGTGAATGATGTTTTACAAAGAATTGTCATTTTAATCATAATGTTTTGCGAGACACTAAAAATGACAAATATGTGGAATTATTTTAACTGTCATCTGTTCAGTCCAGTTTCCATACTGATGTTTGTGACTGGTTATGTAGTGTACCGCAGTCCTGTTAACTGACCTTTACGTAATACCCTCTAGTTGATGATTTCTCTCTTGGCTGTATAACTTGTGTCTGACAACCAGCCTGTCCCAAGAAACCACAGATGATGTTACTGTGTCTCTGCGTGCACTGAAAGTTCAAAAACCACATCTGTGTCACAGACAGGAGACCAGAGGGAGAAGCCTTGGTCCTTCTTTTTCTTTACTGCAGACAACTAAATGAGCTGCTGCTCGTTTCATCTAAATCCAGATCTTAGCCTGCTGCTCATAAACTTATTATAGATCTCCAGGCTTAAGAGGTGTGACTGAATGGAAAAAGAGAGGAAAATCTGGCTGCTACTGACAAGACTTCAGTATGTAGTATCTTTAAAGACAAGTTAAATATCAAACACTCATCTGGCGCTTTGAGTCAGCCAAAAACCTAGTTTTAGGAAAAAAACTGAAAAATCTCTGAAAGAAATTAAAGAATAACCTCTTCATTGGCACTCATTTCTTCTGACAATCAACCACAAGTCAAGTATCTGTGTAGACACCTTTCATGTTAGTGGGTGAGGGGCAGAAGGATTCCAAACACTGGCTTGAAATCTATCTCACTGAAGAACTGAGTTTTGGTATTTGATCACTGCCGTCTAAAATTTTAGATTCAAACAGGACTGCCTCATTTAACAACATCATACCACTGTTAATTAGAGCACCGCCTGCATTTATCAACGATTGAACCTTCCAGTCTGTCTGTCATAGGCTCCCTGGCATGTCAAGCACTTCACCCGACACACACCAGCAAATATCTACACATTTGGCACTTCACAGCTCTCAAGTGGCATGTATTTGTCTCAGGATGGAGGAGCATTTATAACAGCTGAAAATCCAGATGTTTCTTTCAGGAACTAGTATAGCATTTAACGACCCCCCACCCCCCCCAAAAAAAAGGAAACGTAAGATACATGTCTGCTCCAAGTGTAAAAAAGTACACATATTCACCATGAATGTGTTAAATGTGTGGCCTATATGCATTTCCTCATGAACTAAAGTCATTGAGCACAGCGGCTTACCGTGTCCATTCCAAACTTCAGCCAGATGACACTCTCCTTCGCCAGCCTCTTTGCAATATTCAACTACATCATTCACTCTGGTTGCTGGAGTGACTGGGACCTCAGTTAACATCTGCTGGGTTTCATTGAGGTAAACTGTCAGGATCACCTGTAATCATAAAAAAGAACATAAAACAAACATCAAATGTGGTTAATGACTGAAACTGAAAATCACATTTCACTTTTTTTCATCTTTTGCCCAATGATTGCTGGGATAGGCTCCAGCGGGGCCCCTTTTATCTTGAATAGAGTGAAGGAGGTGCAGATACTGGAGTGATGGATGGATGTTCCCTCTGATTCCTACCAGTGGTCATCTCAGACATTATTGTTTACTTATCTTCTCTAACTATTGGTTAACAAAACAGTCAATTAAGTGTAGAAAAACTTATTCTCCAAGACTGAGAATTATCCTAGCTGGTGACATTGAAAACATTCATGGAAGTGAATTTATTTCTGTATTTCCTAATCACAATTCTTTATGTATTTCTGTTTTGTTATGTAAATGAGGGGGCTGTTCAGCTCGAGGTCAACTTGCACTCATAAGAATCACGTAAAAGCATTCAGGTGAGTCTCCATAAAGAACAACAGTACTTCAAGCAGATCAATCAGAAAGCATAAAGTGTCACAGTCTGCGTTCTGATTATACAACCAGCTGTGCAGCAGGAAACGCCGTCGCTCTGCTTCCATGTTCTGGTGAAATTTCATCAAACATAACATCTACATTCTTTAGCCATTTGGGCATTATTTTGTTTATTTGCTTTTTTTTAATTTGACACTTTGATTCTTACATTCATGATAAGGCAATGCATGCAAGTTAGATACTGGGAGAGCTTACTGCAGCACTTGTTATAAGAATTATTTTTGCACTGATTTGAGTAAAGCTGTGCTGTGAGGTTTTGGGTTGCTTGATGTGTGCCTTGGGACCAAAAACACTTCATAGAGCTAGACAAAGTCTGAATAAATTGTGTATCAATGGGATTCCAGTGTTTTTGTTTGTTTGCTTGTTTTTCATTTGTTTCTGAGTTTTGCAGCTTGACCTGAATTAAAAGGGAAGAAAAAAATTCACATTAAGGATGCGGATTTTAAGAGATAATGATACATTTTTTTCAAAAAGGCAACCAAGAACTTCATGGACTGAAAAGAAGGAGACACTGTCTACCTGCAACTGATAACTTTAGGAAGGGCCCAGTTCTATTTCACCCCTTTGCCCTTACCATTAAGTCCTACAGCATTACATTACAGTAACAGAAGTCACAAAACTTATACGTGCTAACTAGCATGTGGCTAACAACAACAGAATCTGTTTGCTGTAAACATTTTTGTTTCTTACATTTCAGATGTCCACACCTTGTGGAAGACAGCACATTGTTTTGCTTCACATAAAAGGACAGGATCAGCAACGCTCGATGATGTATCGCCTTCGAACAGATGCACCACTTGTAGGAAAATATTTCAACCACTAATAGTCCCATAACTGAGTATCAAAGGGCCAAGGAACACTTGAACGTGGTGGGAAGGGCGTCAGGATGTAGCATCTATCTGACTTCGGTTGTCTAACAATACTCGCAACATTTTATCCAGTTTAACTCTAACACAAGTATACTTTAAAAAGTACTGTACATAAAAGGCTAATCATCATCCAAGTCTTCTGCCGGCTTATTTAGACTTGTGTAAATCGTCGTTTAATTTTGTTTGTTTCACATTCCAACACCCTGATTCAATCTTGATTAATTTACGTGGAAAACGCTAAATCTGATTTTCAACCTAAATCTGGGTACAAATGATCCCATCTGCAATCATTTAGCCATCGCAGTCTCTCGATTTTGCAGCCAAAAGATTAAAATCTGAATCAGAAAAGGACATCATGTGTTATAGTCAGTGATGTCACTGCCAATGTCAGTGGTGATGTCACATCAGATCATCTGTCAGCAGCTGAAAAATAAATTTAGGGTAATCTGGGATAGGAGCACATAGACACCACTGCCCACACACACACAGATAAAGATACATTTTTAATCTCATGTTGCTTTTTCTTGTCCTCTGTACACACACAGAGAAACACATTGTGTCCTGTGTCCACTTACTGCAGGATGTGAACACCCGACACACACCGGCATATATCTACACTTATATACTGCACTCTAATCCACAGTATTCTGCACACCTGTCCCAGATCATATGAAGTAATCTCTGGTAGCATGCAGACAGACCGAGCAGGGACACATTCTTGGATTAGAAACACACACACAGATAAGAATATACAAACACATACACACACATTAAAACCCCAAAGCGCTGCAAACACAGTAGGAGCTTTTACAACACTACAAATCAAAGCCAGCTAATCTCTGCCTCACAGGGACTCTAATGTTTAATATGATTAAAGACAAAATGTGTGACACTGAAGGAGCATTTGTAGAGTTAAAAGCATATTTAATTTCACTTCAGGGTTTTCTCATTTATACAAGACATCACTGAAATGTTCAAATACTGAGCAAGTTGCTCACTATACTGTAAATGAAGCACATAGACATGGTATCATTTTTGGGGTGTTTGAGCAGTGGTAACATTCTCCTTTCTGGGAATAAATGCGATGGGAAAGCCATTTAAAACTTGCCACCTTGTTATCCCTAAATTCAAACACGGACCACACGGCTTGATGTCATTTCTTTAACTAGAATAAATGTTACAGCAGACATTTACAGTTGACTGTGAGAGACAGCGCTGACTTGCGCAGTTTAAAAAAACAATCCAGACAATAAAAACTGGAAGTCCAGCTAACAAACAAACCAGCTCAGCATCTTCTTCTCCTGCCCTCAACCAAACAGACCTCCCACCCTCCTTTGACCCACAGGTTCCCTGTCACATCTCAGCTGTCGCATCTTCCACCTCAGTCATGCATTTTTCTGCTGCTTCATGGTTGTCTCCAGCCACATCAGGAGATGCTGGACTCCCCTCCACCTCGTACTTGTCTGTCTCTAGCAGTCAAGTGAAGAGGCAACTGGAGAGAATGAACACAAACAAGGCTGCAGATCCAGATGGTCTCAGCCCCAGAGTCCTGACCAGCTATGAGAATCAACAATCAGTCTGAACCAGGAGAAGGTTCTGGTGCTGAAGACATTCTGCCTTGTTCCAGTTTTTTAAAAAGCCTGTAGTTCCAACATCCCACATCATGAAAGTCCAAGAAAGTCTTTTATTGGTCCACCTGAGTAAGCAAACAAGCACCTTCCAGGACTCACTGCAGTTTGCTTATCGTCATGGGGTTGAAGTTGAAGATGCCACCATACACCTGCTTCAATGAACCCACAGTCATCTGGACAAAGCAGCAGCACTGTGAGGATCATGTTCTTTGATTTCTCCAGTGCATTTAACACCATCTATCCTACTTTACAATACAAGAAACTTCAGAAGACACAGGTGGATGCCTCCACAATCATCTGGATCACTGACTACCTGACAAACCAGTTTCTAAAACTGAATGGTTGTGTGTCTGAGCAGGTGGTCAGCACCACAGGGGACTGTACTCTCCCCATTCCTCTTCACTCTGTACACCTCAGACTTCCAGCAGCAGTCAGAGTCCTGTCAGCTGCAGAAATACTGAGATGACTGCAGTTGTGGGGCGTCTCAGTGATGGACAAGAGACTAATGGACCGCCTTATGGCATGGTGTGGGAACAATCATCTCATCTTAAATGTGAGCAAAACAAAGGAGATGATTGTGGATTTTAGGAAAACCAGGTTTATGTCAAGCAGTATTGTCATCATGGGAGACGAATATGTGGAAATCTGACTTTTAGTAGTTTTAGTAGTAACAGAGCCTCTGTGTAGAAAGGGTATGCAGCCAGAGCTGATGCAGGGATATATTGCATTGTATATCTAATGCAGACTTGCTGTCTGATTCACACGCTGGATCACAATTATATATATCTTTAATATCATTGGTATAAACAGCACAAGACAGGACAGTGTTCCAGGTTCTCAGGGTAAAAAAGATGCCTTCAATTATACTGATATTAAATAGGCATAAGATAATTCCAAACAAATATTCCACTCAACAAAGATTTACTATATGCTCATTGAAATGTAAAGAATGCACACACAAGAGCAAAGGAGAGTTTGGAAACCTAATCTACTATTTAGACTATCTATTGTGAAATCAAGAGGCGAATTGTACAGAAAAAAATCACAAATTTGCTGAAATAATACAAAAAAATATATTATATTTCTCTCAAACCAAGTTATGATATGACTGAAGTTGTCTACATCTATACATGCATATGAACAAGAAACACAACATGTGATGGTTGATAAAGCTGCCAGTACACACAAGTTTGTTTTGTAAATTTAAATGTAATGAAGTCAAAGAAGGACAACATGTTTCATTCCATCAGTAAGCTAAACTCACTCTCACACACACACACACACACACACGAAGGCAGATAGATTGGTCCCTGAAATGCCTCTGGTGCTGAATGGAATGACCCCGGCTATTTTAAGCATTCGAGAGGGAAAAAGAGATATCGTCAGAGATAGAAAGAGTGGAAGTGTGAGCAGCCAGAGTGACAAACAAGCCAGTCCTCCCTGTTAGTCTGCCTGCAGTACAAATCACATCAATACTCAATTTATTGGTAACTCAGAGGATTTCCAGCATGGAAGCTGCAGAGAGATGATGGCAGAGCTTTGCTAAATTTCCTCATCTACAACATCCATAAAGTAAACATGAGTCTGTTATACACTGAGTTCCACACTGTAAACCTAACTTGACTAGTTTCAATTTAAAGAGTTAGAACGTGGCAGACAAAAAATAAAACACACTAATGCAAGTACCTTTTGTTTTGCGATAGCACATTTCTTGCTACTTTTCTTTTTTGTCAAATATTTTACAGATACTACAGAATCTGTGTCACAGCAACCTTTTCCATCTCTCACTCACCCATGGTTTCCATTTCCTGGTTTTGAGCTTCTTCTTTGGTTTCCTGCAATTACTGATTTTGAGGTTTTCAGACAGAACCACTAGTCGCTCCAACACCAGCAACAAAAAACGTCTCATCGGAAAACTACGTGCGTGCTCACGCGCATGTTTGACTGAGAGGCTAGTCTATGAACTGTACAGTCATAAGGTGGTGTCTTTGTAGGTGAGAGTGTGTTTGAAATGTGTGCCTGCGCAGGCCGGGAACGGGATGACAAATATAAGAGTGTGTCAGTGAGGGAGGAGAGAAGGAAGGGAGTCGGCTTACAGAAAATGTGAGGAGGTGGAGAAAGGGTGACGAAGTGAGCATATCTCAAGATAAGAAAAAGATGAGAAATAAAGTATTTTTCGGGCTTGGTAGCAAAAAAGACAAAAAGATGAACCTGATGGCTTTCATTAGAAACTTGATGTTCTTCTTAAAGTATCTTCTAATGAGAGTTTTAAAAAGTACTTGATGTCAACACCTGTTATTAGAGAACTGTGTGCAACATTTAGTTTAACCTAATGCAACATTGTTCACCTGCTTACCAGCAGATCAGCTCAAAAGTTCAAACCTTCAAAAGAAGTAATTAAACTTGTAATAAGTGACATGAGAAATGTCAATCAAAAATCTTCTTCTTCTTCTTTCCTTGGCTGACTTCATGGATACTTCTTCCATGAACTGAATTAAGAAAAAAAAAAAACTGAATTGAGCAGTCTTAAAAAAGTGCCAGACATATGAAGGGAATACTTTTTTAGCCCTGAGGGCAGCAGAGCTGGAGCCTCAAAGGTCACTGGGGGTCGAGACCAATGCTTTCATTTCCAAAATCGTTAATGGCAGACTACTGAGACGCATCACAACACTTCAAATACACTGTGAGTGATACAGTACTTAAAGACGGATGCTCTTCTAACTAACTCCCACGACTGGTGAGGCCTCCATATGAGAATAGCAGAAATTCTGATCACATTTGATTCAGCTTGCATTGTTCACTCATTTGACAGGAGAGCAGAAAAGTAAAAATTATAAAAAGAACAACAAAAGAGACTAAATAAGAGAGATGTATCAACATATAACCTGAAAACAGGGACTGTGTCTAAAACCAGGACATTTATCAGCAATAATATCATCTAAGTATGAACACATGCATATTGTTTGTACTTTGTGAAGCGAAGCTGTCCAGCAACAGCCGGGGTAAAGCTGCAGGGCAGAGATTAGAGAGGCTGCATTGATATACTGCAGCATGACTGCACTGGTACACACAGAAAGGACAGTACACTGGCAGACAAGCTGTGCCTCCCTCTTTCTCTCCATCACAAACACACACACACACACAGAAGGTCACATGTTGGGTGCATGTGCTCAAATACACAGATAGTGTCTATTTCCACTGCATATATTGAAGTTGGCAGAAAAACAGTCGGTGGTTCAGAAACAAGATGACGAATTCCATCAATGTGCACTGCCAATCCACGGACTAAATAAATTCATCTGCAAGGCAACAATAACAATCCTTTGACCTTTTGTATCTCACACAACATGATAAATCTTCAACGCAATGTGAATCTGACTTGTATTTATGTCCCACAATGCTTTGCAGCTGCTGTCAGTACACATCATCATGACGCAGATTCGATACAGGCCCATATTAAATTCAGACGTATAAGGAGGTGGGTAAAAATATCACATTTTGAGGGTTACTGGTACACAGTTCTAAAATGTGTTTTGGCTTTTTTTCTTTTCTTTTCTTTTTTTTTGAAAGTTTAATGAAAAAGCAATGACTTTTCCATTTAATATTTCAAGATTTTCTCCACTACGTGCGTTTGGCTCCACTGGCAGCTGCTCCTCACAGCTATTTGTTGCATGTCAGACTACCTTCCTCCTCAAAGTCCGTTAGTTAATTTGTCCAAACCCAAAAAGCCCCCAAACAGCCAACTTTGTCCGTTTCAGTCAGGGAAAAAAGGTCAGGGGTGGGAGGGGTCAAGTAAAACCTTGGTATTGCGTGACAATAGAGGCTGCAGGTGCTTTGGGACCACAGAAACCTTTTCATAACTATTGGAGGACGTTTGCTTTCTTTTCTTGCATCCACACAACATGAACTGAGCCCTTAAGTTATGAGAACCGCGATTACCTTTAATGATAGCAGAAGCAGTGTTCTCTCATGAGTGACAGAAGTGTCTGTGACTGCCAAGTCTGTTATCAGTGTGTATTTGTGTGCAGGAACTGGAGTCTTTCTGTAAACAAAATGTTTCTTCCAAACTCCTCAGAGGGACAGAACTTCCACCTACAACTTACGGTACACAACCATATAACCCAGATAATCTCTGAAACGTACCCTTCTCTTTCATATGCACACGTGTGCACGTAAGTTATTGAACATGTGGTCACAAGTGCTCAGCCTTGACATTTTTGCTCATCAGCTGTCAAATAGGCGCCCAATAGAAGGACAAATAATTTGTAATGTGCTCAAAAACAACATTAATCATTTGGTGTAAGCATCAAACTGTATTACTTTGTAGACTCTGCTGGGTTCCTGACAAAAGAAAAGAAAATCTCAATCTCGCTTAGTTGATTATTGATTGTGTTATATTTTAATAGGCAACAACAGTGTTTCTCTGCTGTCTATTGCAGCATTAATGTGTCACATGGGATCCTCTCTTTGCAAGAGAAAGTGATTATTAGGATTTCCCCAAAATGTCCAACTGGTAGTGTTAATCTTAGGAGGAAGGAAACATGTCAACAACACAATCTCACAAATGTTTACACGACTGCATGCACTGCATGACCTCAAGTAATATGTACTGTAGCTTCTTACATTTTTTGCTTTAGCTATGTTTTGAATCGTTCTGGATGATGATGGGCTGTGTTGGGATCTGGGGTTCTGCCGTGCTTGTACCTGTTCTACCAATCGTTCAAGGAGAGACTTCCCTTTGCCAGCAAAATGGTTTTCCATCTGAACTTTCTAACAGCCCGGTGATTGTTTCCACCTCTGTCTTGAACCTTCTGCATGCTTTTTTACATTTCCTACAATTACCTCTGCTCTTACAAAGTCTTGAACCTGAATCCTGAATGTCCTTAAATGTTAATAAAGGTAAGAAAATGCCTTAGGAGAAGCTGGTAGTAGAGGCCCACATCATTTAAATCTAAAAGCAAGGTCTTTTCCTAAGCTAAAGATGAATCATGAAAGGGTAAATCAGATAATGTGGGTGTGGAGGAAACTGTTGCCATTTAAAGGCCACTCATTATGACTTTTTTTTTTTTAAGTCCAAGCGTCAACCAAAATTAGGAAAGCATTGCACACTGAAAAAGAATATAGCTCATCCGTTCTGCGGCTCCAGTGAGGCAGCATCTGCTAATAAACTGGAGACATTAACGAGTTCAAATAAGGAGGCAAATATGTAGCACCAATCACTAAACACGGACACACTAAAGATACACTGTACACTAATCCTGACAAGTGAATCATAGTGAAGGCTTAAAATAAACGGATATGTTCTGAAGAATGTGAAAAAGAATGCAAAGACACTTTTTCATTTGAATGTATTTTTATGCCCTGCAATGGACTAGCGACCTGCCCAGGGTGCCTATTCTGGATGGTAAAGATAGCAGATGGCTGGACTGATGGATATTTATGAATACAGTGTGAGAATGAAAACAGGCCAGGTTTAAAAGAAATAAATGCCAGAGTGGCACTAGCCCCCCCGTTGGCAGCTCTGAATTGATGAGTCTGTGTGAGCGCAGTGAACCACGGTAGGTGCTGAAGATGATTGGTGTTACAGACATCCCAGTTCTTTCTGCTCACACCCCAACACACACGTCACCATGGAAACAACATGTGACAAATAGGCCCCAAACAAGGGAACCAGGACAATAAATCTGGGATTTTCATGGACTTTGTCTTGTGTTTTCTACCGAATCGGTTTACAAAAGTTGCAGCCATTAATAATTAAATCCAACAAAAAGTTACTAAGCTTGCAAAAAATCGTTTTTTAGATTATTTAAACAGTTACAATGTTTTTGTATATTCTGCATTAATGCAATTTCTTTTACAACTCCACAGAATGTCACGTCAAAACTATATTTTCCTGTAATATTTTATCTTATAATATGCATTTTAGCTTCAATAAACATAAAATTTATATCTAAAATGCTGGAGTCTGCAGCTACAATACAACTACAAATGTTAATTCTGATGTTTAACAAGACAATTAGAAAATGTGAGGCAGAAATTTTGGGATTCTGATAGTAGCTACATAGCATAGCATTTTCTTAAAGCAGCACAATGGAACTTGAAACGTACTCCCACCCCAAAAAAAGAAAAAAAAAAAAGTTTCTGCAATTGTTTTTGCGGTAGTTTCTAACAAGATAAATCACACTTACAAGTCCACAAACCAGACCTGGCTGTGGGTTGCGCTGGCAGAGTTGCCAGATGCCCAGAGAGAGAAACCCACAGTCAGACGAACCGCTTCTTTCTCATTGTTTCCCCGTGTCCCAAACTACAATTGCGGAGATGTGAAATACGTCCACAACTAAAACAGACGAGCAAACTACCAATATTTGTAGGTAAATTTACATAGACACAAGCAACTCAAAGTCGCTTATTTTAATCCAACATGGCAACCATGGTAATGGTGTTTACTATGTGGCATTAGCCAGACGCTAGCTATAACATGAAGCTATCTAACGTACATTATCATATCGAACACCATGGCAGAGGCAGCGAAGAAAGAGAAGAGGGTTTTGTCAGAATAAAAAGAGAGAGTGCAACCAGCAAGATCCCATATACAAGTCAATAATAGCAGTGTGTTAGCGTCTTAGCTTTGCTGATACTAGTTTAGTAGCATAAGTTATATTTCTTTGCTTTCCACATCCTGTGAGTTTAAGTTTAGTTGATATTAGATCTTTAGAATTCCTAAAGTTCTTTGTTTGCTCACTGGTTCATAGTTTATTTAGTAAAAGAAGCCAGGAGGATATTTACAACATTGATAACAGACAACTGAGCTTTTCAATCAGAGAGGGTACTAAAGAGCACAATCTTATATGGTGTTGCTTTAAATTCTTCTTTAATATAGTTACAAATGTAGAGTTTTTTTGTTTTGTTTTTTAGAGAGAGAGAAAGAAAATACATGTTGGTTTAAAATATCACGGTCATTGACACTCAACAACAGCTTGAATATTGTGTTAGCCCCGCAGAACTGTTAGCTCCAATATATTTACTGAAACAGTTGTCTTTTCAACTGAGACATCTTTGTTTCATGTCACAATGCCAGATGAATCAATCAACGGCGTGAAGTGGAAGGATTTGAAGGTCTGAACCAGGTACTGATGTATCTGCAAGCAACCATGAGTGTCTCACAGAAGCCAAGGTCCATTGTTTTAACTCACTATTCACAGAATTTCCTGTTCCTGGAAACTGAGCTAACTTTACTGTGTTTGTTACAGAGGGGTTGAAAAGAAGGCGAAGATGAGTGGAGGCAGCTGCCATCTTGAGCAGTTTGATCATTTAAGTGTTCGCGAGTCTTAAACGTCGAAAATTGCAATACTATTTGCGTTCTTTGGAAATGAAAGCACTGACAGCTGTACAGCCAGCGTTCTGCCCAGGAAACTATGCGCTGGCTACTCAGCATTTCAGAGGAAGTTGCCAGATGGTATCATGCTCTGCTTTGCATTTGCTTTAACAATCATTCGAGCGACCCCATTCTTCTTTTTTTAAGTTCAATTTTATGATTAAAGTGAAAGGGCAAAGAAACAAGAGGTGGCACATTACAAAAAATACTTTGGGAGCCAATACATGCTCCCAGGAGACAGAATAATGAAACAACCAAAGACTTTCACAGCAGTTGAAAGATAGAAAACCTGCAACAGTTTTCAAATAGAAAGTACATATATATATATCTTTATATCTATATATATAGATATATATACACACATATACACACACACACACATATATATGTACATATATATATACACACACACCTTTATGTACATATATATATACAAATATATATATCTATGTACATACACACACACACACACATATATATTCAGGCTGAGGATAGAGATTAGGGTAGCAGTCTTGTCTTGTTTCCTCCTTTATTTTTCTCTCTCTTTTCTCACTCTTTCTGTTGCAGTAAACACATCTCTATATCTTTAGTGTTTTGTCTGGAGTTGACAGCAGCCAAACCCAGCCACAAAGGAGTGCAGTGTTTTCTGAGTTGGTGTGTTTATGTGAGTGTGTGTGTGTGTGTGTGTGTGTGAGAGAGAGAGAAAGAGATCAAAAAGCAAAATGGCCACTAACGGAGGAAGGACAGCAGGGAAACAAGAATCCTAATGTTCATTGATTTTAAAGTGAAACTTCCTTCAGATTCACACAGAAACATGGGTGAATAAACAAGCTTCAAGCAAGTTAAAGCTTCATATTTAACTGTAAAACAATTGGCCTCATGAGAACTTCACAGTGATGCACAAATGCGTATCAAGTGTTTAGGATGTCCAAATGCCAGGAGTGAAAAACATTTAACTAGCTGTGCATGAGCAAACGGACAACACATGAGCAAAGCCAGGCATGCTATTTGAGCAGCTGAGTTTGAGCAATACATGTACACACACACACACACACACACAGATGCACTGATTTGAATTAATTTTTTACATCCAGTCCAACCTAACTTTGAGTGGACTTATTCTACCAGCTCTCTGTGTGACATCTAACCTCGTGTTTGAACAGAGCAGATGAATCACGAGACTGTCCAAAAGGTGTAAGAATACAAACATCTGACTACAAAGAAGAATAGTCATTTAAAGATAAGGCACGCTTGAAGATGTACAACTACCGAGGTTACAAAAGAACTTCTGTTGATGAGGGCTGGTGACAAAATTGTGAGCGAAGCAGCAAGAAAAACAATCTGTTCAGGTCATGAGTGTGTCATGACCAGAGCAATGTTGTGATATGTGTGACATACTTGTGGGCCCGACTCTGCGCTTACATGTGAAAACAGGTAAAAGAAAAGAGGAAACGCATGGTTTCTGATTAATAAAAATAGTAGCTGACAATTTATCACCGTGTAACCCAAGCAAACCGATGCAGGCACAGGAAAAAACATGCAGGATCTTGACAGACAGACAGAATAAAATTGATTCAGAATCAGTGAGGTTACACTGAGGTATTGGAAATTTAAAGATTATATAATACAACTTTTGTTTCAGAGAAGCACCACTGTTGTGGAGCTAAAAAGCTTCAGTAGCCTGTGCTTATGTCACAAACATCTGTTGTAAGTTACAAGAGAAATTTGGGTTCCCACGTTGCCTTTTATTTTTACTTAGCACTTAATCCATTAGTGAGTTCCCTTTGCTTCTCCGTGAGCTGTGATACCACAGACCATCAAACATTGGTTTTCACACCCGTTTAGAAATATTTGAAAGCCTTGACAATTACATGACTTGTTTTATACAGATGCTTGAGTTAAGATTATATTGTAAAACAGCATTTTTCAGTTTAATATGTAACATTTTATGTTGACTAGAAATATTACAAGGATACAAGGAGTATAGAATCAAATAAAACAGAAACTGCAGGTATTGCAACTGATTAATTCAGGACTTGATGTCAATTTAGCTACTTTTTAAATTGTATGCTATTTTTTTTCTATTCTTAAAACATCATTTTTCTAAGGTATACCCAAAAATGTCATTCATTCATTCACTCATGTATGTCTGCTCTACTTTCTGCTCTACTGTCTACTCTATGGACTATGTCTGCTCTATTGTCTGTTCTGTCTATTCGACTGTCTACTCTACTGTCTCTTCTACTACTCTACTGTCTCTTCTGCTGTCTCCTCTACTGTTCTACTGTCTCTTCTACTGCTTTACTGTCTCCACTACTCTCTACTGTCTCCTCTACTGCTCTACTGTCTCTTCTACTGCTCTACTGTCTCTTCTGCTGTCTCCTCTACTACTCTACTGTCTCTTCTACTGCTCTACTGTCTCCTCTACTGTTCTACTGTCTCTTCTACTGCTCTACTGTCTCCACTACTCTCTACTGTCTCCTCTACTACTCTACTGTCTCCTCTACTACTCTACTATCTCCTCTACTACTCTCCTGTCTCCTCTACCGTCTCTTCTACTGTTGTACTGTGTCTTCTACTACTCTACTGTCTCCTCTACTATCTCCTCTACTGCTCTACTGTCTCCTCTACTACTCTACTGCCTCCTCTACTATCTCCTCTACTGCTCTACTGTTTCTTCTACTGCTCTACTGTCTCCTCTACTACTCTACTGTCTCCTCTACTGTCTCCTCTATTACTCTACTGTCTCCTCTATTACTCTACTGTCTCCTCTACTACTCTACTGCCTCCTCTACTATCTCCTCTACTGCTCTACTGTCTCCTCCACTACTCTACTGTCTCCTCTACTGTCTCTTATACTGCTGTACTGTGTCTTCTACTACTCTACTGTCTCCTCTACTATCTCCACTACTGCTCTACTATCTCCTCTACTACTCTACTGTCTCCTCTACTACTCTACTGTCTCTTCTACTGCTCTACTGTGTCTTCTACTACTCTACTGTCTCCTCTACTATCTCCACTACTGCTCTACTGTCTCTTCTACTACTCTACTATCTCCTCTACTGCTCTACTATCTCCTCTACTACTCTACTGTCTCCTCTACTACTCTACTGTCTCCTCTACTACTCTCCTGTCTCCTCTATTGCTCTACTGTCTGTTCCAGTCTACTGGCTGCTCTAAGGTCATTTTTCATTCAGTCCTGAACTGGAACTCATGTCTCACTTTGTGGTTTGGGACAACTAAAGAATAAATGAGATGTTTCGTATTCTTATCATTCAATAATAATGAACTGATTTATTGAAATAACTCTAAAGGACAATAGTGGTTTTATCCATTAGCTCGTCACAAGCAGAGGACATTTGGGTTTGAAACTTGTATTTCTGTTCAACATTATGAGTTCTGAAACTACCAAGTAGTGACTCAGTTTGACTATTTTGCAGCTGCTGCTTTCTTCCGTTGTCCTGACGCTTGTCTGCATTAGTGGCGGTACAAACTGGACCACATCCTGTTTGATTTCATCAATGAAAACTTACCGGTAACATTCCTGCAGCTCAGTCCAAGGATCCTCCTGTCCCGTCAGAAGAACAACTCTCCTCCTCTACCCGCTCACCGTATTTCTTTTGCCCTTTTTCCTCTGCTTGATGATACTTTTCCACACATCCACGCCCTCCTCCTCTTCGTTCTTCTCCTCCTCGGAGTCTTCTGAGAGTTCAACCAGATATCCAGATATCCAGATGATAGAAAAACCTAAAACTCTCAGCTGCTCTCTACTTTCCTGACAAACCCACCCTCTTCCTTCCTCTCTCTCCCACACACACCGACCCGGCCCGCGCGCTCTCTCTCTCTTACTCTAATATGAACTTACAGAGGAAACTAAACTAGATGTTTAAACACATATTGAAGCTACATCACTCGCTGTAGTATCATTATAAAATATCAGATTATAATCTTGAGCAGCGGGCGGTCCTGCGGTTTGGTCTGCAGGGTGAACTGGGTCACCGCGTCATATCTGCCCCCTGGTCTCCTACTGGTGATAAAAAATGACTAAAAAAAACCAGCAACAAAAAAATAAAATAAAATAAAACATGTAGGAGGGGAAAAGTCCATGTATTAATCAATACCATTTTCCAGTCCGTATGGATAAATATAATTTTGAGAAAGAGCGCCCTCTTTCGGCCGTGAAAGATGGTGGTAGCTGTTGACTTTCAAATATCTGTGAATGTACAAATAAATGACAGCAGCTAAGTTAAGAAATAATAACATGTTAATTGTAATTTATTAAGCTAATCAATGTCAAAAACACAATATCGAGCCTTTTCCATTACAATAAATAAATTACTAAAGTGGCTAAAGTGATGGAAAGTTGTGGTGAAAGTTGATGTTTTGGATAGCCTTCAAATAAATGCAATGAAGATCCACTGTCCTATCATACAATAAAAATACAATATAAAAATAGTAAAAATACAAAGTTAAAAATGGAAATATTCAAATACAAACAGACACAGGATTCAGTTTGGTTCAGATACTTCTTTATAATATTTATGTAGTTTTCTAACATTTATTACACACTCTATTTTTTACATAACTGCACAACAGCTTGCAAAACAAAAGGCAATGTTTTAATGTATTTTAAATTGATGTTTTTATTAAACACAGGTTGCAGCCAGGTTGTAGCCCTGCCAAACGTATTACCTTTGCGAGTGTTTACACCATTCTCATGCAATTCTTTCTAGAAGCTTAATTTTCTTTCTGCTATAATGAAAGTAAAGAGAGTGGGAAAGGACAGGCAGTACACACACACACACACAGTCAGTGGTCAGTAGCTTACACCAAGCTTAGGGATGTTTAGCTGTCATAAATTCAGCAGATTATTGTCGAGCTCTAATCTCTGCTGCCAAGGGCGATGTTTGTGTCCTTAATGGTCTCATTTTAAAGTCATATTTTATAATCCATTAAAACATGTCAGAATACTTTGTACATCATCATAAAGTTTGCAGTTGTTGAGGCTAATTTCCCAGACTGATGAGACAACCTACAGGAGGCAGGTCTCCCACCTGGAGGACTGGTGTCAGGAGAACCACTAACTACTTGTCGGCAAATCAAAGCAACTCATAGTGGACTTCAGGAAGAAGCAGCAGAGGGACGTCAGTCATCTTCTCACCAGTGGCTTTGAGGAGAAAAGAGTGGACGCTTTTTAATAACTGGGAGGGGCCATCTATCTTGGACTCGCATCAAGACCAGGTGAAGAAGGCCAGACAGGTCTGTAACTCCTCAGATGACTGACAGACTTTAAGCTCCCCCTCAAGGTGCTCGTGGACCTTTACACCTGCACCAGCATCACCACCTGGCTGGGAAACTGCACAAATCAATATCTCTTGGTCCTTAAAAGGATGATCCATCAGAACCATCCACCCCAACCAAAACGATGCAGGTTATGGACTAAGAAGCCCCCCTGTACTCTCTCTTCTCACTACTCCCATCAGGCCAGCATTAGTGCTGCCTGATGTCTACTGAGAGGATGAAGGAAATATTCTTCCTCCAAGCTATCCTTCTGCTCAGCTCTGAGCATTAAAACTACCTCACACAATTTGGACAATTACATAAAATTCCATGTACTGTATTAAAACAATCTTTCCAAGTTTGTTTAAATATATATATTGCATATTTTAAACATATTTTGTGAACAGGATGAATAGACCTTATCTTATCAAACTATATCATTACTCTACTTTTGCAGTATGTTTTTTTTTTCTTGAACATGAAAGCAACATTATTGTTGCAATGTGGTAAACCTTGTAGTCAGTTATGATGCTCCTGTTCGACATTAAATGCATTTAATAAAAAAATATCGTCTCTACTTCCCCATTAATGTGCACCAGACATTTAAAATGGCCCTGACTATGTGACCACGTGACATGACATCACCGCCCTCTACTGTCCAGCAGTGCAACCAACTAAAACTAAACCAAAATAACCAAACAGTCATTTTGAAATTCATTTCATGACGAGGAGAATTTTTTTTTCCAACTCAGTTCTAGATTAACAAAGATCAAACAATTTGTACAACTATTTGGGGGAATGACTTGTGTACATTTAGGTATCAAAAACAGTTTATGGATATTGTTGTTTATCTGCTCTATCTACTTTTGATTAAAGGTCACTTGCAGAGTGTGCATGTTGTCAGGTCAGTCAATAAAACCAATCAACTTTCATCCATCAACTGGTCCCACATGGCCCATGCTTCCACTGGTAGTCCTCACTTTTCACTATTAGTCAACAACATTGTCATGATGTGCTGTGGATGTTGGATTTGCCATCTGCTATATGGGCAACTTTAAGCAAATATGCATTGATTTTATTTTCTTTTTCTTTTTTTTTACCTTGGTACAGAAGACAATGGTGCTTGTGTTGTGTGAAAAGAAACAAAGAGCATTGTTTACAGCACTAAGACCTTTAATTATCCAAGACTAATAGACTTTTTTTTCCCCTCAATCTGATGGACATTTCAATAAAGAAAGACGGTAAAATCAATAAATAACAAGAACAAAAAAACACAAGGGAAAGAATATCTATAGATAAAAACAGCACATAGATCAAGAACATATGATCACAGCAGCTTGGTAGAGAATTACTACGAGCCAGAGAAATGAAAAATTATGACAAACAAGGTTTTGCTATGTTGGCTTCACAGTCCAGTTACATGGCTGTTATAATAACAAACATTTTATGTGTTTAACACAGATGTTTCATTAACATTCAACAGTGGGCATGCATGATGTTTAAGCTACAGTGCCACCCAGTCATTTGATCAGCCGCACAAGTTGACTAGCTGGCACCTGCACTCGTACTGGGAAAGGAGAGAGAGAGAGGGACAGAGAGAGAGAGAAAGAGAGAGAGAACAGAACGAGAGTCCAAATATGTATCAAGCTGAGATCATTCTTCAAATAATTTCATCTGTATCAAGTGCATTTTGTAAGTGCTGAAACGATAATAGTGAAGTCACGATCAATAATCCACGTAGTGTCAAAGATTTATTCGGCTTCTTCTGTAGAGATGCACCAATTCCAACTGTCTCAGAAGATTCACATCTGGAAATACTTCAAAAGACCTGAACTTCTCATTTCAGTTTTGGAAAGATTACCATTACTATTATATATAATCTTAACCTTTATCTTCATTTTTACTCATGTAAAAATTCAAGTGCGCTAAAGAAAAGGAAACTTTGGACTTCAAATGAACTGCTGTACTTTTGAAAAATAAAATAAAAGGCATACCAGCTAGTAAAAACTGAGAAGTCTGACTGAACATGAACATCAAGATTCAGATCAGTTCTCAGTATGGTAAATGTGTGGCATGAAACAACATCAAAAAGGTAATGCTGCATCAGAGAAGTGTCACTGTATAGTTTCTTTTGAGCTACAAAAAAAGACTAGAGAAAATCAAATTTTTCAGTATTGTGCAAGATTTAAAAAAAAAAAGTGGACTGCACATTAATAAATAACTAAAAAAACCTGACTTCTCTGTGCCTGAGCGATTGCAATCACCAGCTGATTAATTGGTGCACCCCTAAATCTTTAGCATTGGCAGCTCAGAGCATCTAAGAAGCTGTACACTGCAACAGCAGAATGAATCAAATGTCAAACATAGAGGCATTTAGACGTTATATCACTTTTAATAGTTGATCCCAAAGTTAAAACGGAATAACATGGATCTTCTGGAATAAGTGTTTTTCACTTGTACAGACAAAAACAGCCATTAATCAGTTTAACTTTAATATGGTGAACAATTTTGGGGGGTTGCTACATGGTGAGGTTACAAACCAAGAAAAAGGACAAAAGAAAAACAAACAATAAAACAATGAAAACATCTTTAACCCCTTTAGTTGTTTATATTCCTACTGTATACAGCAGCTTTGTCCATTGGCATCTTTTGAACGCAGACAAAGTTTAGGCCTGTACTCCTCCAGATATTGCAGCTGCTTGGCATTCAATGCACCTCGACGTTTCCTGACAAAATAAAGGACATTCTGCTGAAAGCAAGAAAGGTTTAGGTTTCTCATTAAAGGAGGTACGATGTCAGCAATTGCAGTGATGACCATGTACTAGATTAAGGGCAAACGGGGAAAAAAATGGATTGACTGAAATCAAAACATGGCACTCACTGTCGTATTAAGTGCACTGCATCTTCATATTCTATCCCACACTCAATTAAAGCGAGCGCGACCAACACCGGAGCTCTGAGGACAGAAAAGGAGAATCAGAGATGAAAGAAAAACAGCATTCGTTGTTGTTACAAGGCAGTTCAACCTGTTCAATCTGTGCTGGGAAAGAAAGCAGCGGTCAAATATTGCAGTATTAAGAGTGGCCAATCACAGCAGCCTTTGAGCTTTGGTGACCAAAGACAGCCTGAAATTAAAGATCTCTAAAACAAATAAATAAATAAGTGACTTTTTTAACATTCTTAATGTATAATGCTTTTATTGTGTGGCCAAAGACTTATACCGCTGAAATACAAGGCTAACACCATGGCTGAGGGGGAATTAAAAATATTAAAAGACTACATCTTATTGCAAAAATGGTCTCAATGTGGCATATGGCATGGGGTTAAAAGCTGACCTCTGGTGGCCATGTCTAAAAATAGTGCCATATACTTCCTGAAACACAGCCAAATAAATCCTGGATTAGTTACCCTGGAAAATGGAAGTATTGATGGAAAGGCCTGGTGGTTCACAATATTCTGGTAGTGAGCTGAATATAGTTCAGATATACCTATATATTCATATATTCAGATAATGAGGACATTACACATGAGAAACATCTATCTGTGGAAGGGGGTATTGCACTTGGAAAATATAATGAGGACACTGCACATCATGGCTGCAAGTTGAAAGCAACGATGGCTCTGGAGTTAAAACTGTTAACACTGTTTTTGCTTCGATTGTGCTGAAACCCTTCCAGAGGGTTCTTGAACAGGCGGTGTCCTGGATGGGACCTTGGGGATGCTGTTTACTCTCCCGAGGCAGTGAGATTTATAGATGTCTTCCAGGGAGAGGAGAGGACATCATATAATGCTCTGGGCCTGCAATGATGACCCTTTACAGCACTTTCCTTTCGCTGCTGTGCAGCCTGCAAATCACAGTGAGACGCTGTGGCTCAGGACAGTCTCCATCGTTCAGTCATGGGAGGAGACCAGCGGTTTCTCCGCAAGGTGGTTGCTCCTGAGAAACCCCCAGAAGCACAGCCTCTGCTGGGCCTTCTTTTGCCGTGCAGTGCCACAAATCCAAAATAAATCAAGGAACATTTGATAACTAATGAGCTTGATTGATAACAGGTCAATAACATGACTGGGTATAAGAGGAGCATTTCAGAGAGGCAGGCACCAATCTGTGAGAAACTACATCCACAACTTGTGGAACAATTTTAGAAAAATTGAGCTGACTTTGAAGCTCCAAACCACAACAGTAGATAATATTATCAAAGGTTGAAGATAATCACGAGTCTGTGGATGAGGGACAAGACCAAAGGTGGAAACTGGATGTGTGCAATCTTCGAGCCCTCAGGCGGCACTGCATTAAAAACAGGCATGATTCATCGTCACATGGACTCTTAAAGAAATCACTGTCTGTGAACACGGTTTCTTGTGGGAATCAACAAATGCAATTTAAAGCTTTACCATGCAAAGAAAAAGACATACGTGAACATGATGCAGAAATGCTGCCATCTTCTCTGGACCAAGACTCATCTAAACTGGTCTGAGGCTGAACAGAAAACTGTATGAATCAACATTTAAATTCTTTTTGGAATGTGATACGTCCTCAAATCAGTATCACAATTAACTGAACAAATTACTTTGATGAGGATTAATGAGCAATTTTTTATTTATTTTTTTGCTCTCATAGATCACTGACAAGGTTTTAGCTGCAAATATAATCAAATATTAAAACTGGGATATTTTTCTAATAAGAATACATATCTCTGAGTTTAAAATAAGTGAAAGGAAGCACGCACAGTTTTAACTTTATATTGCACCTCTGATGTTATGGGGTTGCCATAGTGCCACTGACATGGGCAGCTTGCATATCTGGAAAGGAACCATGAATGCTGAAGAGTAAGTAGAGGGGGCTCCACCTTGCTTATTTAAGCAACACAATGCTGAACTGCATACTGCAACCACCGCAAGAGAAGAATCTGAGGACATAACTGGCCTGTCTGCAGTCCAGACCTTCCACCATTGCTGCTTCATAAAACAAAAAAATTTGGGAACCAAGTCCCAGGACTGTTGAGTCGCTAGAATCCTGCATCAGACAAGAATGAGACAACATTGCTCTCCTAAAACTCCAGAAACTGGTCTTCTCACTCCCCAGATGATATGTTCTTTATGTTTTACTTTGAATAAAATATGGGTTAATGAGATTTCCAAATCATTGTATTCTGCTTTTATTTTTACATTTTACACAGCGGTTCAACTTTGTTGGAATTGCAAACTGCAACCTCAGTTGACTTGCCGCCAGCATCTTCGAGCAGAGAACCCTTCTCATCCTCCTAGAATTTTGTACATTATTTCTGAAATGTGACAACCTGGTTCAAAATAATTTCTGAATTATGCTGACTTTAAATTTCCATTTAAATTCAGATAGTGTGACTGCTCTTCAGAACCACATGGACCGATAACCTACTCAATCACAATGCAACTTCAACTGACACAGAGCATTCTGTTATTCATTATGTTTTTAAAAATAACAAAGACATGAAATGTGCATGTAATGGACACAATATAGTTAATCCTGCGATCCTCATACTGACCGTCCCAGCCCAGCAACACAGTGCACAGCCACACAGCAGCCAGGCTCCTCTCTAAACTTCATCTGCAGCAGGTTTAGCCAATCATCCACCACCTGGTCTGGCGGGGCAGAACCATCATCAAATGGCCAATCCTGCAAGATAACAGTGTATTTAATCCATCTAATCATGATACTGCAGTAGACAGAGGGTACTGTGCTTCTGGACAGCATCTTCTAGAACTGTCTGCAACATTTCCAAGCCAATACTGAATAGTTTAGTCTGATATTACATGTGCTAAGAACCAAGCAGAGCAGCACGCTGCAACAGCTTTAAGATTTCCTCAAAACACAGCGTCGATGTGTTCTTCCAGTCACCCTTAACTGTCAGGCAGATGATGTTAACGCTCATTTCTTTGTTGATGTAGTTCATTTTATTACTTTTTTTCTTAACTTAACTTTAATCCACTGATTGGAATGCCATTTACAGCTTTTAACAGGTCATCATTCACATTTTGTGGCTTTTCTTTTCTACTTCTATCAGAAACAAAAGACCAGAGTTCATTATGTCTCCCTTACCAGGACTTGTATGCCTTCTTGTTCCACCGGTGTCTTGTCATAAGTTGCCGCGCACACTCTCACCAGGGTGTTCACTCCATATGCCTTTAGATCCTACACATTAAAACAAAAACACAATGACCTTTCTAGGTTCCTCTAGAAAGGAAAATGAACGGAAATAATGGAAGCATGAAATACCTCTATAAACTTTCCCAGTTGTGCATTAGTGGGATTGTGCGTGATGAGGAATCTCAGGTAGTCATAGGAGATCTCTACTGGAGCAGGTCGGTTCATTTTTAGACCCCCAGAGGTTTTTCCCAACAAAGTCCAAAAAGTACAGAAACTTCCGAGAATGGAATAACGGACTGAATCTTCTACCTCTACAGTTTAAAAAATGTTTCAACTTCAAGAGGAAAAAACATTACTTATGAGTGTGGTTTAGGGGCAAAGTACAAATACAATATTCTTTTGACAAAAAGCTATATAAATTAAAAATAAATAAATATTTTGGAAAGAAAATAATGGGGAAAAAAGTTCTTGGCAATAAAGTAAGATTCTTGGCAAT
Organism: Arrhamphus sclerolepis; assembly: GCA_037176975.1. Lineage (NCBI taxonomy): Eukaryota > Metazoa > Chordata > Actinopteri > Beloniformes > Hemiramphidae > Arrhamphus > Arrhamphus sclerolepis. Next base: position 13,277,811 of record JBAMYA010000015.1, on the reverse strand, counting down.
AAATTCAAATTGGCATCGATTAATGACAGAACTTTCAACCTAATAGACTAAAATAAAGGGCCCTGGAGAGAAAATAAAGTGAGGACAGGAAAAAAGATCTGTGCTTCCTTTGTCTCAAATCTGTTAGCCCATTCAGAGAAGACTTGTAGAAATCAACGAAGAAGGAAGGAAATGATAGAAAGCAAAAGAGCAGTAGGGAAACTCCCAGGATGAAACCAATGCCTCCCTTTCTCCACAGGACAGGTCAGACGGAGGATTGGCTTGTCCTTCTTTGGGGTTGAACAGGATGGCAGTAAGAACCTGTGAGAGGAGGGCCATTTTTAGAAAGGTTTTAACATGAATATGATCTACTGACTGATTTCACCTGTAATATGACTAAACAATATGTTCCAAGTCTTTCCTTCATATTTGATTCAATGCCGACTTGTGATTATGTACTTTTCTGTATTAGAACCTCAAATAATTCTGTGCTTTTCCTCCCTGCTGTCATTTTTTTCCCCTCCAATACAATCCCCATTGAGGCACCGGCATCCTTTATGTTACTGACCTGTTTGTGTGAATGGCAGTGATTGTGCCTCGCTGGTGTCCTCCTGTTCACTTGTCCACAATAAGCAGCAGGTGCTGAGCTTGGCAAAACTCCCCTCCAAGCCTCGTAAACGCCATACATGTGCAGCCTGTATGAGACAAAATCATGAATCGCTAGTGTGATGCGAGTACAGCGTAGCTTCAGTAAGGAGGCAGGACTGTGTTTCATAGAAACGTGGTAAAATGCTCACTGAGATGAGAGCTGAGGAGGTGGTTCATTGAGCGGACACACGAGAATGTGACAGCTCTCGGATGTAGACACACCATTGATGATGATGCTGCTTTTCAGGTCCTGATTGACACAACCTGCTAGCACAGTACTCACCTGCAGATTGAAAGAAAACATTTTAAAGTACAAAGTATAAATAGCTTTATAAAAATAATACTACACTATAGTGGTAAAAAAAAAATCCATACAATAAAAAAAAATAATGAAACGTGTAAGGTGACAATAACAATAAAGTCTAGGAATATGCACACGAAAGAGGAAAAACAAAACATTTTTGGACAGAAATAATAACAGAGGAAGACCATAAAGGGGTCATATTAAGCTTTTCTGACATGTTCAATATTATAACAATTAATTAGCATTTTACTCTTGGCTCCAATATGAAGTCTATGCATATTATAGCAGAGTTCTTTTTCTTTTTCCAATTCAGGACAAACAGGATTTGCAAAGTCTTGTGGACCAAAGGTAGAAGGAACTTAACGAGGTCACTTGCTCGGTCTTGATGTTAGAATGAGATTTCCTTATAAGATCACCGTCTCTCAGAAGTGAACGTCCTTACAGGAATTCAACCAATCAGAAGACACTTAACTGAGCTCAGCCTGTGGCAGAATCCTACATTTTCTGCAGGTGTCTGCCCTTGTGATTGTTGGTGTTCATCAGCCTGAAATAATTACGGCCTTTTGGAGTGATGCAGGGTGCAGAGCACCTCTAGAGGTCTAGAGGCTTAAAATGAGTTGACTGTAAATTAGCATTATGTGTTAATATGGAGAGACGAGTTCTGCTCTATTAGATGTGTGTTTTTACATCTGCTCTGTAATAGGAGCGGAAGTGTTTTTGCTCTAACTGCTCTACGACTACATTTTGAGAAAATAGTTTCAGTTATTTTGAACTTTAAAGAAGAGGAAGAGTAATGAGCGGCTTATCTTCAGTGTACACCGTCTTCTTCTGTGAATATTTTAGCTCATGTTGTCATGATTTAAAGTGATTATTTCTGTGTTAAATCTTTTGGTTTTGTATTTCTGAATTAAAAAAGGGAATATTAATTCCCTTTA
>JBAMYA010000015.1:13248170-13269536 GCA_037176975.1 Arrhamphus sclerolepis | reverse complement strand
GGATTCTGGGAGTTGTAGTGTTGGGGCCGGTGATCAGAAGGCTGGCGACCCTGACCGAGGTAGCTGGGAAGGAGCGAACATGACATCCTTCAGTATAGTTTGGAGTTTATCAGCTCCTTTTGTGTTTGGTTTATAGGTGCTTTTTCCACACCAAACACAAATGTTTAATTTGAAGTTTAAGAAAAAGAAATCTGGTCTGTGAATTTGGTAAATCACTGTGTGAAGTCTGTGGGACAGCATGCTGCATCGCTGACTTCACCCTCGGAAACTCACCACCCAAACTTTTCTCATTAGTCTCTAAAAATGTTTGACTCTGGAGTTTAGTTTGATTCTGTTTCTATTACTATTTATATTTTACTGGCATTTTTCCTCAATAATGTAAACTGTTCTTTATAAATATATTGTATTATTATTATTGTTATTGTTACTGTTATGAAGTTGGCGTTAAGCATGCCCAATTTTTCAGCAAAAGTCTCAGAACTTGATGGCCATAAGCTAAAACGTTTGTGTGGATACAACGATGTCACAAGCCTGAAATGTTTGATATGTACTTTATAGACTTGTTCATGATTGTACACGGAATTAATGAACCCAGTTTTAAATCAGCTTATCTTTAAAGGGTGCTAGTTTTTGTTCATATCTTCAGAGTTAAAAGTGATATAGAGATTCTTTTTTCATCCTCCAATTCTTCATATTTTGGCAAATTAATCATACTTGTGTTTCTAAATGTTACATTGTAGTATGAGACACAGATTCTATTTATTTATTTATTTTTGTCAAAATGGCTGAAATGGGCTTCCATACAGATGGATTGGTTCTCTTAATTTTGAAAAACTGCATCACTAGCTTTAATAAGACGCCGATACCTTCTGTGGGAGCAAGAGGTGAGGGTGGGGCCTCTTTAGGGAGATCTGTGCAGAATCAATGTGGTCATTGCAACTTCTCCTCATCGTCACTGCTCTGTAGTGATTCAAAGTTGGTCTCTCTCGCTTGCCTGTTCTGCCTGTTGGGACGCAGCGCCTCTGTATTTGAAAGTAGTGCATTGCACACTTTTTCAGATTTAAAAAAAAATGACTTGATTTTGATCAGCTGGGCATGTCATATTTCCTCTACCTTAGATTGAAATTTGCTATGAAGGCGTATGGAGTGTGCTGGGACCAGCTGATTCCAGAGCATCCAATGGAGGAATGGGTTAGATCAATGCAAAGCCCTAGAGGGATTGTAACAAAAAAACAACAACCCAAGAAACAGAAACTAAGAGACTCAAACACTCTTGGTCCAGAACCATTATGGGAAAATATATGGGAAAACCTATGCTCCTCAAAAATCTTGCTCATCAACTTATACCCTTAAAACCCTTACAAAGGGCTTATGTTAACCAATTTCAATGCATCCAAACAAGCACCAATTGCAGCCACTGCGCAGATCAGGTATTTTGTACAGCATTGCACATGTTCTGGGAGTGTACGCCTGTTAAACGTTTCTGGAATGACATGTTTGCAATAATGTCACTTTGCTTGATATAGTAATGCAGCCCAGCCCCTCCCTATGCCTTCTTCATGAAGCCTCTCAGCTATCCCTCAACCTCAACCAGCATAGACTGCTTCTGGCAGGACTCATTGCAGAAAAAGAAAAAAAAAAAATCAATCAATCTCCCCTTCAAACAATACTAGCTCAGTACCTATCAATACATTATTTCTGTCTAAATAAGGCCATGCCTTCTACCATCCAGGCCTGGTTACGGATGATGAGATTGATTCAAGACCTTTTTAACAAAAACAAAACCTAAATTTTTGCTGTTATCTTGTTATAACCTTTTTAGATTTGTCTTTTTTTAATTTCCTTCATTTTTTCGGGGGGAATGCTTTTAACTGATTTTTTTTCTTTCTCTGTTGTTGTGCTCCATTCTTATATGCTGTACTGTTGTACTGTTGTGCTTGTTACGTCTCTTCCTGTCAGCGGTGGAGATCCTTCTGCCCCAGCAGACCACTCCATAAAAAATGGCTGATCGAAGAAGGTCCTCAGGAGTGTCCCCTGCACACCAAAGGACCTGAGTGCTCTCTGGAGATGTAGCCTGCCCTTCCTTTTCCTGTAGAGTGCAACTGCGTTGTCAGTCCAGTCCAACTTGTTGTTCAGGTGAACACCCAGGTTCTGGTACCTCACTCGATGTCCATTCCCTGAATGTTCACAGGTGCCGGAGGAGAGTGTTTGGACCTGCAGAAGTCCACCACCAGCTCTTTGGTTTTTCCAGCATTGATCTGCAGGCAGTTCCTCTGGTGCCATTTCACAAAGTCCTGAGTCAGTTCTCTTTAGTCCCTGTCATCTCCATCTGTGATGAGGCCGACGATGGCAGGGTCATATGAGAACTTTTGCAAGTGGCAACTGGCATAGTTAGAAGGAAAAATTATTCAAAAACTAACTGCTGAAAAACTCCAGCAATATGAAAAAGATAGCTAAGCTAGATAGCTAAATGTGGAGTTCAAATTGTTTGCCTGTTTGTTTTCAGTGTTTGATTTTAAAATCATTCACTGAAATTTCAGATTACATTATTAATTTGACTTCTTTTGTAGTATGGAAGACTACATTACCAATTACAAAATGACCCTGTAATCCTGATCAAGTGCAACAATCCTGTCCATATCATTAGGTAGGGATGTAAACGGATGAAGTTCAGGAATTAGGATAACAGTTATTCAAACAGGTTGCTGGTTTGGTCCTCAGTCCCCCAGTTCTCATATCAATGATACCAGAGCGTATTTGGACAAAGCCTATACATGTCCTTTTAGTCCCAGTGCACAAAAAAAAAAAAAAAAAAAGAGCTTGAACTTCAACAAAGATATGCTTGCCAGGTTTTCCTCAATGAATGAGAATTCTTCCTCCAAGGGAAACTTACCACTAGGGATGGCTAGCATTTTGCTAATAGAGGCTACCCTTTATATTTATGTCAGATTGCAACATAATCTCAACCTCAAATGCTGTCAAAGTCCAAAAGTATTTTCAAAAGGAGGGCCATGATAAATCTGTTAAAGCTTTGGTAAAAGGTTTCCTATATGAAGTTACTGAACCAGATTTCCATGTGAACACATTTGCATTAGTCACTTTAAGCCAAACATAAAGGGTGTGGTACTTTTCTCTCTGCCTCACACTCGTCTCCCACACACACACACACATTTCAGTTGGCAGGCATGGATACTTTGTTCCACTGCTCACCACAGCACATGTGTGTTTCTTTACCTATTTATAAGGTGTTAGGTTACATGGCTTGTAGGTACATGACACTCCCTGCTTCCTGTATTTTTACAAGAAAGGACATGCAAAGCCGTTGTGTTTGTGTCTGTGTTTCATGACGTAGCAGCTGCTGAATCTGGTTTGGCAGGATTTCTGAGGGGAGACAGAGAAGGCAGAGAGAAGACGGAAAGAGAAGGGAGCTAAATAGTTTTTCCTCTCTTTCCTACTTTGAACTCCGCTGCTTTCCAGTTTCCAGTTTCTCTTGCTGGCCACAGCAATATTGGGTATCTGTGTGACGTTTCAGCACCAGGTAAGGTTCTGCTTTGTTTCCATTATTGTTACATTTAAAGTTAAGACTGAATGGTAAACAAGGAGATTGTAGCCAGATTGTTTCAATTTTCCACTGACTGAGTAACAGAACATTTTTCCGCTTCTTAGTAGTAAAATAAGATTGATACATGTTAGTTAGCCCAAACAGCAAAGAAGCAGACGTGAGAGAGAAAACAAAACACATTTCCTTTTGCTATGAATAAGACACAAAACATTGAAGAGAGAAAACATATTTAGCAATCAGGAAAAAAAGCTGGTCTTCTGCTGTAGATTCACTATAAAGACAGAGTAGTGGTGCACTTTTTCTAGCTTCAAAGATGAACCTTTCCACATTACTGCTGATGATACTTTGCTGAAATTTTGAGTCTAATTAGTTTATTTTTCAACCACGTATCAATTAATACTTAAATTTTAGCCAAATCAGATTAATAAGAACGATAATATTGCTCAGTTCGCTCTCATGCCCTTCAGGTGAGGAGATCTTGTGGTTCCAGGCAGCAGCACATCTCTTCACTTCTTTCATTCGTGATTTGTTTTTATAGCAATCCCACACATGGTCAATCTGACTGAGACTTGCAGCCAAGTCATCATCCTGAAGTCTTTTTCATGGCTCCATGAAGCTGGGATACATTCCTAACCTAGAACCCAGGCTGGAGCGAATCCGCTGCTTTTACTGGGTATGAAGTGGCCTACACCTTTATCAGTTTGTCAGTCCATTCCAGGGCCACATAGAGGCCATGCACGCTCAAGCCTGAAGTCTGATTAAAATCAACCTAACATAGATGTATTTGCATGAAAAAATACCCAGAGAAATCCCATACAGGCATGGGTAGAATATATGGAAACTTCACGCAGTGAGGACCCAGTTGTTTGACTGGGAACCATCTAACAGAAAGCTAACAATGCTAACTATCACACCGTCGCCTGACTCCACAAATAATTTCTGGAAAAATTGTGGACTGACTAGTATTTGGTATTTAACAACTTACCAACACATGGCTGAATAATAAAGTTGTTCTATATTCTATAGTAGTGGTGTTCACTTTCATCTCTACACATCAAAGCAGTAGGCGAGTTTGTCCACCACAAACTTTTGAGTACGGCACAATGAATAGTCCTATTGACGGAAATCACTGCTATTTATTATTTCTAACTTCCATGTGGTCTTTAACTTTTGATTGGTGGTCAACATGTGTCAAAGTAAGAACCACATGAATGTCAGGACCTTTTGATACACATCAGATAATTGTCTAAAACTTCAGATTGCTTCTACTGGTTTATATTTTCCTCCAGTGCAACCTCCTGCAGCTTTACCCCAGGTACATGGTGCTAATGTGCATTATACCTTCACTTGTGTCCATTCTTACTTCTTTAACAGAAACCAAGAGTCAGCAAGTTTTTAAAAATCCTATTTTTAGCAACTTTAGTTCCTTTGTGAGACTTGAACACATGAGACATAGTCCACTACTCATTAAAGAGCCACACCAGTAAGCATGAGGTACCCATGACTTTACTGGTTATCCCTCATGGAAGTTATCCTCCACTTTGAGTTAATTGTTGAATACTGGGAACACTCAAAAATAAGTGCTGGAGATGCTTTGGCCCAGTTGTCTATATGTCACAATATGCCCCTCTATAGTAATCCAATCAGATAACTACAGATGCTCTGACTGGTTAGACTGGTCATTTATATCAGATTTCAGATTCTGTTTGGCTTCAGTTACACTGCATCATATGATTTCAAACCCAAAATGATACGATGGCTGATCACAATTCATTGGGCCACTAGAGGAAAAAGTCTTAAAAAAAACAATAGATGCAGAAATTGGACGTTGATCATTTGGAGAGTGATGCATTGTGTTTGCTCTCTGCTGTGGGCATACTTACAGCAACAATCAGTCATGAAATCACTTATGTAATTTGATCACCGTTCAATTTTAACTTTATACTTGAAAAGTTGAAAGCTTCCACAGAAAACATTGCTAGCGAGGTGAAGTACAGCACAGTTCACCGATAATCTGGCATCACATAACATTTCATTAGCTTGATTCAAGTAACACAAATGAAACCACTGAAGCCTGAAATTCATGTGCGTCCTGTCTCACGGACACCTGTGTCGTTACCACCATACCAGCTGATGTCTCGACAAGTAAATCTTATCCGATTACTTGTAAATTAAAAAACAGATGATCAGTATTACAGATGTAAGGAGCTGTTTGTATGAGATATTGTTGAACTTTTCGTGGTGGATGTGGCTGATAGAGGTTTTCATAAAAAAAATGCTGATATGCTCAAATGTTCAGTGGCTGAAGGAAACTATAAAATATTGAGAAAGAAAATAGCAATGTCTTACAGTAATTAACTTAGTCAAGGATGTGGGTCAAAGAAACCATGGTCCAGGCCAAATATTACATTCAATATAAAGTGAGTGAAGCCTGAATAAAAGTTGACGACTGAGTTTCAAATAGAGTGAATCTGGAGTTTAGCGTGTTACATTTAGAGCAGAAATGTCCTCAGCTCAGAGCCACTGATGTTTTCTGAAGTCCAAATATTTTACTTTTTTGTAAACAACGACTTATCTCGTGCTACACAGACCCGTGGAGAATGTTCCAGAACCCATAAGGATTTTATATCCTCTGTTTTCCACTGATGAAGAAGAACAAATCACCAGTTATGATTTACTTTGCTATAAATGTAAACCTCCTTATCACACCTCAATTGTCTATACCGTCAGTTGGGAGCATATATGTGGGATTTTTAACATGAAATATATAGAGATAGCTGTCATCTTAATGTTCTTTTTGTCTATAGAAAAAAAAGTAATACAAGGGTTAGACTTTGTGAATCAATGCTGGTTGTGTGTCACCACCTGAGGTTAAAATAAGTCTACAACATAACAGAAAAAAGATTCATGTACAGATGTTTTCCATATCAGTGTAAACCGAGAGTTTATCTGGAGACGTCTTTCCAAACACATGACACAAACACAGCATCGGTATCTTGGTAACACAACCTCAGGAACCTCATGTGTGGCAGCAGGCTTACGATTAAAGTTATATTATCGTTAGCTCGGCGGCGTGGATACTTCATTCATGAGTATCTCTGCCTACGCACGCACACACACACACACACACACACACACACACACACAGCAGTGTTCAGAAACACACACTGCGGTTGTGTGTACAGAGTCGAGCTGTGTTTACAGATACACGCAGACATGCTGCATTCACATTGTTATGTGCACATTACACTTTATTCAAGCCAACTTTATAATAAGTCACTTTTCATAGTAGTTATTATGACTAGTAAGAAATAAACAATTTGCAGAAATTTTGTCTGTTGACATGTAAAACATATATGCATGATACACTTTCCACTTTAATAAGATAAGTCACCTAAAAAGTGTCTGCTAAATGTAATGTAAACTTTTTCTTAAGCATCCCTAAGGCTTTATTCTGTTTTGTAATTTAATAAATAATTTCAAGTTAACTGAACCATTGTTTTGAGACAGAAGCAATGCTGTCTTTGCTCATCATACAACACTTTTAGAAAGTGAAAATTGCTGAGCATGCAGTAGCACCATAAAAATATTCAGCATCTCATCTCTCATAGAAATGATATGATATAATTTTCCTGTCATTACATTAAATATGTGTCTGTTACAAAGTGTCAGAATAGCTCAGAAAGACCTTGCATCATTACTTTCTTGAATCCCATTTGAAAAGATGACCATTACTTTGAGAGGTCTTTGCTGATAGTAGGGATGGCAGACTTTGAGAGCTAAAATGAATCAAGTATTTATTTAAAGAAAATTGACGCTTATTCAATATACTAGTTTTGTCTCACTCAGTTCATACTTATTAAGTGTCATCCGGCCGTAGTTGTATCTCAGCCCTACTACCAGAAAAAGCCAGCCAAAGCAACACTGGATCATTTTACAGGATTATTTCACACATCAGCAACAGTGAAGTTAGCTCACAGAGCTACAGTGGACATCATGGCAGAGGTGACGCTAAAAAGTAATTACAAAAGAGAAAATGAGAAACTGACTGAGCAAGTGACCAAACCAAGTTAATTTTATACAGCGTTATGAAAGCCACTATGAGGCCAAAAACTCCTCGGTGTCATTTCAACAGCACATATACACATTTCCATGGTCTTAGCCAAGAAATGGTCCTGCATAATGCCCGTCCTGTGAGCAGAGGCTATCTGTCCATGTGGACAGCACTTAGCTTATCTTTGCAGATCTGTGTCTTTCTTATCTGAAGTGGCTTCCTCCTGTAAATTCCTGGCATTCCTAAGCTTCATTTCCAATAACTATGATGTAATTAGTTGTAAAGGAGTAGCTACAGGAATAATTAGGTCCAATAATCAGTCTAATTAATGTCTGTGTGTGGCAGTAAGACGAAGTGTTTTGAGTGATCTCTGAACTAGAAAGACGCTATATTGTTGTTGTTTTACATGTCGACATTCTTTCCCATTTTGTCCTTCCTCTTATGATGAATCAGTGCCTTTCATTTTCTTTTTGCATGAATACATTTTAGCCACTTTACAAACATCACGTCAGCTGTGAAGGGACAGATGTGTAGCTTCTTTGCTTTGGGGCTTCGCTGCTCTACAGCATCAAACAACTGATGCCAAACCGCATATCATTACAATGCAGCATGTAGGATGTACAGCACACTGGTATAGCAGCTGCTATGGTACTAGGGCTGGGAAATTAATCAAAAATGAATGGAAACCGACATTCAGAACCAATAATCAGTGGAATCATTTTTTCTTCTTCGTTGAAATATTTATTTAAAGACTCTATATGGGTAAACTGTGTGCGCTAAAATCAGCTAAAATCAGCTAAAATCAAAGATTTGTATTCTTTCATTAGAAAAATATTCCAGTATTAACAGTTAATTATATTTGCATCAAAGAACTTGTCAGTGATTTGTGAAGACAAAATAAATAAATAAGTAAAACAATAAATAAACTAGAAAAGCACTCGGAGAGCGCAGACCTCCGCCAAGCAGCACAGATCCTCCACATATTGTGACTTACACCTAAAAATAATATTCCTACATGTGCTTTATCTATTTTATTGGATTCCTTGACCATGAAAATATAACCTTAGCAATTGGAATCACATCGATATCATTATTAGTTCAATAGTTATTCGCGAAAATCAACATTTTTGTAATGGAGGTTTTCTTCTGGATCTAGCTCCATCACTATTATAGATGCATCAAATCTGTTAAAGTACTTCTGTTTCAGCAGACTGTCAGCTACAATTTGGTGTTAGTTGCATGTCTCCTCATTTGTTACCTCACAATGTTGAAAGTGATGAAAACCCCTGACTTTCTTCATGTTCCGGATCTTAGTATCCAGAATATTCCAGGATCCGGATCATACTATACACATTATTGATGCTGTCATGACCATGTCCCTTTTTTTTTTTTTTTTTGCCAAGCATTCAGAGCATTTATTGTGGAGATTTATACACATATCCTGAAAATGGCTCTATCTCACAATGATAACGAATCCTTTAAAAATATTCCTGGATCCAGACAGTGATCCAGATCACCTCCAAAATTTAATCATTTGTTCGCTGTCCCAGTTTGGACATATCCTGAATTTTTTTTATGAGCACAAATCATAAATCTGTCCATAACTTTTTGAGTTATGTTGCAAACAAACAGACAAATCAATGCCGGCAACAACATAACCTCCTTGGCGGAGGTAATGATGGCTCATTAATCACAATCAAGGTAATTTGTTCAATTAACTGTGATATTGATTTGCAGTCACATCACCCATCCCTAATTCCTACACAACATACCACAGTAAACGCTATTGAGCTACAGCATATCAAAAAAAAAAAAAGGGGCCATGGATATTGTGCAATTATTTGCATATTACATTCATTGTTCAAAAAACTCCTTATGTGCCAACAGTATTCAGTTGTTGTTCACAACAATGTAGCTTTAAGTGTAGCAATGTTAGCTTGTCATTGTGACTTTGTGAATGTTAGAATCCAGCTTACAAATGTGGGTTTTATAAAAAAAAAAATCTACTTGCTTGATAAAGATTTTCATTTTGCTCTATAAATTATGTATGCCAGTGTCTTTTTTGTTTTTTCAATCGTAAGCTATTGCTGCCAGTTGACAAAAACAATCATTCTCATCTGTGAGCATGACACAAGTTTATATTCTGTCCTTTTGTTATAGTTACTGAAGCATGCGGTTTAATTCGTGAACAATGTGATAATATTATCAAACCATAATGATGGTTTATGAAGCATTTATAAAGTCAGCATGCTTTCAGTCAGTAGTGAAAACATTAAATTCAATTATGTTTCTAACTGAAACTTAATAGCAAGTCTAAATTTGACTCACAAAGAGCAAAGACATTTGAATATTAAAGCTAAACGTATTTTTCCTCTTCCTCTTTTTTTTCACAGTGAGCACTTGTCTGTCTCTGCTGCAGCAGCAGCAGCAGCCGCAGGGATGAACTGGTCTGGACTGGAGAGTCTGCTGAGTGGAGTCAATAAATACTCCACTGCATTTGGGAGAATTTGGCTGTCGATGGTATTTGTCTTCCGTGTGCTGGTGTTCGTGGTGGCAGCGCAGAGGGTCTGGGGCGATGAGAGCAAAGACTTTGTGTGTAACACTAAGCAGGTAAGATTCATGAAAAGAGACTTTCTGGAGAGGAAATGAGTTATATAATAAGAGAACCAAAAAAATGTACCAGTTTTACAGATGAGATCTAGAATAGAAGAATTTTACTAATTCATTTAACTAAATTATATTTTGGCAGTCCCATCCTCTGACAACACTGAAAAAAAGGAGAAGAAGAATTCCAAAGACAGTCCTGGAATAAAAGTCAATTTTGGGGCTTATTGGACCAAGAATTGAAAACCTCTATGACTATGACCCCATTATCATTAATGGTGACATTTTTAAACTTGAACCAATTTTTTTTCCCCCAAGTTGTTTAATTACTGATTTTTTAACATATAAACACAAAGGGCCATGGTGTCGCCCATTATGTCTTCCCCTTAAATTAGCATCAATACCATCTAGATATCATGAATGAGATCAAATAAGTCTTAAAACCAGCAACTTAGACCTTAAGTTCACAAGAAAATATTTAATGGGGTCACAAATCAAGTGAGAAAATTAGTTTTCTTATTGACGTGTATAGTAATTATACTACATTTGAAAACTGCATGAGTCGCCCCCTGCTGGCCGGTTTAGGGCATTTAAAGGTCCAGTCGCTCATTCGTAACCTCTTCATCTTGTTCAGTACTGCATGTGAATAGGAGCTTATCTCATCTTTCATTGGCAGGACGCACAAGCTGTCAGTCCATGACTAAACGACCTGAAGATTTCATTTAAAAAAACAAAAATGTTAATTTAAAAAAAGCCATTTTCCTGTAAGCATTATGGGTGGAAATGTTTTATTAATGTTAAGTTTTTGCAGGTATAAGCAACATTAGCTCTTGCCTACATACAAAGGATGTGAAACCTTATTTACAACCCATGCGTAATTCATTGTGGCAGAACAGTGATGTTTTTATTTTGTGTTTATCACCTCGTGACACTTACATTAGCTACATTTTGACATTTCCAGCCTGGCTGTACCAACGTCTGCTATGACCACCTGTTCCCCATCTCCCACATCCGCCTGTGGGCGCTGCAGCTGATTTTTGTCACCTGCCCCTCTCTCATGGTGATGGCTCATGTTAAATATCGCGAGGAGAAGGACAAGAAATATGAAGCGCTGCACAACGGTTCTCATCTGTACGCCAATCCTGGTAAAAAGAGAGGAGGCCTGTGGTGGACGTACCTGATAAGTCTGGTCTTCAAAGCTGGATTTGACACATCATTTCTCTATATTCTTTATCGGATCTACCATGGATACGACCTGCCAAAGTAAAGCTTTTAACCTGTGGTCTCTCAAATTAAAACAAAGGTGTTCTCCAGGACTAATAGTCTGCTTTGCTCATTTCTCCTAGGTTGTCCAAGTGTTCACTGGAGCCTTGCCCCAACACAGTTGACTGCTTCATCAGTCGTCCTACAGAGAAGAAGATCTTCATGTTGTTCATGGTCGTGTCCAGTGCGATCTGCATCCTCATGTGTATCCTCGAGATGTTCTATCTAATCGGCAAGCGCATCATCAAATGTGTAAATGGCAGGCGTGAGAATGAGAGGCTCATGTTCGCCGAAAATCATGAGCTCACTACCATTGCCCCTCCCAGGTCGCAGTATCAGAAGACTGATCCAACACTGACAGAGAGCCAGCGAAATTTAAACAGGAGGGAGAAGATTAAAGATGGATGTACAACCACTTTACTGTAGGACTAAGAATCCCAAAACCACAGGATTATGGTGTCGGGTGGCCAACAGGAACAGGGAGGAGTTCCTACTTTTAACTAATAACTGATAATACTGATACAAGGGGTGTTCCTGTGTGACGTGGTCGAGCTGAACATGAAATATTCATGATTCTCAGCTGGAACCATTTGCCTCTTCCGTTGCTTATGAGGACTAAGAGGGGTTGGATATACAGTTTTCTGTAAAAAAAAAAAAAAAAAAAAAGACTTAAAAATGAACACTTCCATCCATGCTGGCTTTAAAGCATAACTGGATTCTTATTCAGGGGCATCGCTGATCATAAATACAAAACAATACTTTAAAAATGTTTATTTAAGTGTTCCACCATGTTATAAATTTTTAACATGGACATCTTTAGCACTGTTAAAAGCAATACCAGCTGTCAGCCTGAGAAAATAATATTTGTTGCTTCTTTTACCAATGGGATGAAATTAAGAAAAAAGGATGTGATGAGCTGTTGCCAACTTGAAGCGTTGCGCTGTCCACGAAACTTTACTCCTTGCATTACAAAGTCCATCCATGCATCCGTCCATTATCTGTACCCGCTCATTCCTGTGCAGGGTCACGGTGATCAGCTGCAGCCGTGCACGACTTCCCTAAATGTTACGTTTGTGGTGACTTTCTGATCAGATTCAAAGTCTCAATTTTAAGTTTCTTTTTTTACTCTGTTCTGTTAAGAATTTACAGAGGTCTCATGATGCTTTCAGTATGTGTGTGTGGATGTGTGTGTTATGTTGTACATATAAAACACCTGTATACAGAGTCTAAGGTTTACAAAAAGATAATTACTCTCAACTGCTCCTGAACTGTCTGAGAATTCAAATCTTTCATGCTATATGTGTTCAATATGTCTCATTATATAAGACAAGTTCATAGTCTCCATTCAGCAGCCAGTTTGTTGCACAATCTAACAAATCCAGTTAAAATGAGCTGCTGCCTCACACAGTTGTCATTATTTACTCAGACTGCTCTATTAACTCTAAAATCTCTCAGGTTGAGCGTCAAATGTTCTTTTACTCGGTGCAAGAGTGAACACAGGAGTCCTCACCAGTCCTGCCATTTGGGGAGCAAAAAGGCAGAGATAATTAAACTTATTTCAGACACTAACATCCTTACGACAGCAGAAACTCTTCAGTGTTTGCATGTTGCACACCTTATGCAGCTAAAGTTACCAGTAGGGTTTTGAATTTGTGAGGATTGTATCCTAAACCGTGGAGAAGGGGATGTGGACCAAAAAACAAGGTCTGACTGTAGGTGACTGAGCTTTCAGGTTGCCTTTTGTGTGACTGTTGAACATTTCTTGAATAAAAAAGTTATCATGGTACAAGTGCTTTGGAAAGTTGTAATATTGTGGCATCACAACGTGGAACATGAATCTGAAGAAGGATTTAGATCATTATAATGTTTTTTTTTTTCAAAACAGGCTGTCAGTTTCATGTAAGCCATGGTGTTTTATATCTGCTTGTAAAATAAAAATAGAGATTACACACTAGAGCACTCACCTGCTTTAGAAAAAAGATTATAAGAATGTAAAATATAAAATTATGTTATAATAGTACTATGGCATTGTAAAAAAATTGTATTATCCTCAGCTGTGATACTTATTGTTTCATATAACTAATATGGATGGAATGTAAAAATGAGCCGGAGGATAGTGACCCACTTCTGCTGAAAATGCTCAAGAAAGTCATAAAATCAAAGTGTCAAATAGCAGCTATTTGACATAATGTACAGTATTGTTATAACAGTCAAGTTTCACGTAATGCACATAATTAATTTTGAGACTGAAAAACTGAAGCAGCACACTTTCTGCAACAATTTTATCCCTTCGGAGCTGACCACTCAAAATTCTACTTGGATGAATGAACCTGTAAACAACCGCAGCGCTATGGCAGGTCACAGTGGTGTAGCTTCTGCTGACAGTGAGTTTCTTTTTAAAATGAAATTACAAACCTATACAGTGTAAAGAAAGTTTATGGATAACGTAACAAATAACAAGAAAATATACGAGTGTACTTTTATGTTTATCTATAACAAGACACGTGAAAAATCCGACGAGGATGGGATTCGAACCCACGCGTGCAGAGCACAATGGATTAGCAGTCCATCGCCTTAACCACTCGGCCACCTCGTCAGATGACGTATGCAAAGTCTGTTACTCATTAGAAATACTTCTCCGCGTGAATCATATCTTTACATATATTTGTGATTCCAATCTATGTTATGTCACACACACTTAATTTAAATGCACCAAATTACATGATTATTCAACAGCATTGACGTAGTTGCGTCAATCCGAAGAAATCGCGGTCCTCTAACTGGCTCAGCACATAGTCATCTCCACCAGAGGGAGCCAGAGACCACCAAAATAAAGAGAATCGTGGTAAGAGCCGAGCATGACGCGTTGACAAAATTAATTCGTTTTAAAAATTGTAATACTGGCGACTGTGTGCATATAAACCATAATTATAGTTAGTATAAGTTTTTTAAAGTTTATGTTGATGGACATCTTATCTAATCTATATGCCATCCTTTACGAACTGAAGAACGAGCTGCCATTATTTTTGTGTAATAAAATAAGACCGGCAGTAATTGCGGCCCTCCAGTCTGATGTCAGTGAATGTTGAGAATGTGAATCATAAGGCAGAACACAAACAGAGGGGATCGAAACATTTATTTACCCTTATTAAAAGTTACAATAAAACAATTAACATCTTCAAACGATAGCAAAATAAAGAGAACCAAAAATATTGGCCAAAACATATTTACAGAGACAGTTTGCAGATAAAAAGCTCACATTTTGTACACAACCCCAACCCCTGCGTCACAGACTGAAATGTGAACACTGCAATACTCAAGAAGCTTGAATGTGGTTTTAGCCAGAAAAAGAATCAAAATGCACGAACAAAGACATAGCTCTTTTCTCACCTCCCCTCCTTGATTTTCACTTTTCTATACATGACAAAATACTTGAAATTTTGGGGTAAAATGTAGGAAATGTAAAAATTAATAAGATCATTTGAAAGATGTATCCTTGTAACAGTCATATTGAGTGAAGGAGATGGTCGGCACCGTTCTGCAACGGAGACAATTTTCTAGATCCCAAAAAAGATGAGAAAGAGATAGAAGATGTTATAGGGCTGCCACGCTGTTAAAAAGGATGCTTCTCCATGAATTGGGAAAAATAAGTCAGTATTCCTGATTCGCTCCACATCCAATCCATTACCTTCGCCACACACCAGTCCCTGTGTGTACCATGAGGGGGAGGGGACGACACAAGCCGATGCTTTCATCATGAGGGCCCGGTGAGATTCCGTCTGTCGAAGAACTAATAAAAGGCAGTGAACTGGTGGTTGAATCAGCAAATGTGATATATTCCTTTGTTGTCTTCTTTTGTAGTTTTGTTTATAACTTTGAGGACGTGGCACAAGTCTCTCATATATATATTTATATACTTTAATCTTGAAAAAATCAGTTCAGGTGCCTTGGCGGGGTCCAGTCACTCTGCCTTGGCCTCGCCCTCAGAGGCTGCTGGTGTCGTGCCCTCAGCAGGGGCGGCGGCCTCCTCGGCGGGGGCAGCTTCTGTTGGTGGGGCCTCTTCTGCAGCTTTGGTCTCTTCCTCAGGTGCAGGAGCGGCGGTAGCCTCGCCCTCTTTGGCCTCTGTGGCTGGCGTCTCCTCTTTGGTTTCTTTGGCCGCATGACCATTTTCCTCGGGTTTGTCCTCAGTTGTGGGGGAGGTGGCCTCCTCCTTGCCCTCCTCGCTGCCCTTCTTGCTCTTCTTCAGTGAAATACCCTTGAACTTGAAGGAGTTCTTCAGAGAGAACTTCTTCTTTTTCTTCCCATCTTTGGCAGCCTCGCCCTCTGCTTTGGCTGCCTCGCCCTCAGCAGCTGGAGCAGGCTCGATGGCATCTCCGGGATTGGTTTCTCCCTCCTTGGCTGGTTCAGCAGTTCCATTTCCATCGACGGCAGCCACTTCCCCATCTGGCTTGGCTGAGACATCACCATTGGTTTTCACATGGCCATTCTCCTGCAGAACAGAGGACACATTAGTACATGGTCTACAATAATAAAGATACAATGAAATCAACACTGGTTTTATTACATTCATTATTCATATGTACAAATTCACTGCAAATAGCCAACGTGGCAAGGAATAACTTGATGAAAACTGGCGTCTGTGATGGCGCTTCAGTGACTGCCTGCACTACTTGGATCAGCCATGAGATGGCAGTAAAGCACTAACCTAAACGTCAACGCGGTGAGTAAGCTGGGGAACAAAGAAATCCCCGTGAAACCTGGCTTCTGCTGTCATTCTGGATCTACACATCCACCATTCTGAGCTCCGACTGAGCAGAATACAACAAAAGTTACAAAAAACAGCCAAGAAGTCAGGTTCATTGAAGATGCAGCACTCATGAGGAAGAGGCGCGCCTGCGAGAGACACACGAGCTCATCCAGACACAATCCTATCTGATAGAAGTCTCTTATTCCTTGTGTCAAATAGTTACAGGTTGCTTTTCTACAGATTGTTGTTTAATGGGTAAAAATACAGGGGGAAAGACTCATCTATGTGTGGGTAAACCGGGTATGAACTGGCGCCTCTTTGTTCGCAGCTGCGCTAAATGCGCCTCCAGCAGAGCGCATTTGCATCCTTTGCGCCTCTCGCCGTCACATCTTTTGTTCGACGCGCAAGCCGCTATCTGCCCAACTGCTGTCAACTCATGAGAGAAAACACGCTGCAAACGCACATTCGGACCCGAATCCATCATCCACGTGAACATTTTTGTGTTCAAATCGTCCCTTTTGGGACCAGCAGACAGATTTAACAAAAGGCATGTCTGGTGCGCGCTCAGCGGGGACGAGCATGGCTGATCTGCCGGCGGAGAGGTAGGTGGGTGGATGGGTGATGGGGGTCCCAGCAGAGCAGCTGGGTCTGCCCGCCCCAGCTTCAACGTTTGAATCTTTAACCTTTAAACATGTTGCTAAGACAGGTTTAAGTTTGCTTTCTTGGCTGGGTGAGCTGAGAGCAGCGGCGCTGGATCTCCGCTCTGACACCCATGTTGCCAGTGGGCGTTGGGTGCCATGTGGCTACCCGCTGATACTCAACATCTAATAAAAAATAAATAAAAAAACCTCCTTCACTCACCTGGCCGTTGGCTTTGGCAGCAGCAGGTTCCGCGGCGGCTTTGCCCTCTGCAGCTACTCCACCCTTGGACAGTTGGGCTCCCATTTTTTTTTCTTCTTTAGGTGTTCTGAACAAAAAAATAAAATAAAATCGAAAAAGGAAAAAACCTTTAGAGTTTTGAGGCTTAAATATCCAGCTCTAGGATGGGTAAGGTCTTGCCCCAAAGAGGTGAAAAATCCGAACGGATCTCCTTCTCTCTTACAAGGTTTGGGAACACAAGACCCCCCCTCTCTGCGAGTGTGAACCCCACGGCGGCTGAGCTCAAATTGAAGGATGTTAGAGACGACTGAGTATTTCAACAGCCTCAAAAGCCCAGAAGAGGCTCCTCCCCTGGGCGGAGCATCCTCCAATCTGCATTGGGGGGGATGGGCCTCCTCTACGCCGTCTGTGCAATAGTCGGCCGCAATGTTTAAGATGTCTGACAGGTTTTGGACAATTTTAAGCACATTTTATTTATTTAAACAATTTCTCAGGTAATAAACGTTTTTAAAAAAACAAAACATAACAAAAAAAAAAAACCCTCATGTGTTCATTGTTCATAAGATGTAATGGAAGATGCCAACATGGATGTAAAATAGCAAAAATTTAAAAAAAATATTTCCCATCAGATCAGATATTCTCAGCCTGAGTTATAACCCTACAAATGAACTTCATATCAATATCAGAGAGCACATGTGAGGGAACAGAAATTCATCATACAAATTTAGACTCCTATTAGCCATGAATGAAAGAGAGATCATCACTTTTTTTTCTCTCATAAGCATTCCTCATGTCAGCTTTTCAAATTTACATTTGCATTATTTTGCTCTAACTAAACCGACAGACAATCTTTGCGCTTCTTCCAGCGAATGGAGACAGTACATCAATGAACGGCAAGGAATTTTAATGGCCTCCTCTGGATTTTAAGTGATGGGACCAGCTTTCAAAGAGTAAAGTGGTTACATAACAGCCAGGACTTGGAGGCTTTGCAATGGCACTGGGTTTGCTTTGTCACCAACGCAGACTGGGAGACTGTGAATCTGCCTGTCAGACGGTAATGAGGTCCCTTTAGCCTGACCAGTAAGTCCCACGGTCACTGTAGTGACACAGCATTTTATTTTTCCAGGACTGAACGATCCCGCTTATGACATAGCGAGGCCATGGGTCACATGCTTTAAGATGAGTTATGAGAGTTCATCCCTGGCAACCGAAAGTTAGAAACATACAATTATAAATGTAAACTTCTCCCTTTAAAACCATGTCTCCTAAGTCTGGCAGCCTAAGTTAAGAGATCCTTCCCGATCAACCAGCACATGTTCACCCACAGATGAACCCATGTGAACACAAGGGTGCTCTGTTTGCTTGTCATCCTTAAAAAAACCCAAAAAACACTTAATTTCATGGATTTCGTGATTTCCTCATTCTTCTTTGGCATTTTTGGGCCTCATTCTGACTACACACACAACAGTCTCAACACACAAAAACACACTCACACAAACATGTCACAGTTCTGGTATGCGAGGCATGCATACGCCACCCGTAGAAAGATCTCCAGCCATTCAGTGGACGGAGCCTCCCAGAGCGTAATACAGCCTGAGGGGTTTAAAATCTACACACCCATCTAACTAACCAACACCATTCCATACAACGTCCCAATTAGTTGGAGTAGAGAAGCACAATATGTTTAAAAAGCTCTAGCCTCACTATCTGACGCATGCATATCTCAATCATGGTTTGAAATTCCTTGCAGCTCTCTGATGTGGGATGCCAGAGTTTGGCTCCTGGCTGGTGGGGTCTATACATTAAGACTGTCTGATTTCAAAGAGATGCTCCTTGTTTGATCAAAGCGAGGCATCCAGTCCCCCTGCTGCTCAGAGACTTCAGCTCAGGAAGGATGGTTTCGATCATGAATCCTCACTTGACAATAAATTATCAAGCAGTTCAATCAAGTCGATTTCATTCATTTAATCTTGCTATTATTTTGTTAAGATGGAAGCAGCTGATCACCTTTCTACATCAGCTTACTGAGCAGCCAGTGTTAAACTTGTGGAGGTTAAGTTGCACTATAACAGCACAGTTGTTATCAAATAGAGAAAGAACTTCTAGAGTTACAGTTTTGTCATAACAACATGTTTTTATGGGAGTGGTTGAAAATTCTCATTCAATGTTGGACAAACAGCAAATGCCTCAGCAGCAGCTCAGATGCTTTTAAACCATCTACTTATTATTCCGTTAACTCAAGGACTCAGACGAAAATGACCTCATGCCTGCTTAGTTAATAATATATTCTGTGAGATTCTTCTAAACAGATGATATGAAATCAACATACAGTCCATAACTGTCTGTTAATGTGACGGCAGCAGTTTCAGAAGGTTTGAAAGTAAAATACCTGTGCTGAAAGTAGCATGTATATGTTCCTAGGCGAGACCTGCTGCCATCACTATATGTAGCAGAAAAGCATCATGGGACGTATTTCGGGCACGGCTTCCGCACTTTCAGTCACAAGCAGAGTAATAGGAAGCTTTGCTCGTTTGTTAGAGCTTTTAGTTTCACCCGTTTGCATCTTCATGCAGTTCAGTTTCTTCTTTTTGATAAAACACTTTCAGTTGCTGCGTGAACTGAAAGTGGAAGCATTACTGGCATCTCATTACTGGCCACCGGCAATGCTCCTGCCGCATCGCTTATGAAAATATTAGTTTTCTTATACATGATGATTTCTAATCACAAAAAAAGAGACAGATTTTAAACCTTCTATGAAATGGCTTATGTTGTGCTTGCTGCTGTTTATTTATGTTTCCTGTAAAGATAGAAGATAATCAAAAGAAACTGATATACTCCAAGTATTTTATACATACATATATATATATATTTTTTTTTTTAATTCACCTTTTACCTCCAAAACTACTTTTTCTTCTTTCTTGGGTTCGATACTGGTGTATTGATGTCAGACATGCCTTTCAAAATGTCTTTTATAAAATACCTGAAACCTTTCAATTGTTGATATATGACACAAACATAACAATGAAAACATTTAATCGGGACATTGATAATCTAAATGCTCAAGTATTTGTGCAGCTCCTTTATGTTTACCTTTTGCATATTGATTTTAATTCTTGCTGTGACTGAGATGAGTAAAATAAAACCATCTTCTACCCTCTTAGCGTAAATGTAGGTTACGCAACCCAAATTTCCGACCCCGAACACTTTTTCTCACATTCAGTGAATATCTCCCAACCATCTGCGAACAAACCATCTTGAGAGTACACGGTACAAAAACAAATATGATTTCCCATAGCTTTAAGGTTGGCTCGCACTAAAAAAATAAAATAAATAAATAAAATATTACAGTTCATAACTGAAAGTATGAAAGTAAAATAGCTGTGCTTGAAAGTAGCATGTACAGTGAGAGTAAAAAGTATTTGATCCCTTGATGATTTTGTTGGTTTGCCCACCAATAAAGACATGAGCATTCTATACTTTTAATGGTAGATGTATTTAAACATGGTGAGATAGAATATCAAAAAGAAAGTCCAGACAATAACTTCAAGAATATATTTTAATTCATTTGTATTTCATTGAGGGAAAAAAGTATTTGATCCCTCTATCCAAAAGCAGTTAATACTTGGTGGCAAAGCCTTTGTTTGCAAGCACAGCGGTCAGACGTTTGTGGTAGTTAACCACAAGGTTAGCACACATATCAGGGGGAATTTTGGCCCACTCTTCTTTGCAGATCCTCTCTAAATCATTCAGGTTGGTGGGCTGTCGCTTGGCAACTCGGACCTTCAGCTCCCTCCATAGATTTTCTATAGGATTGAGGTCCGGAGACTGGCTGGGCCACTCCATGACCTTAATATGGTTCTTCTTGAGCCACTCCTTTGTTGCCTTTGCTGTATGCTTTGGATCGTTGTCATGTTGGAAGACCCAACCACGGCCCATTTTCAGCTTCCTGGCAGAGGGGAGGAGGTTGTCCCTCAAGACTGCACGGTACATGGCTCCATCCATCTTCCCACTGATGCGGTGTAGTAGCCCTGTGCCCTTGGCAGAGAAACACCCCCAAAACATAATGCTTCCACCTCCATGCTTGATGGTGGGCACAGTGTTCTTTGGGTCATAGGCAGCATTTTTCTTTCTCCACACACGACGTGTAGAGTTTAGGCCAAATAGTTCAATTTTGGTCTCGTCTGACCACAGAACCTTCTCCCAATCACTTTGTGCATCTTGGTGGTGATCATTGGCATACTTAAGGCGGGCCTTCAC
>JBAMYA010000015.1:13206874-13236551 GCA_037176975.1 Arrhamphus sclerolepis | reverse complement strand
AAAGGTGATACTGGAATTTCTGACTTTCTCTGATGTTTATCAACAACCCCCCCCCTCCCCCCCCCCCCACCTCCATCCACACCACCAATCCCTCTCCCCCTCCCATTTCTTTTTGTCCTCTCTCCTCTGCTGTATATTATTCTACCTCTTTCTCTTTGCCAGCTGTCAATGTTGGCAGAGTGCCATGCAGACGCTTTCCGCTCAGTTGGTGACAGATGCAGCAGCAGTGGGGTGAAGAGGAGAAGAACAAGAGTTGAAATAGACGGAGCGAAAGTGAATGAGGAAAAAAAAAAAGAAGCCAGGGAGAGAATGGGGACCAAGAAAGTGAGAGATGAAAAATTTTAAAAGAAGAAAGATGAGTGAGACAGCAGATAGCTGGCCCGCCCCATTGTGTGAAAAAAGGACAAGGTCCTGGATTAGGCCACAGCCAGTAATCACAGCCAGATGGGTGATGGAGAGGCGTGGATAGAGGAGATTGAAAAACAAGATAGAGTGGGACATTTTCGGAGTTTGGTAATAGCACAACAGCATTCTGACATTTCCATTCAATGTTGTGTAGTCTGAACATAACAGGTTCCAGCAGAGTACTGCAGTTGAAAGTGTAACAACTCATTTCCTTGTAAGATTGCATCACCGATAGGCTACATCTGTGTGGCATTTAAGTCATGTTGCTTATTAACATTCCACCTTATTAACATTCCAGGAGTCATTTCTGAACCACTAATGCTGTGAGATTACCTGGACTAAAACATCTCTGTTTCCCTGCAGCCCGTTCACAAATTACATTAGTAATCGCTGTTTTTAAAAAAAAAAAAAAGTGATTTGTCCTCCATGTAACAAGTGACAGAGCTCCACATTGACTTGGAAAGACCAAGAACTCTCACACGAAAACAAAGTTTCTTGAAAGGGAATAAAGAGTAAAAGAAACATCCTATTAGAAACAATTTAGGGGGTGTTGTGTTTTGTTCTTTTTTTTAATTTTTATTTTTTTATCAATTTTTGGGGGCACAAAAGGCCTCCGTTTCTTCTTTTCAGCTCTTGAAGTACAGTCTCCATCATTTCTTGCCAGTGAGACCTTCAACCAGGTGACAAAATACAAATGAGCATGTCTAGCTTCGCTTTACACAGCACATGTTGCATTACCATCTAAATCAAAAAGTGTTGCACACTAGATCTGGTCTCTAAACTGAATGGTTTCATTTAAATCTGACAAGCTTGTGAACTTAACCAAGGCTTTGCACAATGACCCAACAAAAACACAAAAGTACACATGCAAACAAACTAATGAGTCCCCTACAAAGCCCTGGTAGCCCCACCCCCCACTGTACCTTCTGCCTTTATGCCATTGTTTTCCTCCCCCGGTTTCTTTGTTTTTTCTTCTATGTCCATCTGCTGCCACAGGGCCACTCTGAGCTTATTCACTTCCTTGGACACCATCTGCTGTGAGACTTTCTACAGTAAACTGAGCCTGGCTGGTAGTCCCAAGGAGGGTTGGGCTATCTTTTCACCTGGTCAGCACGCCGCCTTCTGCCAGTCAGAATAATTTTCTTAATGGATTCTCCACACATTGATGGGGAGTGTGACAAAAAAGGTGTTTGTCAGGCATTAGCACTTCACTTATCTGATTTTTCACTCCTTAATGACTACCTTATGTCTCACAGTGCCCTGACAAGGAGATTATGTCCACTATAGTAAGCCTTAAGGTAAATGAATAAAATTAAAGCCCCTTTCAAACACTTTTTTCCCCATTAATGTGGTGGCAACTGAATGTGTAGGTGTCATGCGTTAATAATCCCTCCAGTGCTGTTTTGAGTTCATTTGAGACTTCAAATTGACTAGTTTGCATCTAGTGTCTCTCACTCTCTCTCTCTCACCCTCTCTCACACACACACATGCACACACACAGATACATAAGAATATATATATATATAAGCTTTGTCAAACAGAGTCCTCCAGACAAAAGTACTGCACCCAAACCCAATTTTCTGAACGCCCACCCAGGTTCTTGTGTTGTTAAGGCCTCAGGGTGTGCACCAACATATGTCAAAATTGCCTTAAAAGGTAACTTTAAGACTAATCTAGAAAAGCCCAGAAGAACAAAACAGAGGCTATGCTTACAAGAAAAACCAAACCAACCAATACTCTACATCATATCAGCGTCCCTAACATTCACTGTCGTTTTGTTTAGCAGAATTCAGCAAGCTAACTGGCTTGATATAATAATTTAAGGGAAAACTGACATGTTTCCCTGAGAACCTGAAGAAGGACTTTTTTTTTAAACTGCTCACTAAAATACTTTGTGCTTGCTGAATTTGCCCAGATGGTTTGCTAATTGCTGTACTTGAAAGTGCTAGTTTCCCAGTGTGCAACTGACGAGTCTACTGGTACATTATATCCTCTAATACAATATGTTGTAGTTGAAGCCAGAAACTGCAGTCACACGACTGGCTTCCGGTTGTGCCAAATGAAATGTAACCTCCGGACGAGTGCAGAATACTTACCGTATGCTACATTACTCGCAGTTTCAAAAACAGACTTATAATGTAGCTTGTCACACAGTGGTGATGGGGGGGTGGAGTTTTTTTTCTTGACAAGAACTGCTACGGTGGTTTCTTATCCTCGTGAAGATGATGCCAACCAGGATTTGGCCAACAATTCTGAGATTAAAGCATGTAGAAGAGTAATAATTTCAGCTATATCCATCCACCACTTTGCCTGTTTTACTCTACTGCTGCATGTTGGGAAGGCAAGTAAATTTATTGGCTAGTGAAAAAACTAGGACAATGAAGACCACTTATTTACCTTGTGTTATTTACTGTCCATTCTTGAGCGAATGGTGAATACTACACATACGCAGAGCTTCTTTGTATCACTTTATAGGCATGTCTGAATGGAGCAAGCTTTACATAAACATTTTATCTGTGTTTGCCTCTCTCCGACCTTCCTACCTCCTGTGATCACATATGTGGAGAATTAATGTTTGGTTAAACACCAAATAAAGCTGGAAATTGTTCACATAGTTTTCTGTTTATGATGACTCTTTTTGTGACGATAAAACAAGTCTGAAACTGTGACTGAAAAGTGACTCTGCAGTGTCGACCTGGAGTCAATATAAAAGCCTTTTTGAGACTGTTGCTTGGCTCCAATAAAGTCCTGAACCACAGTGTCATCTGACCAAGTCACAATCCAAATAAAATAAAGACAGAGCAGAAGCACAGAGAGGAGAGGCTTCACTGTTGCGGGGCAGAACTGTGGATTTGTCCAAAGTCAGTTGATTTGTTGCTCTTTGGTGGTTTGAAGAAAACAAAGAAATCTCATGGCATATGAAAACCAGTTAACCTGAACTGGCAACAGAAACCTCTACACGACAACACTGCTCTTTGTAAACCACAGCTTCAACAATTGTAATTTGTTTTAAATTGTTTTGAATGCTCTAATCTATAATTCCCACTAATATTATAATATTTATTATTATTATTGTTACTTACTGCATATATTCTTATTATTACTATTTTTTATTTTGTTTCCCCAACAAAGAGTGGCATTAGTTTGTTTTTATTTCATGAGCCTTGAGTGATGGTCAACAACCCAAACTATCAGAATCATCCATCATCTATACCCGCTATTTCCAGTTCAGGGTCACGGGGGTCTGGAGCCCACTGCGGGTGAAAGGCAGGGGTCCACCCTGGACAGGTCACCAGTCCATCACAGGGCCACATGGAGACATACAACCATTCACACTCTCACTCACACCTAAGGACAATTCAGGAACACTAGTCAACCTAACAAGCACGTCTCTGGACTGTCGGAGGAAGCCGGAGTACCCGGAGAGAATCCGCGCAAGCACGGGGAGAACGTGCAAACTCCACACAGAAAGGTCCCCGTGGAGACTGGAACCAGGAACCTTCTTGGTGTGAGGTGTTAACCACCAAGCCACCAATCAATTTAAAAGACTCAAAAATCCAACAATTCTTTGCTCTCTAACCCATCCAGGTTTGTACTTTTTGTTATTTATTTATTTATTTAAATAAATGAACACAATTTTCCATAGGTTTCCAAATATGGACTTTTAAAAAAAATCTTACTTTGGCCTGCTGATTAAAGATTATGACCTGTTATACTATGAGAATGCTGCAAAATCTTTTATCAAAAGACTCCCTGAATGTTTTTGATTGACAGATCAATGTGATTCAGGACACTGTACAGAACTGCTTTGTAGACCGTTAGACATGATGACTTACAGCCATACCAAGCATATTTATACTATCCTCACTGCCAACAAAACAAGCTATTATAAAAACAGAAGATTCAGTATTTCTGCTGTGTTAATTGTGGGTACACACATACCCAGTTTATTATTTCCTATTCACTTGCTTGATCTTGTACACATTTGTAAGTCATGTCTGTGCTGCTACCTGAAAGGGATAAAAATGACTATTCATGAATTATAATCCATATTCATAACCAGTAATTGATTCCAATTTTTTCTGATCCAAAGAAGGCCAAAAATCGAGAAAAAATTCTTATAATTATTTCATGTGAATTTAATTACATATCAGTTCCCTAATCATCTAGCATAATTACCAGAGACTTCCTTAATGAAAATGTCAGCCTCTCAGATGTGATAATAATAGCAGATCAGCTCCATTCAAACACCAAGCTCCAAGCACCCATAGATCAGGTTTTCCTTTTAATAAAATGGATGGATTTGAGGCTTTTCTTTTTCTATGAATTATTATTCATGAAGAATTACATGCTCTGCGCTTATCACTACTGCAAAGTCAATACTTTCAAAACTTAAGCTGGAAGTTGTGATCAGATATGAAAAGGAATATGCCTTGAAAGAATAGCTCCTGATCTGTAAAGCAAAGCAGACTCTGGGCTGATCCTGGTGGATGTGTTTCCAGTGTGCACGTGCTGGGTTGTGGAAACAAACCTCCTGTCACTTCTCAGTTTCCTCTCTCATTTTCAGCTGAATCCATTTATTTTTTTCCCCTTCTCCATGCCTTTATGACCTCCCAGCCCTCCACCCAGGTGGAGCTCTCCTCCAAAACTCAGTCTGAGTTCTGCCATCTGTGACTTGTGCTTTGACCCTTTTCCATGGCTCAGGAAGTAAAGAATCAAAGCCTTAGTGGGGTCTAGGGCAAGAATGTTTACTGCTTTACTAGCTGACTGACTATGTATGTTGATGCGACAGCTGTATGAGGAAAACAGAGCCATTCCGTTGTAAAAGGACTGGTGAACGACTGGACAGACAATGCACTGGATTGTAAGACATACTGATTTAGTGTGCAGAGAAAAATGATAGTGACACATGCATGTGTGCACACAGTAGCAACTGGAGTCTTGCAGCTGTTGACACTGCAGGATAAGAGGCTTGTGTGTCTGCAAGCCTGACCCTAGAGGCAACATCCCTGCTGATAGTGAAGGCAAAATGTGACTGTCTGCTGAATAACTTTCTGTGAATACCTCTGCCTTCTTCCTCCTCCTCCCCTCCGTCCTGCTCCCTCCGAGGAGCAGCCCTCCATCCACTGCTTGTCCAAGCAGTCTGTCACTAGATTGCAGTTTCGTCCCTTTAATCTTCTTTAACAGGGCCAGCAGAGAGCAATTTATGACACTGCTTTCTTGGCCCTGTTTTGGGCTTTGGCTTGGTTTCAGCACAACATTGTAAACAACCTGAAACTACACTTACGATGGTGTGGGTGAAATAGAAATATGACTTTGCAAGTTGTTTTGTGAACTGTGTTTTTTTTTTTTTTCAGTGGAAGGTGGCAGTTCAAGGGTGGCCTCATCATTTTGGATAACATCATATTATAACACTAAATCAGGGAATGCTGGTATTACCACAGAAATGCAAATAGAAAATGCAATATTTCTTTCACTGACTTAAACTTTTATTTCACTGCAGACTGCATGAATTAAAGAAATCTAACACTTGGTATCTTCAGCTTCATGTTTTTTTCTTGATATACCTCCATTTTTGCATTTCAGGCTTGTAATACCTTCCCAAAAAAGTTGGGACGATAACTGTTTAGGGCTGGTATTGAAGTTATTTGAAACAGATCATTTCATCATGTGATGATTATCATGATTTTGTACATTATGTTTTTGAATGTCTCAAGACTTCTGGCTTTATGAGCTTAAAACCATAAAGAAGGTTTTGTCCTTCAGTATAACAACAACAAGTAGAAGAACCAGAAAAATATTTCTTTTGCTAGAGTTAAAAATATGGACTCAACAACAATGTCGAAAAACGAGTCCATTCTGTTTCTCAGAAAATCTCTCTAGTGCTAAAGCCAAAGGCACCTGTTAGTTTGAGGCTCATTTTTTTCTGTCTGTCACAGTCCTCCAGCTGTCACATTCTGTATAAAAAAGGCATATTTCCTTCATTTGAATGTAAAAATTGTAGCTTAAGTGTAAAAGTTGTAGAGTTAAAGAGCTGAATTAAAAAAAAAAGTTTTTGATTGGGCATTATATAAAATTGTTGCCAGTGGTATTATTATAATCCGTCTTTTCACTGTTTATTTCAATAAAAGCCCCACTATAAATTGACTGATTCATTTCCACATGCTGTGTTTGTATATAAATGAAGAGAATACAATACTTCCATATTATTTTCACATTTATTGTTGACTATTTTATTTGGCTAGAGCATATAAATTAAACAGTATCTTCTGTTTTTGCTAACTGAGAATAAGTGTTGAAAAGCACACGTGGCTGGCCAGGTTGTAATTCATTCATTGTACACTCCACCGATCTCCAGCAATCAATCCCAGCGCTCATTAAGTCCAATCAATGTTGACGGAGAATCAATCTAGAACTGATGCTGCACTCTCTCAAACTCGTCCATGTCAGGAATGGCATGGTATCCTGATATGGTTGTTCCTTACTTGATAAATGGAACGAAAAGACGCTTGCTGGGTGTCTATGCCAAGGGTGTCTATGAGCATGTCTATGGGATGTCCGATTCTCTCTCGGGTGTTGGACAAGAGTGGGTGGGAGGGGGGTGTTGATGCGGTCTGGTGTGGTGAGTTAGGAGTCAGGGGAGAGCTAAACCAGAGTGATGGTCTCCATCTGTCAGCCAGACCTACTCTAAAGTGGCCATCAGTCAGGATTGATTAGCCACAAGCCCATTAGCCTCCTGGCTTTTTCTCTCTTTCCACTTCTTTCCTTTTTTACTCTCTTTTTTCCCCCTGATCATCAATCTTTCTCCCTTTTGCTAAAGACCACTTCTTTCCATTTTAAGTCTTTATCTTTGTCCTTTGCTTTTCAAACCCTCATGATTATTCCCTGTTTTTCTTCTCCATAATGTACCAACATTCTCTATCCCTTGTTTTAAATCAGCCTGCTGTGGGGTAAGACTTCTTCTGTTTCATTTCCCCTCTCAAACACTGCTGGTGTCATCACATGTCTTTAACCCAACTATATACGTTTGTCTGAAGGTGGTTAAAATTAGCTTGGCTATGTCCACACCATCAGGT
The DNA here is from genome assembly GCA_037176975.1 of Arrhamphus sclerolepis. Classification (NCBI taxonomy): domain Eukaryota; kingdom Metazoa; phylum Chordata; class Actinopteri; order Beloniformes; family Hemiramphidae; genus Arrhamphus; species Arrhamphus sclerolepis. The sequence continues at coordinate 13,229,070 of JBAMYA010000015.1, read as the reverse complement.
TTTCCTGGATGGGCAGGAGGAAAGCTTTTATTGGGGCTATGTGCAACAAAAACTATGCCCAGCAGAGTTTTCAGGCTGTTTTCAAATGGGCATGCAATGACCAGTGAGCATGGATAGCAATGTGATACTTGTTTATACTGATGTAATGTGGATGGAAATCTTCTCTGACATGGAGCTGAAATGCAGATTGGTTTTGTTTTGAAAGGGCATTTTGACTAATGTGGATATAGTCCTAGATGATGACTTTTAGATGATGACTTTCAGAGCCAATCAATCTTTTTGGCACTTCTAACTGAGCTTCATTTTTCAGTACAGGAGATAGATGCATAGTTTATGTCTGCAATTAGTCTCTTTTCCTTTTAAGATTAAAACCTACAAGTATCTATATTGGTGTTTTCCATCCACGCTATGCCACAGTAGTGGCCACACAGCCAGCCATGGTCACTGGGCATGTCACACAAGTGAAAACAGGCTGAAAACTCTGCTGGACATAAAACTTATAGCAGTTTTTTATGTATTTTTTTATTTTTTTAAATCTTGCACTGGCTTTGTACTTGTAAATAGTTGCGGTATTATTAAATGCAGACTTTGCTTGCATGACTGATGATATCATGCACAACAATGTCAGCCGCACTTGCAGTTCCCTCTCCATAATTGCAATGTTGTTAAAGCACACCTGTATGTTAACTTCTATTTATAGTAATATGATATATGCTTGCTGAATTAAGGACACATTGTGACCCAGAAGAGCAAATCATGATGCGAGTTCTTACAACTATGTCATCATTTTCAAATGCTTTTGGTTTGTCCATTCAGTTTAAATTGCAATAGTTGTGTTTGCAAACTGAAATGTTGTCTGCACAGGAGCATAAATGTTCTGCCTTCATGGGTTGAATTTGCTTTATCATGAATGTCAGGTGCAACAGTAACAAAACATGAAAGCGCGCTAATTTGGATGAACCTTTAAACAAGTATTTAGTCCTTCCACTAGGACAAACCCTACTTCTTTGTACACCAGTTGCTTTTATGAAGTTCAATGTTTCCTAAAAAGTTTTTCATCTAAGCCACTACTTATGTGTAGATCAGTTGGCGTGTCAGTTTGCTGCTTAAGTTGTTTTTACTAGAACAATTTTGACACCAAGGGCTCCCAATAAAGCATCATTATGTGACATTATATGTCATGCCTCGTGTTTCTGCAACTTATCTGACTCTACTGTGCTTATAAGATCCCAACATGTTGATGCTACCTGGAGACAGGTATGTTTAGAATAATCTAAGGTGTGAGTAAGTCTTGGTTGTGTTGGAGGGCTATTTTTGGTCAGTTTTCTTGGTGAAAGGAGTGAAGCCAAGTGTCAAAATAATGTTTGTCTGTACTTTTTGACCTTGTTTCTTCATTCTTTATTGTTTTTGGCACTTCATTCTCTTTGGGATGAAATCAGTTTGTTTTCAGCCTCTTCCTTGCTAGAGATAACTTTCAACCAAACAACATTTGACCTATTTGTAGTTTCAGCTTAGAAAATGGGTTTAGGCAGGGTAATTATCAGAATGCTGAGATAAATCGTTTCTTTTCTTTGCAACCTTGTCACTGAGGTTGGTTTTACTATACAAGACTGACTTAAAGTGTTACAATACACTAATGGACTGCTACTGGCACAAAAGCTTGATAACCTTTAACAGCTATGACAGAAAGGCAGCATTCTCTCAGATGATGAGGTTGACTTGTAAAGAGGCCTAAAGGACCTTGCCCTTAAGATGTGGTCTCGTGGATTGCAAGCAGGGTGACAGTGACTCTAGTTCCAGACCTACCCTGTAAGCCTGCAGAGCAATGAGAAGTGCAAAAGTGTTTCATAACTACCTTAAATCAAAGGAGAGGCTCTTCAAGCAAACCTCACAAAAACACAATAATTCTAGACACCTGCTACCCATCTTCTGTGGTCCACTCAGTCCAAGATGGGGTGGTGGCAGCCACTGGAGGGACAGAAATTTGGTTTCTCTGGGTCCTGCAATGCCTCAGTGAAACTGGAAGTGGAGGTGGAGAAGAGAAGAAAGAGGGGTCAGCAGAGACAGAAAATCAATATATCCACAGGGTTACCAGTGTACTCGTTTCCTAGCTGCGTGGCCCTTTTTAATCACAGACATAAAAGCAAGGCCACACATATGGAAAGTCTCTTTCTATCTCAATCTCGTTTGCAGTGAGGACGTAAATTAGAATGTTGCTGCTTGTGTTTTTGCACCGCAGGAATCAACAAAGTTTGCCAGTATACGTGAGTCAAGAAAAAGAAAATGAACTCCCTGTTTTCTCCTTTAGCCTAATATTTTTTTGTCCCTTCTTGCAAACTCACAGTCGAGCATGAGCAGCTTTGTCACAGTGCCTGATCAGTCTCGTGATAAGTTATTTACCATGTTAGCTACTCACATCTCTTATGAAACACACCCTTTGATAAACTGGACTGTGTATTGGAAAGAGGATTAGAGGTGACAAAGGATCTGAAGAAGAGGAAGAGGGACACAAGGAGGAAGAATGTGTACTGGATAAGTGTGCATGACTGAGTGAGCGCGTACAAGCCGAGCAAAATATAAAAGCAATGTGGGTCTAGTTAAGAGATCTGGTTACAGTAGACCTTTAATGAATGTAGTGATGTGGGACCTGTTGACTTCAGCCGCAGACAGGGGGTAACATTACTGGGTCCCCTGGGAATACAGGGGCATGGAAGGGGCCTCACTACCCCACCCACCCAACAACAAGGTATGGAATATTTATGCAGCTTAAATGTGAAAAAGTCAAGTGCATTTCATCTTTTGCACTCTTATAGCACACTGAATCAATTTCATGAAATCATTATTGCATTCACCCTGTGGAGGTGCCACATGGACGCGTTCAAATGTGGACATTAAAACACATTTTGTGGGAAGCGTCATGACTATGCCCCAACTAGCCTGTGATCTATGGCCACCTGTCTGATTTCAGCTTGGTGAGTGGGCATGGATTTGTGCGAGGAAAAGGTCTTAGCCCATTGCTCAAAGAACAGCTGCAATCAGACAGCAATCAAATGCACTCTGAACATCATTTGTCTTTAACTTTCACTGACTTTCCACTCTCTTCTTACATTTTGAACAGAGTGAAAATGCTAAAGTCTTCCAAAGTCAAAGTTACATTTTTTTTCCTTTTCAGAATAAAACAATTTTGACACAGATGGAAAGAAAAACATTGGGATTTTATGGGACTGCATTGGTTTGCCAAACATAATTTCAAGCATTGAAGATTCTTGAAACTGAAGATGAAGACAGTTAAATATATTGTACTAGTATTTTTTTTTTAAGAAATGTTGCCCTGACCAAAATCAGAATGTTGTACCATTAGTCCTGAATGAATGGCCACAAAAAATAAAATAAAATAAAATAAACCCTGTCAGTTGGGGTATCCACAGGGGAGGTGCTGCAGGATTACAGTGTACTGGGTCCTACAGGCTGCCGAGTGCCTTTAAAAAGGGAACAAGAGTCTGGTCTGGATTGCAGTTAGTAAGTCGGGTTTGTTCCCGTTGAGTGGGACTCCATCAGGACTGCTCTTTGTCACCAAATCTGTTCATAACTTTTATAGACAGAATTTGCGGACGCAGCCAAGGAATGGAGGGGGTCTGGTTTGGTGACGTCAGGATTGTCTCTGTTTTTTGCCAGTGATGTTGTCCGGTTGGTTTTATCCAGCAGTGATCTTAAGCTCTCAATGGAGTCATTTGCTGCCGGGTGTGAAGCAGCAGGGACAAGCATCAGCACCTTCAAATCTGCGACTATAGTTCTTAGCTGGAAAAGGGTAGAATGCCCTTTTCAGGTTTGGCATGAGGCGTTGCTTCAAGTTTAACTACCTCAGGGTCTTGTTCAGGGGGAGAAGAGAGGAGCAGGAGACCAACAGGTGGATCGACACAGAGTCTGTGGTAATGCAGACACTAGATACAAGCAGCCGAAAAGAGTTTCCTATGTAGATTGGCCGGCCTCTTCCTCAGAGATAGGATGAGAAGCTCAATCATTCACAGGAGACTCAGAGTAGAGTTGCTTCTCCTCCACATTGAGAGGAGCTTGTTGAGATGGTTCAGGTATCCGGTAAGGGTTCCTCATGGATGGCTCCCTGGGGAAGTGCTTTAGTTATGTCAAAGGCCCCGGGGCACACCTAGAACACGGAGGAGAGATTATATCTCTTGGAAACATCTCAGTCTTCGCCCTTGAGGAGCTGGAGGAGGTGGCTGGGGAGAAGGAGGTCAGGGACTCTTTACTCAAGGTGTTACCCCTGTGACCCAAATTCCAATGAGTGGAAGTTATTGGATGAAATGAAATAAAATAAATCATAAATCATACTGGGTCAGCTATACATGGTGCCAGTATTGAAAGCAGCTCATGTCGTCATTCACAGAATCAATGAAATGTTCTGAATCAGCTCTGAAAAAAATCTTACACTGAGATGTAGTTAGTGTATTAGCAGCCAGTTCACAATGAAAACAAATCAAAGCAATTCAATTCAATTCAATTTATTTATATAGCCCCTATTTACGACAAGTCATCTCTAGGCACTTACAGCTTAAGCAATACAGACACACTGTAAACACACTGACTTGTGATACACATGTAAAGTTTTCGGACTTAAGTTAATTTGTCCAATGTGTGGAAATGTTTCTAAGCTATACTAAAGGAATAGTATGCATGTGCATACTGGCTTTAGCAATGACAACCCTCTCAGGGGAAATCAACATGGGCACATCACTATTTAAATATCAGAACTCTGTGAAAGCCATGTAGAGACTAACAGTATGGATCTTTAAGCATGTTTGCCCTCAGGCCTGGTCATCATCTAAAAGGCTTTTCTTTTTGCCGTCACTTTTATGTCAACTGCTCTATTTTCTCCCACCCATTCCAGTTCAAGTTTTCAAGCTTTCATGTTTGTTGGGGGTCCAGAACGTAAGACAAATTCTTGAGTTATTAATGTCTGAATAATTGTCATTGAAATCTGCATTGTGACTTGACCTAATACGCATCGGAAATGAGACGGGGGTTTGAGATTTAATGCAGCGTAAGCCTATTCAATGGGATTACATTCTAAAAACGATCAAACATGATTGCGATGACATGCTGTGCATGGGACTCATTCCTCTGGTTTTCATCCCAATGTTAAGTATCCACAAAATCCACCATGTTTCACAATTGAAAAAAAAAAAAAAAATCATATGGAATGGCCTTAATAATACTGCTTTTCTGTGGTGGTACGTCAGAAGAGAACAGAATCTATCTCCTGAAGAGCGTTGCTGAAGGAGAAAACATAAGCTTGTCATACAGCGCTTTTTTGCCTCATTAAATCTGCAGACGTGCCCTACTTTTTTTCTTTTTGCTCCTTTGGATTGCTGTGCAAGTGAGCAGATTTGTTGGAGGATTGGGGGGGGGGGTGGCATAAAATATCTATACACCCAAGCTGTTGTGCAGTGATAGTTGACGTAGTGTTTATAAAAGACAGTCAAACTGGAGGTTCAGTACACATTAAAACGTGTTTTCTCCTGTAGCTCCTGTACTTCGGATTACTTCTCCATCCTGTTGTGGTTCTGGGAGCCAGCCTGCCCCTCTCCATCTTCACAAACATGCTGATAAGCTTGTCCTTCTAACCTCCCCCATCCTCTTTTTATTTCCCCTGCAGTCCTCCCCTGTGTGACATTGAGCAGCCCAGGATTCTTTCTCTGCCACACCCACCCGCCTCCCCTCACTCAGTTTTCCTCTCTCATCGCTCCCTTTCCTCGACCCCCTATTTTAACCCACCCCACCCCCATTTTCTCCCCTCCCTCTCCATCACAGTCAAAAGCGTTCAAAACAATGTGCTGCTTTCTTGATATCACAGCCTGCTGAAAAGCACAGGCCTGTGCTCTTGTAGCTCAGGCTAAATTCCAGAAACATGCAGTTATGTTTGACTCCGCCAGCTAGCGTTAAAATAAAACTATTCACAATATAACCATAGACAAAGAGCTATTGCTTTCATGTGGAACACTTTCTATAGAGATTGTTAATGATCTCAACTGTGTGGGGGTTTCACAGTTTTTTTTTTTGTTTTTTTTTAATCTGAGATATGTTTGAGGCCACTGAAACACACAGACAAAACTTGACAGCTGGCTGGATCACATGAAAGCTGATGGAAACCCCTTTTCTCCCCCCACTCTCTCTCTGAAATGTAGAACTACTAAAATACACAGTTTCTGCTGAGAGAGGAACAGTGGGGAAACTACTGAGGAAATTATGTCAAAATTAAAAGACAACCATACAAATGTCACTTATAATGTTGTAATATAACACAAAAGTGATTTTTGGGTTATTTTTTGTTCACTCTCTTTTGCGTTTCCTGGGGCTTTGCAGAACTCATCTGGTTGGCCTACTGTTTGGGCCACACGGTAAAATCTATCATCATTATTATTATAACAATAATAATATAATAATAATAATAATAATACATTTTATTTATAGGTGTCACCCAAGGTCTCGGATCCGCGTTGCCAAGAGTGGTTACATTGAGGCCCATACGTGGATCTGAGTCGGTATCAAATAACTCAACAACAGTATCATTTTCTTTTCTTTATTTGGTTCTGCTCATGCTCACAGCACTTCCTGACCTGGTTGACCCAGAACCAGCGTGCTGTTGCTTAAATACAGAGACGTATAGATTGGTAAATGGGTGCAGGCCTGCCAATCTGTCCCTCATTGGTGCTGTCTCCTGAACCACGACATCACATCGCCTCCTTCACCTGAGTGAAACCACATTATGATGAGACTATGTTTAAGACAAGCCTATTTGGCTTTAGCCATCACTATAACTGTAGCTACAGCTATTGACCCTAACACACTATTGTTTAAACTAGAGGACATGATCTCTCTTGCTGAATCCTCCAGCACAAGAGATCCTGCATTTTGGATCAGCTGGAAGCTATTCAGAGAATTACTTGGGCATCCTGCTAATAACACATTAAAGTGATCTAGTCTAGAAGTGACAAACACGTAGATTAACTAATCAAAATGATTCAGCATCACTCAGTGAGAGAATGCTCTTAATCTTGGTGATATTATGGAGGTGAAAAAAAAGGGTGTCTTACAAACTTAATAAATGTGCCGTTTAAACAAAATATCATACTTGAAAATAACTCTGAGGTTTCTCACAGTTGTACAATGTAAAACTGGTTAATCCATTCAAAAGGTGTTTGGGATCAATAGTTCTATCAGAATTTAAAAGGAAAAATTTTGTGGACATCCAGGCCTTAATGACTGGGCCTTACTTATGCATAAACTTGTGATTTTATATAATTTTACCTGATGAGTTACATAAAAACTTACAAACTTTACAATGTGAAATGGGTAGATCATTACAATATTTGCATGCTACATTGAATAAACACTGAGCTGTGGCTTCATGAGGCTCTTCAGGCTTTAAACAGTGTCATCACGTCATCTGCATGCACCAGGTTTCTGCCATAGTTCCGTGGCTTTGAAAATAAAATAAAAGTGTCTTTCTCCCTTATTTGAATAATACTTTTTTTTACTTCTCCTCCTTGCATTGCCACCTTATCGCGGTAGAAGGGGTTTGCATGTCCGAATGATCCCAGGCACTTTGTTGTCAGGGCAAGATCCCCCTTTTCCATTGTATCTTTCGCTGTTGTTGCATGATGCATTCCTTTTGGTTGGTGAGCTGACAGAGATCATAGAGGCAACACCCCAACATATGTGTTCAATACACTGTTGCATCATTGAAGAGTCACATTAAACTACTAAGGGCCAGATTTACTAAAGGTTTGTGTGTATTAAAATGAGTGCAAACTCACTGCACGCGCAAAAAAAAAGTACAAAATGATTTACGAACAGTGGGCGCAGCGGTTTGTGTGTAAAATTGTGTGTCTAATCCAGTTAGTACGTCCACAAAAATGAATATCAAACTTGAATGCAATTTTGCTAATAGAAATTGCATCTAAATTTAGCATGTTTCAAAAGGACGTGCAAACAGTCTGTATGTGTAATTGCGCTTCCATGGCTGCAGTTATTGACACAAGAAGGAGACATCAAACAAAGCAAGAGAATGAGGAAACAAACACAAACTGATCCAGCATTGCCATTTTGGACCCGTTGGAGGAACTCAGAGTGGATTTGGAGCCAGCCACAAGAAGGAGTCATGCAATACCTGCAACTCCTTTCTACTTTACATTTTTAACACCTGCATCATTCCAATGTACGGTAGCTGTTACAGCTGGGAGCTCCCAATCCCATTTTTCAGATGTGCTGTCAGAAGTTCCTAACGTCATGTGGCGCTGGATGGCCAGGGTAATTAGGTTTCCACGCATTTGGCAGTCATTGAATTACACCAATCGAGGCTTTTCTTTTTTTTTTTTCTTTCTTTTTTTTCCACAGAGTGATAGGAGCTTGAATGTGCAACACATTTGTGATGCTAAAGACATCATTACCAACATTGTGGCAAAATATCCCAGGTCAATGCATGATTCTTTTATTCTGAAAAATATGAGAACCACATATGCTGGAGGAATAAGACACAACAAGGCCCGCACAAGGAATATTGAGGAGGTTCCATTGTTTGAATCATACTGGTGGATCTATGGCTCATATCTGAATGATCTTACTGAAAGTTGTGAAACAGGAAAAAGTGACTTGAAGTGGAAGACACTCAGCATAGGCCACAGGCTGGGATTTAAACCTGGGTCAACTGTATGAGGTCTAGTAGCCTCCAAATATGGAGAACCTGCTCAATGAGGTTTTGATTTATCTATTTATTCTTCTCCAGATGGTGGCTTTGGAGTGTTTGAACAAATTCTGTGGCAACACATAGCAGCATATATATGTATATATATCCACCCTGTCATCTAAAGAAAATAACGTTAGCAGGATTCTTACAGCTCACTGAAATGTGTGAGACTTGCTCAATACGATATTCACAGGTACAACCTGACATAGAGTGGAAATTTTAACCATCCCTTATCAGAATAGTTGTGGCTGCAGACTGCATTGCTGCCGGCGCTTTCTCACTAGTATTTAATTAAAAAAGCAACCTGCCTGGGAAAAATTCTTTTCTCCTTTGGCACAAAGAGCATTTGAGGTTAGCAGTGACTGCAGTATATTCTAATAAATTTTTTTGCAGTGCAGCTCTGCCATGTAGTTAATCATGACAAGCAAAATTCTATTAAGGCAGAGATTTTTATCACCAACCGGATAAAGAATTATATTGTGCATGGTGCTAAAAACATTGGGTGCAGCAGCCAGCATGGACGGTTGCTTAAGAGAAAAAACTTCAAGCTCAATCTCAGTTCATCATCTATGAAGAAGAAAAAAGAAAAAACAACTGGGGGACAAAGAGACTCCAATATTCCAAACTGCCAGCTTGCCTGAAATATGATTTTTTTTCCCCACATTGTGATGAGTGCTCAAAAGCAAATTGTATACTTTATACACTTTTTTGTATACTTTTTTGTTTTTGTTGTTGTTGCTAGCACTGTAAATATCAGCATGTTCAATTCTCATTGAGAACATGAGTTTCCATTAACAGAGGGGTGATCTCAAGTGAAGAAGCATACAACAACCACCCTTTATTCATACTTCTAACCACTGATATAACAGAACTTAACCCCTAACCTCTATATGCAGCCTCCTAGCTGTCAGAGGAACTTCCCCAATGCAACCACAAGCAGCTGTGCTCTCTTCCCAAAAAAAAACTGAGTCAAAATCTTTTAATTCATTACGCAGACAAGAGAGTTGGCAGACTCCTCCCGCAGTTCCTCCTAATCAGTCTGCTACCAGCCAGCATGAGACTCTAAGGGACTTTGTTTTATGACAAGGCATTGATTGAATGTATGCGTGTACTTGGGACATGATTGTTCAGTCTTACAAAACATTTTACAACTTCTTGCACCATGAATTTGGTGCCAGTAAGATGACAGTTTGATGCATTAACTGTAATGCACAGTGACTCATAGATGTCTGCTGCTAAGGCTTGTCATTCAAACATCACTGATTTGCCACACATTGTGCTTCTTTAAACAATGTCTGTTATTGTGTAATGTTGGGGCAAAATATTTGTCACCGTCTACTGAGCAAAGTCCCTTTATCTTTAGATAAAGATACCTTAGATAGCTGAGATTTTTTTTTTGCAACGGCTCATGCTCAAAAATACAAGACGTTAAAAGTAAATAGGAGATGTGTACTTCTTGTCTGTCTTTTCAGAGGGATTTTCAGTTTAGGACTGCAGTAGGTGCGACCAAAGAGCCCACATGTTTTTTTCAGCCTTCACTGTGCGACAAACTTAAGTAAAAAGAGTAAAAAAGTTTCTAAATTTGCAGAGCTTTACAGAAAATTTAATCTTTCCTTGTTGTATCAGAGTCGTGGACAGAGAAGGACAGAAAGCACATGCTGGCTTAACCAAAATCCCAAAATCCCACATGCCGCTTTGTAAATACATGTTTTGACAGCAAAATGGTTTATATGTTGGAAGTACTTATGGTTTTCATCATTTTTAGGCCGATAAATGCCAAGGTTTTAAGTTGGAACTAGGCCTGGAAAAATGATCACTCTTTGTATTTTAAGTCTCCACATGGTGGACAGTCAAAAAAGAGGTAGCGTTGTCCACTGATGGCAGTCAGAAAAAATGTATGACTTATTGTCTTTGTTCCAAACAGAGTCAGGTTTGGAGATAGCTGAGCATCAGGAGTCCTTCTGGAGTCTCACAGGAGGACAGATTTTTATCCACATTAGTACAGCAGAAAACGTGGCCTCCAGTTGTGCTCCTGGGGTGTCTTTTTGTGGGAAACTCTCAAAGAGACTAGTAAGTCAAAGATTGTTAACCAACATTTCTAAAGTCAAATGATTCATCAGTGCCGTGATGAAGGGAAAGAACTTCTTTTTTTTTCTTTTTTTTAATGAAAACTCAAACACACCCACACACACACATTGAGCTGAAAGGATTTTATTCCAGAAACTGATTTACTAGGATCAAGATTATAAGGAAGGATGCCTATCAAGTGGTTACTCAAATGTAATGACCTTTTTTTTTTTTTTCTTTGGTGGTTTTGGTTTTATTCACTCAGCTAAGTCACAGCGGGAAACACACATGTATGTGTGCACACACCACAACTGTATTCTCCTACCCTTTGTATAATATGTAAACCTCTGCTGCATAAGTGTATTTTTTTCTTTGACAAACAGACTCATTGACATATTTTAAAATAGAATGAGTGCTTGACACATTTCTTTTCTGAGAGGTGTACTACAATATTCAGCTAACTGCTGTAATGAGAGGCTGATGCAAATGTAAAATGTATTTGATCTGTATCAAATACGAACATGAAAATGACCAGGAGCTGAGCAGTTAAATTCTTTTCTTGTGTGTGTTTTTCAAATAAGACTCCAATATGAGTACATAAAAGTACATAACTCTTGAGGACTCTTGAGAAGTTTCTTGATTATATGATAGCAGTGCAAGATCCTGGGAGATGTTTTCTTTGGTACCACTTCCAATGAAATTCCAACTGATGTGGTGAACAAGGCGAAGCAGAAAAAAATCTGTCATAGTATTTTTTTTTTTTAGATGTGATCGGTCCAGATTCTTGCCATCCATGTGGACCATTTGGTACCTGCTGTGCCAGTTGGATCATATTGCGAAATCTTGTCTACTGTAACATACAGATGTCACTTTAAAGGGATTTATTCAAACCCAAACTGTAATCTTTTCCTCACCCAACCCTTCTTATTCAAAAAAACACATTAAAATTATGTTGGCTATGTCAATAAGATTGAGTAAGAAAAACCTTACAGTATTTAGATGAGGTATTGTATGTAAGCTGCCAGAAAAGACAAAAAAACAAAAAACAAAGAAGATTTCTGGTTGTGAGGAAAGTGACAGAGGAAGATGCAAAAGGCAGAGTGGGTAAAAATGTGGTTTGAAGGAGTAGTGTGTAGAATTTAATCTATCTAGTAGTGAATTTACAGACCAACTGAATGATTCTCAGTCCATGTAATTTTACAGTAATAAATACAAAAGGTTCTTACAAATACCAGTTTCAGGGATAAAAGCAGTAAATGACAACAGTGCATAGGTATACTAGTACAGTTGATGTATTTTAGTGCAGAAAGCAGTCTGTTTGGTGAATTGTCCAGTCAAATAACAGACCTGCAGCTCAAAGGCATCGTGTACACACACACACACACACACATGTGTGTTTATATATATATTTATGTATATGTATATAAAACTTATATGAATAACCTTTTTTTAATATCAGCCCTTTTTTTTTTATATTTGCCCTTTGGTTGAATGCAGTGAAAGGCTACATCACAGGTTGCAGTGTGTTGTGTGTGTTTGTGTAAATGGGATGTTGCTTTAGAGCCATCCAAGCATCTCTCAGTCATTGGTTAATCTCCACATGCTGATGTCACCTCTTGGCACAACTTTGTGATCTTTGGACCTGATCAGCACTTCTGCTGCAGCCAGCCAATCGGCTCATGGGGTTTTGACCCCATTTGGTGATGTCATGCAGCATGGTATGCAAACAAGCTGACCACTGCCGTGCATGTGTGTGTGTGTGCGTTCATGCTGTTGTGTGTATGTGAGCCGCGGGACAGCGGCTGTGCTGCTCCATTGTTTATAGAGCTCAACTGTTGTCTGGGCAGCACAAACAGGCTGCCAGCTGTGACACTGTTGATTCTCACTGGACAAGTTGTATATTTAGTGCACTCACCGTTGGCAGTGTGTGAAAAAAAAACCTGCAAGTGTTTGCTGTGGTTACTACCTCACTCAACCTTTTGCAAAGTGTCCTGGACTGAATCCTCTTTTTGCTTTTTGCTCATTTCAATAACTGACATTGATTTCTTGTGTGTATGTATATCTACCTATCTATCTAACTATATAGGCCTATATGTATATATACACACACACACACACATATATATATATATATATATATATATACATGATTCAACATTTTCAGGAGAAGTATAGCATCACCTGATAGAGGTCTCTGAAATAGCAATATCAATAAATAATAAATACTAGTGAATAGAATTCTTCATTTAGTAATTGCTACGTGTGCCACTTCCTGTGTCAAGGTTGCTGCACAAACATGAGTCAGTTGCTCAGCAGCAATGCAGAGCAACATAATGTCATAGTTTTGAATTTAACATGTGAAACTCCCCTCCGCACCATAAAAAGGGTACCGTTCGAGAAAGGTTTGAAACTTGAACCTATTGTGTGGCCACTGTGCGCTCATCAGGACAAAGCCCTTCTCGGGTTACTGTTTATCAAATTGGTGTTTCACACTTCACACCCTGTGCAGGTTATGGCTAAACACACTTGAGAGTGGAAAACAGCTCAGTAATGTAACCAAATTTCAGAGGGAGGTTTGGGAAAAAACCCACTCAGATTATAAGTATCGTATGTTATTTATGGTAAGTACAAAATTACCAACCACTTGCAGAAACCACACCTGAATTATCTTTCCTGCTCCGGGTTTCGAAAGGAAAATTTAAAACAATAAATAAGAATACTTTCTGACGAAGCTTCTGTTTTCTCCCTACACCTCTCAGTATGAATAATTATTTCTTTGACTAATCACTCGTGTTATGTATTATAGTTAGCATGGTATTGTATATTAAAAGAGGCTTAAAATACTCATTGTACTTAAATTACATGCCACTTTCAGTGATTTTCTGGTATTTAAAGATGAACCAGGAGGGTGGGGTTGGACAAAGGGCACCAAGAACTCAAAGAAATGTAGGAGAGATGCAGTTCTGGAACTTGAACACTAAAATTGTCTGCACCCTCTCCGTCTATGAGTTTTTTTGTTTTGCTTTATTTTTTTCCGTGTCAGTGGTGCCCAGCTCTTAAAAGTCCTTATGGCGGCAGTTTCTGTTTTTTAATTCTTGGAAGGATTAGTAATCCAGAATTATGCGACCTCAAGTTTGTGTTTGTTGGCAGTTACAGCATGCGATCTGGTGTCAAAAGTACAGCCTCGCAGGCTGTGCTGTACTCACCAAAGGGCTCCTAAATTTCATGGATCCAAATAACAATTACTAATGCTCTGTTCTTGTTTAATATACAGTGCACTCAGTTGCTTATTAGGAACACCGATGATTTTCAAAGGCTCCTCAAAGAATATAATGTCTAGTTTATACTGTGAATGTATAATAATCTGGATGGTTTTGTGGTAATATAATATCAGAGTGAATTATATTTTTGTGAAATATGCTATTTAACTTGGGATCTCAATTCTAAATTTGATCTCTGTTTTGTCTACTTTTACAGGACATGTAAATGTTAAAGTGTTGAAGAAACCAGGACTCTGCTGTCTATTGGAAATGCTTCTGTAGCATATGTAGTTTTTTATGTTATTACATTTCTATTAAAACTCAGATTAATTTTATGGGACTCAGATACTGCATCTAATTAAAGTGCTATCAGCAATTATTCGTTCCAAAAATAAGGTCTTGAGGTGCTCTAGCTCCTGGGAGGTTCAGCAAGTTGCCACGGAAACAAATTCCACATGTGGGGCTGGAGGAGTTGGTGACATAAGCAAAGTTCAATCTTCCCCTTTTCTCTCCAACAAGAAAAGTTTAGAGTTTCCCCATATTGGACAATACCTATTCCATTTCAGTTGTTTCATTTATTGTACTCTCATGATCAACTTCCATTTTCAGTTGCTGTTTTTGGAAACAACGCCACTAGTGTTAAGAAGATGCTACAGTTTAGGTTAAAATCAAGTTTAGGCAAGTTGACAGCAAATAGCAATTTAACAGTATCTGTTCACACAAAGTTTACGTTTTTTTTCCTCGGTTTACAGTGATCCAATCTGGGATGACGTACAAGAGAGTCAACACACCAAGGATGAATTTAAGGTTGTACTGAGATAGACCACAATCAGAGGTGGTCTGGGCCACATGTGGCTACATTCTACATTAACAGCTGCCTACATCTAAGGAAGGACGCACTTATTTGCACAACAATAATGTCGTATTAAAGTACAAAACACAGCGTCATGGAATTGTCTGTTTTGTATTGATTTGCCCTCATTGGTCTCAAGTACGGAAGCCCTAAATGGTCATACATGCATACATTTTATTTCTCCCGTATTCCCACGATAACGACATAACTCCGTCATTTTCTCGTGATAACGAGTTATTTTTTCCTGCGTTTTTTTCCGTGATAGCGAGATAATTAATTTGAGCTCTCAAGGGCATTGCAATGCCCTGATTAAGGTCGATAGACCGAAAGCTTGGTGAAAAATACGCTTGTTTGCATGGATCTAAGTGTGCAGACTTTTTTTCTTAGTTTTCTCGAGATCTCAAATTAATTATCTTGTTATCACGAGAAAACGACGGAGTTATGTCGTTATCACTGGAAAACGGTGGAAATAAAATGTATGCATGTATGGCCCTTTAGGGCTTCTGTACTCAAGCATTTATGTTATTTTCCATGCTTTTGGATGCTTTTTGCAATTATAGTTATGCATGTACAGTACAAGAACTCTTACAGACAGACAGATAATGCATGGCTGCTTCAAGCACTTAAAAAAACAAAACAAAAAAAATAAAAATACAGCACATTTGGTCTTTGCACACAATAAGTATGTACCTGGATATAGTGCAACAGTTCAATTCAGTTTTATTTATATAGCGTCTATTACAACACAAGTTGCCTCTAGCTGCTTCTCAGAAACCCAGAGCGTGACGCCTGAGTAGATGGCAAAGAAAGACCATTCAGTGGGCTGAAAACATTTGAAGAAGGTCAAAAACAGGTAAAATAATACATACTGGTATATCTAAGCATGGAGTCCCCAGTGATTCAGAAAGTGAAATGTTTTCAAAAATATGTCCAAATATACTCCACAATAATTTGCATGTAAAAAAAATGGAGTATCATCAAATTCAAGTTTGTCATAAACAGCAGGTGTTAGTATGGGTTGTGAAGGCAAAAACTTGCAGAAATTGGAATTCAAAGTACACAAAAGATGTTTTTAGGTCTTCCAGTGTTAGATTTGCTTTTTCGTGTTTTCAAAATATGTTGTGTGCAGTGGTTCAAGGATGTTAACCGACCTTATGATACTAATCAAATCTGTTAATACTCTGAGGTGAATGAAAAACCTGAAATTGATGTATTTTTAAGAGCAGTTTTAAAGGTTGAAAGTAAACGTTTCATAGATTATCTTTGCAAAGTTCTACTAATCCGTTATCTCTAACACCTTATTAGTTAGCAGCTACCAAGAAATGAATGATTTTTAATCAGATTGCACACAATAACACTTGGTGACCTTAAAGTTATCACTGCATGACTAATTATACAGCAGGCATGTCTATATAGGCACTCTTAAGCCTGATTTAATGGGTATGCAAACCACTACAAGGTTTGTGAATGGGTCCTCAGTGGCTTCACAGAATTCAACAGAGGTCCACTGAGATCAGGCCCAGTCAAGTCAAGGGGAAAATGCATGCCAGAGTAGGCAGGCACCTGGCAACTCAGATATTAAAAAGGCTATTAAGGTTTTATTTTGCCTTATAAAGACTGAGACTTCCTGTCTTTTCCCCTCTCTTGCCAACCCTTGGAAATGTACACTGAGGATTGTTTTCCTCTTCTCTCCTCTGTGTTAAAATGTCCTGAATCATTAGGATGAGCAAAGTAGCTGTAAAGATATCTACTTTTATAGCCTGTCTTTAAAAGCAACAGGGACTGAACTCACTCTTTTCCTTTTATGAACTCCTCTACTCCATCCACCTAACAGTTCAACTGAGGAGAAATCACTGATTGGTGTCACATTTTGACATTCATGCTGATTTCATGATGAACGCAGGGCCACAGATATTCACGGGAACTTGAGGCAGCTATGGCTCCTTTTACTTTCTACAGTCAAGCTAACTTTTGGGAAAAATTAACAGCTGGCATGAGAGTGAAATAAAACGCTATTAGATATACTGTAAAGAGAATGAATAAACTAGTGGAACAAATAACCCTGAGAAGTCATTTAAAAGTCTGAAAACACCCTATACAACTGGAAAAACAAAATGTCAAATTTATTAAAAAATGACTTTGATGCATGCCCCTTTTAGAGACAGACAGCATCTCACAGTCTGTGCCACAATTAGTAACTAAAGGCTGAACCTTTAACAGAATGCATGCTAGATTTAACTTTGCCAAAGAATTTATTTAGCAGCCTCTGTTGGGTTTTCAAACTACTGTAACAAATTTAGACACTAATTGTTCTCTGATATTTCCACATCCTTCTCTACCACAAGATGCATGCTATAAAAAAATAAACAAAAACTATAATAATATAAAAGTTGGATTTGGATATTTGACTTTCCAGTGAAGAATTCTGCTGCACATGTGGCAATGTTAGTGTAAGTTTTCCAGTTTTCATCTCGCTGATGCCTCACATCTGTATCCACTTCTGTCTCCTTGCAGGCAGCTTATAAAACACAGTTCTGGGTTCTTTAGCCTGCTGGTTATGGCACAGCAAAACTGACCAAATTTAGACCACTGAAAAGTAACTGCAAGCTGTAGGCTAGATGAAACCAGTTAAGTGGTCTGGCCAGTAAGCTTGTTAGTAAATGAAAGACCAACTGCTTGTGAGGCTGGTATCAAGCACATCCAGGCTAGGGACCTACAGAATGGAAATGAAGGTGCTAAAAACAGAGAGACCAGGGGATATTTCATACTTTTTCCAAAAAGAATTCATCCAGTAATGCTTCCAACATGAGGTGACGGGCTGTAAAAGACTCTAAACTTTATGTGAATATTTCTCATATCTATGTTATTGCATCTGTATATTTGTAATGCTGACAAACCTACAATGAAAACCATTTATGGTCATAAATGCATAGTCACATATTTGGCAAAATCTTATGTAATTATTTACTTGAGTTCAGTTTTGAAGAATGTCAGAAAGGTTTAAATTAAATTCTTTCATTCTGCAGCAACTCTTTGTAGAGTGGAATTGACAACATTAATTCTGTTCATTAGTTCATTCCTCATTATGCATTTAAGTTCCTATAATGCAACTAGAAGTGTGTTTTTTGTTGATTTTCCTTTAGTTTTACTTGTGGAAAGTAAAGTAATTTTACATTTTGAGAAACTTAAAATGCATGAAGTAAAGTTTTGAAAGTTTTATTTGAATACAATCAATTTTCAATGAAATTACCAACACTTCAACACTAAATCAACTTCAACAACACTGGTTTCTTCACTTTTCTTTCTTTTTTTATTCTTTTTTTTTAACCTTCTCCCACGGACCACAATTAGCACAGCAACAAACTTACTTTTTTGGATCAAAAGAGCTATTTCTTCATTTTTTGTTTACTATAACCCAAATACATTTGACTGGATAAAGAACAGAAGACTGGGTCTTTGACAGACACTTGCATGTTCTGCTAACTTCTTCCATCCTGACAACTTTTGCTAGTGTCCTTTTATTTGTTGCAGGAATGAAACTCTTTCAAATAACTTGCTCTGTAAGAAACTGTCAAATCACATTGTCTGAAAATATAGTACTTTTTCTGATTGTTAATGCAATATTCCCATGCAAACCCAATACTCATTTAGAAAAATATCTAAATCTCTCTCTCTCATAAACTAGCATGTCTTTTACTCTCAATGGAAACTTGATGAATGTTGCATATAATGAAAGTTAAAAGTTCTCAGATGGTTAAATCTGTGCCATCAACACCTAACTTTTGTCATAATGATGTCTCTTCTCATCATACACACAGTTGCTCCATGGATTGTCAGGGGCTGAGACTGAAGTCTTTTTATACTTAGGACTCTTTGCAGAGAGAAGAAGCAATCAAGTCATAAACACAATTTGGAGTAATGGAGAGCTGACAGAAAAAGAAAGTATTGTAGTGGAGGCCCATAAACCCAATCACGATTAAAACTGCGGGATGTCCACCTGTCAGCACGTTCCTTGCTGTCTGTCTTCTTGTTATTGCCCCCTTCTTCCCATGTGCAAGAGCAATTTCTCAAAGAAGCGCCACAAAAGGAGAAAAAAAAAAAAGCAGGTTTCAGTTAGATTTAATCCCAGGAAGCAGCAGAAAAAGGTCGACTGAGTTTTTTTTTTTCTCCTTTTCCCTTTGTCCCTGTCCAACAGCCCTGTTTCTTGATGAAAATGTCCCGCTGGATGAGGGCATTAGACTCCTGCTCTAATCCCATGTAATTTCCCACAATCCCCTTTGCTTGCATCCTGCCAAGGAAGCCGTCGGGGCTCTGCTTAGCCCCTAGCTGCCAGATTTGGCGTTCCCACACCCCTGCTCAATCAGCTTTTCCTCCACTGGTGTAAAGGAAACAAGACACACAGACTCTCTGTCCCCCATTCTTTTCATCTCTGTTTTCATCAGAGCAAAAGCAACAGTATAAAGTAGCTGCCAACTGATCTCTGTGTCCTTAGATTGTGACCTTTTGCTGAAT
Source organism: Arrhamphus sclerolepis (assembly GCA_037176975.1). Classification (NCBI taxonomy): domain Eukaryota; kingdom Metazoa; phylum Chordata; class Actinopteri; order Beloniformes; family Hemiramphidae; genus Arrhamphus; species Arrhamphus sclerolepis. The sequence goes on along the minus strand of JBAMYA010000015.1, from coordinate 13,209,617 downwards.
CCAGCAGTGGTGAAGGCCAGACAGAGAAGAAAGGCTGGTTTTAGTCATTAGCAAAATTAAACCATGGTCCACAACTGGTTGCCCCAAATCTGAGTGTGTGACCTTTTGCAACTGTTGCCCTCCACCACTCAGTGTGTTTATGTGCTTGAGTGTGTATATTTGACTCTGAAATAATCCAGCCCAATCTCCTTCTTATGTAAAATGATTTATGATCATCTTTTCTATCAGTAGGCGCATCAGCATGTCAGCTGGGTCAAGAGCTGAATGACACAGTGTCTGAACTCTTGTCCAAATGACTATATGTATAATATCTAACAGAAGTGATAAATTTATTATGATGTCCTGAATAGTCATGTAAGCTGATCATGAAGGGAGCTTACAGAAAGGGACATTGAAGCGTACGACTGCATCAATGTCCCTTTCAGGAGATTGTACCCATGACCATGGCAGATGTTTATATCCGAGCACGCTTATTAAAGAAAGTATTCTTAATTTGGAAGAAAAAAATATCAATGTGAATAAATGTGTATATTTTGGTTTCTAAGCACAAATCTGCTTTCAACTAACTGCTAATATTATCAATGCAATGACTACCATTTTAGTTAAAAATAAAAAAAACAAACCAAAAAAACCCAACAAAATATCTTAACAAACATTGTACACATAATACAGCTTCACTTCAGATGGAAACTCAGAATATGCACAAGATGGATGATAGACATCTGTAGGGAAATAGCTTTTTTGTTATTTCCACAGGCATTCAACTTAGCTGACTAATACTGGGTCTGAGGATGATTACAAAGCTTTGATGGAAGAAGGCTGCAACTCTTCCTAGGTCTCAGCTTTCAGGAATGTAAAAGAGAAGTGTAATATTTAATAAACCACATTGCTTTACTTTTACTTTAGTCGCGTTTTCTCCTAACTGTTTTTTTGAATTTTCTGTGCAGCTCACTTAATTTGCTACACAACCAGCAGTTTAAAGCTCACATAAAGCCAAACATCACTGTTCACACTGTATCTGGCAAAGATTCAGAGAAAACAACAGTCCAACATTGTTTTAATAAAGGTGGACTGATGCAACATTCATTTTTATGTCCTTCAGTTTCTGTAACCAGGTGTCTCTGGTCTGGTCAGTAGAAACACATTCACTATGGTTGCTGGTTAATAGTATCCATTGTTTCTGACTATAAAGTTACCATTTACTTGGGTTTCTTTCTCAGTTGGTTTTGAATTCTCAGATTGCTGAGCAGCAATAATTGCTCTTATTAGATCACTACTGATACCTTTCATTTTTTGACACTGTATTTGTACACACCTGGATGTACCAGACCAGCAAAGGTCTGTTTTTATAAGTAAATACATTTTGATTAGCTATACCAGGCAGCTACTTACCTTTATATATCTTATATCTTCCTCATCCTCCTGGGTGGTCCCACCTTCCAAGCTCAGGTCCTCGACCAAAGGCCTGGGAGCCTAAGGGTTCTGCACAGGATTTTAGCTGTTCCTAGCACTGCACTCTTTTGGGTACAGATCTCAGATGTTGTACCCAGGATCTGCTGGAGCCACTGTCCTAGTTTGGAGGTTACAGTCGTGAGAGCTCAGATCACTGCTGACAATACTCTAGCCTTTACCTTCCAAATCGTCTCTATCTCCTCTTTCAACCCTTGGCATTTCTGGAGATTCTCATGTTCCTTTGTCTTGAAGTTACTGTTGCTTGGAATTGCTACGTCTATCACCACTTCATGTTTCTGGAGCTTGTCCTCCATCACAATGTCTGGCTGATTGGCCATCATCAGTTTATCAATCTGGATTTGGAGGTCCTACTGGATCTTTCTCTCTCTCTACAACCCTTGGGGGTGTTTCCCATTTGGACTTCAGGACCTCCAACTCATACTCGGCACAGATGTACCTGTAAACTATTCTTGCATCTTAGTGATGGCGTTCCAAGTAGGTTGTATCTGCCTACATCTTACACCCTGCTATTATGTGCTGGATGGTCTCAGGGGCTTCTTTGCACAGTCTGCATCTGGGATCCTGTCTGGTGTGATAGACCCCAGCCTCTTATATTCGGACCTGGTTTTGTGCCTCCATGCTATCCGTCAGACCAGTCTTTCCTAGCCACAGGTAGGATTTCTCGATATCCAACCCATCTGTCAGTGGTACATTCAGTGCAAGAGTTTGTCCTTCCGTGATCGGGCCTCATCCTCTTCCACATTGGTTTTCTTCTGTCTGAGACATTCACTTAGGAGCTCACCACTGGTGACCATCTTATGGACATATTCCCAGATTTTTGTAGTTCCACCCCTGATGGTGGCCTTCACACTCACCAGTCCTGTGCCTCCCTCCTTCTGCTTAGCGGTTAGCTTCAGAGTGCTGGATTTTGGGTGAAACCATCCATTCATTGTTAGAAGCTTTCTCTTCTTGATGTCCGCGGCTTCCGTCTCTTCCTTTGTCCCATTTATTATACCAGAAGGGTATCTGAGTTGTGGAAGAAAATACATGTTGATGGCCTGGACTTTATTCTTCCCATTCAGTTAACTTTTCAGGACCTGCCTTACTCTCTGTTGAACCTCATGGATATGAGGTATAACAAAGTACCTCATATCCAGTACACATACTGTATCAAGTACACATGGATATATATATATATATATATATATATATATATATATATATGGGCTGCACGGTGGCTTAGTGGTTCGCACTGTTGCCTCACACCAAGAAGGTTCCTGGTTCGAGCCTC
>JBAMYA010000015.1:13192412-13206774 GCA_037176975.1 Arrhamphus sclerolepis | reverse complement strand
GATCTTATTAAAACCAATGTGTCACCCTCCGATTCCCATGGGTATGACATTTTTATGGCCACAGTAACCAACAAAAACAACAAACAACAAAGACGTTACAGACATGAAGTGTGTTAGTTTCTAGTTTCTTTATGAGTTATGCAAATTATTTTCCATCCCTATTCACAGACAAAACATTTATTTCCTAACAGTTCACTTGCCTGCACCTATTTGCACTTATATAAGTTATAGCCTATTAAATTAATTGGAAAGTACTTTAATCTCACATGGAATTCATCTGTTAGAATATGTTTGAAATATATTTATTATTGAAAATGTTGTGATTACAATTCCTGTTTAATTCTTAAATGCTGTGCTTTGTTAATTTATTTAATTGTGCATTATATTTATCACAAAAAGAAAACAAGTTGTTTTAGAGCCATATTACTTCCTGTGCTGGAGTGAATGGAGTCACCATGTATAATAGTAATACATACTATAATTTCAATAAAAGTGTGTTGTCCTCCACTTCTTTACTTCAGTGCCACTCACCACAAGGGAGCAGGTCAAATGAGGACGGTCTAAATGGTTGACACAAGTGGAAATCCGCTCAAATTATAATACTGGGCTGACTCAAGGAGAGAAGGTTTACTCTGGAGCAACTTCGCTGTCATCACTTCCTCCCTGTCTTGAGATGCTGTTTCTTTCTTTAGAAATGTAGGAAAATCTTGAGCTCAGCAAAAACTAAATCTGGTCCTCTCATTTCCTTTAACTTTGGCTGCACTATTTGAAAGGGAATGAAAACGAGTTGGCCTCGGTGGTTTTAAAATGTGCTTTGTAACAGTTCTTGGGTAAAATTATTTGGTGTTTTTTGCAGAAAAAGTCAAAGACAACTGAAAAATAGCTTTTGTTTCCTCTTCATGTACAAGTAGTCAACATTTGAGTGCTTTTACATCTCTGGCTTTAGATTTACTTGCAGTATGTGAGTGGCATTGTGGGAAGCCACCCCTGTGAAATGTGGAGCCTGTGGAGAGTTATTGGAGCCAGAATGTAATCACACAGTTAAACTGCATGACCGTAAGTCATGGATACCATCTTAGTGTTGTTACTGCATGGTGCATGGTGTGTGGACACTTAGAAAAGTTTTATTGGACTTGTATCAAAATTTTATCACAAGAATACGTTGTAAGAGCACTGATGCTCCCTGATTGTGGCTGTCTGGCCTCCCTTTTATGCACTGCTCTGGAATGCAGGATGGTGGAGGCTGGGACAGAGGCCACCATGGGGCTGTCTCTGTGGTCAGCCGCAGTGGGAATGACAGAAAAACATTAAGAAACATTTGCTGGCTCCATCAACACGTCTTACAGGGTGGCTGCTCTGCCTGCAGCTTCTGATCCAAATGGACAAATGGCACTCTGACGAGATTTCAACATGGCTGGCACTCTATATTATGAAAAAAGCATATTTCGTTGCATAGCTCTTGCCCTCTGAGGGTAATTTGATTGAAATCCTTATTTGAAAGATCATTCAACTGAAGACACATTTTGACCCACAAAAGCAAATCCCAGCATCCTTTCATCAGTCGCCCCATTTTTTCTTTATCTTCCTATCCTTCAATTTCAATCATTCGCCTCTCCTTCTCACCCCCCACCCCCCACACACGCACACACACAATGTTTCTCTCTTTATAACCCTTTAGAGACCAGTTGAATTAAATTGTCGGCTCTGGTCTCTCTTTGCAATGGATGGGATGTAGTTAACCCTCTCTATCTGCTCTGCAATCTCCTTCCTGCTCAGTCCATTCCCTTACTGTCAACCTCTGGGATTAAGGCATGATCAATGAGCTACACATTCATATGCACATAGACACTAAAACACTTATCTTATTTATTGTCTAAACATGACCTAAAGAAACAAACTGTCCAAATCAAACTGTCCACACATATAACTGTCGCAACCATATGCCTGATCCCTCTTTGGAGGAGAGCTTCTTAAAGCTTTTGCTTTGTCCCTGCTGATTATACAGTGAATACTGACCAGGCTCTGTCTGCGTGCAGTGAACTGAATGGTAGTCTATTTGCACACTAATGAATTGTGTTGTCTCTTTAAAAGGAGACTCAGGGAGTCCATTTGAAAATGCCAACCCAAGAGAATTCTTCCTTTTCAATAACAACAAGGAAACAGTTGAGCTGTGCTGAGGAATGCATCCAGCGTATACAGTTTGCCAGTGTGCTGAACATCATGCTTAATTTACAAATCTGGCGCACTGGCTATACTTATCATGTATACTATGTGTGTATATATATATATATATATTTCTTAGCAGTCAGTGTAATCGCTTTTCTGCTAAGCATGTAATTCACTGGAAAAAAAAATATACAGCTGCACTAAAGTATTTTCAGATTTGCAGGAGGAGGAGTAGAATGGAAGAGTATGTGGTGGAAAAACAAGTAACGAATTGTTTCAGTAGAAATTAGTTACAATGTTTGGTTGCCCTTGGATGGACTGGGATCAATAGAACGTCAAGAAAGGCCAAAAAAAAAAAAAAGCCTGTCAGTATTAAAGGAGTTATCAAAACAGTCTATATGTTGGCAAAATGTAAAACAATTATCATTAAAACCAAATAAGGTCCTTCAATTTTACAAATGACTACCTGAAGAAATCTCACCAATAAAACTGTAACATCTTAGAGTTAAGATGGTATTAAGATGGCAACAAATGAAATAGTACACAGCTAGTAAAACCTCCTTGTACAGACTGTAAAGAAACGCAACTTAAAACATATAGTTCTGCATACGTCTTGCATCTGATGAAAGCAAAAGAAAGAAAGAAAGAAAGAAAGAAAGAAAGAAAGAAAGAATTAGTGAATAGTGGCCAAAGTTTTTAAATTATAGTCATATAATTGCACCAAACAGTCATTAAATTGCAGCTGAAATCAAATAATCAGATTTCTCCAAAGTGTCAAACAATTCCTTTCATGCGTCTATAAGTATGAATTTTAATAACCATAATATATACACTGGTTTCAAACCACAATCATACAGATATGGACAAAACCAATGCTTATACAGGTCATAGCTGTTTTATCAGAGTTGTTCATATTATAAAGTTGTTCATTGTTTGCCTGTTCATATTGTTGTTCATATAAAGATGAAGGTCCCCAAAGGATTTGAAGGGTATTGCTTAAATAGAGCTAATCAGATCAAACCACCAGCTTCCAGCTGAATGATATTAGGAGGTCTGCGTGTGAACATGTGACAGTGTGTTTTTATTGGCATCATTAGTTTTCATTTTTTACATCTTATTAATTTCCATTAACTTATCACATCTCATTTCACCACTAAACAGAGCAAAAGCTTGGCCCTCCTCCACGTTTGGGCCCAGTCTTAATTGGAAACTGCTGCATAGGCATATCATGAAATGAGTGAAATAGAGGGACAAAAGAAAAAAGCAGACAGACGACAATATATCAAGCTGAGAATCCCCCATAAAAACCAGGCAGGCATCAAATCACTCATACCCCATTTCTCTGTTCTCTCTTTTTCTTTTATTCCTTTAGTGCGAGTCCAGCTGCATCCTGGACTGCATTTTTTAGGTGGAGGCATGGTTGTGTATGAGTGTGAATGCTGATATGGAAGAACAAAGTCAAAGGTCAATTACGTACTGGGGGTCAGAGAGGAAGCCCTGTTTCATGACATCATGGGGGCTGAAACCAGGGCAAACTGGGAGAGACAGAAATGTAAACAAAGATTAGACAAGTGGGGGAAAAGACTCTGTGGTATCAGCAACAGATGAAGGGAAGCAACCAAACAGCATGATGGGTATTCAGACATGGAATGTTAGTGTTCACTTTGATTCTTGCTGCTACTGGTCTTTTATCTTTATCTAGCTTGGTACCATACCACGCTTCAGTCTTCACGTGCCTCTTCAAGCTATGACTTCACATTGTATGATCTTCATTGAAAAAGCAATACCTGCCCACCCCCGTGTCGACTACTTTATTATTAGAATATGAAACTGATTTCAGTAAATGGGTATGACTAAAAGTTGGCCACACATGTATGTACATAAGTAGAATAGTAGTGGTGTATGGATTTTCTGAATGTATAATACCAGTGATGACAAATACACAAAAGCTCAAACATCACAGAAACACCCAGGACTGAGAGGACCAGAATGACTGATTCCTAGAACAGAAGCTGTCAATCAGCCAAATCATGTGGACAGAGTTCTGCTGATTACTTCCTGTCAGACGCCCCAAATGGGTTGAGTCATTGGGGACTAAGGTGAGATGATGCACACCCCACAGAGGGTAACGGATGACCGCCATATTGGGAAAGTATCAGTGAGGGTTGTCAAGCATAGTGAATGCATGCAAACAAATGAGCAACATTTCTCTTTAATGACGGGGATTAATATAATAATTTTCTGCCAAAAGACATATGCTATTTGGTTGTTTTTTCTCCAATTATGCTGCAGTCTAGCGACTTTTTATTTTTTTAATTGACAGTCCCTTCTTGGTTTGCTTTAGATGATTGCCAATTGATATCTGATCATATTTTTCCAGAACATTTACAGTTTCTGAACAACTACCATCCCCAGTATCCAGTCTCTTAAGTAGTAATATTCATACTAATTTGATTATTTTCACTTGATCTTGTTTATTCTGAAATACAAGAAAAATACCATAGACTGGCACATATCTATTCATCCATTTTCTGTTCTCTGTCCTATTCAGGGTTGCTACGCAGAAAATGATAACATCTGTCAGTGGATAAGTGGTTTGATTGCCTGTCTATCACTGGGCCACACAGAGACTCAAACATGAACTTACACCTATGGGCAATCCAGAATAAGACTAGCAAGCATGTTTTTGGAGATTGAGAAGAAGCACTCAGAGAAGAAAGTATGAATACAGTTTCCTTATATTTGCATTAAATGGATTTATGTGTTATTGTATTACAAGATATACAGTTAGTGAAGTTAATTTACACTATTACCTGTTATTTAAATATTTAGATGAATCTTGCCAATATGAATTCTGTTACAACACATTATTTGTCCACCTGACTTTCCTTTCACCTGTAAATGTTTGTGTGTCTGTATGACGGACAGTTGACTTGGGGACACCAGGGGATTGTCTGGAGGTTCCTATGTGTATAAGAACAAACTTTCTGTGACTCAATACAGAAATAAAGTCTTTTGTTGCTTTCACTTTTAACTGCTTTTTTTAAATTTATCTGTGACTCACTGAGTCCTGTATGCACAGCTCTTGAAATGACAGTCTAAAACGTTGGCCAAGTATTTGCCAGCAGTGAAAGAAAACATGGCTTTGCATGTAAAATGCAACCTTCGAGACGTCACCAGTCATCCCCCAAAATAGTATCGTTCCAATTCAAAGTCTGAACTTAGTAAAGTATGACTGAAATCCCATGATACAACTACTTGCGTATATAGAGTCTGTGCAGTCCAGGGACAACTGAAGATGCTTATGTTCTTGAAAACACAGGAAATAACCTCTTCCAGCTGTCGTCCATTTTTTATCAAGGATGCATTCTGTCAAGACTTGTGTAGACTTGAGCAGCCATAGCGCAGCAGGTCTGCAAAGCCCCCTGAAGTGTTTGGGTTCTGCCCTTCACATGTAATATTGCTTGGTAACAGTGTAGCCCGTATTGTCATTACTTAAACCTATCATTTAACCTGCACTTTAAGGTTAGCTTGACCTCAGTTACTGCACTCAGTAGTTGGCTTCTGACTCATAGCTGTGAGACAGTCCTATGGTGGCCTCCATCCCATGTTCCACCATCTTGTTTAAAGCCATGGTTGCACAGGCAACGCAAGAGCCGTGGTCAGGTTTCTGCAGAGGTTTTGATCGGTCCTCAGAATGGTCTCAAGTTCCATGGAGAATGTCTCAAAAGTGGAGCACTGGCTCAGCTGGAATTGCAAGATTCTGACTTTACAAAAAAAGTTTTGAGATCACATGTGAGTGTTACAATAGTGCATTAGTTTAAAAATGTATATCTCGTCAGGTTTTTTCTTACGTCTGACTTCCTGCCAGCTCAAAGGCTTGTATATTTTTACACAACGTAACCATGGAATCAAAAAAGATTCAACGCATGTTTTTTAGTAAAGTAGAACAGACAGTCGCTTCTGGGAAGCTTCAACTGCTCCACAGTGCTACTAGTGTGGCAATTTTCTTTGATTTTCCATTGAATTTCATAAAACAGCTGGCATGGTGCTGCTTTTCATGGCAAGTCCCAGGAGACTTGAGCCTAAGTCTTATACTGTTAAGTTTTAATGAGACGAACTTCATTATCAGAAGACTTCCATCTTAGCCTTCAAAGTAGTTTTGCTGATTTACCCTCATTCAGCCCAATGTCATCAAAAAACAAACAAACATGTGTGACAGAATCACACCTCTTCACCATGATTTGATCCAGCTCTCTGGATTTTGAGGATGTAATGATGTTTGTACATGTGAAGAGTCTCCTGAATCTTCTGTTTCATATTACAGTCAGAGCTTTATGAGATTATGCCTCAGGTACAAGATGTAATCTTGACTGGCAGTTTTTCTTTCACACACTGACAGAAGGAAAACAGAATTTTCAATCCATGTTTTTAAATCAAAATATCGTTCCAGTATTTGAGCTTCAGTTCAACTTAATTGACGTCAACATTCAATCATACTCCATTGAATGGAAGAATTTGTGAGCTGACTATCGTATCCTGGCACTCACACACACCACAGCAGCTCCAGCAGGCGGCTTTGGCCAGCCTTGGCCACCATCTGTTTTGAATTTTGATCAGTTGAGACTGGGCTGTGGTCAAGAGGAGGGGGCCAAGGTTTCATCTGGATCTAATAGGTGATAAGAGGAAACTCAGCCATCCTGAGAAGTGCCTGAGGGGAACATGCCAGAAATGGTCAGCGGAGGGTGGATGGGGTAAAACAGAGGATTACTTTCATAAAACTGACCTATGTGGGGCTTATTGAAAAGACGCAAATCTGTTTTCAAGTCTGAAGCCTGACAGATCTTGTTAATCAAGTGCATTGTCGACTAATGTGGACGGAGACTTCTGCATGTGCAATACTGGCTTTTGTTCATCTCATTAGCAGAGAGCTTACTTCAGGAAAAACAATATCATTGCTGCCATAAAGTAAACATGTGGCCCAATTAATTTTCTGTCTGGTTCATACACTCGAATACATTCACAGTTTAATAGCCAGCCAGAATAAACACCAGCCTCCTCCAGTCAACAACAAGTTATCACCAGCTCTGTGCCAACTAATTTTCCTTTTTATTGGTTTCAAAGTGAAGAAATAAGTGTCGGGACACAGGGACAGTGGCTGTTGCTGAGCCTCACCAGTGGGGTGTACTATTCATCTCCTGAAAAGTTCATCTCCATTAGTCAGCATTACCACGCTGCCTCAGCTGAGTCCATAGAGTAATGGGCCATAGATACAGCCTATTCACAGTCATTACCAGAACCAGCTCACCCAAGACTGTGCTGCAATACCTCACTATGTGGCTGGCAGCATGCCATGTGGACAGATAGGATGCTCTCTGAGTCTGCCAGGCTACCTGTCACGTCATATCACAGACATCATCCGTCTGACATTTATTCGTACTTTGTGCAATGACGAGCTGTGAGTTATGTGATATTATCATAAATTCAGAACATCAGGGGAGGATAAAAATGAGGCTGTCATTACATGAGACACGTCCACCATATGCATGGATGTGCATGTTGATGGAATGGTTGTCCACGGGTTCACAGTGTTATTTCACAGGCTCTGCTCTATTACAGCTGGTGACGGGACAGGGGCAGGGAGCTGCTGCTGCTGCTGCTGGAGCAGAGTAGGCAAACATTCCTGACAGGTTAAAGGGCAAGCGCCTTGCCTCCCATCATCCTGTCACTCAGAGTGTGAGGAAAGTGAGGGAGGGTGGGGCAGAAAGGGAGAGGCATTAGTATATGGGTGAAGCTGTGATTATGCCCTGCTCTCTCAGTCTACGCCACCCATCTTCTTTTAATTGTTATTCTGCTTGAAAAAAAACAAAAAACATTTGGTGTTAAGTAAAACTTTAAGTGTTGTGAGGATAGTCTTGATCTCCAAGCTGCAACAGTCCCTCACAAAGATTATGAATCCTTCTCTTTCTGGTTGATGTTTCTCACAGGGCCTCCCAGTGCCATCCAATCTCTGGTGAGCTGCTGCGGATGGAGGTGATTTACTGGCGGCCCCCGTGTTTGTTTTTTCTTCCACTACTGTTGGTCCTCCTAAGCGCCCCGCTTAGCTACTTAGCTGTATTTGTGTGTGGATATGTGTGTTTGGGGACGTGTGTAGGTTTTGCTGATATCCCACCCATGAGCAAATCCACCCATCTACGTGACTCATTTGCATTCAATTTAATCACTGGTGTCTCCAAAATGGTTGAAGTGGGAGGAATCTAGGTTTTATAGAAACAGCCGGTTCTAATAGAAGATCCACAGAGCATGACAAATTTGATTTAGCTGACAAAGCTGGCTCACAAACCCCATAGTAGGCCTTACCTCGCCTCTGTGAATCAGCCGTAGAGTGCCATGGGTCTATTAGAAGCACTAATGACATAATATGACACATGGGACCCTAAAATGCTTCCTGAGCAGGTGGCAGGTGCTTGATCTCCATCAGAGGGAAATTATATAAAACTCTCACACACATACTTGCAAAACGACACACACAAATATATGAATGTAAGCACTCTATTATATATAGAGAAGAGCAAAGGCATTGCTTTCATTACCTGGTGTTCATCTAATTGGCCGTATAGCCAGAGGGGCGGGGCTCCGAGGTCATGCTTTTCTCTCTGGGCACCCATTACTTGCTTAGTTAATCCCAGTGCTGCATGGTGTGGTTTTGGGAAGGCTGCAGATACAATTTTCACTTGGACAGTCTAATTAGAGGCAGCTGCCCAGTGCCTGGCCCCCTGACGCTACCTGAGGGGCAGAGCTCAGTCCTGCCTGTTCCCTGTGGATGTATCCTTGTGAATTAACAGTTCCTACGAGGACTGTCTGTCTGTCAGTCTGCCTCATTGATATTCTCTCCGTTTGATGCACTCTCCCTGAGTATAGACATATTCTTAGTCTTTTTTAGTAAGTCATTACTAACAAATCCTTAATGTGTTATGCAAAAACATGAGTTACATCAGATTATAGTTGCTTATCAGGAAACTTTTTACCCACTAAAACAGGGGTGGCCAACTCCAGGATTGGGGGCCACAGTCCTGCATGTCTTACATGTTTCCCTGTCACAACACACCTGATACAAAAGAATGTGTCGTTAACAGACCAGTGCAGACCTGGATGACAAGCTGATGGTGACCCATTCATTTGAGTCAGGTGTGTTGTGGCAGAGACATGTAAGACATGCAGGACTGCAGCTCTTGAGGCCTGGAGCCACTCCTGCACTAATATTCATAGCTGTAAATCATAAAGATACCACTATGACATATACATGGTTATGGAATCATTAGTGTTATACTGAGAATTCAAGTTTACACTGAATTTTGAAATGTAGTAATTTAAATAACTTAAAAGTAGCCTTTTAAACAATTTCATACTGTCAAACAGCTAAGAAAACAGAAGGCCAGTTAATCAAAAAAGAAGATGAAAGGCATTATTTAGCCTAATACATTTCTGTCAGAAGTAATCAGAATATCCATTTTTACTGTGTTAAATTGTGTTCTTCTTGAATACCCATAGAGAAAAATAATTATTGATAGGATGACATCTGTGCAGTATATTAATATTACTTGGAATATCAATTAGTCTGTCATGCCGCATGGTTTAATTTCTTTTTATTTTATCTCACAACATATTTGCATACATTCAGTTTGGCCATGGTAATCCTTATACATGTCACATAGCAAGCACATATATCTTCTTTCTTTTGTGGTTCTTGTAAACCTTACATCCCTTATGTGGGCTTTCTAACTCTAGATCTTAGGTGAACATCTGTTTAAACTCTGGAAAATGTGCTGTGAATCAGAGTTAGACATTGTTCTCTGTTGTTCAGATGTACTAGACAGCAGGAGGTTGTGCACGTGTATCATGCTCTCACAAATGGAAATGTTCTTGAGTGTTTTTGCACAAAAACTTACAGGACATGATGCATAAAGCATACTGATGAAGGAAAAGTGTTTTTTTCCCAACAGTACATTAAGTACTTTGGTATAATGATGGTGCTGATTAATCCATAATAATGACTGATTTTGAATTGACCTCAAAAAAACAAAAGAAAGAAAAAAAAAAAACAACAGATGTATTTGAACATAGAAGTTTTGGCAAAATAGCAGATGCATAAAAGAGAAGCTGCAATTGTCATCAGTGTGCTCATTTGTTTGGAGAGAAATCTCAGGTCAGTAACCTGCTCTGCTCACGCATGAATTCATTCTGATGATAGTTGGAAAATAAAGAGTTAGCAGTGCATCGTCTGCACAAAGTCCAGTCTGTCTGATGCAGACAGGAGTATTCTCACATGCAGTCCCTTTGGGCAATGTTAAATCTGTGGGCTGCGGTACATTTTAAATAAAAGAAAAGCACATTTCACCTGGTTCATTAGACTACACTTGATGACTGACAGCTCTAAAGGAGCTACTAATGAGCTGAGTGGTGAATGTCTTTTGTCAGTTGATTAAAATTCAACCTCAAGATCCAAGTGAACCTGGTTTCTTATTATGCCTTCTCCCTTGTGAATTTTAGAGCAAAAGGCAACAATGATAGCTGGACAAATGCCATCACAGTCTGAACACGATACTCAAACGTGATGGTGAAGCAGCAGACCGTCGTTTATTATGCAGCCATGTTTTGTGTTGTTAAAACCTGAACAACAGAGAGCTAGAATCCTGGATGGCAGATGTTTCATTATACGGGGCATGGAGGGTCAAACAAGCTGCACTGAGCACTGATTACTGATGCATATGTCATTTCTAAAGGAGCACTTTGAAATTATTCCAAACATGAAAAACTTTCCCCCTGCTCAGTGGAGCGCACTCCGTACAGAGTCAGCAGTCCATGTGGAGGTAAACTCCGCACCGTGTTTGGGTTGGCTGCATGACACACAGGAAGCATATAGGGCCTCTGACTCTGGCACCGAGTGAGTTTTGTGTAAATGCTGAAACATATGCTTACATGCCATAAAGTCAAACATACATTCCAGAGGATAAAAGAATGCAAACATGAAAACACACATTCTGATGATGTCGATGAAGCGTTCAAGTTTGGAACATGTACTCCCTACAGACTTGCACGTATTATCTTGCACTTGTTGCCTACTTGAATGACATGCAAAAAAAACAAAAAAAAAACAAGGAAAAACACTCACCAGTCTGTGACTTTATGGAGACAGTGAAGGTCTCACCTCCTCCATGGTTCTATGCATCATCACTCACCTGTTTAAATGAGATGCAGCACATACACTCCAAAATAAATAAACAAAGTCTGGGAGAAGGGAAAGGGAACTTAATTGCACTGTCATCTTGCCCTCCACTGCTCCCAAATCCTGACAAAGTTACTTTATATCAAAGTTAATAGGTTGGGTAGTTAATGCTAAGAGGATCTGGGGAGTCTCTGTCTTCCATCTCTGCTCTTTGTTTCTTTTTTTTTTCATTTTAGTTTTGCATCTAAGCTCACAGATGTTGCTCTGCTTGATCAGTTGTGACATTTATTGAAATCTTCAGTACTTCAGCAGGTTAAAGGAGGAAGGATGTAAAGAAGAAGAAATGGCAAGGAAGAAAAATATAAAATGGAGGTAAACAATCACTATCTGGGGAAAGATATGAGGAAAGTGGAGGATAAAAAACAGGAGTGGTGGCTTCATGTTGGTAAAGACTTGAACTGAAAAAGAAAAGTCACCAGTTGGAGTTAGAGGTGTGCTTAAGTGACCTTGAGTTATTGATGAGACTGTCAAAGTTTATCTTTATCAGCCTGTGGAAAGGTGAGTGAGTCTGTGCGTGTGGACGGGTGTGTGCAGGTATACATGTGTCTAAAGAGTCAAAGAGAGAAAAGGATGGAAATAGAAGGAACAAATAGGGGGTCTGCTCATCTTAAAATGGGTTCTGCCCATTGTGATGAATGATGTTAAGAGACAGAATGGTGAAGGACAGAGGAGTGGGAGCTAAGTGAGGCAGAAAACCAGTCATGAGGGACAGTGGAAGTCAGAGGAAAATGGGTTTTATAGTGAGAATATAATTATAGAGTTGAGGGATTTCAAAACAACACAGGGAGAAAAATTATGTGGCAGCTACTTGTCATACTCTTTAATTCAGTACAACCACTTTTAATCCCTGAACAAATCAGCTCTGTAATGTGTTCAGAATTATTTTTTATATACATGTTATTTATTTATTTTTATTTTGGGATGATATTTGGATAATTTTTCAATATCTCATATTTGTACTTCAGCAAAATCCCACATCTCCAAAAGAAGACAAAAAAGTGGGCCAAATCTAGATTTTTTTTTTTTTTTTTTTAGCAGTCTGGGGTTGCTTTTGAGTCTTCATGGAGAGCTCACCACATAAACTGAGTCATCCCTTGACTTGTTCTAGGGGGGAGGGACCAGCGGTCCAGCAATCTGCCTGTCAGATTCAAACAAGACCATGATTATTCCTCTTCAGTGCAATCCAATTCTCTGGTATGAAACTGGAAAATATATGACCTATTTTTGTTTTGTTTTATGTTACCCCCCACTCCAACCCTCCTCTTTAGCCTGATATTTAGGTCACAAGGGGACTGCGTTTTCCAGGCAGAGGCAGAAAGATTACTGCCCACTTGCTCCCTTGACCCCGATATGTAATTGAAAACATACAAATGGATTAGCTGGAGAGAGTTCAATGTGAGTGGACCCGCTAGGCTCGAATTGGCCCGTGGATTCGGACCCTCTAATACCACAGATGGGGAAGGTAGTGAGATGGATTTAGGTTCTTGATCAGCTGGAACATGACAGGACTTGTATTAAAATTACCACGTGCTTATAGGACAACATGCACAGTAATTACTGCACCTGTCTGCAGGTAGGCTGTAAAATTGAGAGCATACTGGTTAATAGGAACTATAATAATATTAAATTAAAAAAACAACATTATATTAACATTTTGACCTCTCACTCCTATCATTCATTATAACCCTATCATAGACTGGACACATTTACTGCATACCATAACTGTGCTTTCAGTTTGCTAAAGTTATATGTACTGTAATTGAACATTAAATGAAGTTAAAGGTAATTTAAATCAGTCTTACTGAAGTCATTTGAATTTTTCTCTGAACTGTCCATCATTACCATCTCACCCATCAGATTAATCTTAACAGACTCAGGTAAATCTCTCTGTATTTGGCAGACTAACATATTTTACAATCTGGTGACATTTCGGCGGCCCAAAGTCTACCAGCACAGATGAAGCATCATGACACCTTCAGAGAAAAGTGAATGAGTGAGGCCTCATTCATATCTAATAGACCTGCTGTCCAGGCAACATGGAGTGCAGAGCTGTAACCTCAACCATGTTTTTTCTGGTCTCCCAACGTAGTTTCAGAAATCCTATACTGAGAGTTTGTACAGTAAATGATGGTCTGTGAACCAAGGCCATTGCAGAAATGCCTTTAAATTTAATATTATTGCCAGCCACTGAGGAATGACTCAAAAATAATCCAGCTTTAACTTGCACCCATTCAAAGTTTTTCAAGTTTTGTCCCAAAAATATATATTCAGAAAATAATAATGATAATGATAATAATAATAATAATAATACCACTGTAGCTTCCTTTTCAATTAGTGATAAGAGCCAACAGGAGCTTCCACCAGCTGTGTTCCTTTTGTTAATTTATTTATTTTTAATCTTCTCACTGTCAGAAAGAAAAAAGGAAAAGTATTCCAGTGCAAGTCTAAAAATTTCTTTGGTTTGTGGATTACTCAGATCATTTAGTAAACACCTTCATAACTGAAGGTAACTGAGTCCCACCAATCAAGAAAAATAAAGCCCTTTTTAAAACTTTGATAATGCCTTCAGATGTCCAGTTGTCAGGGTTATGGTAAGCAGATTACTGACCTCACTGCAGTATTAAGAAGACTGTTTATATTTACTGAGAAAAAGTATGTTCCTAAGTGAGATTTATTTAGCTCTTTATTTAGTTAGTATCTTGATGACATCTCTTCCATGTTCCTGAGAAAAACCTAGCAGTTTGACCCAAGCTCCGACATCCCTACTTCCAAGGTTGAAGCTTTTTGCAGTCACATGACCAACTAAGTGCTGGCTCCAACACAGAGCAAATCATTGACCCGATGTTAACTTTGTTGCATAAAGAAAAATAATTACAGCGTGGGAAAAAAAAAAAAAAAAAAAGTTTGGGT
>JBAMYA010000015.1:13164738-13188570 GCA_037176975.1 Arrhamphus sclerolepis | reverse complement strand
AAGTAGCAGGACAAACTAAGGGTTTGCTCCAACACAGAGCAAATCGTTGACCCGATGTTAACTTTGCTGCAGAAATAAACATAATTACAGCGTGGGAAAAAAAGAAAGAAAAAAGTTTGGGTTAGATTTCTAACCCATGACAACTGTAAGAAGAGAGGACTTTTTTTGCTGTTTGTTTCAGAGCATAGTCATACTTCACGGAATTGTCATGTGGTGTGGGGTTGAATGGAGGACCCAAATTCAGGAGAGCAGGCAGGAGTATTCAAAAACAGTGATATTTAATATGAAAAACTGAAAACTCTGCCACAGCAGGAAAACACAAAAAAAGAACTACAACCAAAAGAACTCCAAACAAAGCAATGCAAATAAACCACAAACTAACCATGAGCATGAACACAGGGCACAAAAAGTATGGACCAGCACAGGGCAGCCAAAGACAGGACCTTATATACACACACAGGGGTAAGGAGACACAGGTGAAACACATCAGGGGAAGGAGGATCAGGAACGTCAGACAGAGCATAACTAGACACAGGCAGGATTTCAAAATAAAAGCAGAAAAAAGCCCTAAACCAAAACCTAAACCGTGACAGGAATATGTTCTGTTGTGCTTCTGTGTTGTCTTCATTGTACTAGCTTGTGACTGGTGACTGGCTAAGGCTGGCCTGGAGGTTCTGACGACAACACTTACTTCAATAGCCACGTTAATGAAGCATCAGCTACAGGCAGAACAGCTTGGCTGAAGACAAGAGCCATGGCTGATTTATTTTTTATTTTTTTGTTCAGGGCCCCTCTGTGCTGGGACCTGCAGTCAATCATTCCACACCTTGCAGACTGACAGTAGTGGGCTTGCCTGCCTGCAACACATGTAGGTGGCGTGGATGGACCGATTTGGTCAAAGTGAATGTAAAATCATATTAATTATCTTCCTAGGTTAAAATAACTTAAGCCTGTCAAACTAAAGCTATATATATATGTATATAACTGGTGCATTTCTCAGTGGTGCTACTTCTGTCATTTTTCAACATGGCACTGTGCAGTACAAGCAAAAGAAGTTTCAAAAGCACTCTGTAGAAAACATATGTGATGTGTGATGTCACAGATTATTCATCCAGTAATTTTACAGTTAAGAGTTTCACCTCAGCTTGATGTGATGAGTTTTCTCAAAGTGCAGCATCATAACAGAAAGCATGAGGCTCAAGTTACAATAATTCAGATCTCCTCTTTAAGAAAACATTCTTGAGGAACCGTATGTCTCCTTCAGGCATCTCTCTTTTCTTTTTTTCTTTTTTCTTGCAGCACATGTCTCATCTTCACTCACACTGGAAACACTCACAAGGTCATTTTCTGGTAATGTGTTGCTCGGTGTGCCCCAGTTGGCTTGGAGATGGTTGTAAAAGCACTGACAAGATGACCTTCTCCTTGACTGATGGTGGTCAAGAGGGCTATTTCTTTGAGCTACTGGACAAGCTGTGGGAGGGCGTTACGGTGTGGTTATACATGGATCCAGGCGGGCTTTTTGCATCCCTTAAATTTAATGGTAGAAATATTTTAGTTATATGGTAAAAAAAGAAAGAAAGAAAGTGCTTGTAGGGATAAAAAAGGTTCATTTTTATAAGAGATTTTGCAAAGGAAGAAAAGCTGTGAAGAGATGAGAAGTCAGAAGATGAGAAGAGAGAAGGAGTGAAGGAAGTTAAGATAAATAATGATACAGTACAAATAATATAAATGAGAGAAAAGGGGGTAAAGAGGTGAAAGAGGTAAGTATAGTAATGGGGGAAGGATGAAGGGAGGAGAAGAAACAGGAGGGTTGAGAAGACAAAGAAGAGAGACGAGGTTTAGAAAAGAAAGACTCAGCGGAGCAGCCGTCTCAGAGAGTTGCCAGCGCATCAGTGACCTAGATTCTACGCCTCTCCCCGAATCCCTCTCCCTCATGAATGTTTGATTACCACTCTGACAATGGCAGTATTTACACCAAACGGTTTTTAGATTACAATACAGCTGCAGTGCAGAAGAGAAAGAAAAAAAATCTGATCCATTTGAGGGGGGAGGGTGAAATCATCAGAGAAATTGATCTGAGAACTCTCACCTCAGTGGAAAAGCAAGATCTGACCAGACAGCAGTGATTGGAGGATAGTCAGGCTGTCTTTCACACAGACACACATTCATAGATTCACATAGGAACATTCTTGATTGACACCTAAGCAGCAAAAGACAAATAATTAATCTACAATCAAGCATCCATGTCCACACCTCTATTTAGAAATAAACCAAGAAGTTCAGACACAGCCTGATGGGTTGATGAATGAATTTTCGAGTAAATAATGATTTAAAGAGCTTTTAATTTTACATGGTGGCTCGCCCTCCTGTCTTCCTCGCCAAGGTGTGCCTGCCATCCGCCTTGATTCTCCAAAACCACAGCAAGCCACATCTGAACACATCAGCCATGGCTGCTGATAACGACTGCCAGTGTTGCTATAGTAACCACTTTGGGAAGTTAAGCATGCTTCTACATGTGTGACCGCTGTGAGAGAGATAGAGAGGAGGCATAGATACCAGACAACAAAATGGCGGCAAGATTAAACAGGATTCTGGGCTAAGCCACATTTATCAGACCAGACAACAAAGGATGCTGGGAGAGCACAAACACACACGTGGCACGTCTCTCTCCATTTTCCGCTTGCTCTAACATTTTTTCACACATGCACATACAGTATGTGTGTGCATGCGAGTATAAATACTCACACGTATACACACATCATCAGCAGCAGCGGTTAATACCATTCCAGTAACCAGAGAGAACTGGTTCAGAGTCGGTAATCCCCAAAAAGCCTGGTTTTTGGAAGCTGCATGGCATCCGGTTCCAAGTAGAACAAGTCAGACAGCCAGCTCATCAATCATTATGGTCTGTTGTTTTACACACATATATACATATATATATATGTACACACACAGTGGAGTGAATTTCTCACATGAATATAGCATGGGGGTTGAAAACTTGTGCAAAAATAATTTGTCTCCTGTATTGAAATAAATAAATAAATAAATAATAATAAAAAAAAAAAATTCAGATAGTGCTGGGACTGATTTACTTTATTCATAATGTTCAGAGTTCAGCCCCTTAGTGAGGTTTCTGTCTTCCTGAATTTTCTTTTTGACCCCCACCCCCAACCTCTATGGCAGAGGCCTAGTCCCATTTTCACCATCATCTGGCTTGCTTCACAGACAGAACCATTCTGCCTATCCCATGCACTACAGTTTCCACGGAAACCCAATGTGTGCATGTGTATGAGTGTGTGCAGTACTGCTGGGGGATTGGTTGCTGGCGGATAGATGCTTTCCAATCAAACCTTTTACTTGGGTGTGTGTGTATGTGTGCATTGCTGATGGGGGTGGGGGTGGGGAGTGGTCTTCAGGAAAAGCAGAGAAGGAGAGAATGGAAGGCAGAAGGTGCCGTCTGTTTGAGCAGGGTGTGCAGGCAGGTTATGATCATGTTTGGGCTACATGGTGCACTGCGTAATTCCAGAAAGGAACTCATCACATTGCCTGCATTTATACAGAATACTAAATATTGTCCTAACCACTATAGGATAAAGTGCATAAATGGCTCTGTATGTCTCCGATAGCATGTAGCATAGCTTAGGGTTGCAAATTTTAACAAGACTCTGGATTCTTCTGACTCACAGGAACAAGGTGACGGCACTTGACCAACTTATGTCGTGTCGGGTTCATTGCTTCCGTCAATACTTTTGATTTTTAATTTTCAGTTTTTCAAACCAGAAACGTTGTTCACACCTTCCATTGTGACAGTGTACCTGTATACTCAAAATGTTAAATACAATGACGATGCCCTTTTTTGCTCCGCATTGTGCAGCACTGATTAAAGAGCGGGACACTCGTTACTGATGCGCAACAGCTGTGTGAAGCAACATCACCTGGCACTGTCCGCTGAATTGAGCTTCCCTGCTCTGCCACACAGTATCTGTTCCTCCCACTGAGCAGAACCCTCACCATGCCTCAGCAAGCACAAAAACACATTCTATAAACATCTTATTCAGGAACCTGTTACTCTGCAGCAAGTTGAGACACTTCCCAAAACAGCATCTTGTGCAGTCACATTCCTCAGCTGTCAAAATAAAAGCACATTGTCATTTAACATAATGTCATCTACAGCCATGTAGGCTGTGCATTTAATACATAGACATATTGTACACGCCAGTTTTCCGCATTTGGGAAAAATGAAAAAAAAAAGGTAATGATTAAACACATGACAGAGACAACAACAGCTGTGCAGTGCAGCCCTTCTGTAATTGGAGAGAAGAAGGGTCCACTTTGGTCAGTGCCATAATGTATTGCATCCATATACCATTTTTCTGGACTGCAGATTATGGTTGCATGAAAAAAAAGAAAAAAAAAAGAGCAGGATCTGTGTTCATCAGCGTGGATACATATCTCTGTGCCCCATTGCTATTTTACATTTTTCAGAGAGATCAGACTGCTTTAGATGACTAACATCTGTTATATTTAAACTTGCTCATCTTATCCATCATTTTGAACATATTTTTGAGGCATTAAGCATCATACATCAGATAACAGCAGAAGGAATGCCATGTAATGTGCCTAACAGTATTCATTAGAGCTAATTCACTTCTTGGAACAGCCATTCAGAGTAATCTCATTCACAAGTAAACCTGATGTGTAAATCAGCATGGGTTCCAACAGTGCTGAGTTTCAGTAGCACCTACAGAGAGGACGCAGCAAAAAGGATAAGGCAGGCAGACGTTCGCTCCATGCCCCAGATGTGAGTCAGAGTAAAGCACAGTTTTAACAAGGTATTTCCAAAATGGTTGTCATGTGTCATCATGATGCTCACCACTCAGCTGCCATGAGACATTGTTAAATTAAGTTTAAACAGGCTTCAGATTTTATTTAAAGTAATATAAATTGTTTTAAGCAGCCTGGAGAGGTTTTTGTGATGGTTTGAGCTTCTTGCATAGTTGTGATGTTGTATGCTGTGGGCCAAATTTCTGGAAGCCTCACCAGGAGAAACTCATAATGTCTGATTTGCAGGAAGTCTTTAAGGCGAAGGGAATTGAGTGGTTGTGGTCTCACTTTGTTCACATGGGCCAAAGGCAATGGCTGTTTGTTTGAATGTAGAGATATCTGTCTCTCTTCTTTATCTGATCCACTTTTGCTTACCATACCAGGAGTTCTGTAGCCATCAATCTCTCTTCTGTTTGTCTTTCTTCTTCTTGCAACCTCTTCTGCTCTCTTTCTCTCATGTGCTGTCTCTCTAAGGTCTGCTGCCTTCAGATACCGTATCTTTTCTTAATCTACTCCCGAATTACAGCAGAGCCAACATCCCACAGGAGCGCTTTAGATTGATTCCAGAAGAGAATGGGATAAAGAGAGTGGAACTGAGAGAATGGATATCACATAGTGGGAGGAGATGTCATTTACAACAAAAGATGTCCTAATGAGATGATTAATGTCGAAGAAAAAAAAAGAAAAGGACACCATTGATCTTCAAGGCAGCAAAAAAGACAACAAATTATAAAGTGGCCCAAGAGAAAGACAGAGATAGTGTGTGATAAATGAAATGACAGCACATATCACATTTTAACTTTCTATTTATGTGAAAACCTGACAGCCTCATGAGAAAAGAGACTATTATCAATCTGATGAATGCATCAGCCATGACATACGACTAACACACTCCATATCCCATCCTCACAGCATCTCTCCTGGTGAGATGACGCAGGAGATAATTGCATTGTTTCACTGCATGTAGTGTGTTCACTCCGTCATAATCAGCTACCCAGTGCCATCTCTCACTCCCCTGACATTCAGGAAGATCCTGTTGCTAGGAGCAACCACAGGAGGATGGTGGGATGGTCATGTTGTGGTGATGCTCTGACGCGTCTTGCTTTCCCAGACTGAAATGTGTATATATTTATAGTACTCACTCTTGTAGACTCCTTGGTGCATTAGAGAGTGCTATTAAAATCAACAACCACTCAGCCAGTCGTCATAGTAACAAACAGCACTTTTAGACTTCATGCTGATGCAAAGTGATTTCACTAGTGCCAGTCTAAAGGCTTTTGACAGCTGTATAATGTCCACGGTGGAGCAACAAGCGTGCCACCATGTCATTACCATTTTCATCTAGTCATGGAGTCAGGAGTCAAATGTCTGTTTTCTTAGACTTGTCACATTTGGAAAACAACTTATGGCCTCAAATCAAACAGCAGGTCTGACACAAGTGAATTGACTGCACTGATATGTATCAGACAAAGATGCCACTGTGTGGCAGGAAAGGTAGCTTGGTCTTTTTTCAGAATCATGCAAAACATCACCTTCTGCTTTTCCACCTAATATTTTTGAGTCTTTCAGTGCTGTGGGGCATCTAAGTGGTTTTATTCCAGGGTGTTAGCAACAGACGTCATATTGGCTTCACCTCTAGCTCAAAGCTGTATCTTCCAGTGGCACACGGTGGCCAGGCGTGGCATATGGCCCCATACTCTGGGCCATGGAGTCAAGGAACACTAAATTAATTCTATGCAGTGGAGGATTAAATTGCACATCCTCTATTACTCTAAAGCCAACAAAATGCGTGTCACGCCACTTTCTCATAGTTTCCCAGGTCGAGACAGCTGTTTATGCACATATACACATGCAAATAAAGAAATGACAGTCACAATCGTGTGTTTCTATTCTAAATGAAATTACTGCATAATGTGGTGCTTTTGTTTGCTTTTGGATATTAGGTCCCTTTAGTATGAAGTTAAAAACCAAAATAAAGCTAAAATGTTTGCCATATGAAGCTGATTAGTGTCTTTGACCATAAATGTGCCAAACTATGGGGGCCTACATGTTTGATTCGACTTGATTTTTACCTTCGCCAAGGAGACTATGTATTTGCAGGTGTTAGTTTGTCTGTTTGTTTTTTTGCAACATAACTCAAAAAGTTATGGATGGATTTTCATAAAAAAATTCAGGATATGTCCACATTGGGACAGCGAACAAATGATTAAATTTTGGAGGTGATCTGGATCACTGTCTGGATCCAGGAATTTTTTAAAGAATTCTTTATTATCACGATATAGGGTCATTTTCAGGATATGTGTATATATCTCCACAATAAATGCTCTGAATGCTTGGCAAAAAAAAAAAAGGACATGGTCATGACAGCATCAATAATGTGTAAAAGTATGACCTGGATCCTGGAACATTCTGGATATTAAGAACATGAAAAAAGTCAGAGGTTATCATAGTTTTTTCAATACTATGAGGTAACAAATGAAGACACAGACATACAACTAACACCAAACTGTAGCTGTTAGTCTACTGAAAAAGAATTATGTTTACAGATTTGACATATCCTAAATAGTTATGGAGCTACAGCCAGAAGAAAACCACCATTACAGAAATGTCCATTTTTGCGAATAACTATTGAACTAATAATGATATCAATGCAATTCCAATTGCTAAGTTATGTTTACATGGTCAAGGAATCCAATATGATAAAACAAATGTTGGAGTAATACTTATGGGTGAAAGTCACAATATGTGGAGGATCTGTGCTGCGTGGTGGAGGTCTGCGCTCTCCGAGGGCTTTTCTAGTTTTTAAACGTTCTGACAAATGTGACACAACCTACTTGTACACACTAGAGGTGACATGGCCCAAGGCAGTGGAAACACAAAGGGCCAGATTTACTAAAGGTATGTGTGTATTAAAACGAGTGCAAACTCACTGCACACGCAAAACAAACAAACAAAAAAAAAAAGTTTGTACATCTGCCACAATGAATATGCAATTTGAGGCGTTCACGTGCAATTCTGTGTGTTGGGAGGAGGATATGTAAATATATTAATTTAGCACCTGCAAAGGGATTTATCAAACCTGAACGCAATTTTGCTCACAGAAATTGCGTCTTAATTTAACATGTTTCAAAAGAACGTGCAAACAGTCTGTATGCGTAATTGCGCACACATGACTGTGGTTAATGACACAAGGAGACATCAAACGAAGCAAGGAAACGCAGAAAAGCATCATTCACCCTCATGTGAACATTTGTGGGATGAACCAGGAAACACATCACTGATCCAGCATTGCCATTTTGGAGCCGTTTGGAAGAACTCAGAATGGATTCGGAGCCAATCATGAGAAGGCGTCACGCAATACCTGCAATCAGAAAACTCAATAAAATAAAACTTTCTAGTTTACACTTTTTCTTTTTCACATCTGCATCTTTCCAACGTACAGTAGCTGCAGCTGGGCTCTCCCAACCCCATTTTTCAGATGTGCTGTCAGAGTCCCTAATGTCATGTGGCACCGGATGGCCAGGGTGGTTAGGTTTCCACACACTTGGCAGTCCTTGAATGATACCAAAAAAGGCTTTTCTTTTTCTTTCTTTCTTCTGTGATAAGAGTGATAAGAGCTTGAAAGCGTAGCACGTTTGTGATGCCAAAGGCATCATTACCAACGTTGTGGCAAAATATCCCAGGTCAGTGCATGATTCTTTTATTCTGAAAAACAGCTTTCTGTTTTCTAAGTTGTGGGACTGGAGATGGCTGACTTGTAGGTGGGTTTGAGTTGTCAGGCTCTTTATCACAAGCCATTCAGTTCTTGTGCAACCAGAATCACAGACTGATTCACATTGCCTTCAGTAAGTCAAACCTATTTCCAGTCATTGTTGGACTCTGCAAGGTGTTGTCGCTGTCATTGATTTGGCAGTTTTCCATAATGGAGATTTTTAAGAGGTGAAAGAGGTGAGTTAGGTACTTCAACATGACTCCAAAGAACTGCTGGGTAGAGTGTTGTGTTTTACTAGGTATTACATTCATGTAGGCAGGCGATGACATTCAACCCTCTTACTGTACCCTTCAAGTTTGAGTTTTCTTCCTCTTACTCATTCTAGACATCACAGTAAAGGATCAGTGCAACAACCATGTCAGCTCCTTCCATATTTATCTAATTTGTTTTTCTTCTTCTTTCTTTTAATTTTTGAAGTCATCTTCTTTTACAGGCCTCCAGCAGTAAAAGGTGGACTGCCCTCTTTGGGTTTGGAAATGAAATCCTGCCCCAAGTGGAGGACTATAAGTAGGGCTGTATTGGAGGAGAAGGTTGACAGAGAAATTTGATCCACATCTGCATCCCTGCAGACAATGTCCACTGCCAGTCAATCTACATTCAAGACCTCACCTGTGTCATAAGCTACAGATGGTGACCAAAACAATGAGATCACAATGCAAACTAAACTATAACATTTTACAAAAGCAAGATGTAACTATGAGGCCTGGAATCAAAGCTGCCATCTTCTGTTTGATGAACTGTTCAGCTTTTGGAGCTACAATCGCTTGCTATTCCATAAATATTGAAACGTCAGCACATGGTATTCTTCCATTAAGAAACAACATCTGGGGGATATCTTACCAATGAGCAAACATGCAACGTCTTGCCGATAAAACTTTCTACATCTTGCCAATGTCTGCAAGATGAATGTGTGCTGTCCAATGACTGTATATAATAATATAATGATGTCTGGGAGAGTACGTCATTTTCCCTGAAAAGCTGATTAGCCAGTCACTGGGGCTTTATACAGGATTGGATTCAATCCTGAGAGTTTCCCTGCTACGGAGCAGGTTAGCCGTTACCTCGGTGAAGTACTTCGATAAACGATTACCCAGTTTTGTGATACAGAAAACCCAAGGTTAACCCTGAAGTTATCTCACTAAATCAAAATCTAGCTCTGTGATACAGGCCCCTGGAGGCGCTCCCATAACTGTGAGAAAAAGGATAGGTGGATGAACAATAATAGAAACCCAGAAAGTAAAGCAGTAAATTAGAAATTGTGTTTGAATGTAATATTTATGCTTTGTTGTGTATACAAAAGCACCACTGTATTATCTACTGTTAGATCTTTGAGATGATTAGTAGCAAGATAAGATTATGAGCTGAATTATGGTAGGGGACTGGTGGAGTTAATGAACTAAAATTCTTCACAAAAAGTAAATGAAGGTCTGCAATGGGATGACAATCGTCCTCTTTCAAGAGGTATATTAGAGTTAACTTCATTTTGCAAACCATGAAATATGACATTATAATTACATTCCATCATAGGGAGTGTTGTGGTACATCTACAGTGTGCCACAGGTTATATGAAAAGTGCTGTGGAAATAAAATGTAATGTCATGTGCAGTGAGACCAGGGTTTGGAGTGATTTCTCGCTGCTGTAAATTATTTTTTATCAAATCAAGACCAAATTCTGCCCAAAGTTTTTTTTTTTTTTCTTTTGTCAAACATAAATTAAATTCTAGCGGTCTGTTGAAGTCTAAATTTAAATGTTTAAATATATAAGGATTGATTGATAGATTGATGGAGCAGTTTAATCCTGTTGGCTTTATGATTTTCAGATTTCTGTAAAGAGTAATTCTAAGATAATTCTCAGCAGATTAAAAATTCCTTGTCAATCCCATAATTCCCATCCACATCACATCTTACATCCTCTTATGCAAAATATATTTTTGCAGCCTGATCCACCTCTGTCAGTCTGCATATCACAGTCACTATGTTTTAATTGTCCTCAAGAAACTGGTGAGTAAAACATTTCCCATCTATTAGAAACTATGGAGCAAGTATTAAGTTTAAGGAAAAGTGACAGCATCCTGGGATGGAGATCTGTTGGTACTGTGTAGTCTCTTTCCCACCAATAATACTTGCTTCAACACAGGAAAAATATTCTTTTACATCGAAATACAGTCAGTTTAAGTTGAAGGATTGTACGTTTTGGAAGCATCATGTAGCTCTTGCAGCCACCCATCTGTAGTACATAACAGCGCTATCTCACACATCAACGGTGGTAAACCTCTTTTAGAGCTACAGTGACCAAAGAGACCAAACAAGAGTGAAACTCAGATACAGTGTCATAAAACCAGCTTAATTTCCACACAGGTACTCTGAAGTACAAGAGGAGAACTTCAAAAAGAAAGCGGGACCAAGATTGGATCTGGTGGAAAAGACATGAGGCTGTTAGTGTTGTTGAATGCCCTTTAAGTAAAAAAGAACTACAATAAGGCTTTGAATACTTATATAAATCAAAAATTTCAGTCTTTCGATCTTAATGTATGATCAAAAATACTCCAGAATGTGTTTTGTTATAGTGTTCTATTGCATGAAAGTTTATGAGAAATGTAAAGCTGACAATGTTGTCAAAACCTTCCATATAATATTTAGATAGGTGTGACAGTTGGTTCAGATGTGCTCCTCACAGGTTCGTGGGCTGAGGGAGCTGCGGAGAGGGAAGAACGATGAGGGAATGGAAGGTGGTGTTGATCTTCTGCAGGGGAGTCTTCCTGTAACACAGATGAGGACTCATTACTCATGGTTGAAAAAGCCATCCAAGTCATTTCTGCGCTCTCCAAGGACCATCCCACCCACTCATCTCGGCCATCAACAGACCACAAGTCATAGGACCAGGTGCCTTTTGAGAATACTCTTAACAATAAGAGACAGATTGACTTCTGCCTCCCTCACACATTACTTCTCTTTCTGCCTCATTAAAATAGCTCTGAGTAAAGGCGTGTTTAAAAAAAACAAACATGCTTTGTCTGATATGAGGAGATGTGCACGGTCACTGTAAACCAATTTGCGTATCCAGGGTGCATCATAGCTTTGGTTGTGTGTGGAGGATTTCACACACCTCTTGTGTTCTGTCCTCACCATAAATAAACAAGTTAAAGGTCATCAAAGCTATGCAGTCATGCCATTCAAGTCGCCTCAGTGAGATCATGGAGATTCCCGAGAAAGGAAGCCACGTGCAGTCAAGGCTGCAATAAGACAGTCTGAATGTTTGCTGCAGGCAAGGAAGCGCAGGTCCAACAAGAAACATGTGGACAGCTGGCCGATGTAACTGCAGCTGATGTGAACTGGAAGCCCAAGCTCTTTGCTTCAACCAGCTTGAGAATTTCATTCTTGCTTGGGGGGGATCCAGACAGCTGAGATAAGCTCAGGATAGCTCCTTACACCACATAAAAAACAGTGAAGACAGCTCACTTCATTCAGAGACAGGGAGCAGGACTGGAGATTAGCATCCTTATTTCAACACTCATTTCTGTTAATGGTGTGGGAGTGGATGATGGAGAGACAAGGAGGTCGGATAACGAGAAGAAGATTGACTACACAAAGTGTTATGAGGAAGGCAAAATGCAGGTACATTTCTCATTGCAGTGGTCATGCATGAACACAAGTGGCAAGCAACACAAGTGGAGACAGAGGAGGACAGAAATTAAGCTGGGGTTGGTAATGCAGAACACATGCGAGTCAAAGATGTGGTCAGAGAGGAACTTTGCTTTAGGATCACTTGACCAGTTTTGGTTTCAGTGTGAAAAAAAAGAAAAAAAATCTGATGATTTTTTTTTTTTTTTCCCATCATCCCACATTCAATCCTGTGGCCTCTGGTGGCTCCGACCCCAACATTTTTAGTTTTGCCTGATGTAAACTCTTCCATATGTGAGAAGAGCGTTGTTAAGAGCAGATTTTGTGCACAACCGCATTTCTCTAATGAACGGGCGTCCAACAAAACATCTGCCATGATTCATAATACAAGTTTTCATTATGCATGGAATGATGTCCGCGTGGGATCGGGATAGTTTGTAAGTGAGGAAACAGAGAAAAAAGGGGTGCAGTAAAGGGGGGATGTGCTGGAATAAAAAGTGTCTTGTCGACAAAAGTGAAATATCTGAGGCTTGGCGAAGAAGGGGAGTTTTGGGGTGGGGAGGTTTATTGTGATATTCTTCCTTGGAGCCACAGCCCTCAGTCTTTACTCTGGAGCATCAAGTGTTCAGGAATGTGAGGCCCTGGCAGTTAAAGGGCTGCGAAGCCAAAGTTTTCACAGTGAAGACTAGGATTTTGCAGTGATTTTTGTGGTTCTAGTGTAAAATGTGGAATGTGCTGTCAGAGTGAAGAGAGTCGCTTTGATGTTTTCTGTTGCATATTTTCCCTGTTTAATCTCGCGTCCCTATTGCGGGCATGAAACCCTGGGTTGCAGTTTGAAGTGAAAGAGGATGCTCACAAGTGAGCAGTAAGGTGGCAGTTGATGGCCACTGGGACCTTTCATAGCAGCTACCTAAGATTCTGGCCACACTACAACTTATACTACATGTTCACGTGGATATATACAGTATATTACGTAATGTTTGTTAGGTTTTTCTTTCAACTCACTGCAGTGAACAAGGCCCCACTGCATCATATTGTAACGCCATGGAAAAACATCATTTTTCAACATGAAAGGTAAATGTTGTCACCTTACTATCTCTTGGGAGGATGTGACCACTTTATACATTGTTCACTTTGACATATTAAAAATAAATTAATAAAAAAAATGCGCTGCCTATTGTCTTTGGGAAAGTCTGGATAAAAGACATAAATATCCTTGTGGCTATCTAGGATCCTTGATGATTCAAGTATTTATTTAAAAATTAAAAACATGTAATTCAAACAAAGACTATGTGGACCCATTTTTCACATGAAAACACAACTGTACATTTCCAGAGGGTTTGCTCTAAGACTCTGGGTTTTGCCACAACTGGTGTGAAGAATAAGATATTACTTATAGCATTTAATACTCATGGCAGAAATGTATATTTATACAACACAATTACAGATTACTCTCATCATGTCCTTTTTTCAGCAGATTTTTTTCTTGTTTTTCTGTAGAGGTTTCTTTGGACGTTAAATACAAAATAAATTGCATAAAGGTTTTCCTAAATTAAATTTGTCATGTTCTAAAATTTTCCGTGCCAGGATTTTAAGAAACAAAACCACACACGATGTAAAGGACCCACAATTCATGCCGGAGCTTTCCTTCATGTCTGATGCTTTGTCAGCTGCATTAGATGTGTGTTAGTCGCTTGGTATCATATTTGTAGGTTATCAGAACCAGACAACAATAGTCAGAGGGGGAGTCAGCAGCTATTTGAGGATCTGATTTAAAGCACCTTAAGCTGGCTTTAGTATTTAGCCTTTGTTTTCAACTGGTATGAATACAACAGGATTTCAAAAGTTTATCATGGATTAAAGTTGCCATTGAAAGGCTTTTGAATCCATGACGGAATCTGAAGAGCTTATATCTTGAGAGTCAGAATTGCCAGGCATAGTTAAAGATTAATGGCTGGCGTTGCGTCTTTGCACACAGAGAGTGGCTGTGAACTTGTGATGTATAATAATAAGAATAATAATAATAATTAAAATAAATAAACATTATTATTATTATTATTATTATTATTATTATTATTATTATTCTCTTCGCCCTAAATCTTAATGGGCGCTCAATAGTTTAATGCAGCGTTCCAGTTTACTTGTTGCAATGATGTCATATGCAATATAAAGATACATTACATATCTGACAGTTCTGTCATTAGGTTCAAGGATAAAATTCTTGCTCTGCTTGGACACTTGTCTCCTATTCATGCTGCTATGGACAGCTCTGAAAGTCTTGATCCTTCATGCATTGATAGTCTTGCAGATGGCTCAACAGATTTCCTACATTTAACTCTGGATTCTGTTGCTCCTCTGAAGAATAAGTTAGTTAATCCTAGAAAGTTTGCACCCTGGTATAATGCAGAAATGCTGAGTCTCAAACAGAAAATGGCACTTAAAAGAATTCCATCTAGCTTGAAAAGATAGTTTGGCAATGTGCAAAAGAGCTCTTTAGAAAGCTAAGAGAACTTCTTATTTATCATTAATTAGAGAAAATCAGAATAACCACAAATTTCTTTTCAGCACTGTTGCCAGGGTGACTCAGAGTCACAGCTCCATAGTCATGTATTTGTCTCATTTAACTGCTGATGATTTAATGAACTTCTTTATTAAGAAAATAGTAAATATTAGAAACAAAATTCATCCTCTCCCACCAACTATGGGGATTACATTTGACAGCACAGAGACCTTGGAATCAGCTGTACCAGTTCTTACTAAGACTGCTTCTCTCCTATTAATATTTGTGAATTAACCTCAGCTGTGTCTCCCTCAAATCCATCTACATATTTACTGGACCCTGTTCCTTCTAAGCTTTTTAAAGACATTTTTCCATGATAGGTTCTGTAATCCTGGATCATGTCAATGCATGCCTTATAACTGGATATGTACCAGGAGGTTTTAAGATTGTAATAGTTAAACTTCTGCTCGAAAAGATGTCTTTAGAGCCTGATGATATAGCCAATTACAGGCCTATTTCCTACCTTCCTTTTATTTCCGAAATTCTTGAAGACATTGTTTCCAATCAGCTAAATTATTATCTTTTTAGAAACAATATAAATAATGAGCTTCAATCATGATTTAGATCTCATCATAGCACAGAAACTACATTGGTCAAAGTACTCAACTGTATTTATCCTTGCAACTGCATGAAGCTAGTCAAATAGCGTTATTAGATGCATACATTAAAGATGTGAAGACCTGGATGACTGGAAACTTCCTGCTTCTTAATTCAGATAAAACTTAAGTTATTGTAATTGATCCCAGTCACTTCTGGGAGGGACTTTTGAGCTGTACAGTTAATTAAGTTCATATTACCTAAGCCTCTAGCTCTTAGGAACCTCAATGTCATGTTTCTGATGAAGATTTGTCTTCATGTGAAACAGGTCACAAAGTCAGCTTTCTTTCAACATTCTGACTCAAGAGGATGCAGAGAAATTAGCCCATGCCTTTGTTGCCTCGAGACTAGATTATTGTAATGTAGTATTTTCTTACTGTTCAAATGGCCTTGTGTGGTGGTGGGGTGTGGTTCTGCTCAGCTGCAGAGGGAAGGTGACGCAGCAGCTCAGGAAACAACACCTGGAAAAGACTGATTAGCACACCTTCACTGCATATGCCAATCAAGGTCCCTGTATCAAAGCTGCAGTGCTCTGACTCATGATAGGGAGATTAACAGCTAGATCTGTGTATGTGTTGGAAATACACATTAGCAAAATGATTCTCTGTTGGATTACTTTTGTGCTGACTAGGATCCTAGTAGCTCATATATTAAAAACCTTCAACTGGTCCAGAATGCTGTAGCACAAGTGCTAACCAGAGAATCTCAGCAAGTCAAGCTTGATTGCAATGGCTTCCTGTTAAATTTAGAGTCAAATTCAAAATGTTGCCTCTTACATACAAACCTTTGAATTACAAAGCTCATACTTCCATGCCGTTCTAGCAGAACACTCCTCTCACTGAATGCAGGTTTACTTGTTCTAAGAGTCTGTAGGTCTAGAAAGGGAAAGGGTGGGAGAGCCTTAAATTATCAGGCTCCTCTATTATGGAATCAACTACCAGTCTTGGTCCAAGAGGCAGACTCCCTCCTTACATTTAAAGTTAGGCTTAAGACCTTCCTTTTTGATAAAGCCTTTAACCCTCTATAACTAGGAGGTGGTCTAAGAGACAACAGGCTGAGGCTGCTGGGGCAGGGGGGAGGTTGGGGGGCTCCTGGTACACTGAGCATCTTCACCCTCAGTCTCTGATTGTCCCGACTCATATAACAGAATCAGCATGTCAATCTTCCATACTCTTGCTCTCTTGTCTCTGCTCCTTTTCAGGCGGTTCTCTGGTCATGTTGTGCCCCTATAACTGAGCTGGGTCCTGCTCAAGGTTTCTTCCCAAGAGGGATGTTTTTCTTGCCGCCATTAGGCTTTGCAATATGCCCTGGAGTTTAATGCTCTGGGTTTCTCAGAAGTGCCTAAAGATAACTTGTGTTGTTACAGATGCTACATAAATAAAACTGAATTGAAATGAACTAGTTTATCTGTTGTGTAGTTTGTTTGTTTGGTTTAATTTTAGCTTCTGATTCACAGCAGAGTGAACACATGGAAAAGGTTCTTGCATTTTTCAGGGATCGCATGAGCAGATACGAAAGAAAAACTGGAGCAGCCATGGTAATATAAAGAAACAAAAACGACCTATTAAGTCATCCTTAAGACTGGAACAGAAAAATGTCATGCAAAAGTACAAAAACTCAAATCCATAACAAAACAAGCTAAGTATGAAAGAAACTGGATAATCTGTAGATTAAAATTTTATCCATGGTGTGTAGTTTCTCAGACCACATGTGGTCTGAGTGATGCTGATGCTTTTTTTTTTTTTTTTTATACTTTAATTCCTTATCATCAATATGTCATGCTTGCTCTCTGAAAAACCTTGCGTTGATGCAAAATGCTGCAGAAGGCGTTCTGACAGGAACTACCAACAGAGATCATCCTATTTGCAACTTTTCATTGGCTCCCTGTGAAGTCCGGAGTTGAAATTGAAATCCCTTTGCAAACTTGCAAAGTCCTAAATGACTGAGTTGCATCGATTCTTAAGCAGCACTTAGAAGCCCGTAATACCAGCGTAGCTCTTCTTTCTGACTGTGAGACACCCTTCAGCTGTCAGACTCCTCTCATGTGGAACCAAGTGTTTGCTTAAAGACAATAGTCAGGTCTGTCTCTGTAATATTGTAAGTTCTCTACATATACTATACACAATTGCAGACCAAACTTTGAACAGCCCTCCTTTTTTTTAACCTCATATCTTAGTTTGCATCCTTGGATTATGGGTTAAACCATTCTTGGAAATGACTAATTCATATAAATTGTGAATAACTTCTTAAACCATTTTTTTCAAAGAAGAAGAAGAAGAAAACTGAGCCATTAACTGTTGAAAGCAGCTTCCTTTTTTTCTGATGATTAAAACTAACTAATGCTTGTAAAGGAGGAGAAAACCTTTATTAAATGCCAGTGTTTTTAAGCAGCTGCTTCATAAAAAACAAAACATTCACTGTGTCTGCACAATAAGATTTACAACTAGAAGTTTGCAAATTAACCTCAAAATAACCCTGACCCAATTAAAATCAAGATTGCTTAAAAATAGTAAAGAAATGTGCAACATTTTTAACTCAGTACTGTTTGGGAAAACAAGTCACCTTTTACTTGCTCTCAACAGTTTTTTTTACCAGGAATGTTTCAGGTTTAGCTTGTTTAGGAGACACATCACACCGTTTCCTCAAAAGTTGGCAATATCCTAAAGTCTTGATAAAATCCCTGTGACATACCTTTCTCAAATATGTATATAATTCATCATTTTTTGAGTTTGTAGTGACTTTGGACACTTTAGCCAGCAAACAGTTTTCATCTGAGGCTGAAAAATGGAGCCCCATATGATACTGTGTGTTAGTTCCACTTATCTGGTAAGTCCAGGTGGAACCCAGATAAGAACCCTGTTTGGGGTCAACACAGCCATATGTCCATTCATCACTCCACTCATGTACCTGATCATAACCATTGTGGGCAGTTTACATAGCCCCAACACTAAACCAAATGGACAAACCTATATGAGAGCCCATTTTTTCAGCCATTTTATGTCTCACATGGGTCCCCACATACAAATGTTGGCTGACCAGTTTATATCCTGTATCACAGGAAAAAGTTTTTCTTTTTTTTTTGCTTTTTACAAAGGTAAATATTTAATTCACTGCTAGTTTAAAATAAGCGACACACAGTTTGTTTATTGAAATGTACTTTGATGGAACTCAGTGAACCTGTTTCACTTCTTGGTCAATATGCCTACCAGTTAAAATCAAATCAGACACACAAGGGCAGTGCAAGCATAAGAGTAAGAAGGAGTGACATAAAAATGCAAAAAGAAAGGTCACATTTCATGCTATCATTTATCATTTTTACAGATCTTGGATTCTGCACTTTTTAGTGCTGTGGAGTGTGGATGAGAAAGTGTGTGTGTGTATGTGTGTGTGTGTGTGTTGGGGGAGTTCTGGCATGGGGGTGCCATGTGTGTGACTGAGTAACATGGGAGTGTGCATATTTAAGATAAAGTGATCTGATGACAGAGAAGCCTTGCAGTGGCCCCTATTATCCATCTGCTGATGTCACCTGTGTGTGTGTGTGTGTGTTAGTGTGTTCAAGTGTAGAGTAGTTCAAGTGTATCTAGTCTACTGAGCCTGCAGTCAGGCCTTTGGGGTGTAAGGAGGGAGGATATGGGTTGTCAGTTAGAAGGATGATGTCTCTCAGCTCTTGTTGGCTGAGGCCCATTTGTGTGAGAGTGTGCATACTTGTACACGCGCAGCACGAGTATGAAAGAACTGTAGTACAAAGAACTTATCCAAGAAAGGCCCCACCCTGTTCAAGGGGAATCTAAAACCTCTTAGATCATTGCAGGAGGAGCACTGAGGAGGAAAAAGAAAAATAGTAAAGGAGACATTTAGCAGCCCAAAGTGCCAGAGGTATCATTCTCTTTCAATTTAACTTGATGAAACCCATTTGGCTGGATTAGTTTCACACTTTCAATAAGACCCCGAGGTAAAGGGAGCCTCCAATCAGGATTAGTCAAGTGCAGAAAGCCAGGTGATGAAAAAGAAGAAAAAAAACCTCCTCCTCCTTCCACATTGAGATGGTGCTTGTTTATGCACACTAGCAGAGGTGTGGCTGCATGCTGGCAAGCAACAGATGTGTGTGTGTGTAATGTGAGAAAGTGTATCTGCAGTGAGAGGCAGCCAAGTTGCCAGTCTGAATGAGAATGAAGGATAATGATGGGACTTGCCAAATTTAGAGGGGATAATAAATCTAGAAAGCAAAACCTCTTGGTAATGAGTTTTTGTCAGCCATGCTTGTGTGCGGGTCCATGTCTAAATGAGTGTATGTGTGAGCATTTTCGTGTTTACACCTTTGGGCTGTGTCATCTTTGTTCCTAATTACCTTCTGCATAAATCAAGAAAGGCCGTGTTGGACGCGGTAGGACGGATGCTGTTGATGGTAGTGGTGGAGTGCCTGAGCTATTTCATTAACCTTTAAAGGACTTGGTATTTATTTCAATATCAGCACTATGAATATAAATTTGTCATTCTGCGAAGGGTTATAACCAGGTAATATAAAGTCTGAGAACCTAGCTGAGGTAGCCCCTCAACACCTACCACCCACATACGCACAATATCTCTTCCCTTTTCCTACTTTTTTCTGTTTTTTTTTCTTCTTTATCTATTAAATTCTCCACCAGCTCTTGGCTCTGCGGAATTATGAATGTTTAACTGGTTTTCAGCCCTGCTCTGTGGTCAACACTAAATCAAATCAGCTCCAAAATGGACACTCATGAAATTCTGTAAAAACCACTTATGATACCCACAGGATGAGTTTAGTTGCCTCTATGCCCCCTTTGCATTTTTACATGACTTAAAACTACAATGAACACCACATTCTGCTAATGCACAAAAAAGACATGACTCATCTTGTTTCATGGCACTCCTTAGACTGGTTAGCTATTTTATTTTTAGAATATGTTTGAAAATTCTCCTTGTGACTCTTTACATGGTATTTACTCTTCTGGCCCCTCTGCTTTGAAGAGCCCTCCAGCTTATATACAGCCATTAATTCTACTCTCAAATCCTACAACAAAACCCAATTTGTACAGTTTTCCTTTTTCTTGACAGCTTGCCATATTTGTTAACATAAAACTTATGTCTTTGTCTTACTGATTTCACTTGTTGCATCTTTTGATTGACCCCCTTTTTTCAGTCTTTTGATGAAGTGCTTGTATTTAACTGATCTTCTATGACAATAATAATAATTTTACTAGCATATACAGCAATTACAGTCAGAAGACACTCACACACACCAAGTGCAGGGAAGATCCTCCTGATCTAGGTATTTTGGCAGTTCTGTTAAAACAGAATTATCTTGTCAACTTTGTAAAAGACATTGTCCTAGACGAAATTTCACTGTATTTTCCCTTCTTTTTAATCATTTCAGTAAATCCTTCAAGTCTTAATGTTTAGTTTTATGTACTCTCCAACTGTAGCTCTCGTTGTCAAATTGTCTGTTTTCCTTGGATCACGAGTCTTTGTGCTTTCAACATTGATTGAATGAGGAGACAAAAGATGTGTATTCATTGGCGAGTGTCTGGGGTAAAACTAGGAGGCTGGAGCTGTAACCGCTTCTGTCCTTTTAGCTACCTTATCTCCATTTATGGTGACAAAACCGGTGGAACATAAACTACCAGTCGTTTTAACTTTTACCTTCAGCACCATTTTCTCAGTTTGTCAACTGCCAATACATAAAAGAAGAAGAATATGAAGGAAATAAAAGGAGAAAAACAGACAAAGTTACAATTTTCTTTTTTTGATTACACTTCAGGACGTGTAAAACTACTCTGGACGCCAGTTTATGGAAACATTCCAAACATCTAAACGTCATCATACAAATGTGTTTTAGGGCACTGTTTGTTTAGATTTTTGGGATTTTCAATTTCTTCTGGTCAATTTGTGGAAAAAAAGGAGAAGAAAAAGAAAGAAAGAAAGAAAGAAAGCTGCCGTCTCTCAAAGATGACACCACTCCTGAACTGGAGCTGTAGCAGTGGCTCATCACTATTGCATTAGCACAACACAGTGGCCTGGCAACTAGTTTGCTGCGGATTAAATAAGCAAACCAGTAGCCATGTAGCACTTTATCCTTTCTTGACCAATTAGATGAGAAATCAGTGAAGATTTACCCTTCCAGAGGCAGCCTTGAAGAACCTAAGAGAAGGCATTTCAGACAGACTGTGACCGTGAATGAAAAATTACAGTGTGTCACATTGCAGTATGTAAAATAAGTAGATTATATTCTGCCAAAATAAAATAGCAAATTTATAAATTACCATGATGAGGAATGAATCTTTAGGCTCAACAAGGAATGAATCTTCAGGCTCCCTCTGAAATATGCAAGCATGAGCAGTAAAAAAATCTTTTTGAAAAACACACCTAACTTTCACGCACAATGGTTGAAGCAGATGTTTTCAGTGTGGACAGCAGTGTGATATACAACACTTAGAGGCTCTTATGAAATCTTTATGGTGCATTCCTTTATAAATGGAACATCTGCATCTGACTGGATGGAAGCCAGTCAGCAATCACTCCACCCTCTACTGTAAAGAACAAGGGGGAAAGTCCGAGAAATTGAGGGAGGGAAACAACAGCTTCATAAAATACACCTGAGATTCATAACTGAGGGTGCAGAAGTGAAGATGCATTATCATAAAGAAATGTAGCAGCTGTAGCATATTTTCTGCTCTCTCTGTGTATGTATTGAAGGCTCCTGTGTGTGAAGAATATCATCTGGACAAAAAGAGGCCGTTTATAGAAGTGCCTCTGGGGCAACAAGGGCAACGTAGAAGGGCTTCTTTGTGTGTTGGAATCATGGATGTTTTAGCTGCAGTTGGATGGTTAAAAAGAGCATTTTCCAGATGCCTCAGCAGCAAGTGAACCCTCTGTATCCCTTGGTAATTCAATTGTGACACATGATTTCTTAGTGAGCAATCTATGAATGGGCACTCTGTGACAACAGCTTGGCATCCAGGCCTGATGAGCTTGAAGTGGAAGGGGGTGGTGGGAGGAAGTGCCAGGCTGTATAGGGAGGACTGGACTGGAATAATACGATGTGGCCGAAAGAGGAGAAAACGCCTGGAAAGGAAAGCAAAAAGATGTCAAAGATGACATCATAAAAAAAAAAGTAGGATACCAGGAGGAAAACTACTGACATAAAAGAAGCTTGCATGATAAAACAATTAAAATGGCAGTGAAAATCCTGACTGAATACACACAACCAGTCGCCAAGAATAAACTGAGAAAAATCACATCACACACTGGTTACACATGTCCAAGGCTTTGACCACAGTGTAGAGCTGCACTGAGTACTGAGTACTAACCCCAAGCCTTATGTTTGTGTGGATCTGAATTGTACCCCACCGCCATAAAGAGACATTATAGGTTAACAAGGAGTAAAAACATAAAACTGTGCTGTGGAATTCTTGGGAAAACTGTGACACTGGTGGCTACTTCATCATCTTTGGCATCACCAGCACACGGTAGTTATATTGCATGTTTAAAACATGAAGGCAATTCAAAGGAATGCAAATAAAAAAAATGCAAACAATAAATAATTAAAGACAAAAGAAAATTAAATCAACAGAACAAATGGCAGAGTTTTCAGTTTATGCATATTCTGTGGGGTTATATGCCAACATTACTAACCTGGGTTTCTGTCATGACAATTCTGAAATTGTTTGCTGTCAATATTATATTTTCCTTTCTGTGGTCAAATGCAATGATTACTGTATTTTTATTTTTTTTATTGTTTTAGTTGGAGGAAGTTTAATTGTATCTCACTACTAACTAGTTCTGGGCCACATGGGCGAAATCACATCCACCACCTGTGAGAAGACACATACTACTACATGTCCCATAATACATCACGATTTTGTTACCTGTCCTGCAATGGCATCTACCCACTGAATGTCAGAATTTCAAATTAAGCTGTTTTTGCAAGTGATTGATTGCAAGGGATGATATAGATGTCCAAGAAAATTGTCTTGGACATTTTTAGAAAAAGATAAGAAAGGTGAAGGAGGACTGGGAAGCAAAAGCATGTTTCTCTTTAACAGAGAAAAGCAAGTATGTTTTCTTTGGTTTGGGACAGTGGAAATGCCAAAAGAATACAGTTTCATATTGATGTTTTGACACCAAACTAGGAGCTAAGTAGGCTAACCTCAGAAACCAAGAAAAGCAACAAATGGTCCAAGAATTAAAAAGCAGCCTGCATCCTCAGGAGAATGTATTTGCAAAAGTTATAGCAGTAAAAGCAGCTTTATTGTTGCTGAGGAAATAACAAGTTTCTAAATATTTTTGATAATTAGTGTATCCTGAACGAGCAGGTTTGTTCTGACTGGAAACAGTATCTTATCATGGAGGTGTTACTCATCAGTTTCATCAAGATGCAATATAACAGATGAACTGGTTCATGAGTCATAATTTGCTGCCACAATACAATTTAGATCGG
>JBAMYA010000015.1:13132576-13162521 GCA_037176975.1 Arrhamphus sclerolepis | reverse complement strand
AGCCATCTGCATAAGACGTTATCATCTGCCACTGAACACAGTCACTTTCATTCACATCAAATTTTATTATGTAGCTCAAATATCGTTTCACATTTATGTTTATGGATTTATTTAGACAATCTGTACCTTACATGGAAATGGACTACAAAAGGCCGCCTCATAACATGTGCTGATGGTGACAGCGTGCATTAATGTCTGATTTTTATTTTCCATGGATACTATTGGATCTTTCATCATCAAATTGATTGGATTGTTACACCCCTACTCTTAATTCCAGCTTGTCTAGGAACACCATCACAGACCAAGCCCAGGGACCAGCAGGAACTCTAACAACATTGGAAAGAATAATCAGCCTTTTGATGGTAGCCATAATGTTAATTTGGCCCGAGGTGAAAAAATGTGACAACCCTGCAGTAAGCATTGATGGAGTGAGTCAAAGGGACCAGAGTCACTTGGTGAAATATTAAAACTGAGTGTCATTTGCATAGCTGTGATACACAACATTGTTGTATGATTTGATCTGAAGGAAGGTTGAAGAAAAGCAACTAATGCAGCAACCCCTGAGGGACTCTACAAGTCATGCTAATAAACTCAGATTTATTCCCAACCACTGAAACAATAAATCTTCTGTCTTCAAGATATGGCTTGTACCAATTTTAACCTAACAAATTATAGTAACTCTTTGTAAAAAGCCGGCTCAACGTCACCACAGTAATGAAATTACTGAGATGCTCTGGTCAAAATAACACCATGAAATATGGCCGCTGATGATATGGTTTTAAGGAGTTTTGCTTGTCTCTGTTCTTGATTCGAGCCACTTCTTAAGATGTGTAGCTCCTTTTGAAATTGGTATTAGTTACTTTTTAATTTCTACCACACACTTTTTCTACCAATTAATGTATATAATGTAAATATATAGATATTCTCAGATAATACTCATTGTATTGATACAGATATTTTTTAGGTTTTATGCTGAGCATGTTGCTGTTTTCTGCTCGTCATACTGCTGCTGCCCAATAATTTCCAAATTCTGGGATCAATAAAGTATACCTAATCTAATCTAATCTAATTAAAACTCTGTTGTCACTATTTCTAAGGTACAGCAAATGCAGCACTGTGTGAAGTTAGATTGAAATACTTAGGAGAGGCTGAATAATTAAAATAAATTTAGGTCTAAGATGTGCCCCAAATAACTTGCTCAGTATGTTTTCAGAGCTGAATAAAGAGGCAGGGTTGTTTTATGATGTAACCTTTTAGTTGGTAGCAACTTTTAACACCCAGGCAGATGTTTTTTGTAGGACAGAAATTGTGTTGCCCCATAATATTTTCTCTTTTATATTGATGTTGATTAGTGTGATGATGAAGAGAGTTTGTTTCAGTGATGACAAAGTCAAGGCACTCGAATTAGGGATCCTGACACTGACAGAACCAATATGGTAACCTTTAATAATTAGCAGAATGGTGAAAAACATGGGAGCTTGGTGGTGCTAATTTGCTCAGAATTCTGCAACTTCAAATCAACCAGAGGAATGAGAAGAAGCACAGTTTTTACAGTAAACACTTTTAGTCTAACTGGGTGTCTGCCTGCGCTCTCTCTCTCTCTCTCTCTCCAATACTTTTGTTTTTTTGTGGCAAAACAACCAGCAACAGGAGGATTCAGACTAATAATATCAACACACTGTCAGACAAAACATGCTTATTAAATCAGACACATAGAGAAAATTCCAGACATGCAGTTGGAAAAAAAAACAACAATCTTTTAGAGGCACAAACATGGAAAGGCAACAGAGCAGA
Source organism: Arrhamphus sclerolepis (assembly GCA_037176975.1). Lineage (NCBI taxonomy): Eukaryota > Metazoa > Chordata > Actinopteri > Beloniformes > Hemiramphidae > Arrhamphus > Arrhamphus sclerolepis. The sequence continues at coordinate 13,160,727 of JBAMYA010000015.1, read as the reverse complement.
ACAAAATCTAGACATGCAAAGGCAAATATTCCTGTCCTATATTTCATATTTAATCTGCCGTGCTGGAGGATTTCTTGGCCCAGTGTTATGTGTAATCTTGTGGAGGGGCAGATGGCACTCAGATCCCCTGGATTGGGACAGCGAAGGAGGAGAGTTTTCTGCAGGCTACTAGCATCAGTGCCAGGATCAGCAGGTTTGGCAGGCCAGCAGCAGCATCAGCAGCCTGGAAGCAGACAGCCCCGTCACCTTTTTTCTTTTTTTTCTCTCTCTTTTTTTTCAAAGTAAAGCTCAGACATAGAAATGACTTTCAACAAAGTGGATGACATTGGACACAGCAGTCGACTGGATTAGGATTAGCCTGTCTTGTTCTTGTTTTTGTTTTTTTTTGTTTGTTTTTTTTAAAAACACATACCCCCCAGATTTGCCTCTCTACAACACATTTTGCTGATGTATTGGTTATTTAAAAGGATGAAGCATTCAAACAGATTGTGTATTTAAAAGAGGCATATAGGTGCAGATACTTGTTGATAAGAAATCAAACATTTTTTCGGGGAGTATTTTGAAACACAACCACTAGCTGGCTTTGTGCAGAAGGTGATTTGAATTAAAAAAAATTTCTATGTGTCGACCTGTGACGTCTCAGTCTAAAAGACGATTCAGTTTTTCTAATAATGCCTATGTGGTACTATTTTTGTTGAACCCCCATTTATTCATCCTTAGTTTCATAGTTGTTTGTTTGGAGGTGTTTATATTTGTTTTTGAGCACCAACTTTTTTTTTTTGTAATTATTCTCAATCAGGACAGGACTTGTGTGACACTTCCAGATGCCTTTCATGGTTTTGACTTTGCTGCTAGTTTTCAGGTAATCACAATTATGGGTAGAAATTACACAGCATAGTTATAACAAATTCTGAGGAAAAAGTGTAATTAAGCAGTGACCTATTGTGGGGAGTACTGGCATAGCTAATACTGTGTCAAAGCCTCTTTGTGCAAATAAATTGGCAAATTGACCAAATGGCAAATGGAGTTAGTCAGTACTGTGCTTTTTTACCACGACTTTCCATGGTTTTGTGACTAGTTGTGTGGTTTTATGAGCTCCTTTGATGAAGTATTCCCCGGAGCCATGCTAGTGCTATTTGGCAGAGAAACAAATGTTAAGTGCACACATGATTTAAAACTATGGAAAACAACCAGAATGCTGGGGAATGAGACATTCTTCTCGACAAAGCTTACATACAGCAGAACATTGGCATTGAAAAATGTCATCACATGAATATTTGCTAATTAGCCCTGACTCAAGAGTACAGCTGATGCTAATAGGAGCGGTACTTTTGTGGGTATGGTTTTCTAAGTAATGCCAGAAAATAAACAAGGGAACTACAGAAAATAACAAAGCGATTCATCATCATGGATGATTGCACTAGCTTATCCCTTCAGTCCTTCTCTACATTTAAGGTTAGGTTTAAGATCTGCCTTTATAATAAAGCTTTTAATGCTGTAGTCTCTTAGACCACCTCCTAGTTATGCATCTATGGGCCTAATCTGCACTCCTATTACACACTGAGCATATTTTTCTTTGTCTCAGATTGTTGCAAATCATTTAATAACATTATCACTGTCTATCATCTGTAGTTTCTCTTCTCTCCCCTCCTTTGGCAGCCCTACCATGTGTTGTTACTTTTGGTGTTCATGGTGTGTGGCAGACAAGTAGGTCTGGGATAGCCCTGCCCTAGAGAGAATCTAGATCAGTGTTTTTCAACCCTGGTCCTCAAGGCACATTGTCCTGCATTTTTTTAGATGTTTCCCTACTTAAACACACCTAGCTCTAATTAGTAGGTCATTGACTGACTTGTGTTGACTTTGAAGACAAGCTGATGACCATCCAGTCAAATGTGACTGAGCTTGGAAACATCTAAAACATGCAGCACAGTGTGCCTTAATGACCAGGGTTGAAAAATACTGATCTAGAGCAGGGGTAGGCAACTCCAGGCTTCAAGTGCTGTCCTCCATATCTTACATGTGTCTTACATGTTTCCCTCCCACAACACACCTGATTCAAATGAATAGATCACCATCAGCTTGTCATCCAGGTCTGCACAAGTGTGTTACAAATCCATTCATTTGAATCAGCTGTGTTGTGGGAGGGAAACATGTAAGACACATGTAAGATATGCAGGACAGAGGCACTCGAGGCCTGGAGTTATCCCCGATCTAGGGAGACCAGAGTTAGTCTGGTCTCTGGATTAGGATCAGCCTGTCTTTTACCTCCTTTTTTAAATACAAATTTTAAATACTTGGGGATTTAAAAGGATGCAGCATTCAAACAGGAAAAATAATGTCTGGCCCTTCACTGACAAACACTATTCAACATGTTGAATCTGCGTATTCAAACAAAACAACAAGGGATGAAAGACAACAGTCCATTGTTGGCTTGATGTATAAAAACCCTTTATTTGTCCTTTATAATGAAGTGACGATTCTTGAATGAAATGGTTGCTTCACAGCAAGAAGGTTCACATTTAAATCATGTCATCACTATGTCTACGTAAGCTGTCTCCAAGTATTCTAGCTTCCTTAAAGATCAAAAACATGCATGTTAGCAGTCCTGATGACTCTGAATCATCTATTGGAGTAAGTTTTAGAGTGTATAGATGTCTTGTTTGTTGATCCTGTGTTGGGCTGGTGACCTGTGTTAAAATACTTGAAAACTGAGTAGACAAAAGGATCACAGACCTTCATCTGTGTTAAACTTCTGAACCTTTAGCTCAATGGTCTCAAAGGAGCATTTAGCTGTAGTTTTTTTTTTCTTTTGGATGTGGCCATTTACGAGGCAGATTTATAACTAACTAACTTATAAAAGCTTTTGCTCATAAAATAATGGCAACAACAGAGAAGATTTGACAATCTAATTTCGATACAGGCAAAGGCGGCTCAGCCCCGACTATCCTTCACCACCAGAACAATCTCACCTTCAATTACAAGACACCAGATGAGATGAGGGAGTGTGTGGTTGCCTGATTAGACCAGGGATGGAGAGAGGAATGCAGAAACAGGAGGATGAATGGGGCCATGGGTGTCCCGGAGCAGTGAAGAAGACTGAGAATAAATGAACAAATAAATGAATGAATGGGACAGTAATGAAAAGAGGAAGTGGCGGGGGGAGATAGGAACAGGACATTCAGAGTGCTTGGTCTGGCTGTTAATAGAAATGAAAGATAAAATGAGGACAACTGAAGCCCTGTTACAGAGTGACCAGTGGGGGAACAGAGTTCGAAGAGTTTTACTGCGGTCAGGAAGTTCTGAAGACGTTAAAGTATAATTTAATTGAACTGAATTAAAGCAAGGGAATGTGAAAGCAGCATGTTGAAAATTAAATCCTCAGAATGAACCGTGAACAACACACTTGAATGCCATCCATCTGTGCGAATAACTCAACATGATTCCAAACCTTTTTCAATGGCAGACTTACTATATAGAGGATGACTATATGTACACAGACTAAATAAATAGATGTTATTAGGTTGCATAATAGTATTTGTTTTAGTAGCATCATATTGGGAACCACAAGTTATGGTATTTTGATAGGTTCAGGATCGACCTTCTACAATCTTCCACAAACCTGACAGTTCTGACAGAAGAAATGGGCCAAACTTCCAACAAAATATTGTGGGAAGCTTCTCAAAGGATACTCAAAACATTTGACCTAATTCATACAGTTTAAAGGAAATATTAGCAAAAACTAAGGAAATGTATGTGAACCTTTTTTTAATGTTAGACTGTGAGAAAAAATAAAAAATGGCTGTGTCTTTTCATACAGTGCATGTATGCAACTGCATCTGTTTAAGGAATTACAAATGAGTTAAAGAGCTACATTTGACTCAACTGCAAGTTCATACATTTACTGTAATTTTTTTTAACTAAATATGCTTACGCCCCTTGTAACTTCTCTCATTCCACATGCTGCCAGAACAGCTCTCATCAAAGCAGTGTCCAGAACATTACATCCTAGCGACATCATCTTTAGGGGCTCTTTCAGATTTGACTATTTCAACCCTGACTTTCCAGTTTCAGAGCACATGACACATTGGTGGCAAATCAGCAGTGAAATCAGCTTGTGAACAATGCAAAGACTCGTCAAATATCCTCACCACTATGTTGCCAAGACACTGCCAATGGCTGATAATAAGCAAACCGAACACCTGGAGCCTTCAGGGGAATCAACCTACAGCCAGTAAAATTTGGTTTTAGAGAACAGGCGGGCAACAAAGTTGCTGTCGGATCGTGTAGTGTGTGATCCACCATCTGTGATCACTTCAAGACAGAAGGTCATTTAATGTGAACAGGCCACATTTGACGCTCTAGCTACTCAGCAAACCATGAGGGAGCCTCTACCTGCAAAAAGTCAGGCTGGAGTCTCCCTTCTGCTGAAGCGCTATCCTCCACTTGTGGTAGCACCACAAAACAATAGCAGCAACAGGCAAACTAAGGCAAACACAGCTGTACATCTCACGGGATTAACCAGCTAGAAATGTTCAGCGTCAACTGAATAAAGCAGCCAGAGACATTCGGGACTTGCTGCTGTCTGTGGAAAGAAGCTTTCTCTATTGTGGGATGCATTAATGCTTTGGGAAAGCATGCACAGGGGAGGAAAAAGTTGTGCATTCCTGTGATCTCTTTGAATGCACAGCAGGAGAATGGAGGCAGAATGAGTAGGGGTCTGTTTTATTTCTTTATAGCAACATAAATATATGAAAGTGGCTACTGCTATAGACAGGTAAATGATAGTCCACAGAGAGTCCTGACTACATGGTAGTCCACAGGACTACCATGTAGTTTCATTGTAGTACACCACGTGCATCCTACCACAAGCGTGAGCATCCACAAAGCACAAAACCCCTTGGTGCTTAATTCTTGACTGGCTTTGGCATCACTTTTAGCACACGTGCATGTGCATATTGTTATTGCATTGTCTAATTCTTGCAAAGAATTTGATCATTGTCAATCTATGAGTGGAGGTGAAAAGGAAATGCAAATTAATCCTGAGATGATATGCACACACTTTTATCATCACCGGCTTTGGCGTAGAATGAACTTTTACACCGGTCAATATATACTACAATAACAAAGTACAGACTGAAATATGAACAGTGCATGTTAAAAGCTTTACAGGACGGCTGCTGCTAACTTTCCCATACGGAGCAGGAGAGAGACACCCAGAAGAGAAAGACAGAGCAGGATGTAAAGAATAGCCAGGGGTTGTTCAACTAAACATTTGCTTTGGCTGGCTCAGAAAAGAGGGGCGGTGCTCTACAAGTCCCCTGATATGCATCCAGAGGAGCCCCTCTGTCTTCACCATAAATCCAAATGGAGTGGGAGTTATCATTCTTTCCCCCTAGCCGTCCCCTCCCGGACTAAACCCTGCATTCCTCCCAGACACTGCTTCATACAAACAAAGTGACCAGTTCCCACTGCTCAAGATCGGGAAATGCAATGGTTTGTAATGGAAAAATCCCGAGGCATCTCAAGAGTCCTTTAGATTTTTTTTTTTCTAATTTCCCCCCACAGAGCTCAATGATGCATCCGCACTTAGCTTGGTGGTCACAAAAACAAGTTGGTCCTGTAGTTCACACACACAGATGCCAGTTCCCATGAGACAGAGAGAACTCATGAAATTTTAAATAAAACTAAAGTTGAACCCGTATGTAAAATTTAAGCCCCCAACGTTATTCCACCCAGTTACATGGACACACACACACACACACACACACACACTTGAAATGGATGTGAATTTAGAGGGCAGTCGGTATAGAAAACCCTGGTAACACATTCCACAGCTGCCTCCTCCCCCAATGGGAGTCTTTTGTGCTTACTGAAAGGCAGAGGGGTTACAGGGTTTCTCCCTTTAGGGTGTCGAGAATAATACTCGCTCTCAGGACAATGACCTCATCCTGACTCTCTGTGTGTCTGCATTTTTGTGCTTGAGAGAAACCGGTGTGTGTGTGTGTGTGGGTTTGCATCTTTGACGGTATCTGGACCAGTACAGAGAGAGTCAAAGAGGCAGAAAGCAGGAAGAGTTTGGTCAAGGATGGGTTAGGAAGGGAAGCGTGAGGCGCTGTGGAGATCCTCAGGAGAGAAGTATTTCTCTCCATACTCTGATTGCCCCCCCTCCTCCTCATTGTCTGTCCATGGTGAAAAGGTTTGTGCACAACATCGGTGAGTGCCGGTGATAATGTAAAGCGCACACATGAGCAACGGCAGTCACAAGGAGCAGTGGGCTACAACAGGAAATTCCTTTACAGCCTTTCTGCTGACTAAGGCCTCAGAGTGGGAACAGAGTAAGAAAGAATGTAATGTATATGCTGCTTGTGTTATTTGGGGTCCAGTTAGGCAGCATATGTGCAAACCATTACTACTTGGGTGTGAGGATGAAAGAGTAATATTTTTACAAATCAAATAAGCAGGAATGGTTCTTGAGACTAGTCTGTGAATAAAGTTGACCATTACATCTATGAAAGCAAAGAAAGTCAAAGTATTTAAGCATTTATTAAAAAACATCAAAAATATTCATAGGATAAGACAGTTCAAAGTTTGGTATATTTATCATTAAATTGTGGTAATTCAAAAGGCCCTTTGGTCCAGCTCAGTCAATCTTGACATTGATGCAAAATGTTGATAATCATGCATCTTCCTGTCTGTTTTATCACCCACCCACCCATCAGCAGCCCCACCTTCACTAAAACACGCACCACTCATTCTGTACGAATAAGACAAAAGCCAGACAAATTTATTCAGAAAGTAGCCATTTTTACGAGCAGCATCCATGTTGCAGAGGCAGCACGTTGTGCAGGTGTCCCTCCACTGTGACCTACATTTGGCCATCTGATGCCACAAACACATGTCATTGACTCTTCCATTAAAACAACCAGCAGGGTCATTTTATGTAAAGTTCTTTGTGGAAAAAGAGGGGAAAAAAATCACAGAAAGGATAAAAATATATATTCTCAACTCGACTGACATCAAAATTTGTTGTTTGAGAGACGTGGCTGATCCGCGTCTGAGATGGATGCTGAAGTGGAAAGAAAAGGAGTGGCAGGTCCTGACTTTAGAGGTCTAAATAGAGCAACAGCGCCGTCTGGTGGCGAGTCTGGGTATTACAGATACAGTTGGTGTAAAAAGCCATGTGTGCGCATCGATGTGAAGCTGATACAGATTAGTGTACGTATGGCACTATCAATAAGAACTCTGAAGATTTTCTTTTTTTTTTTATTTTTTTTTTTTTTTAACTAATTACTTTTTAAAAAAAATCACTGTTGGTTAAAATTAAGTGAGTGGTCAAATGTTTCCCCTAAACAGTATATAATAAGTGATACAAATAGTCATAAATTGAAATCTAAATTCAAAGAAAGAACTGTGACTTCAGTTATTTACATTAAAGTTCCACTTTTTGCTCACAGCACTGACTATTCCTCTGGAAATTCCTTGTGTCTAGCCAACTCTACTTTTCTAAGCAAGAGCGGCAATAAAACTTCTAATGTTGAGCTACCAGCCAGGTAAGAGCTTTATTTTTCCTTTGGCCCCAGAAATATGTTCTTTTTCTATCATGAGTTTCTTCTTTATTTAAATACCATTTTATTTATCTAGTACCCACAAAGCTTATCAATGAAAATATTCACCAATCACACTATTTTCTAGAGTAGCCTGGTTTTAAACAGACCTGCGTGTTTTGGGTCTTTGACTGGAAAACCGACATCACAGATCAAGCTGTTTATGTAAGACACAAATCCCATTAGCCATGAATCTTTTAATGACTATGATTTGAGGAAAAAAAAAGAAAAAAAAAAGTAGTGTACTTGACTCAAAGAGGAAAAAAAAGAACCTGACAACTCTGAAAAGAAGATGTGTATAGAAAAGCTCTGATTAGTTCAACATGTGAATCTGAAGGAAATACACAGCTGAGAATTACAGACATGCAACACGTTGTCTGAACACAAGAACCTGGAGAACAGCCAAAAACATACAACTCAACAGTAACCATCTGCACAATGTTTTTGCATAATGTTATTGCACAGACATGCACTCAAAAGCACATAATTACAATAATGAAGCATTTATTTTAGTATAAATATTACACCTCTAGGTTTACTCTTCTCCTTAACATTACAGATGATGGAACAATGAAATAAGAGCATGGGACATGCTCACAAAGCTCCTTGGTATGCTTGGCACAGTAGCTTACTCTATTCTGACAGAGAAACTTAAAATGCTGCAGATTTGTAATTTTCTTCAGTACAATAAGAGATGCTACCTTTTAAATTAAAGCTAATAAATCTGACATTATGACATCAGGACCAGTTTGAATTCTCTTCATGTCAAATGACTTCTCACGCAAGGTCAGGTATGTGACAAATTCCCTCTACCCAAAATAAAACAAGCACAACTAATAGGCGAGTGTAATAGTGACAGTTCCCTTGCCTCTCAGTCAATGACACCTGGGACAGGCTTCATCTCTGCCTCCACCCCAACCAGGATGAAGCAAATATGGAAAAATGGATGGACATGACAACGTGAGGGAAACTGAAAAAACAACAATTACATTTGGACAACATTGTCACAACATGGTGTGTATTCAGAAGGCCATATGTCTTGAATTAGATGTGAATCCAAAATGAAAAGTGCTTTTTTAATGAAGGCCAATATATTTTTTTCCATTTCAAGGAATCTCTTGCATAAAGATTTTTTTTTTAAAAAGAGAGAGAAAAGAAAGAAAGACAGGGACGTTGGCACAGCTGATCCCCATTAAAAAAAATTACTTTCATAGTATTTCATCTGAAAAAAGGTGACAAGCAGCATTACAGTTTATGGCTATGTTGCAGCCCACATTTAAGTTATTGACTTGAAATACACTTGACATACAAGATGCATTTAATGGTATAAAGAAAAAGGAGAAAAAAAAGAAATCAGCTCCCCTCCTACTGCTGCTGCAGTGAACCATCAAGATTCTGACGAGTCACTACATTTTCTTCAGCTTTAAGGTCAGAATGATTTCAGCCCATCCAATGCTCGTGTCATATGCTCTCTAAGTGAGAAGTTACTCCGAGACCTGAGTCAATATTTTCTCTAGAGGCCTATCTCTGCACTAATCTGACAGCTGACAAAGCAGTCTAATTCTTATTGCCTTGGTCTTCCTGTTGCTCTATTCAACAGTTTAACCAATATGGTCCAGAAAATCCCCTACTGACAATCATGACATAGTGATTGTGTGGACAAAGAGTTAAAACACGATAAGCATGGTTCGTCTGCTGAGAACTAGCTTTAGAAGCAGGACACAGTTCATGGTGCAGAAGCTTTCACTCCCAGTTCTCCCAGTCTTCATCCAGCTGGCGAGAGACAAAATGAACGACTTAGTAAAAACGTCAACTTCGCATGTGAGCATTCAAACAGGTAATAAACACTAACCTCTCCGGTATCTTCTATCTTAGAGAGAGCCATTTGGACTTCCTCTTCTGTCATGTCAAGGTCGAAGTCTTTTTCCCAATCCTCGCTCACATCGGTGCTGGACCCTGTAAGACGACAACGGTGTGACAATTTGGAACTTTACGTCACCCCGGCCCTGCTGCTTTTAAGACTCAAACACAATAATTAGCATAAATGTTCACTAAAACAATTAAACTCCATGACCTTTCTTGCCATTGTTAGAGGGCGTTGACTTTCCGCTGTCAGAGTTCAGCTCAAACACTCTCAGGTCCTGTGGCCCCTCTTCCTTTGCATTCTCTGCTTGTTTAGAGGTGGAGTCTCGCCTCAGAACGGCATCAACAGCAACATCTGGTCGCGTTTCAGTTTTCGCTTGAGCTTTCTGCGGCAAGTCACTCTTTTCAGGCTTCTGCTCGTCTTGCGTCTTGTTCGCAGCATCCTCCAAGGTAGCTTCGTTCAGTTTATTGGCAAGCTCCGTGGTAGCGGGCGCTGGCAGAACTTCCACCTGCGTCGGAAGGCTCGCGCTGCTAGCAGAGAGGGTGGTGTCATGCTCTTCACTGGGAGACAGGGAGGGGCTCAGAAGAGTCGCCCCTGTGTGGGTTGTTAAGGTGCCGGGTGGATGGGTTGAGCTATCCGACTGGGGTGTTAAGCTGAGTTGAGATGATGATGTGGTGCCGAGGAAGTCATCTGAAAATACCAGCCAAAAATGAGAGGGGGGTGTATAAAGTAAGCAACGGGTTTCAATGTAAAGCAGACTCATTTCCAGCTGATGGTAGCATACCCTCCTCTTCTTCTTCCCAGCCCAGGGTCTCTGTGTGAGCACTCTGCTCAGCCCGCTGCTTCAGTGCCACTCTCCTCGCCTCCTCCTGGGTACGGCATTAAAACTTGGTGTTTGTTATTCTAAATAATCTTCACGCTCTTAGTGATCACATGGGGAAAGGAAGATTGATCTTGTACAAAAATTAATATTTTCCCATATCCAATTTTTCTATATCTACCTAATCTAATATTAAGAAAAAAACATATTTTGAATGACATCTAGAGTGGCAAGAAATGTTTGCCCTTTGGAATCAAATGGTTTTCTGCATTAATTTGCTATAAAATCACTGTAACACAACACTCTTCAGATGATAACACAACAGTCTTTATTGAACACACTCCTTAAACATTGACAGTTCTGGATGAAAAAGTAAGTGAACACTGAGTTAATAGCTACTCAAACTTACTACGTCAGCAGCGACTTCAATCAAGTACTTTCAGTAGGTCTGAGTCAGATGTGAACAGCGCCGTTCCTCTTAGATGTTCTCTATCTCAGAAGGGCTCTAGGACATTTGTACGATGACTGCTGAGAACAGTTCTGCTGAGGTCGTACCACAGCACCTCCGTCGGGTTATGGTCATTAAACTGGCACGTTTTCTTTTTATGAAGTCATTCTGTGGGGGATTTACTTCAGTGCTTGGGGGGTCATTGTCCTGCTGCATCAGTTACCTTCCACTTACTTTCATCTTCCACTAACTCTCAGCAACCCCAACATTATCCACCAGCATATTTTGGTAAATTTGGGAGTTAATTTATGCTTGATGATAGCCAGTGGTCCAGACCCCTAAAACTACAAAACAAATTTTACACACTTCACCGTCTGAATGATGTGCGCCCTATATTGTGTCACAAATAGGGTTAGAATTGTTACAATTCAACGTTTCGTTCATCTGTCCGAAAATAATTTAACCAGGTGATGTGGATTACCAAACCACTCTGACAAATTCAGGCACACAGTGTTTAACTGTTTGGTTTTGTGTGTGTGTGTGTGGTTGTTTGTTTTGGGAGAGTACTGACTTCTTTCATGGTTCTCTGCCATGGAAAGTCAACGACTCAATGACTTATGTGTGGTTGACTCATAGACAGAGATGTTTGCCAGTTCTGGGCATGTATTCAAGCTTTTAGCTGTTATTCACAGGTTCTTCTTTATGTCTCTAAGGATTCTGCATTGTGCCCTTGGAGTCATTCCAGCTCTGCGCACACGTCTGGGAGGACTCGCGACAGTAATAAATAGTCTCTTTTACTGTTTAGTGTCTATTTACTGATGGATGCCAAAACATTTTGAGATTACTTTGTCCCCTTCCCAGACTTATGCATATCAACTACTCTTCATCGTGTGTCTTCAGGGATCTCCTTTTTGCAACGCATGGCTCACATCAACAGATATTTCTTATGAACATCAATTTAAAATGATTTTTTTCCCCTTCTTCTAATTCAAAGTAGCTCTTAATGACATCTCCATTTCATTAATTAACTCCAGGTGTTTAAATTACTTTGCTTTCATTGAAGTAATTAGTCAGTGGGTTCACTTACATTTTCCTCCAACATTGAGTGCTCAAAAAAAAAAAAAAGTTTTATGTTATCAGCATTGTGTTTTCTGTTGTCATAACTTAGATGAAGATCAGATCACATTTTTAGGAAGATTAATGCAGAAAACCATTACACTCCAAAGCATTCACAGTTTTTTTTTTCTTGCTGCTATATAATGGAATAACAGAATCACTGCACAGTGTGAGAAAGATCGTAATAGAAATATAATTAGCCTATTAAAACATAATTAACTCCCTCATGAGATTCATTTGTTAGTATCGTGACGATCAAGACGCACAACAGAAACAAAAAGACTAATAATGGCAAGTCTGGAAATGCGCACTGTGTAGGAATCTGACCAATGTTAAAGTTTTTTAAGTACTTTTCAGTTAAATCATGTCCGTGCATCACAAATTACTGCAAAGCACAAACTACAGCTTCCATAATATTTTTACTGGTAAATGCATCTGTAAATCCCTCATTTACAGTGTTGTGATATAGTGACATATGATTAAACATTAAGATCTCAAATTTAAAAAATGAAAAACAGGTCATTAAATCACAATTTTTGGCTTTTTTGGGCTTAAATTAAAGCAGAACAAATCAGCATTATGACCATGACCTGTGCATTAAAAAACTGACCAGCAGATGGTGCTCCAGACAACTGAACTGATGGAAATGGATGTGACGTTTTAATATTTGGAGGGGAGAAAAAACTAATAATAATAATAAAAAAAAAGTACCCGTACCTGATCTAGCTGGAAGACTTTGTAGAAATACCTCTGCCAGAATTCTGAATGAGATACAGCAGCAGGCACCTTCATACACAAAAAGAATAACACAGGTCAAACTCATCTGATTCTCATTTACTGGTTCAAATAAAGGAGTTCCTGAACATGAAGTGTTGACCAAAACAACGATTATTACCATCTTGGTGTAAAGCGCTCGTATAGAGGGACTGTTGACCAAAAGCTCTGAGATTTCTCCTTTTTTATCATCCAGACTGAAACTGGACAGCCAGCTGTCAAACTGCTCTGGAGGACCTGCAAAACATAGACATAAATACCTAGAAAAACATCTTCAAATACAATTCCACTGATTAACACACCAAAATCTGCACCACAACATTTAGTCTTAAAATGCTGATTATACTTATTAATGTACACGGTATGTTTTATTTTCTTGTTTTTTTTTTTAATCATACCTTTCTAAATAAACTGGGCTTGGATGACAAAAGAACACAAGAGATTAATGTAAAAACCAAAGTTATTTAAAACACTGCATCTGCCTGCAGAACTTTACACCTCTTGATGTTTCAGGCTGTACAAACATCTACTACACTGTGGGTCTCACCATCAGGTTCGTTGCAGTATGTAGCAGGGTCAGCTTGCAAACTGTAGAGACGCGCCTACAGGGAAAATAAATATTTAGCAATTGGCTGTTTTATTTCTGCATGTACATATTTCTTGACTCTGACGCTTAAATTCACCCATGCAAATCTAAACAAAATCTCTTCTGAAAAGTTTAAATGTATTAACAGATCCCTCAGTATTTTCATCATCCAGTCAGTCAATTTAAAAAGGAGGAAACTTGCTGTTTTGCACATTGGTATCATCAAGCATGAGCAAAGGAAAGACTTGTCTGAGGAACTTAAAAAAACAAAGAGAGGGAGAGAATTATAGTTAAGTGTGTGTAACACCACGTAAAATTGTGCTCTTTATCACCCCTCTCTGGTTGACAAGTGTAATTTCTGTGCTGTGTGAGCCTCCCTGGAGCACAAAAACACATGTGCATTTGTTGACCAGCTGGAGAAGGAAGGACTGGAAAAGAAGCACTGGCTCTTCCATGACATACGTAGTGATAAAGCATGTTAGATAACTTCATCTTAGTGTCTGGCTAACTCCATTGAGCAAACATTGACTAGTGCTGTAAAATAAGTTGTACGCTTTGATTGGCAACTGGAAGGCGTGTCTTCCTGAGCGTGGATGTAGGTGATGCAGAGATGCTCAGGCTGTGGCACACTTGTCTTATGTGTTGAAGTATCGACTTTTTTTTTTTTGTTTTTTTTTGCATTCAGTTCAAAGTGAAAAGTTTTCTTTCACCTGCAAACACACTTTCTCAAACAAAGCTTTTGAAAGAGGGACATACTACAATGTCTTTATTTAACACCACACCATGAAGGTGTAGCGTTTTTGGTCCTTCCTGTTAATGTAGGGGCCAGTTTGTGGCCACAAAACCAACTAGGTGCTCCTGTAACAGGGGTGGATCCTCATGTCAAGGGGGGTATCCTCATCTCACTTGTTATGATCTGGAAATTACAGCGTGGAGAATACCTAGTGGTAGATGTAGGAGTCTCTCTATATATAAAGATGGCTTGTTGACAGTGATTGCTGCTTCAAGTTTGATTTGTTTTAATAGTGAATCTGTTTAGTTGAGTCAACAATCAAAAGAAAAGTCATTTTTATGTGTTAAACAGGAAATAAATAATATTAGCATTGCAGTGAAGTTGTTTCAGAGATAATTTTGTGTTTTTTCCCCATGGAAAGGTACCATTTGCATTTTCCTTTCCTTTTTTATTCATGTAAATTAGCTACCAACTTTGCTCTAACTAGCTATACTTTGCAACCAGTTTTTGAGACATTGCAACTGAATTATCTAACAAGGTGTTTTACTGTGACTTAAAAATATGTTCTTGTTCCACTATATATTGCTTTGTTTTTTTCCCCCATTTACATTTACAGTGAAACTACTGGAGGAATTAGGCCAAGGTGTGTGTGAGACTAACAGAGTATGCAGAATTAAAGCAAGCCATCTGTTAAACATGTTGGAGACGTACATAATTTTAGACTGTGAGAGAAAGCTGGAGTACCCAGAGAAAGATAATGCAAGCATGGGAGCAACACGCAAACCTCATACAGCAGGACCACTGCTGAAAATCAAATCAGAAATCGACTGTAACACAACAATGCTAATCACCAAGCCACTGTAAACAGGAAGAAAAACACCAGTAACGTTCCTTGAGAAGCAATTATCTTATCCCAGCTGTTTAAGTATGGTGATAAGGTATGTCATGATTTGTTCTAGTTTTGTAGCCACAGGACAAAAATTACATCTCACTTTGAATTAATCCTGCCAAGATGGTTCTATAAGACCTTGAATAACAGGATGTACCTTGTTTTCTACACACGCTACTTATGCATTTTGGCTTTGGTTTTAATCCAATAAACAACAAAAATGTAATATGTTGTGTGGTTCAACAGAGGTGGTGTTTTGTTAGAGCCCTATATCCTGATATCTGAGAAATTATAGAGGGTTTTTTTTTTCTTGCATGGCTGTTAACCAAGTGCAGTTTTTTGGGTTTTTTTTGTTCACTGGTCACACAAACGGGTCAGTCTCAAGTTGGTATTTAAACCATTTAGTACACACCTTAGAACTATCGTAGAGCTCTGTGGTTCCTGCTGGCGTAGCCACCAATGTGATTACATCACAATCAATGGTTTTGTCAGGGGGTGGAGCAAGTGTGTCTGTTATCACCCCTAAGAAACTAGACAGACCCTTCTTCACTTTTTCTGTTGTCTCCGAAGACCCTTCCACCTGGAAAACAATGCATAAATACAAAGTGGCTTAATGAACACAGATTACATATAACCAGGTATTTGAGAGATATATATGCAACAACAGACTCTAACTTACAGCAAGTTTGTTTCTGACAGCAGTGGCTGTAGCGACAATTGAGCAGGCTGTGTCATGCTGCACTACAGTGGAAAACTCAGTCAGGTCTCGCTTTATAAATTCTAAGGCCTCAGATGACTGCAAGGTAGAAAATCAAATGAAAAAGTTCAAATTCCATATACAGTGCTATCTGAAGTAGGTAAATATTCTTTCAGACAACAAGTGTCACAAGAATTAATACATGGGTTTCAACTGGATGAAACATTCCAGAGACATGACTAATTCTTTTTCCCATGCTACTGGAAAGTAAGGAGGTAATGTACTTGTTTGTAATTACAAAGGAGATGCTTAATTATGATGAACATCAAATGGAAAAGGGGTAGCACGTATGTGTAAAAACACAGGTCCCTTTTGATATGCAAGAAAGAAGGACAAACCAATAGAATACAAAATTGTATGGAGATATTTTTGCTTTGACTGGCACCATGAAACACTTAGGACTTTTCTAAATAGCTCAAAAACAACTTTCTGTATCAGTTCAAACAGTTGAGATGTTAAAGTGAAACACCTCAAACTAAATTTATGAAAAGCTTTGGGTTCTAACAATTATTTATTTCATGAATCTTGGTACTGAAACAATCATGTACGGTATTTGTAGTGGTTTAGGGGCAGGCACATTGTTTCACATATCTCATAAAAGCATTGAGCATAAGGAAACTTCACCAATCTTTTTTCAGAATTAATCATTGATGTTTTCATCAATCTGTCCATTTAACTGAGAGCTGAGCTGTTCTTTATCCCATTATCTCATGTGGTTCAATCAATGCTGAATAACCAGTTTGTTTTGCTGGAGGCTACAAAGTATGACAACACAAATAGAGACTAGCAGATCGTCTAAAAAGCTCTCTCTTTATACGATCAATGTTGCTATTGTCAACCAAAACACTGCAGGGGGTTCTTAAAATCATGACAGGACATATAATTTAAATAAAATGGACACTTTTTTTGTGCATCACCTTTTCTTTGACGGCCTGGAAACTCTGCTGAAACCAGCCTCCCCACCAGCCTTCTCTGTCATCAACACACAGGAGAGCGTTAGGTGTTGTCCACAGATAAAACCAGCACAGAACAAATGAACAGGGAGTGTACACCACAGCTATTTCTTTACAGATACGTATAAACTCGCGTTTGCTGACACTGTCAACGTTTGTAGCTTTCAAACACACCCGACCAAAAATAACTGGCTAGCCAACGCCAGCTAGAAGACGTTAAACGAGAAAGACAAAACAAATAGAAGAACAATTCAGAGAAGTCACCAGTGTTACTTTAAAAACGTAACATAAATACTATATGTAAAACCAGCGAACGTACATATAATGACTGCAGCGACTGTGAGATTTAAACAGCTTTAAGGTAAAGCTAACTAGGCTAAGCTAACGTTAGCAATGCTGTGTTTTCGTAAACAAACGCACTTCCTGGACTGATTTTGGCTTCTGTAAACCGCAGCAACTGCCGCAAAATTACCAGCCAAACCCTCACTTCACACACAAAACATTTAGAAATGCGGTATCAATTGCAAGTCCTCGATCTTTGTATCGTTAAAACGAAAAAGGAAAACTAATTTGCGACTTCACTCTCACCCTTCAGCCATCTTCAGACGATGACATCATCAGTCTTCTCTGAACTCTGACCCCACCACAGCGTGGATTTAACAAAAACAAAACAAAGCATATGTCACGTTTCTTGGTTATGACTTTAGATAAAAGGTAAACCTAATTTTATCTTATTACCATTTCATATCTGGAACATTGTATAGTTGTGCAGGACTAGGTTTTATGCATTTGGTAATTTTTAATTAATTTAATTGTTTAATTAATTTTTCACAGGTTTGTTGTACAATCATCCTTTGTGGAAATTCTTGGCAGTTTAACTGTGGTTTTCACATTTATAATATCGATACTGGAATACTGAACAAATTTAAGATTTATATTGCTATATAAATTTTAGACATATCCTCCAGCCCCAAATCCAGAGCATAACTGATATGTCCATCAAAATGAGGGCAAATTCAAAGCTTCCATGACAGATAATTACAGTTTAATTATACGAAAATTGTTGTTGTTGTTTTTTATTACTAATAACTATAACTAATCTAACATTTAAGGTGCATGTAAAGCAAAACAAATGCAGAAATGTCAAATCTTTCTTTCCTGAGCCATGATGTTGACTAATCAGCCTGATGGTGCTTCCAGCTTGAATCCCCTCATCAGTCTCCTCCTCTCAGTACATCTGTGGCCATGCTGGTGAGAGTGTGCTTATGTTATATGCACACCGCATTGCACATGTCTGTTGACCCCGACCAGCTGTGCTTTACCCTCATCAGTATTCTGGATGATGGGGTGGGGGTTAAGGCCTTTCTGAGAACAAATTGAAAAAGAACAGGCAACAAGCCTCTGGAAGTGTGTTTTCTTTTAATAGAAGCTCTTTTTTTCCAGACGCTGCTCAATGTGTGCGTATGTCCTTCAATATGTCTCCTCGTCCAGCCCCTCAATCCTGTTAATTGGGCCTTTCAGTCCTCTAATTAACTCTGTCAGTGTAAGTTGGGCTGAACCAAACTGGGCCTCTATTGATCAATATCTGAAGCAGTTAACTTATCCATCTGTCGACATGGGCAAGGGCATTAAATGGACAAAAGAAGAATGTGTAATATTATGTCTCCATATTTTGTCTAGTTAAGGGGTTTTCTTTCTTTCTTTTGAATGTGAGCTTAGGAGGCAATCAAGAAAAATATAATTTGTATGCTGTAGTACGCAGTGGGAGTTGTGGGAAAATAGTAACGTGTACAGATAAGCAAGTGTCTTCTGTTAGAGCTGACCATATTCATCCTATCATTATAGTTTTCACAGAATACTAAAATACCAGTATCAAAAGTAGAAAATAAATCAAAGTATGGTTTGGGAATCAGACTGATGAAATTAACATATACACTTTTTTCCTCTCAGAAAAAGAAAATATTACTCAACAGTGAAAAAATTATTAAAGTTACTAATAAAAAAATGTAAAACTGTAAAACTCATGTATCCAAAAGAATATTTTAACATCTTAACACTCATGAATTTACAAATATAGTATGTGAGTTATTGTTCCACCCTGTCTAAAGTATTTCTCTGTATTTATTTTGAGGTCGTTGTACACAGGATCATGACTGAAACTAGTCCTGCCACTGCTGGTTAGCGTATGCTAACGACAGCTGTGATGACAGCAGCAGCTGTCCATAATGGTACACAGAGGACATGCCTATATTGTATGATTTAAGAAGCATATCCATTACACACCACAGTCATCACACCTCCGCACTCACATGCATTCTCCAGACCACTGATGCCACATTGTGGGTTAACACCATCTGGTGCCGATCAGGAAACACCAGCTTTGCACAAGTCAGTGTCTCTAATTATCTATCTAGAGCAAAGGGAGGCCGATCCCCACTAATCTCCACAATGTGCTCTGCTTCCCATTCCCACCTGTGCCCCAATAAAGGGGGGCTTCTGGGAGGACCAGGGTCTCTGTGTCAGGGGACCAGGGACCAGGTGACGCAGCAGTGTTGGTCCCCACGACAGAAGCTCCACTGGTTGGTTTGGCTGGCAGCTGCCTCCCCCCACTGAGACATCCCACAGCTGACAATCCCCCAGCACTGACAGGAGCCTTTTCAGTGTCAATAGCCTCATATATTAGAACTAACCGCCTTTGTGGTAAGCGAGGGTGTCAGGCCTTTTTGGCCGACAGCGCTTGTTACCATGATGAAATGTAGATTGAATGGAGGAGGTCTGTGTCCCAGGCACGAGAGCTTGGACTCCCCCTGCCTTTGTGTCCCACACATGGCTATTGTTCAAACCTATTCACTGCTCTCATGAAGAGGAGGTGGGGCAAGTGGGAAGTGGGTGAGAATGAGTTACATCTCTTCATTTCTCCCCTGATCTCCAACTCATCTGTCAGCCGTGGGAGGATAAGCATGTATTTTACACGCTTGATTTGTTGCTAAGTGAGGGCCAGCCATTGCTGAGTTGTTTGACTAAACCATGTTCATGGCAATCAGTGTGTATTGTGTGCACATAGTTATTTTCATGGTTTATTTGAATAATTATTTTTATAAATCAGTTGAAATTTGACTTGCATCATTAATACAACAAAAACTGATTACAAGGTTGTGGTGATATTGTGTGGAGATATTAATGAAAGAAATGGGACCCTGTGTTGTTGGCTTTCTTTTGAATGACCATATTTTGTCCTCTGCTTAAATTTTGCCCTTTGTGCGCCTATGTCCATGATCATATGAGACAGTGACAAATGACTGGCCTCGAGCTGAGGACATGGCTGCGTCCCTCGCCTACATCAGACAAAAGTGACGCGCCTTCCTGGCGCCTGTGTCGTCCTTTCATCTCCTACACCCTGTTGAGGTGAAGATGGATGGTCCCTTGGCACATTCTGCTGTTTTGTCCCACCCTCCTGTCTCTTTTTAGCTCTTTTGAGATTGGTCTGTCCAAAACTGGTTAGCAATGAATGACACCTTCTCCTAAATCTATCAATTATTCTTTTCCAAAAACAAAAAAAAAGAGAATATATTTTTTTAAGATGTTAGTGTTTTGCTCCTTTCCGGCTGTCGCCTTATGTGCATGTGTTTACAAGCCTTGTTAAATGACATTTCCCTTATAGAAAAATGTTACAGACAAACTAAATCTGACATGTTCTTTCATGAAAATAAAAAAGAAAACAATATTTTTTAAAACACATTTTTTTATTTATTAAAAATAGAAATCCTGCACAATATGATACATCTGTTCCCATTTTCCAAAATGTTCCATTAACACAGATATCCGATAAATTACAAACTTTGCCACTCTCATAAATCTCCAGGGCATTTAGAATAATGTCATATAAACAAAGCAGAAACAGAAGAGACAGCTGATAACAAATAGCAACAGTCTGTATGTACAGTATTTACAAACTCTGGCACCAGCCAGCACGTCATCAGTAGGACCATCTATAAAGGGTTTGGTTCATTGCAGTCCAAACAGTTGTCACTTTTCCTGCTCACTTGTTCATAGAAAGGTTGTGCAAGGTGGACGTCGTGGTGGGCAGAGGCTGGCACAGTGTGCATGGGCAGGGCATTCCAGGGAAATGTCTGTATGAGCTGCTCAGATGAAGTGGGTCCTTCAAAAGGCCTGGGACTGGAGTATGAAACCCCAGGAAGCTGGCTGATGGAGGGGAGTGGGGAGCTGGAGCTGAAGAGGGAGAAGAAGAGTGATGCTGGAGAGCTGTAGAAGTGCTCCCTACCAGAGGATGCAGGGACTGGGTCAGAGGATGCAGAGGGAGGTGGGCAGAAGTGGTCGCAGGGGTTATTGTGGGATGGGCAGCAGAGCGGCTCTGTGCAGCTGCGCTGCTGCCATAAACATCCCCAACCAGTTTCTTCATTTCCTCCAGAGAGCTGGACAGCATGAGGATGTAGTTACGAGCTAAAAGCAATGTGGAGATCTTTGACAACTTGCGAACAGAAGGTCCATGAGCGTATGGCATAACCTCCCTCAGGCCGTCCATTGCCTGGTTCAGGTCATGCATCCTTTTCCTTTCCCGACTGTTGACTTTTAGCCTCAAGTCTTGCATCTCTTCCTTGGTGAGCTCAGACCTGCTTTTGGTCTTCCCGTCCCCGCTGCAGCGCTCCATTCTGCCTTGGCTGACCTTGCTGTCTGCTCTGTCCTCCTGACAGTATTTATGGAACATCTTGTTGGAGAAGAAACTCCCAGCAGAGTCGTCGACCACCAGGTCTGGAGATGAGGAGCGGCTGCATGTGGAACCAGCGTCAGAATCCATTTTAGATGAAATAGCAGTAGGAATTAAAATATATATCTATATTTGAATATATATATAGATCAATATACAACTTTTAAACAGACAGGGCTTAAGTTTAAATGCTATGGAGGCCTTGTCGTTTGTTTGAGCTTTCTAGAGAACCCACAGAGTCCGTGCCTTTCAGTCTGATGATCCGTCTGTGCACCGGCATGAGAGTCTAAACTGTCATCCCATGGGCCCGCTGGGGTGTATTTATATCGCTACACCACAAAGGGAACAATAAGCTGCATAATGAGACACTTAGGGCCACAGCCAATTGCAGAAAGGACACACTTTCACCCCCCTCACCCTCTCACTCCTCCTTCCTGAAGCCCCCTCTTCACCTTCCCACACCCACTTTAACTCACTCTATGCTGATGAATCCCCGACACATTAACCGAAACATGGTATGTCTTCATGGTGTGTTGAGCTGTAAATGTTGGCAGTAACTGCTCAACACGATGTTTGATAAAACTTTCACCAAAGACTACTGGTATGTAGTTGATGATAAAGCTTTTTTTTTTTTATGTTATTCTGACTTTAAATAAATTGAAAGTGATCGTGTTCATCACTCAGTTCAACAGGCCACTGTTTATATTATGTTCTTCCATGACACCAGAGAGATGCTGCCTTCAAGGTCTTATTTACATATGGTATCTATGAGACACTTCGGAGAAAGGCACGAGGCACCATATGAGGTGTTTAAACATGTAAAGAGCAGTGTTAATGGCAGACTAGATACAATTCAACCAGGAGCTTAAGACAAAAGGGGTCAGATATATTTGACTCAGCTCCCCAAACAGTCTGTGAAATTCACATCACTGTCACTGGAAGGGGGTCCCTCAGTTGAGGAGGAGGTAGTTAAAAAGATACTAAAGAAGAGGGAACAGCATTGTTGTCTCCAAATGCAACCATAAAGCTTCTTTCATAAACTCTTTCTTATTTTTACAGTACTTTTTTTCACATGGGGGACACTTTGGAAAAATTTATTATGTTGCATCTTTTTTTTTTGTAAGATAGAGAGATTTCTGATCTATAAATCCCTTTAAAGCTTTATCTCCAACATATATCTGTTGATCTTGTGGTACAAGCTTCTCTGGATCTTTATAATGTTCAGTGGCTGGATGTCACAGCTCAAGAACTTCCTGCCTCCTGCGTGCCAAGTAAATCCTCTAGTGAGGCGGCACAACAGTACTAGGACATGCATAAACATACGCATAATGCATTTCAATATATTTTTGAGCAGCAAAAGAGACTTGGCAAAAAAAGAGAGAAAGAAAGAAATCATTGGATTGATGTATTGTGCTGAAGTACAGCTACTGCAGAGCTTTCATCCAAAATGTTACAGTATATGCCTTAAATTGCAGAAAGTCTTTGTGACTGGAATGCATTGAATTGATGTACCAGCTCATCCAAGAAAATGTTTTTCTTTACTTTGTGTAGAACACAGTTGGACACCCTGGTTTAAATTTACTTGACACTAGAGAATTCATTTCCACCAGTGTGGGTGTCTTTGTCATAGCTCTTTGTGCAGCTACAATTGTGCTAAAACTCGTCTTACAGTTTAATCTCAGCCTATTTAAAGATGAAATTTCCTGTAAATAATAGGAAACAAACTATGTACTCCTCCAAACACACTTATCAAAAAGACTTTAAGTTCAATTCTACAGTGGTTGGAAAAAAAGCTAAAAAAAAACAACAACCAAACAAAACAAAAAGGCATTTGACAAAACATAAAAAACAGACCAAAAAAATGTTGTTTTTACTATCTAGGTGTGATATGACTGTGTTACCTTCCAGGTCACTTCAATATTTGATTTTGTTTTTCGATTTATTCATTCATTCTAATGTTGCTCTGAAAAATATTACATTTAAAAATTATGCATACCAGACTCATTATTGCTTCGTTATTGCATATTATTGCTTCTCCTAGCTGCTGTGGGACTGAAAAATGGAGAAGATATATGAAATTTGTTTCAACAGACAATGATGGAATTATTCTTACATGCCAGTCAGTGCTGAGAAAGATTATCATCTAAAAGCAGAAACAGCTGACCCTTCATGTGATCAGTCAAGGGAGCACAGCCAACCAAATGTGACAATGCAGTACTTGTTACTAATGCTAAAAGATAGTCTACAATGTTGCTTTAATGCAAAAACAAACAAAAAAAAAACTTGAACACACTTATGGACTTGATGGTCATTATATCTTCTATCTTGTCTCTAAGATTGTAAAGACTTTCTTTTAACTTGTCTGGAATCTGATGATGTACAGTAGCATAATAACTCATCTTTATCCTCATAAAGGTCAAAGAACTCTGGTGTCCAATTGCTGACATATAGTTTTTTACTGCACAGGTTTTGCACCGCCATGATTCTCAGCGTTTGAATCCAATGAAAATATGAAATGTGCGCTTTTCTTTTGTCACTTTGGAGTCGTACAATAGGATAACCACTGGTGGCCTTGCAGTTTGCTAACAGTCTGCAGTCTGCTATATGATGATGATAAGAGCCTTTGTTGTTTTTTGTTAGTTTTTTTTAAATTCCATTTGATCAAAGGAAAATCCTTGAAAGTATATTCTGCCATGACGATCTCATGACAGAATAGCGACAGTAATAATCAGCCCAAAGCTTTGCTTTATCACAAAAAGACAATATATGCGTGTATATATCTGTGTGTGTGTGTATGTCCCATGATTATATTTTCCATAGACATCTTTCTTTGTTTATGATATATATGTTGTTACATGATGACATTATTCCTCTGTAACTTCTACCTGCAGGTGCAGGTTAATCTTTAAACATTACATAATCTTGATTTGGTTGCCTTTAAAGAGGTGGAAGGATGTGCATGTTTATCGGCTTTCATGTAAGAGGCCAGGTTATTGCGACCCATTAAACACAAGGTTTCCTTGCTTTGCACTCATAAGTATTTTCTCACTTATGTGTGTTGCTTTCATTCATTCATGAATGGTGATGTTAGGAGCTTACAGCACACACTTAGGTTTGAATGAGAATTCTGGTTTGGGTTCAAATATTCCAAAAGTCAGGTTCGTGTCAGAATAATACCACACCTGGTTTGGGTTTGTACATTTCAGGATTTGTGGATTTCATGTGATTACAATTACATGAAGTTCCCCCTATGCAAAACCAAAGCTCAGACATTTTAATCCAGAGTTTTAACACTTTTTTAGATTGTGAATTTTCTAGCTTTCATTTACCCACAAGTACAAGAAAAGTAAAATGAATCACTTCTCTAATTTCTAAATTTTAAAATGCAGACTTGGTTGTTCTTGAATGGGGAATTTCACACCGGTTTGCTCATTGCTGTCTGTGTGATCTAAACCCTAAAGTCCTCTTAAACACATCCCACTCACAGACACCAACAGAAAAGTTGGGAGTGGGATCAAGAGGGTCCTCAGGACTCCACCCCAGAGCTCCATCAGGGGGCCCGGCAGGGTGCTTTGGCTGAGCCAAAATTCAATGATATTATAATTGGGGAAACCTTGAGAGCCAACATGAGTCATTTATTTGGAGCATATGGATTTTTCTATCGTTAGGCGCAGAGCCAACATGGCTGCAGGACTCTCATCTTCTAATTGGGTCAGGTCCTAATTAACTATGTTGGACACAATGGTCTGGACTTCTTTCTTTTCAAGCCTTTCAGACCTTTTACTGGCTGGCTCTCCGCCAGAGATTTCACACTTCAAAGAAAAGAAAAAACGATCCAAATGTGTCTTTGCTAAATAAATTGTAAGTTGAAGGAAATCTCAAAGGCTGCTGATTGACTGTACATGAAGTTAGATTAAAAAGATTGTCATTCATACAAAATGAATAATTATATATAAAAACAGAGAAAACAGCTCAGGGGAGTGGTTGTTTTTTTTTTTTTTTTGTTACAATTAAATCAATAAGAGCATATACATGGGTTGTTAGGGACTCTAGCTGAATAATGGAGTGCAATCAGTCCTTCTCTCACTCCATTATTATATTCTGAGCCTCAATAATCCTTTTCTCCTGATAATTCTTATTCTTATTCATGTGTTTACAGAAGCAACAGGCCACACAAGGATCTCTAAGCTTTGCATTTTGCAAATGAAAGTATAGCCACCCTCTATGTTTCCAAATAATCCTTCAATTTTTAACCCTGCATTAGAGTGTTTGACTTTCTTCTCTAGATGCCACCTTTCAGGACCCTTCATCTATCTCTGGGCTCTGAGAGAGACCTTTTTCAGGCTTTAGAGACCCACATTCTGCTGTCTCACGGAGTGCGCTCCAGTGAAAGCGCTCAGGTGACCATAAAATGAGGGCATTATCACAGGCATATGCTTGTAGTGACAGAGGATCAGGCAAGATTAGGGCCTTTCGTGGTTCAATAAAGAGATAAGCTGAAGAGCAAACCTGTGCTGTGTACCATAAGGCCTCTTTCACTCTCTTCTGTACACACACCAAGCTTTAATCTTAGCATGTGGCCCTAAGCAAAGCCTGTACATTACAAACAAAATCCTTTGGATTCCACACTTTTTCCCCAATGTCGTTTGCATATCAAGTTTCTGAGATCATAACAGATGCTCATATGTGGAATTGTTTGGTTTTATCTACAGATTTATGTCTCCCTCTGAGTACCAAGGTCTGGGGGTGAGAGGTATAAAATGTTTCACAAAGTGTCTGAACAAGTGTTTCTGAGAACAAGGGGTGGTGCCCTTTGTTATCACTGCTGGGACAAACTGCTCAGTGATTTATTCATTTACACTGCCTGAAACAATTGCATTATCTCGGCCACAACAAAAAGACACAAAGGAGGTAAGAAAAACCCCTAGGATGTTTATGAGTCACTAAAGACTCCAATAACTTTCCCCTTCATTTTTAAGGGGCCATGGAGGATTGCATGCTGTGGAAGGCTGCAGGGCGAGGGGAGTCAGGAGGCGTCCAGGCGCAGGGAGAGATGCTGATTATGGGTGGGATGAAAAGAGTCAAGGCCCTCTCCTCTGGAACTGAATGGAGCTCGGTCAGCAGGCTATCCCATACACCGACCTGCTCCATGCTGCTAAAACTTCATAAATTACCCCACAATTACCCTGGAGGAGGGGGGGTGGTCAAAAAAAAAGAGAGAGTGAAAGGGGACAGAGGAGAACCGGTTGCCAAGCAGACCGTCATCAGGAGGTAGAGGAACCATCTCCAGATGTTGGCCTTCAGGTCGTTGGGACCCAGATGATAGCAGCTTCCAGTGAACTATCACCAACTAATGAGGAATATTCAATTTTCTTAGGTGATATACTACGTTTGATAGAGGAAATAACTGCAGTTTTTTATTGTTCAGTACCTGAGTCAATAAGCTTCAGCTCATTTTAGATAGATATTGCTGCAAAGCTGGCATCACTGTTGATCCTAACTGCGACAAGAAAATACTGCTGCAGTATTTTATCATGTTTTCCTTTGTCTAGCCAAGTACATTTAAATATCAAAGGCTAATAAACAAGTTTAAAAACCAGAACGTAAGCTAAACATCAGAGGCAGTGAATGTAAACGGGGAGTAAAAGTGAAAGTGAAATCTAAACAAAATATAGTGTCCAGACACGAAAACCCTCCTCACTTGGATGACCAACCCACTCAATGCTCTTAAAACAGACTTTGGACCTTCTTAAAACTGAAAATATCTCTTTGAGAACATGAATAAACAGATTACATTACATGACAGTTTTATGCATGTTTACATGGCTAGAATTTGAATGCTGCTGGTAAGATATTTATGTAATAAATTAAACTCAAAACTTGTCAATATCAAGTGTATTCATCAGAAAATGCATCACTACTGCTGTCTAGCTTACCCCTCTACAGCACAGTGTTGCCCTTGAGCAATACAAAGTTCTATCAAGCATTTAAGCAAATTCAGTTTTTCTTTTTATGGCCTCAGAGCAACGCTGTGCTATAAGGGGTACTTATTTATGGACGGCTTTATAACTGTTTTTGAATCATTTGAATGTATTTGTGCAGAAAACTACTGTATATGCAACTGTATTTTAACCCTACTGAATTAAGACATTGTGGCAGAAAAATGGACGATTGATTATTCAATGGGAGGACAGAGCAGGAAATCTCATGTGAGAGTGATATGTAATTTCTACCTTTCACAGCACAAAACGATGACTGGTCAAGCATTTTTCATTTATTTCTTTTATGATTTTTTGACATTTTTTGAAAGATTTTCTGATGTTCTTATTACAGTTGTCTTCTGATCTATTAATTATTAAATGCCCTCGTTTTCAGTAAATTCTGTTGAATAATTTTACGTGTCAAAATGTGTGCAGTAGGGGGTTAAAGACAAGACATCTGAAAGGTTTAGAGTCGCTTGTAGTTACTCGTCAGGGCTGTGAAACTGAAATAAAAACTCTTACACCTTCAGCATTGTGTCATTGAAGCAAAGTGAATCATATTCCTGAATGTGAATGTTTTATTCACTGAGAAACAACGCTGAAGAATACAAAAATTATCATTGTTGCATCTATTTCCACTAAACCAAAAAGACTGATATTAAACAGAAGTGTCTTTGAGGATATTTTGTGGTAGAACCCTGCTACCAGTCTGTATATATACACACTTTAACCTATTAAGTGTATCTGGTAAGTATTGTGTTGGTCACACTTTTGAACAGTTGGCAGCTCTTTAGTGTGTGGGAGGGGGGTGGGATGGTGGGGGCTTTGTGTCAGTGATCTGCTGACTTCTGCTGCTCCTCTCCCCCTCCCTGTCTCCTTTCTTTCACCAGTCGCTGTGTT
>JBAMYA010000015.1:13110621-13132476 GCA_037176975.1 Arrhamphus sclerolepis | reverse complement strand
TTAATAAGTACAAATCAAGAGTAATAAAGTAGGACAGGAGTAGAGGAAAATGTCAAC
The DNA here is from genome assembly GCA_037176975.1 of Arrhamphus sclerolepis. Lineage (NCBI taxonomy): Eukaryota > Metazoa > Chordata > Actinopteri > Beloniformes > Hemiramphidae > Arrhamphus > Arrhamphus sclerolepis. The sequence continues at coordinate 13,132,419 of JBAMYA010000015.1, read as the reverse complement.
ATGGATGGAAACCTAGCTGTGCTCCTACTGGATAAGTAAATTATGTTCATATATTTCTCTTGCTTTATGTCTGGTGATATTAGTTTGAAGTTATTGATTTGCCCAATCAGTTGATGATGATTCACTTATTATGATAACTGCTGTACTCATTATTATTTCTTTTTTTTTTTGGATTTTTGGACAAGAGTGGCCTTCATTGAAAGTGAAGAGTGAGTCTGGAAACAGGAATGAGAGAGGGGGGACAATATGCAGCAATGGCTCAGAGGCTGGGAGTTGTACCTAGACCAGCTGCTAAGAGGGTGTATAGATTTTACTAAACTTTAAATGGGACGCGTGGTTATCCAGTGGAGCCACCTGGCACAACCTAGTCATTATTCTTATTGACTGAATTAACTGCAATGATTTCACTTGTGTGATGTGGAGGGAAAGCATCGTAATTCTCCATCATAACTGATTCAGGAATCAACATTAACCCTCCTCCCCCTCCCTCCCCACCCCCCAGCATACTTACTCTGTGTTTATATTCAGACTTGATATGGACGAGCGGTGGATGAACCATTGGTGTTGTGAAGACGGGAACAGCTCTGAATCATAATAATGAACTTGAGACTTTAAGGGGCACTTTATGTCACACATGCTGACAAAATGAAAAAAAAAAAAAAAAAAAAAAAAAGACATCCCAACAGTGATTGGCTTAAGCCATGGACTACAAGGAAAAAAATAAAAAAAGACTTAAGTTTTATTAAAAAATAAACAATAATGTGTCATTACATGGCAGGAGCTAAAGCAACACCATGTAAGGTCGTTGCTTCAGCTCTTTAGCACCCCCACTAGCTGAGAAGCACCACTCTAAATAACATTAGACAACATTTTGATGTATTTAGATATGTTTTGTGAATTTGTGGCACATGTCTTTACTTGAGTATAATTAAACATTTGCAGCACATGCTTCACTAAAGTGAAAATGGTTTCTCCATTGGCTGAGGTTTTGACTTTACTTTGCACTGAGCTCTGTTGGCAACTATATGTCATACCGAGACTTGGGATATTTCACTTCAGACAATGAAGCCAGTCTGAAAGAGACGGATGAAAAAAGGAGGAGGAGATCCTCTTTGTTCTGGAAATGAACATTTATATTTCTTAGCTTTAAAATGACATTCACAGCTCGTCTTTGTTAAAGATGTACTGGCTCCTGAAAATACCACCACATATTGTTGTGAAGTCAAAATTGAGAACCCCAGACTTTCTGTCTTTTTTGTTTCTTTCTCTGTCTCCCTTTTCTATTCCACATCACTCTCTTTATTTGTCACTGCCTTGTTTGTTCTAGCTCTCTTGATTCTTTCAAAGAAAATTGTTTTGACAAAAGCAGAAAGCTAAAGCAAGCTGGAACATTTTCCTTTCAACTCCCAAAGCTTGACTGAGTGTAGCAAAATTACCTTTTTGAAATATGATCAATTTATATCATTTGCATTTGCTTTCTTTATTTCTTTTGCATATGCAAATCAGCGTGTGCGGTGGGGGAGTGGGGCAAAAAAAACAAAAAAAAAAATTGCATATACTTTTTTTGTAGTGGCAAATAAAAATGCTTCTTTAAAAAGTTGATACTAAAAAGTGAAGGAGCAGTGCCCGGGACCTTTTCAGTTGGCAGAAGAAATATGAAGCTGGAAGGGTTCTGATAAACAGATAAATGAAGCCATCTGGGCTGCCTGAGAGGGTAAAAAATAAGGACAGAAGTAAATGGCCCTCTTGCCCTCAGCAATTAGCTGAAGTATTTCCTGAGATGAATTGAGCAGGTCCCAAGTTCTTTTTCTGTTTTCCTATGCTGGTATACAACTCATAGTTGAAAACGGCCCAAAATGAAGTTGGGTCGCCTCAGAATAGTATTCCCTTTAGCACTGCATATTTTAAATACCATTTGTGAATCCAGCTTCATATTGTAGTGTTTCTGTTTTTCCAAAGTAATCGCTTTGTGTCAGATAATGATGAATCTTGATACAATACCTCTGCCATTTGGCGACACAAATATCCTGAAATGCTCTTTTGAAGGAAAAATTTTCAACTTACAGTCTTTCCATGAAAATCATTAATTATAACATTAACATCATTATAACATTTTTTTTCAACAAACTTGTTCAGGAAGTAGGAATCCTCTACCTAACTTTCTTCAAATGTTCATTTTTATGTCAGTGTTTGGAAAACAGCAGGTTTCAAACAGCTTAATGACAAGCAAAGGGTTTGTCAATGTAGACAAGTAATGTCATAGCAACATGAACAAACAAGACTACACAAGAGCTGTGTCCCAATCCAGCGGCCGCATCCTTCGAAGGACCCGCCCTTCGTAGTCTACGAAGGCCACGTCCTCCGAAGGCCGGGTAGACCGGAAGTCAGCAGATGTGAATTGGGACGGTCTAGCTTTCAGATTTACCCCCGCCCTTACCTCGGTGTACGTCCTGTTGCCTAGCAACCGTGACAGCGCTGAAACGAAGAGACAATTGAGATTGAAATTTTGTTAGGTTTAGTTAAGATTTTGTTTTTTTAAATTACTGTTCTATAACTGTTCTGTTTTCCCAGCTTAATGAAAGCTTAATAAAAGCAGCAATAGTTGAAGAACTACTTTCTGACAAAATAAAATACAAAAAATGTCTCCACAAATGAAAAAAGCCTATCACCATAACCTCTTCAGGCTTTTGATTTTTGCGTACGCAGCTCCGTCCCAGCTACTATAGACTCTTCCGGTATACTGCAATGCATATATATATATGCATTGCATATATATATATATATATGCAATGCATCTCGGGATAGGGCGGGCTGAGAAGGATACACCGGACCCGTCTTTCAAATCAGGGAAAAGAAGGACACATTTGAAGGAGGGACAGCCTTCGGCGCGTCGCTGTGACGTATTCGGCCTTCGAAGGATGCGGCTGCTGGATTGGGACACAGCGAACAACACTGGGAGAACTCAGGGTTAAAGTAGGCAGGAACGCAGGTGAGACACATGAGGTTAAGAGGAGGGTACAGGTGCTGGTGATGACTGTGACTGGTGAATCCTGGGAATTGTCGTCTAGGCCGGTGATCAGTATATTGAGGAAGCTGACCTGTGTAGAGGAGGGGGAGCAGGCATGACATTTGAGAAATGTGGTTCCGAAACCTCATTTTTCACCTTCATTTTAAACTGCCATGTCAAAAAAAAAAGAAAAAAAAAGAAGAATTTTTATTAATGAATATTACAGGATATTGCAGAATAATTTTCTGGCATTTTGCTCAGGTATAAATGCTGCTTTTGCGGCATTCATAAATAATGGGCAGCATAGCAAAGAGCATTAAGAAATGCCAAATTGCTGTTTATTAAGATCTGTATGAACTCAGATTGGCAATATAAAGACCTTGGTTTTCTGTGATTTGTGTCCTTTCTGGATACGGCAGTCCCGTACAGATATTCATAAAGGCAGGATCAATAGATATTAGAAAAGACATACAGGCCTATTGGACAGACAAACGCACATTTGAATAAAACAGGTCCACTGGAGACGTAAAGACACAGAGATGTGACTCCAATGGCTCCCAGTAAAGCAGACCAGTTTTTAAAACATTCCAAAGTCGAACCTGAACTGGGTCGAGCACCAATCAAATACCAGCACCTGGGTAGGGTTAGGTTCGACTCAGCTTTTTGTAGATACTGCTTTTCTGTCAAATCATCATTACAGTGACATTTGGACATCATCTGTTGAATTTCCTCTCTACGCTGTCACTAAATTGTCCCAGACCAACATGTTTTGGAATGTAGTGCAAACTTGGAGGGTACAATTTATGCATGAAATTATTATAATGACTGTCTGCAAAGAAATAAAAATACAAGTTGTTGCATTAATGGCCTTTATATGCAACTGCCCTGCCTTTTGAAGTTATAGCTCCAAAGTCATGTATATGATATCAACTTATTTGAATAGCAAACATGGTGAAACAAGTTTAACTTTTTTTTATTGTATTTTATGTAAAGGGTTGTTAGCATCCTTTAGGAAAATGAAATTTCTTTGTGGATTCCTGCACACAGCATGCGGATCACCAACGGGGGAAAAAAGTTGCAAAAGAATCTTAGTGATTTAAATTCCCATTACAGATGACAAGAGTAATTATGATTAGATAATACATATTGAGGGGTAATGGCAAGGGAATATGTTGTGTGGTATGGTATAACATGGTGGTTAATTTCCAGATAATATGTTGTGGGAAATGATTTTCCAGCAGCACTGAAGCTCATCAAATATATTAGCAGTTGACTGGAAATGTGCATCTGTCACTGTGCTATCTATATAAAATAGTTTGCTCTGATTAAAAGAAATTCATTTAATGACCCAGGAATGCATACTGCTGTCATGGGATTGGCGATCTGCTGGTTTGATGAGGCCTGCTCTTTCTTGCTCCCTACAGCTCCTTTTCTGTATTAAAAAGGCAATGGGTCATTAGATATGCTGTAGAAAACCAGTGCTACATTGTGAAATTGGATTTCATTGCATTTTCTTAAACTTTAATTAGACTGAGACTCAAGAAACTAATGCCATTTTGAATAAGAGAAAAATCAAAACAGGAATCAGGTGTTAATTTGATCCAAGTCAAATGATATAAAAAGGGCCACAAATGTTGAGAGTTTTTAGTGGGCTATTGAAATAAAACATATAGCTATATTCTGGATAAGTTAAAAAAAAAAAAAAAAAAACTCAGAAACTAAATGTCGAAACATTTAATCATGTCTATTCCTTGACACATGTGTGACTGATTAAACTGCAGCATGGGGATATTTCACAGATTTCAATCTCATTTTGAATACCCTGTTGGTGGAAAAAAAAAATCTATTTTACAATGCACAGTGTGGTGCCTTTCAGTGACAACATGCCGTACGCTGTGTCTTTCAGTTGCTTTATGTGTAGCAGTAGCCAGAAGCAAGCGGCGGAAGGCTGAAATTGTTTCATGGACAATGAGGCAGCTTTTTTATGACCATGAGACAGGAGAGGAGATAAAACAACTGATGTTGGTTGGCTTGGAGTCAGCTTGTAGGGCAGGGGTCCATGTGGAATAATTTGTCCTCCTGGGAACCCTCATGCTGAATGAGGCAGTATACTGAGGACCGTTGAGGAGACTGTAGATATAACCCGGCAGATTGCAGCATGCATTTTCCCATGAATCTTTTCTTGAGGATGAACTGCTGTTGAGGCAGTGAGAATGAAAAGGCTGCACGGATACAAGGAGGTGGAACTAGATACATAGAGATACTGCTATGTGCAAAGGCTTTTGCTGGGCTATTTTTACACATGTGCTTTGAGTAACAAATAGCAAAATTAAAAAGATAATTTGTGCAGCTGCTCAAATTTTCCATATTCAAATACATAATTGACGGTTGTTCTCAAATGAGACATACAGAAAGTCTGTGGGAAAATCAATGCAGCAGAAGCTGTAAAATTGCATCAATGGCTGTTTGGATTCACCATCTGTATCGCTGATGCACAAGCAGTGCAAGAAAATGTGTTAACATGTGATATAGGGATATCAGGGACCAATATTTATTTGGTCAGCCCAAAGTACAAATTTAAACACCAGTGAAAACAGCAATGCCTCACACTGGTTCATATGAACCATGCAGGGTTTATCCTTTAACTGACAGATTTATTTTTTATGTTTATGAAAATGCATGTTTCTATTCCATCCCCCTTAACATCCAAACTGTAAAATAAATGGGGGAAGAAAGTCATAGTGGTGGAGGGATGTGTTGGTTTTATAGCTGCCAAAAGCATATTTTAAGCAGTCTTTTAAGACAGATAATATTGCTAGGTTGCATTTTCACCCAAACACAGTCATGCGAAAATATAAGTGTGCTGTATTAGAATTACTGATACCACTGGTGCAGACTTCAGACTGTGAAAATTAAATTAAGGGGAATGGAATGTCCTGCTAAAATGTGGTGGGAGGTTTTGAAGTCTTTCAAGAAAACCTTTAAACATCTTGCAGCTCAAAAAATATGAATGAAGTGTTCAAAACTTTCAGCAAGTCGACAGAAAAAGGTGACGCAGAATTTTGCAAAAATGTCTGGTGAAGGTTATTTATTCAAAAGAGGCCTTAAAAAAAACAAAAAAAACAACTGTCTTGGTTTAAGTTACTTTCAAAATCTGGTGGTTGATCCAGTTGCAGACATAAGATACATGTGAATGTTACAAATCAGTACTTGCTCTTGCTGACTGTGAATTAGTCAAAACCAAGTAGTTATACTACAAAGATAGTGTCATGTGGTGGAGAACCCAGACAGGAGAGCGGGCAGGAGGCAGGTGTAATCCAAAATGAGATCCTTAATGAGACACTGCCAGGGCAGAAAAATCCAAAGTACAACACAAGAATCAGAAGATCCCAAAACTAAGCAAACCAGAACTAAACTCAGGAAAAGGCAAGGGGAAAAATACTAAATAACCAGACAAAGCAGGACTCAGGAACATGGGAAGTTACCAGTACAGACCAGCAAGAAGGTGAAAGACAGACAAGTTACAGGAAGTAGCTGGTGAGACACAGGTGAAACACATCAGGGAAACAAGGATCAGGAAAGTCAAACAGAATATGACTTGACACAGACAGGACTTTAAAATAAAACATGAAGTAAAGCTAACAGAAACAGAAAAGATCAGGGCCACAAAACAAACAAACAAACAAACAAACAAAAAAAACAAGGATCCAAAACAGCAACACTGAACAAAACCCAAAACTAAAACCTAAACCATGACAGAAAAAAAGCAAAAACTGTTCACAGGTCTGCAGTAAAAATCCTGCTTTCTGCTCAAGAGTTTCTAGTTTTCAGCCTTAATCACTTCTCTATATTCCTCACTTTTAAAGGGGACCAATTATGCAAAACTCACCTTTAGTGCCCTTTTGTATTTCTGCTCTTATAAACACTCCAAGCGTGAAAACAAACCATCCATCCATTTTCTGTGAACCACTGGAATGAGTGGTGTCAGTAATCATGTGCTGTTTAGATTCCTCCCCTAGTGGGACGTCAGTTTAGGGAAGACCCACGCTGGCACCACACCTCACCTATCAACACCTCCCAGAGCCCCCACCCACTAAATTAGTAGAAGATTTTGTTTTGCTGGTTTTATGAGATCTGACACTATGGCTACAAGTGTTGTGAAAGTATCCATATTAATTGTGAAAGCCAGTAACGGGATGTTTCTGGGCTGCCAACACCCAGTAATAGGGCGACTCAGAACCAGGTGATAATGTGCTACAGTGATAATGTGTTTATGAAAACACATTATCACTGTAATTGAGTGATGAATCTTTCTGTCTGCTTCACATTGCAAATAACAGGACGCTGAAGGCAAAAGACAAGCATGTTGACTTGAAAAAAAGAATGCAGTTAGCTTTTAAGCTCCTGTGATATATTTGGCTCCAGGCAGAGTTGTTTTACAACACTTTAGTAGTTTACATTAAATTACGCTGCTTACCCATATTGTTTCTTCTACTTTTCACAAGGACAGCACAGCAGAGCAGCAGAGAGAATCTAGTGAGCCAGGACCAACTGAGATGCAAGAAGGGAACTTGAGAATAACCCAAAAAGCTGAGGCTTCAAGTTGATTTTTACATCCAGGTTAAAGGTTGGTTAGGAGGCGCCGGAGAAATGAGTTGGAGTCAGGGAGGGTTTGGCAAGCAAAGAAAATAAAGTTGAGAAAAGTACAACCCCTTTGCTTCAAACCACCCCTCCCCGCCCCCAACCCCCAAAAGCACAGAACAAAAAAGAAAAAGAAACCAAGACTCTTTCCCTCGCTCTAAGTGGGAACTAAAACTGCTCCATGAAATGGCATGCTAAACCTATACCATATTAAAATGCCTCCACATTGATATTCAAGGCACCACTGTGCTTATTTACATTGTTTCTTTCACTACATTCCTGAGAATGCCACAAAAGAGAAAGGAGGAGAGTCAAGAGGGACACGAGCAAGTGAGATGGAAGTAATGTAAATATAACAGAAAGTGTAAGAAAGCTGATATGAGACAATGTTATGACACTATCAAAAGTCTGGGAGGCTATTTTAAGTCAATTTATCATTATTCCACTCAAGTATTTATTTTTCTTCATAAAATGAAGAAATATGTTCATGTGTAGGTAACTCGTATTTGTCACAATTTATTCAACCTGATGTCTGATCCACTAATATTAATCATTCTCATTATCTTTATCTTCTCCTACAAACAATGGTTTTTAGGTGAGATCCTGCTGTCATTTGAAAAGTGTCACTGGGTACCTTGTAGTCCAATAGATGCTTGCATTCTTGCATAAAATTATCTCTCCCTGTGGCACTTTTCATCTCTATATGTTGACAGATAAATTTTGAAGTTGGAAGCAGGAGTTGAGGAACACATCAAAACTTCCTATATGTCACATTTTGATGTAATCTCTATTACTGTTGGAATCTCTACATTCTGGCCACCAGGGGTTCAGTGCCCAGCATTAATTTTGTATTTTTCTACCTTTATTTTTGTTACCATCTTTGATATTTCTAAATTGGACAGTGATGGGATCATTCTTTGTGCTCACCTCCAAAGGAACCCCGATGTAAACTAGATGAAAGCTATTCCCAGTTAATAGAACCTCACAAAGACAATATTCTACCCGGTGAGAGCGTGACCAAGATGTCATTTACTGTAAGGCATTCCCAAGAAACAAATCAGTTGGTGAAATATTGGAAATGATAAGCAAAAAAAAAATATACCCCCCTCTAACCTCCACCCCCCTACGCCCTCATCCCCCAACAATAAGAACAGCAACAAAGAATCAGAATAGAAATATGAGAAAGACTGTTTTGTTCGAAGCTCTTGTAAAGTATGATTGAGATTTTAGTGTTTCATAGATGGACACCTGCCAGGAGCTTTTAGAGTAGGCATGTGCAGCTACCAGTTTAAAGCCCTAGAATAACTGACCATGTCTCAGCAGAGGCCACGTGAATGATAGAACTGATGTTGCCGCCATGGATGGAGACGGGGCATAGTTCTCAAATTTGACAAGGGTGCGATGTGACTCGGATGTGTGTGTGACCTGTATGATGCTGATAGTAAATGATCAAACCTCCTTATGGAGGGAGCAGCTTTTAGAACTTGGACCATAGATTCTTCTAAGTTATTGGAAACTTATCACAGTTAGGACAAAACCAGAGTATTTCACGAGCAGAACTCTTCAGTAAACACGGACCTCTGAAGGTAAAGTAAACCAGAAGTGCTGGTGGAGTTGTCTGCCTGAATGATCTCACAAGCGTTGTCGTTTTCATCTGTGTTTGATCGCAGGGTAAAGCCTCCACAAAGGTTTTAAATAGGCTGAAACGACTCAAGCAGCTTTTAACAGAACTTTGTAATCTTCTGTTGCTCTGACATACTGGAACAACAAACCATGAATCAACCTCATGTCTAGGTGCGGTTGATGCATTTGAAGGGCTACGGTGAAACTGCCATGATTTATGTTCACATTTCTAGTTGAGTGTCAAATGTTGCACATGGCCTTTATAGCTGTGTGGGTAAGTGTAATGATATGAAAGTATGAGGGCTCTCACTCTTGTACTAAACAGTTTATTTATTCCCACTCAGTAAGAAAAAAAAAAGCTTTCATTTTACGCTTTGCCTCACAACACCCCCACAAGAAAAGATTATATATATATTTGTTGTATTAAGGAGGCGTCACTGAGTCAGAGCAAAAAACAATTACATCTTGGCGTGATGATGAATACTTGTGAATGTCAATTCAAAAGGTCACTCCATAAAATCAGTTAGTTGTGATTAATGCTGAGGTCTACATACAGGATGAACATTTGGGACTGTATTGACTGCTTCTAAGAAAATAGAAAAACTAGCTAGAGTAAAAGGTACAGGCAAATTGAAGTCTCATCTGTTTGTGATGGCCATAATTAAAACAAGCATGTTCACCTTCATTCATTCCCCATCCCTTCTTATTCAGTTATTATTGAGATGTTGATGCTATTATTCATAGACTCTTGTGGTGTTCTTTTCTTCTTTTTTTTTCTCCTTTCTTTGGACACTTTTTTGATTATCAGTATACGAGGGGTCCTCTTTTTTTCAGGTGTAATCTTAGTTTTCCTCCCCCTGTGAAGGCCTTTTGGTCTGCTGTGACAATCCATTCCTCTCACAGCTGAAATAAATGGATCTTGTTACATGTTGTGGGTGTTCAGGTCAATAACAGGGGGTACGGGGTGAATATAAATCACAATAGCCTGTACCTCTGTCCTCTTCTCTTCTTATGGCCCTTTCCCACTAGTACCTACTCGGCTTGAGTCGACTCTCCTCAGCTCTACTCTCTCTCTGTCTCAGTCATTTTCCATTACAGTTCACCTCAATGTGGGTGGGGCCTTCATAGTAAGGTGACCCAAAGTGTGGTGACATCTTTACATGCGACAACTCATGGTTACGTAAGGGACAACAACAGTGGAGGACGTCGAGGCGTCCTCGCCTGCCAGTTTTCGCTGTAACAAAGTTTAGTTGTAAAAATAAAGTTGTAAAGGTAAAGTAAATCGCAGTTGCTGTTGCCGAGTTTTAAACATGGCAGGTGTGAAAGAGTTACTCTCAAGACTCATCAGTGACATCACTCTCTGCCCAATCAGCGGCCTGCATCATGGTGACGTTGCATTTTCAGCCCGACTCAGCTCGGTTAGAACGTCAGCCAAGTACGTTTGAAAGAAGGAAGTACCAGCCGGTACTATGACCTAGTGGAAAACCCTTAAAGCAGAGAAGAGTCGAGCGGAGCCGAGCTGAGTAGGTACTAGTGGAAAACAGGCATTGTTTTGCTAGGATTTACTTTTGCATTGACACGACGTCCAATTTTATCCTGTCTCCGATATGTCCACTATATTCAACAACTATGCCTTCATGAAGGTCGTTCACATGTCTGAGATTATAATTTATAATGCAGGTACTGCATTTCTATTGTTTTTTCTTTTCCTTTTCTTTTCTATGAAACTTGCAAAATATCATTAAAATACTGACTTTTGATAAAATGAAAATTTCACTTTAGTTTGGTGCACAGGCATCAAGTAAAATAGGAAACCTTTTCTCCAGGCTTATTTCCTGAAGTAAATATTATGCCAATTCTAATAGTCTTAATGGAATGTCTCTCACATGTTTTGCATCAAATAGTACCACAATCATCAGCTCCTGTTTCAACCATTTCTTCACAGCTTTGTTTCATAGCAGCTAATTGTAACTTTTTGGGATGAAAAAAAAAAATTAACAGCACTCAGCTTCTTATGTTCACAAAACATGAAAAAAGTGTATTTTTAGTGCAAAGATTAATGTTTAGAAAGGATTACATATATATATATATATATATATATATATATACACACACACACACACAAATACATATACACAAATCAGTGGAACTGTACGAATACAACTAAACTGGTCTGACCCATGCCATGGTTTCAACAACAGCATTGTTAAAGTCTCTTGATACTAGGTTTCATTGTGAATTATTCTATTTTCAATACATTTAAATATGTTGATACTGTTGAGAATTACTGCAGACTCAAAAGCATTTAGAAATATCTCACTCTCAAAGGTGAAGCAAAGACAAAGTACATTTAAGTACGTCTCCACGGTTGACAGGTGCTGGATCCAAAGCATTTCTAGCACCACTTGAATCCCATGTCAAAAAACTAAAGGTCAACTTTGCATCTAGCTTTGTTCCAAAAAGCTTACTTCAGACTTACAGTACACTTACTATTTTTAGAGCAAAAGGTTTTAAGGGCGTTCGCATTAATGATACAGAGCTCTTGATGCATTCAAAATGGTCAAAGAATTGAGTGTGGAATGCTGTACATTGCACACACTCAATGTTTTCTGTCATGTTGAGTTAGTGAAAGTGGTGGAATACTCATCTGCAGCTAAAAAAGAAAAAAGGGCAGTGGTCTGTCTTCAGTGCCAAAAATGAAGCTTTATTCTCTTAAGAAAATAAGGCAGATAACATAAGAAAAACTGGGCTACTTTTCTTTGGAATGTATGATTGGCAAATATTGTCAGTAACATGGCAGTAACTTGTGTAAAGCCGCCAAAGAAGAAAGTTTGTCCTCTCACTTCTGGAGAGAGCGCAACAGCCCTCTGTAGACATGAAAACAGTTTTCACTATCTTCCTAAAACTGTTGAGCACTACAAAGAGACACAAATAGTTTATTTTTGGTGTTTAATTTATTTTGAGGTTTTAATAAGCACATGTATATTTATGGATGCATAATGTGGGTTTTTTTTCTTCTTCTTCCATCTTGTCTCTATATACAATAATTTATCCACACTGTTGAAGTTTATCTTTACAAAATCTACTCAGTTATAAATAACTGCCATCTCATTTTTTTAAGGTTCTTAAATAAAACAGCCCACATGATCAGATCACTGTTTATTTATACTCAGAGCTACTATGACTAGGACTGCTGTGTTCAATGAAGGATGTACAGGAACGTGTTAAAGTGTAGGTGTGTGAAAGTGACCCGTTACATCAGAAGCTGGACTGAGGGGGTGTCTGCAGGAAGAAAGCCTTTCCATTACAATCTGCTCTGCAAGAGTATTGTTTCTTTGCCCGCTGCAGTTCCCCAGAGGGGCAGGTTTCCAGAAGAGCCAAGTGCTTTATGCTCTTGACTATAAACATACATAGACAACCACATGGATTAAGGTCAATGCTAGTGGAAGCAATAAAAAAACAAAAAACAAAGGAGAGAGAGAGGGGAACAGAGGATGAAAGGCTTGGCTGCTAGTATCATTAAAACAAATCGTGTTCTGACACCTTAAGGATGCCAACCACGACATGTCATCAGACACAAGCTTCATTTCTGATAACAGCAGCATGGCTCCCATCTGCTGTTATATTGACTTCACACAATCGCTACATTATAATAAAGCCAGTGGATCAAGGATAAAGAATAAAAAAGTGTCATTAAGACTTGTAAGGGCTTGATGATGGTGTTACAATTGGTCTGTGTCAATGCTTTGCAAATGTGCATTTATATGTGGCACTGTCATTCTGGGGCAGACTCAGAAATATGTGGATCAGTCTGAGGTCTAGTGAACTCTTCTTTTGTTGTGCCTTTGTAATCCATTAGTTTTGCTTCACTGTAAAGAAAAGACAAAAGTTGTAGAAGACAAAGATCTGCCTTGTGGAGTGAAACTATGTGTTAAAATACTGATGAGGCTAAGAGGTTGATAGGGCTGTTGGCAGGCTTAGGTGGGACGTCTTGGGACCCTGTGATGCCCTCAACTCACTGACCTGCCAGGTTAGGGCTGATACTCAGTCTTTGAGGAGCAAAGATGGACCGAGGAGCTTGACAACAAATGAATGAGAAAATCATTGTCGTTTTTAAAAAAGTCTCTAATTCTGACACATCCACTTGAACAGTGGGTGGAAGTGTATTTCCTTCATTCAGAAGGAAATAGAACACTGAGTCATTGGTAATCCAAGAAAATTTGTCCATCAAGCATAATATGAAAAAATCATGTCTTCATCTCTCTCTCCAGCAAAGGTTGCCAGAAATCTAGGGCCTCTGTACCATTCTTCTTTTACTTCCAAAATGGAACTAAATCTACCAAATATTATCACAGCAGCAGTGTCCTTCTATAAAATTAAAGATATCCTTAAGCACTTACCTGCACAGTATACTATGAACGTTCTAACATTCCTAAACTTCATTTATTTGTATTTGTGTACCAGTTTCATCTCTACTGTTATTTAAATGGGTTTAACCCATAAAATGTGGTCCTACACTATGGCCATGGCCAAGCTTTGAGAATGACATTAATATAAATTTACTGCTGCATCAGTTTTTATGATGGGGATTTGCATATTTATTGCAAGTCCCTTTTTTCCCATGAAAAGGAACTTAATCCCCCCCAGCTTACATCATTTCAGTGATTCTCTCAGGTGAGACTGTTGAATGGAGATCATTCTGTCATGCAACAGACCGAAGCTTTCAAAGGAGGGTGGCGCTTGAAATCACTTTGTTAACTCTAGTTACCTGCAAAGAAACACATGCAGTCATCACTGATTTGCACAAAAAGGGGCTTCACAGGGAAGGATACTGCTGACAGTTAGACTGCATATAAATCAACCGTTTATCAGATCATCGAGAACTCCAAAAAGAGAGATTCAGTTGTTGTGAAGAAGACTTTTGACCATCCGAGAAAGTCCAGCAAGCTTCAGGACCATCTCCTAAAGGAGAATCAGCTGCAGGATCAGGGCACCACCAGTGCAGACCTTGCTCAGGAATGGCAGCAGGCAGGTGTCACCGTACTGCGTGTGTGTACTTCACAGGCAGTACGGTGAAGACCTTTGGAGGTCTCCAGGAAAAACATCAGGAACAGATTATTATTACATTATTACAGAGACTTATATATATTACAATAGAGTTGGTTTTTTTTGCAACAACGTTTTGTTTTTTTTATTTCCCCGGATGCCCATACTGATGCAACTGGGACTGATATTCAGCAGAAAGTACCAGGATTGGATTGCTGAGGACTTGGGTAAAGTCATCTTCTCTGATTAATGCCCTTTCTGATTGCTAGGGGCATCCAGAAATAGGCTTGTCAGGAGAATAAAAGGAGAGCGCCACCAATCATGCCATTATCCTGCAATTCATGTATGGGGCTTTCCTTTCACCCAAGGCTCTATCACAATTTTGCCTAAGAACACAGTCAGGAATCAAGAAAGTCACCAAAGAATCCTCTAAGCAGCTTCTCCCAACCATTCAGTTTGGTGATGAACAACCCTTTTTCCAGCATGGTGGAGCCACAAGGAAAAAGTGAACTAAGAGGCTCAAGGAAACATAACATCAAAATTTTGGACCCATTATCAGGAAACTCCCCAGAGCTTAATCCCACTGACAACTTGCGCTCAATCCTCAAGAGGTGGGTGTACAAATCAGATCTCACAAATTCTTACAAAGTTAAACTATTTATGATTATTGTTTAAAAAATGGGCTGTCACTAGTTAGGATGTGGCCCAGAAGTTGACTGACAACATGACTAAGCAAATTGCAGAGGTCTTGAAAAGAAGGGTCAACACTGCAAATATTGGCTCTTTTCATAAACATAATGTTATATCAATAAAAACCTTTGACGCCTAGGAAATGCTTGCAGTTATACTTCAGTATACGATACACAATAGGACACAGAAGACGATACTCAAAGACACACATGCTCACGTACACACAAAAAGTGTGGTGCGTCAGTAATTGCATTCTTCAAGTTAGTGAGTCCGCCCACACTAACTCAGTGTGATTGCAGCAAAGAGAGGTTCGTTTTCCTCCTGGTACTATAATTTGCATTTATTTCTCCTGTATGAACGCCCACGGTTTCCTCTGCTAATCTTCTGCTAATATGTGCACGTGTTACTTGTGTGTATGTGTAGGTGTGCATGTGGGCATTTGAAGCAATGGAGGGAGTTTTAAAAATATATTGCTAAGTATTTCAAAATTAGGACTCTTTTTTTATTAGTTTAGAGCCCCATTACTACTATGTTTTAGTTTGCAAAATGAATTGTCTTGTCAAAGAAAGGAAGAGCTGAGAGGTGCGGAAGGGCTTAAGGATGCTAAATGTAATGTTTAACAAATAATGCAAGACTGTACTCAAATCTGCAAACACAACAGAAATAGTTAAAAATGGAATTTCGGGTAATATTATGACTGGAGCATCCTTAATGATGTTTGTTTGGCTAATTAAATAAAAAATCAACACAAAAATCATCACTCTTCAAGACTGCATTAATTTAGAGTTCAATCACATGTTTTATACGTGCCATTAATTCTCTGTTGCACTACAAACACCCTGCAGTCTGTGTTTCAGTAAGTCCATGTTTCAAAAATTGAATAATAGCCTAAATTTTATAAAAGGCACTTTACTAAACACAGTTTGGATGATACACATTTGGTTGCACACCAGTAAAATCTGTTTGCTAACGTGGCTATCCCTGCAAGCTAGCTCAGACGGGCAACTCAAACACATGGTTCATTCGAATTACACAAACGCTAAGTTCATCAGGTTATTTTAAGGAGCAAAAAGTTGCCCAGCTCTGCTCTGCTGAACTGCTGCACAACTCCCAAGCTTGCTGCGGCTCAGAAGACACATGAAAGCATTGTTCTGCTTCCAGCTCTGCTGTCTCTCCCAGTCTCTGATTCTGAGAGCATTCCCCTCAGTTTTTTTGGAAAGTAAAGTGGATTTATTCAAGGAAATGTTGCTCTTTCACTTCGTGCATGCTCAAGGATGAAACAGCATGCCTTGTTCACTGCAGTGCAGCTCACAGGTCCCTTCCAAACGTTCACCAGCTGGCCCACATTCTACAAGAGCTCTGCTCCTGGAAAGTTCAACTCTTGATCCAGTCTTAAGAGCTTGTCAGCCACCTCCTCACCTGAGAAAATCTACCAAAGTCCAAGATTCACTCCAAAGTCTGATGTGCCGTCTACATCTTCCTTCATATTCTAGTGACATTCGACCCTTCTGATCTCTGGGAACTGCAGTCCCAGCTAAATGAAGAAGCTTAATGTTTTGAAGCCCTCTTGTTCTTACAAATAGTTTTGAAGACATTAATGGCTGTGTGTGTATGCACACGGGCACATTCGTGTGTGCGTGTAGGTGTGTGTGTGTGTGTGAAGGAGAATCAATGAGAACAGTATGTGACAGCCCTTTTAGTGCCAAGCAGGACACAGTGACCCCTGCGCTGTCACAAACAGCTAAGACTCTGGTGAATTGTGCACTTTCATCAAGTTGTTTCCTTTTTGTGCACACCTGCAGGCACACACACAAAAACACTTAGGCCAAGCTTCCTGTCCACCTAATTCCTGACAACAATGCAGTCACAGCCACCATCTTCATCGCTCCTCCAGCTGCTTCTTTATGAATATTCATCAAAGGATGCACACAATGATGTCAGCTTCTATGTTTTTTGGGGAGTTTTTTATGTCCATTTCCTGAGTATTGAATCTTCCTAGAATGGTGACTCTTTACTGATGTTGTACATCAAGAGTCAGAGTAGCAAAAAGCTAACACAGAAGCATCTTAGGAGCTTTCTCTCAATTGATCCCCGCTGTTTCATCTCAGTTGATCTGTGTGTACTCAGAGCTTTCTGAAGAGGTGGATTTTCCACACAGCTTTGATGAAAACTTCAGGGAGAAATTTGCAAATCCCAGTTTCTGTTTGGATGTCAGATCACTCATCAGCTTTGGGCATAAGCAGAACTATTTATTGAAATTGAGCATGAATAACTGCAACTGTAGTGCACTACTAACTTCTACTGTCAAGATTTCTGAAACTTATAAAGACATTGGAAATAAAATCCTTTTCTGTGTTAAAAATGAAGATTCAGTTCAAACTGGTGAACAGTTGAGAGGATCTTTATTGTTTTTAAATGCACAAAGAGGGAAAAAAATATTTTCTTCCCAAAAAACAAAAAAGCAGAGTGTTTGTTTTACTTCACAAAACATACATTAAGTCTTCCTCGAGAATGTAAAGGTTACATTCTTGATGAGTAGGTGCTGCAGCAGAGTTGGAAAGCTTTATTTCAATGAGGCCTGTAATGGCCACTCATAAAAGCAGCATGTAGTTGTGCTCTGTGATGCAAAACCTGGTGGATTACACCCGCAATTTCACAAAGGATGAACTGATTCTGCTCTACGACAAAACTATTCCACAAGTCAAATAACTGAAGTCTGAATTAGCTGTGACTCATTTAGATACTATATAACTTTAATGTCCATTTGTCCGAGTTAGTCCAAGACAAAAAAGTTTGAACTGAGTTAGATCATAGAATGGAAATGAATAGGTCAAGTAGTACCAGCGTCTATGGTTGATATCAGGTGAAAGCCTAACCAAAATAATGAGTAAAAGAAGATATTCTTGTGTTCATGAGCGACAGAAATTGCTCTGTTTCTTCCGAGAGCAAGACCATGCAGGAGTCAGGGAGGTGAAGGATAAATGCAAACTCTGATAATGTAATAAAGTAGATGAAGAAGAAATGAAAGAACCAAGATCTAAAAATAGATGAGGATTGAGAACAATTAGGTTACTTTGAGAGGAACCTCCAACTGAACAAACAGAAGCCAGAAAGTATGTAGACGACCAAAAGAACAGATGAACTTAAAGTGACACAAAGGAGGAAGTCAAATTAATGATTAGAGGAAACACATTTTCAGAATGAAATCTAAAGTTACCTTACCTGAAATATGTAATGTGAAGGTTTCCATCCATTCATATGTTCATTTTCTATGTGGTTGATCCATGTCATGGTACGGGGGGGGGGGGCATAACCCAGCTGTGATCAGGTGAGAGCTGGAGTTCACCAGGTCAGCAGTTCATCGGAGGTCCACACACAGAGACAAACCAGACAACCATTCCCACTGACTCTGCTGGGCAATTCAGAACCATCAGTCATCCATATAGTCCCAAAGATTTTTTTTTTTTTTTTAACTGTAGGAGGAAGCCAGAGTATCTGCAATAAAACTGGCCAGAGCAAAATGGCAAAAGCACTTTTAAAGGACCTAACAGGATTTTGAAGCCAAGGACCTTCTTTGCTGAGACCTTAAAAATCTCGGGTATGTGCAGCCACACTGCTTGACAATTTGCAGTAACCATGACTTGACAAAGTAAAAACTGAGAGAACCTGATAAAATGCTTTACACCAAATTAATTGCTAGTCGTAAAGACTGCCAGGCTTTACTTTTGTGTAGTCCAGCAGGCCTGCTTTTCCACACCTCAGCAGGCCATGTTGAGCCATAAACTGTTCTCCGTCAAATGAGCTTACAAAACCAATACATGGGTGTCAGAAGAGAGTTCATTGTTCTGTTCATCAGTTGAAGCTTCGATTTCTGCAACCATTAAATTTCATTTAGTTTCATTTTTGGTCAGTTTAGAGCTTCATCTTCCGTGTTCTGGCATAAGAAGCTTTGGATTTGTGAGCTGCTGCCAATTCAGATTTGCCCCATTTTCAGATGGGTACAGGCCTTCCCACAGAGCTGCAAATGAACTCTGAATCTGCTGCGCTGTAATGGGATTATGAGCAGGAAATCAATCATCTACAGTTACAGTTCTTCCAAGTGTCAGCACAGCCAGTGGATTTCAGAGCCAGTAGGTGCCAATCAAACTTTTCAAAACTAAAACTAAAGGGTGAGAGAATTAAAAGTTTTTGTGAACTCATTCCATGTTTGAATTGTAATAATTTCTGTCTCTCCTTCCCATATTTAACTGTACCACCCTCTATTGTCGCAGCTTGGTATCCGCTGATTCTCCTCTCAGTGTGCAGGAGTCCCAGTACTGTCTGACTGTGACAGTAACAAAAGGTTACTGTTCCTCTCCTCCCTCAGTCTCTGCTTCCTCCTCAATCTGATCTCTGGAAAAATAAATAAATAAATCCCCTCTTGGTCTTGATTCTCAACTCCGAGCAACCTGCCAGAGCTCATAATCCAAAATCCTTTTGAGAAGCAGAAAAGGTAAGTTCCAATGTCACATCAGGAAATATCGACGTTTGTAAAATATTCATGGCAAGGTATCCTACTTGCTGATTTATTCTGTGTCTGAGGAAAGAAATGCCAAATCAGGTTGTGGACTTGAGCAACTGTTTTCTAACCTCCACCTTTTTTCATAATCCCCTGTTGTCGTAATGCTTGGTCAGATGGAGTCCCTACTTTGTGAGTCAAAGTGATAATGACTGGGCTTCATGCCTCAGCAATCTCAAGTTAAATGCATTACTAAATTTATGAATACTCTCAGACAACCACAGACTACTGCTCCCACCCTGAAATATATGTCCTGCTGGATTTTATTTTTCATATCAATTAAAGGAAGAATGCATGGACCATATAAGGAGGATTAAGATTACTCGTTGACCAGACAAAGAAAAGTATCCTAAATGTTTGTTGATGTCTTTTTCATCTTAAGGTTGGCTTCTTCATTTTGGTGTATCGTAAAATCCTTCCAAAATTGAATGGCAACATTTTCCAACGTTGTCTTTAATCTTCTTTGCTCAGCTCTGAGCGCTAAAATGTGGCTTATAAACAAACTAAAATATTTTTTTTTTAAAGTTTAGTTTCTGTTCTGCAGATACCGCTTTTATGTTCTCTTCACTTTTCCGGGGGCCGATTTGGTCCAAAAATACATTCAGGCTCTTGGACATTTTTCAATTTTAAAGTACAAATGTGATTCAAAATGGATAAAATGCAGATGTTTGCAAACAATGTTTAAATGTGGTTGATTAACAAATCTTTAAAAATATTTTTAATTCAATCTTGGACAGGAATGTATTCCATTAAAACACTAGCTATCAATGATTTCCTTGATGGGACCCTTGCTTTTCTGTCATAATGGAAGCACAAGACAGAATTATGCCATAAAAATTCAGACACTCCAAAGAGCTGGAAGAGTTTATAGTAAGCTTTGTGACTTTACTCTAAAGTTTCCTGTAATGGTCACCTGCCCCCCTATTTTATTACAGAGAGCAGATGAATTCTCCTCCCTTACCAAGCACAAATAATACCACACACACACTCACAAAATGAGATAAACAACGCCTCCCTCCACTGAGGTGATGCTCATGGGGGCACAGAAGAGCTTGAACATCCATAAAGACATCAGATTTATTGCTGATTTTCTGCTTGATCTGCGTTTAATGGCGAAGAATGTAAAGTATCAAGGAGGCTGATTTCCAGGAGCAAATTACTCGCTTGAGCTGAGTCCTTTATGTGTTTGCTGAGTGTTGAATTTAAAGACCATTAACATTCTGTTGGCCCAGGTCTCTGAGAGGTCTCTGATAGTCAACCTCACCTCTTCATATTAGTGATAGTCAAATGCATTTACTGCATTTACACAGATTATAAGCAAAAAAGAAGGGTTCCAGGATCCAGATATGGAAAGTACATCACTATATATATATGTATATATATTTATATATATATATATACATTCTCTGTACATGTCAAAAATAAGGATCCTCTTTCAACTCAGAAGAAATATATATATCATAAAAAAAAAAAAGAAATGAAGTCATTGGGTCCTTACCAGGACCTAAAATTAGGTAAATGCACTCTGAGATGAACTACGATGAGCAATAAAACAAGAAATTTTTGTTATAATTTATTGAAAAGAAAAGAGAAACTAAGATGCTTCCATCAGAGGGTAGGTAGGAGTTAGCTGTTGCTAATCAAAGCACTTTATTAGCAGCTCATCAGCAACTATATGGGCTTCTATAAGAAAGAAAGAAGAAAGAAATGAGCAATGATCTTACAGAAGCAGTTGTTTCAAAGTGTCAGTCTTGGAAGGGTAATTGTGTTGTTTCTGGGCTATTTAGAGTTTATAAGTCTACAGTAAGAAAGATTAAACATTCTGAACAAACTGTGTGAACAACAGAACAATGTCCTTTGGAATAATGAGACCAAAGTGAAGTTACTTGACTGTACAGCACAATTCTGATGAAAATAAAAATAAATTATCGGGACAAACACCTTAAACCATCTGGTGGAGAGGTGATGATTTAGGGTCATTTCACAGTCACAAGACCTGGACACTGTCAGGCTTGAAGCAAAGGCAGACATAATCGCAGACTTTGGAAAAACAAGAATGATTTAATCTTTAGGATAAAGGTATGCGTTGTAACGCACAAAGACAGAGTGATGTTAGTATTCACATATGGAACAATACAACACCATGTTGCTGGGTAGGTGCAGGGTATATATAAGGAGGAGACCAGGTGAAGCAGATGAAGATGATGACAGCACAGGTGAAGTCCATGATGAT
>JBAMYA010000015.1:13080588-13110521 GCA_037176975.1 Arrhamphus sclerolepis | reverse complement strand
CCCCCCCCCCCCCCCCCCCCCCCCCCCCCCCCCCCCCCCCCCCCCCCCCCCCCCCCGCCCCCCCCCCCCCCCCCCCCACCCACTCCTCTATGACATGCAGTGGTCTTCTGAGGTTGTATTTTGCACACTCATACAAATCATAACACAGCTGCTCTTGGCAGGCATTAAATATAGAAAAATTACATGAAGAAAATTAACTTTTTTTGAAAAGAAAAATGTAAGGACACACCCTCAGAACTCAGTCTCTAGAAGATAAATAATGATTATATAGCTTGGTTTTACTGTACTGTTGTAACTATTTTTCTGTTATTCAGGGAGTCCGATTCTAAAACTGATGGTTCGTAGCAGAAAACTGTGATTTCTCCCCCCACCATTCTCCAGCAGCTCAGCAGAGCATTTAAAATGCTATTTCCATTCGGCACAGATTCTTTGTATAATGTGTGGTTGCACAGATGGCGTGTTTTGCATTTGAGCAGACTGCTGCACAGGTGGGACCCCAAGGGGGATGGGGTTACCAGCTCTACATTTACCTTCACACAGACACACACCTCCTACAAAAGTTTTGTCCCTTTTCAGAAGCTGCGTCTGACACGGTTAAGCCAAAAGAATTTTCTCTATGTTTGCGTAAATGCGAGTGTAAATGCAAACGTTCCCTTTAAGTGAGCATTTGGCGACACTTGGAGAAAAAACTGCTGTTTGCAAGAAGAGGGTCGCTATGAGCCACGGCCGGTGGAATAAGAAGAGATTGGAGAAAGAACAGAAGGGCAAAAAGAAATGTCAAGCAAAATCATTATAAAACCTGTAGTTGGTCAAGTCAGATTCACAACCTTCAGCAACGCAGCCAGACGGTACACAGAGGAAAAGTACATACTTCCAAAGATATAAGACACATGCAATAATAAAAGGCTGAAGGGGTGTCAGAGTTAAAGTCATAGTTCCCCCACATCTGTCTGTGAAACCAGTCTTTCTATCCCAGCTGTGCCCCACACATCTGTAGAGGTACAAGAGCAGGGAAGTTACACCAAATGTAAAAGCAAAAATCAGTCTGTGAGTTATGATCTCCTAATATCACATTCTTAACCGTAAATCAAGCTACAAACTTCTTTAGAGTTATCAACTCCATCTCATATTACTTGCCTAGATTTGTATGTGCGTGTGTGTGGGTGTTGTGGGCTTCAGATTTTAGAATAGATTTCATTAGCAGTGGGCTTGTCAAATAATCAGCCTCATGGTGAGCCTGTGCCTTTTTGAATTAGCTGGCTTGCATTCTCCCTGTACACAATGCTGCATTGATTTTCATACCCTGGTTTTTGACATTTAATTAGAGAAATGTGTGTGTGTGTGTGTGTGTGTGCCTGTGTGTGTGTGTGTGTGTGTGTACCAACTAATGGAAAGATGCTGTTTTGCAACCCCACCCTCTCCTCTTCAGTGTACTTGTGGCCTTTGGGGTTGGAAAATTCATTTCCCAAGAGTAAATAACTCATTTTTGACAAAGAGAGAAAAAGACCCAAAGGTGTGATTATTTGACACACTTTTCTGTGTATAGAGGCACACAGGGCTACAGATAATGCGCAGACTCTGACGTTTATTCATTTAAAAAAAAAAAAAAAGAAAAAAAAAAAGAATATATCATAATAAATATGCAAACAGGCACTCTTTAAACCTTATAAGCACCTTCAAAATAATTACGTTACGTTAATGTCCCATCACACCTAAATGTGTGCATAACAAAAAAAAGCTATAAAATGCAATATTTCTTTATATTAAGTTTTAATTTTTTATAAATATACATTATTTTTTAGACTATCATCAGTCAGTCCATCAGTCCTAATCATACATATCAAATATTGATGAAATTAATTAATAATTGAAGTTTTTGTCATGATGCAAAAAAAAACATATCTAAAAACAAATCTAAAAACCACAATAATTTATATATTTCCAATATAACTGTATTTTTTATGGTTTGATTATTGAAGCCTGGTATAGGCCTATGTGAAAGAATAGCAGCAACATTTATTTATATGCATTTTGTTTGTTGTTTTTTGTAATGTCAACTTGACATTAAAGGCCCTTCGACATATAAATGGGCACTGAACAAAAACAAGCTATTAAGTTGCAAAAACAAAAAAAAAACTTATTTTCACCTTCTTTTTTTAAAACTTCTTTAACCCAGCATCAGTCCTATAATCACACATATCCAAAACTGATCAAATGAATCAAAAATAGTGATCTGAATGGATTTCAAGGGTTAAACAGGCATCTTAAATTAAGCTGAAATTAGACAGGCTAACTGTATTCTGAGCTTAAACAATCTTTCCTTTGAAAGGAGCTCATCTGCCTACACTGCAGACCAGCTCATCAGCAGCCAGTGTTTGAGAAGCATGAGGCTAATCAATACCAGAATCCTTCATGAGCTAGTCACGGCAAGGCTATCATCTCCCTTTTCCACCAACCTTTTCCTTGCTGCATCCAGATTCTCACTGAAGTGTCAGTTATAGGCTCTTACACACAAACCCATGGAGACGCTGCCAAATAAAAATCCCCAATGTAGTTCAGAAATACAACAAGGAGCGTTTTGAGAGGCAGACAGTGATGAAAAGGAGATGAGACAAAACAGATAGATGACGTGGGTGTATATGAGGGGGTGGTTTTCCTTTCAAGAGCCTAAAACAGTCAGAATATAGGTGTAGAAAACAGAGAATTAAAGGAAATGGACGAGGTGGATTTCCTCCGATGTGGAGGTGGCAGTTACAGAACCAAAAGCTCTGGCAGTAAGAGCGGAAAAATAAAGAGGAAATCCAGAGGGAAGCTTCATTTTGTGTGTTTGTTTTGTTTAGTTTTTTGTTTTTGGTTTTTATTTAATGGTTTAAACAGTCAAAAAGGAAAGGAGGCGGCAGGGTTGTGAAACAGCTGGCAGTTTCTGATGAAACAGGCATTACAGGCAATCAGTTATAAAACATGACATAGTGTTACGGGGAGAGATCATACGCGTCTTAATTCACACCTCTAAATTATTCAGCAGATGCTTTAGCTGCTAAATGAGACTTAAACACCTTCACCTCTCCATACCATTATCCTCCTGTAAATGTGTGTGCTTGTGTGTGCACAGGGATAAGTTTACATGCTGAGGAGACCCCAGATCATTACAAAGTCCTGATGGCTCCATCATAGCACATTAACCAGTAAGGATGAGGAACTAGAAGCCCTGCCAGCTGTGTATGCCAACCACAGAGCGCATGGCATGGCAGCAGCCACAACAGTTCTCAAGCTTAAGGATGTGCTAGCAAGGGAAACGAGCTCTGAGCCACTTCAGACCTCACTGTTCTGCCATTCTGCCAGGTTAACATACACGGTCTGTAAAAGACTTACTTCACACTGCTATTTTGTTCTCTGCAGACTTGACTGTTTATTCACTGTTAGTTGGGAAATAGATTAAAAAAGATTTAATTTGCTAAACTTAAATTAGTAGCACCACATGATGTTCATGGTGATTGAAAGAGGAGAACAAACACCTGAGGCCCGTGCTTGCCTTTAAAATGCCAGGTAACAGTGAAACACTTTGTAGCTAATAGGCAGTTTTTACTTTAGTTTGTGAGTCTACAGACTAGCTAATTAGCATCCTGGGGAGCAGAAGCCTAAGGCCCTGACTCTAACAAAGGTATTTCTAATGACTGCAAAGCAGTAATAAGGTGCTACAGATCTACAAACCATGCACACTGAATCACAGCTTCAGATCGCTGGGATTACAGGTGCACTTCAGCACTATGGTTATACTCATATACTTGCTATTCAAGCAATTAACTGAAAGCCTTTTTCAAAGCAGGAGTACTGTCTCTTAAAGCATGATAAAGTAATGTTCAGTTGTTACAAAACCATGTTAATGTGAACTGAGCCAGCATGCCCATACAAAAATATGATTTTACCCAGCAGCTGTTTCTGCCATGTTAACATCAAACCAGGATTGTTTTTCCCACTTATGAACAACTTACCCTGAACATGTACTACTAATATAAAACTTTTTTTTTCATCTTCTAAACTGGCTTACAGTGTGCTGCTAATGTTAGATACACATAATTAATCACCCAGCACGGTGTTGAGACTGATTTCTTATCTTCTAAGTACGTGCATGTCTGAGTGTTTGACACTGTTGTAGGTAGGATGAAGTTCGAAATCAGAAATGTTCAGGCACGATACCTATCTTAATAACTTCATCAAGATACATCTGCAAATAGATGATAAATATTACTTCTGCAAAGGCAAAATCTTTCATATTGATTAAAATTTTAATCACAATTTCTCACATTTTTAACACAAAAAAAGCATCCCGTATCATGTGACGTAATATATTCACCGTACAGGATGAAGGACGTCTTGTGAGTGAATTTGTAAGTTGCAAACCAACTTATTAACCTCCCTCCATTCGAAATACAGCCAGTTGAAAAGAAAAAAGACTTTCTCCAGAGACAGTGTTAGGTTTGTCCCATCTGGGCAGAATGTAATGTAAGAAACAGGCTTGCAGCTTCTTTGAGCATTAAAAGCTCATTATAAAGTCATGAAAACTAAACAAGTCTTACTGTTATGTGGCTCAACGTGAATTAAAACACAATCGTACAGAATTGAATTCATTGAAACTGTAATGGTGGATATGCCATGAAGGCAGCTGCACCTCTTTCTGCATCCACTTTGAGTTGGTTGGTGTGGTTACATAGTTGTATATTAGATTTTGTATTTATTCTTTCCATAGGAAGACATAGTGCATGTAGACCAGGCTGACTGCAGCCAATCCAGCGGCAGATAGCTTCTTGATAGCATTCCATTTGTAAACCATTTACATTTTCCATCAGCATACATTTATTTATTTAGATAAAGATTCCATTAACTGTGCTGACTAAGTGTTAAATACGTGCAAATCTACATTATGATCTCTACTTCCTGCAGTATTTGCTCATCAACCCTGCCTTTGTGTCCACACACTTCACAGTGTATGACAGTGTCCTTTCTGACATGAAGGGGGCGTTTGTGAGACAACAACAGGCTCTTCACGGTATCTTGTTTCTGCAACTTGGCGTACGCCCCCACCACCACCCTCGTGACTGTCCACGCTTTAAAATTCACATGTGAACTTTCTCAGTAAGTTCTCTAAAGAAGGGGACATTGCAGAGCTGTCACCCTCCACACTGCTCAGCGTGGGGCAAACTACAAGCTGTCACTCCCATCATTATTATGAAAACAAAGGCACACACACATACTCACACACTCACCAGGGACATCCGTCATGGCTCAAAGTCACCCCTGTCTCTCAGGAGGAGGCAGACTGTGAGCTACAGAGAGTTTATGAAGACATCTGTCTGGGCTTTCAGTAGAGCTGGCTCTCATGTCATGTGGATATGTCAGGGCTTCTGTCACCACCAGCATCCACCCTCTTTGTGCTTCTGTGTTACGCAGTCATACATGGAGAAGGATACAGACAAAGACAAAAAGTAATCAGAATGAGCAGTCATGAGGACACTCAAAGAGAGCCCTCTGGGCTAAGGAGAAATAACAAAGGCATTTATGTTTTAAAAAACTCCAGCTTGTCGTAATCCTTTGCAATTTTCTTGTCATAATTTTTGTTTTAGGTAACTTTTTAGTCTGTTCGCATGCTTCCCTTCTTCATTTTTCTTTCAGAGCTTTGAATTCCTTCTGTTTTAGCCATTCAAAGTGGCAGTTCTGTAGTTTTTCAAAGAAAGATCAGTTCATGAGTTATGAGAGGCACCATTAGGTCTGCCAGTGGTTGTTAATGTTCTCTGTGCCTCTGCAGGAGCTTTGTCAAGTTAAACGTAATAGAGATGGCATTATAATTAAGTACTGAGGTTTGAGCTGCAGAACAATTGTTTGATGTATGAACTGATCCATCTTTTGATCAATTAATCAGAGGAAAGTTAGAGCGATCCATATGGGTAAGCTAGCCGACGACAGTCATTTGGCAACTATAGCTTGAATCAATCAGAGAGTGAGCAGAAGTAACCTCTTTGCGTACTGCTCTTCCAGGATAAATCTGAAGAACACTTTAGTATGTGTAAACAAAGCTCCCGTGTTAGAGGGACAGAAATGAATGTGTTCCCTCAAGCAAAGCCAAGATAGTAAGTGAGAACTAACCGAGGGATCATGAGCTTCATTTGTGACTCCTTCAATCCCATCCGCCACATACACCCAGACGCCTGTCTCCCAGGCTAAACAGGTAAACAATAAACAGACGCAAGCCCACTTCAAACATCAGTCCCCCGCCCCACACTGATGAAGAGATGCACCAGGTCTTCATCCTGTCATCTACTATAAGTCAGGTCATTTATCAAAACGTCAGGCTGAGAGGAAGCACCAAACACGGAAGCCTGCTTAGTATTTTGTTCACTGTTTCTGAATGTGCGGAATGTCAAGTGTGTTCACAAGTGTTGTAGAAACCATGATCCTGTAAATACCAGGTGTTAAGTTTCAACACCGTGAAAGGGCAAAGGACTCACCTCTCAGGCATTCCCCGCCGACAAATATCACTTCGCCCTAAAATTCATTCTCCCTGCTGGGACATAAAAGGAAAAACGAGTCCTCCAGTTGTTCTCTGTGGTAAAGGAAAAAACTGAATTTAGATTTAAATCACTGTTATCTGTGCAATTAATCAGTTAAATTCGAGACATAGACCTTTAGTTTATCCTCAGAAACACATGCAGATTAATAATAGTATGTAATCAAAATACAATGAAAAAGCTGAAAACACTACACAGACACACATTTGCAGTAGATGGATGTATTTTGATGATGAGCCCAGAGTGCATTTATAAATGTGTTAGTCTCTTTATTGCACTTTTGCGACCAAATACTGAAAACAAAACAAAAAAATAATTACAGGTTACTGCAACATATTATTTCTCTTCAGTGATAAAGTATTGTTGAATTGAATTGAACTGAACTGAACTGAAGAGAATTTGAAAATCCCAGGACTTTAATCCAATTGATTTTTAGCAGATTGCATCATTTCGAGAGATTCATTCTGATCAAGTTTTTTTTTCTGATGTGCCTACAATATACCAGTTAAATGCTAATCAAATTCCTTCCCCCTGCAGACACAAGTCGGAGGGTTTGACACAGTCCCTCCCACATGTACAAATTCAGCCACAGTTTGGTTGGCTGACGATAGCATGAAGACCTGAAGACATGCTGAACCAAACGCTGTTTTAAATGTTCTTTCATGCACTATCGAAAGAAAAAAAATGAATAATGTTTTCACAGAGATGCAAACTGCATCTAGAACAGGTTACAAACTGACTGTATATATGTATATTATTATGTTATTTTCCATACCACTTATGTTTGCATTCCCAAGGTACCGTATTCACTTTCATATATGATATCCATAGTAAAACTCACTGGCAGAAAACAGCTGTTTTCCTTAATGTGTAGCCAAAATGTATCATTCATATTCAATTAAACAGAAAAAAAAATGCAAATTGCAGAGTTTTTAAGTTTAATTTAAAAAAAAATCTGAATGTGTTGTTTGCAAGTCCAAAATGTTTTTTTCGCTTCTGAGCTCAAGGTCAAGAGTTTTTTCTGGCGAGTTCAGTCTGAAGCAACGTCTAATAAACATCCACGTCTGTGATATCATACAGACAGTTAAACTGGTGATCTAGGTTCAACAGTTAAGAAAGAGGAGAAGAGAGGATTTCTACACAGAATATAACAAAATACAACATTCTCTCTGTCAGTTCCACTCTTCTCATCTAATCGTTCATGACCTCCATTCAAGAACTGCATGAGTACTGATGTAGATTTTAACTTTTCCCTGAATGACGCAACAACAACTTCAAGGCATCCCTAAGTGGGAACCAAATCTGAGATATTTCAAGATGCCCAGTGTAATGAAAAGACATATATCACCAACTATGAGTGTTGTTGGGGGAAGACAAGCCCTAATCCTCGTGGAACATGTGAACATTTCTCTAGCCAGGTGGAAACTGTGACTAACTGGTTGCACTGGGGGAACTCGGAGGATCAGCATCAGCATTCTTGATCCTGCAGTTACCATGGATATGTGCTCTAGATTTCATACTAATGCATCCAGTATTTGTGGACTTGCACTGAAATTGGTTTTAAACTCAAACTTAGAATCCCAGTGGGTTTTGAAAAAGCATTTTAAATCCATGTTTTCATATTGTGAATGTAGAGATTTATAGTCCTCCTCTAAACACTGACTCTTCCTCGCCACACATTGTGCAGCTGAAGCTCTGAGGAATTGTTCTCCGTTTCTATACTCCCTCATAAATTCCACCTCATAAAATGGCTTCAGCTGAGCCATTTATTTACACTTCTCAATTTGGCTTGCAGCCTTGTTGGGGAACATTTTAGCCACGTAAACTGAACTTCTCCTTTGCTTCTGTGTGTGCAGACAGCTTGTTGCCTCCTGTCAATGTGACCATCAGAGAGGTGAAAGCGAACTCCGCCTTGGTGTCATGGGACATCCCAGAGGGAGACCCCGTCATTGGCTTTGCCATCACACAGCAGGCAAGTTACACGCTTTGCAGAAAGAACACCAGTTGTAAACTCAAATGTACAAACACACACACATTTCTTGCCACGTCCAGTTGCATTTATAATGTTGGTCTCCTCTCGAGAGAAAATGTAGAACGCAAGGTACAATGCACATTTTGAGAACGTAAACCAGCTTTTATCTTCATCTTTCTGAGGTTCAAAACCTAACAACTCATCTCTGCGATCTGCTCCAACAGAAGAAAGATGTGCGCATGTTGCGATTCATCCAGGAAGTCAACACCACCACGCGCTCCTGTGCATTATGGGACTTGGAGGAGGAGACAGACTACATTGTGCACGTCCAGTCCATCAGCATGTCTGGGACGAGCCCTCTGAGTGAACCGCTGCGCTTCCGAACCCCGAAGGAGGCAGAGACTCAGGCCTCTAAGAGTAAAGGTGAAGAAAGAAAAAAAGACGTGCACACGTATAGACACTCGTTTAGTCATCCAACGCACCCAGAGTTTAAAAAAAACATTTAAAAGGTGCAAATCTGTTTGTGTTCTTTTTTTTTTCTTCCAAAGACATGAGTGCAAACGGGACTTCACTTGTGACAAAGGAGTGATAGATTTTGCCTAAAAACCAAAAGAAATCAATAAATACACAAAGCGTGAAATGAAATTTCACAACAGAGTGCTTTCGAGGCTCACCCCTACTGAACACAACTCAGGAGCAAAACGTCCAAGGGGGATGCATACTTCACCGTGTATTGACGTTCCTCTGCAAGCCTCACTCAGCATGCACCCCGCACAACTGCACTGTAAACCAAAATGAGGAAAGGCATTTATCAGACACAGGGAGGATGTAGTCTGGCTGTGAGGGGTGGAGAATCAATGTGCATTTGGCTGAGGCACTGCTCCATCTATTCCTCCTCTCATTTACACTCATCTCTCATGAGCTGCTGCTGCGATACTCGTGAAGTATCGGAGTCAGACGGAGCCTGAATTTCTGCTGTGGTGGCGAGTGGGCTGCCAGAGGCATGTAGAACATAAAAACAATTACTGCAGAACGGTGAAGAGATGCTCTCACGACCACCGAGGCCTAATTAGCAGTGAATGTGCAGTCTGTGTGCTGTTTCTGCAGCAAGAGCAAAATTTAGTGAAATCAGTCACTGCACATGTTTGAAAAGAAACATGTTTTCAATTTTATTTTGGTGTATTTTGATTTCATCCACATTTGTATTTACCATTTTAGTGGGCATGCATTGAAAATACAGGCATGCGCAGTTTTATTAAGCAATAATTTATGAATAAGCCCTCATACAGAGCTGTATACTGAAATATATACCTTTTTCTTTATTGCTTAGTAACTTCTCCTGTAAACATCACACAACCATGGCATCAAAAGTACAATTAATCAACTAAAATATTGTTTAAACCTGCAAACTTAATGAACAAAATAACTATTCTGCCCATACCAGCAGCTTTGCCCACATCATTAGCATGATACGAAGAGTAAAGACAGCTGTTAGCTCAGTTTCTAGTTTTCATGCTTAGCTACCAATCAATAAATCAGAAGCCCTCTGACCCCAGCTACACCTTGAAACTTCTTAAAACAACTGCTTATAGTCTTTGATTCAATCTCTTATTCTGCTAAAACATCCACTGTATACAAAAGTAAAAGGTGGGGGTGTGCATCAATTACAAGAGAATACAGAAATTTAGCCCAAAGTGCTCAAAAGTGCTATTTTACATTTCTCTCTGCACTGTGTTGGTACACCAAGCAGTTCTGGCATAGTAAAGGTTGTTACGTGATGTTGGTGGCATGTGAACAAGCTATTAAGAGAAAAGACTTCAATACTGGACAGATGTAAAAGACTGCTTGCACAGTTATGTATTTATAATGAACTAACATGTCTGTGATATACAACTTTACTGCAACAATCACTCACCAATAATGGCTCCAATTGAGGCTTAGACTAAATGTTACAGAAGCAACATTCTGTTTTAGTGACGTCGAACAGCAGAGGCAAAGTGTTTTGAATTAGTTATTACAGCTTTGTATGGAGACACATTTCAGTCAACAAGGGAGAGCTCCAATGAACAGATTCACACGCAAAATCTGTTTTGAGAGTACAAAACTGCCTCAAAAAGCTCTCAGAGCTCATGTCCGTCATTCACACACCCTGACCTCTCTGTCACCTACTGTCCAGGAAGGATCTGGAAGTGGCTGCTTTTGGAAGACCTCCATTCATATCACACCAATGTAAAAACGGCCACAAGACCAAACTTTATGTTAATATTTAACTTATCAGGTTTACGTAACCCTGGGACTGCTTGTCAAAGTACAGGTAGTGCAGACAATTGCAAGTCATAAGCATTATGTCCAGATGTCCATCTGTCATCACGGGTCTGTTGTTCCTCAAGGGAAGAGAAGAGGAGGCTGACAAGGCCACGCTGGGGCTGAACATGATGGAGCAGCATCTGGGGTCCCCCGCGCCTGTTCCATAATGCGTAAAATCTTCAAACCTTCACACTGCTGCTCTGCCTGCTGGTCCATGTCTTCACCAACTTCAGGATGTACCAGGATGCACAACGCAGTGAACTCCCTCAACGCAGTGAACTTTACAGCGTAGAAGGCTGTGATGTTTACTGCAGGGGATGATCCTGCATAATCGCAGACACGGTACGGGATCTCCAGTGGACCGGAATCATTGAGCTGTCCTCGCAGTCTCCAGGGATCTGCGGGCAGTTTATTTTGCAAACTTTGCCAGTAAAAGTATAAATTTCATGACAGATGGAACCATCATCTGGACAGAAGTTCACGACTGTCTCTCTGTCATAAAGGGGGCTGCATCCAGGAGACGGTTCACTGTCTCTGGAAGAACCTTCTGATGTCGTTTCCAGGGGATGGCCATCTGCTGCAGCTCGCAGGAAATTTTAGCATGTGTCATACCAGCATTGAATGAGCCCCTGATCAAATCAGTGTGTGTGTTTAGAGCGCTGCCATGGTTTCGCTACATTACCCTTACTTTGGCAAGCAGAACAATTCCTGGGTTATGTAAACCTGATGAGTTAAATATTACATTTAAGTTTGGTCTCGTGGCCCCGTTTTTCCATTTCCTATTTTAATCAGAGCCTGAAGGTAAAAAAAAGTATGAAAAATAAAGCCTCTTGTTTTTTGGGATCTGATTCAAAACAAATAACCAGTCACTTTTTCATTTTTGGATTTTTGATTGTCAGTTTATATGATATGAATGGAGGTCTTCCAACAGCAGCCACTTCCAGATCCTTCCTGGACAGGAGGTGACAGAGAGGTCAGGGTGTGTGTGGTCTACTCAGAATACAACCAATCATACGAGGGCTTCCACCTCCAATATGTGAAAAAAAACCTCCCCTGCTTCTCCTCCAGATAAAATTCTGAAGGTTCTGATCCACACAAGGAAAAAGAAAAACACCTGCGAACCAGAGAGGCTGGAAAAACAAGCGAGTGGACATGAGCTCTGAGAGCGCTTTGGCTCCACCGAGTGGCAGCTTTGTACTCTCAAAACAGCTTTTTGTGCTCTCAACTGTTAAAGTTGTGCTCCCCACACATGAAATCAAGCGTGCTGAATACAGTTTACGCTCATGCAATATGAAATTTTCTCCTGTGAATCAGTTTATTGGAGCTCTTCCTTGTTTAGACTAACATGTACTTCCATAGTTTTGGGACCTGGACAACCCCAAAGACAATATAAAGTTGTCTTGCATGGCAGGTTTCGAGTTTTTTCAAAACATGTCTCCTTCAACATTTAAATATATGTTGAAACATTAATACAGACTCTCTGGATCTTCCCCAACTTTTCCTTCCAACCTTTGTCTGAAATCTGTCAGTTCTGCATTCACATTTAAAGCTCCTTTCTATGTTCCATGATGGAAAATTGTCTTGGATTGAAGGAACGGCTGCATCGGAGCAGTTTGCACAAAACCACAGTGTATTCATATGCTCCAGCTTGGTGTCACCTCAGAGAAACACATACTGTATGAACTAACTGGTGTGAAGACAAAGCTGGGCTCTGTTTTCCCAATATTCATCATACAGACATGAGACAGGCATTCTCATCTAACTCTCAACGCAAGACCAAATTGGTACAAGTTCCAAAGTCTGAGCTCTGCCTTCAGGCATGTGGATCATCATTTTTCTTTTTTTTTTTTACTTTTTAAGATGAGGTGATTGACTTGTGTGCAGCATCTGCACTGGAGATGATGATGTTTGTTTGCTTGTTTCATGTGGAAGCTTGTTAGAGGAGGCAGCACTGTGCATCAATTCACTCATCCCCGGAAAAAAAAAAAAGAAAGAAGAAGAAGAAGTTGAAGATCTCAACATATTGGTGGGCTTTGCACACATTCAGTGCGTGTCCCTATTCACTGTGAAGAAATATTTCCCCTCTCATTTCACAGTTTCCCAGCATCACAGAACAAAATCCATGGAGAGGCACATCTTCACGGTTTAGCAGAACTGCAGACATCCTTCTGCACCTCGTTTGCTCTGCTTTCTCAAGGATGTCTGCTTAATTAGCTCAGGTCTGTTGAAACAGTGAAACTTTTGATGACGGATGAGCAGCTGTTCTTTAAGAAAATCTTTCTTTCTTTTTTATTTAATAGGAAATCAGCATATTGAATAGCAGTTACAGTAAATTTTGTACATTTTCCATATGATCATGACACTGATCTGTTTATGTCCAACTGGATATGTTGAGCTTGTATTGAAAGGATTCATTTTGTATGGTCAGGGTTCAGGATTGACAAAGAACACCTGAACTGCTGTGGTAATTAATAGTATTTTTTTATTATTAATTTGTTCAGTATTTCATTGTTTATATTCAGATAGAAGATTGATATTGCAAACTGATGTGAAAATACATTAAACTATTGAAAACAATAATAACTGAAACAGTAATAAAGATTATAATGAGGGTCACATAGTTAGTGTGAACATCTGGTGGGTAAGAAATATGAGAAAAGGAGTAAAATAGAATTGTGTCTTCCTACAGGTAATTGGACAGAGAGCCGAGTGAGAAGAGAGAGTGAGTCTTGGTACAGCTGTTGGTCCCTTATCTCGACATGAAGGGCAAAGATCCCGAGAATAAAAGAGGGGTTTTTCACAGCCTTCTCTCAGTGCTCAGCCTTTCAGCTCTGCCATATCACTCTGATCTGAGTGGAAGGAGCAAAGGATGAGCTTGAAATGCCATATCATTCAACATTTCTTCTCATTTCATCTTTCAATAGGTCTAAGCTGCAAGAGATCAAAGTAAGCAAGAGGGGTGGAAAAAAAAATAACAGCATATCCTGTGCTCTAAATAGGAAGAAGAAACAATGAATCAAAGAAAGAAAGAACAGAAAGTGACTGACAGTGAAGGCAAAAACACAAGTCACAGAGGATGAAGGAAGACAGGGGAATAACAAACCTTGAATATTAAATTATGCTGTCAGAAACACAAACTATGTTTGATTTCGCACATGTGCGCTGAGATTATGAGAATTGGATGCACAGACATTGAAAATAAGTGCTGATTGGTCTCCTTGGATCTAATAAATCTGTTTTTCTGGTCCAGATGGAAAATCCTCTAGAAAGTATGAAGTAAAAGTTTTCTTTTTCTTTTGTCACAAAGAACTCCCATCTGTACAAAGATGGACTGCTGTAAAATACTGTAAGATGTGCCCCCGATAGCATCCCTCAGCTAAGCTGAATCCAAATCAGACAAATAAAATTCCCACAGGACATAAAAGACAACATTTGGTTGTTGCAGTGCAATCAATTCCTCTCAATGGTGAGATGAGAAAATCAATATCACTCATATTTAAGTTTTAAGTAAGGGGGGAAGTCAAGAAATATTTCTCCTGCCTTTGCATAAGCACTTGAGTGAAGTAGGAGAAGTAGAAACATTCAAGTCAAATGCCAGGTCTAACAATACATTAAACCAGATTATTTGCTCAACTTAAAAAAAAAAAAAAAAAACCTAATCAGTCCAGCGATGAAGTGTCCTTTTTAAACGTAAGCAATGAAATATAATCCTTTAAACGTTCAGCCAATGCCATGGAAGGTCAGCAGCTGATAAAATCAAAGCCTGGTCACGCTTGGTCAGTGAGCATCAGAGGTGTTTCAACTGACCAGTTAGCCCCAGTAAGGCCGGCTCGCAGAAGCATTGAGCGCCCTGAGCTGTTGTGCTTTGATAATTTAATACAAGGCAACAGGGGAGCGATCGATCAGCAGAATTGCTTGTTGCTAAAAGGCACTGGAGCGCGGGGTTCCTGCACGCTGGGCCCTCCAAATGTCACCCTCTGCCATCTAATAAAGGGGTTGAGTGCTCGCTATGCTGCAATAAACTTCAGGTCACGCTTACTACTTCCACAACACTCTGGAGTTTGAGAAAAAGCTACTTTCTGTTAGAATTCTGCAGGCATCTCCAGGCAAACTGATGTATAAATTTGTCTTTTTCTTGACCATCCATAAGTGGCTGCACTTATATGCATTACATTTTTTGAAAATCATCAGCTCTTTTATGCTGCACTTGTTCAGAAGTCCCCTGTTCTCAGACTGCAGTAGCCAAATGATGTCTCAAGGAGAATACACCTGATTAAATGAATATTTAGGGAATTGGAAAGTTTGAAATACACTAAAATGTTGATGGCTAAGACAAGACACCCTCAGCAAGGAAATTCCAAAGACCTCTTCAGCTAATCTTTAGGAGAACAACCTCCATCTAGGGCTGTATAAGATTGTTTTCTCTTTAAGCTTTAGTCCTATTTTGGTCTTATCCATTCACAAAACATTTGCAAGCAGCAATCCAGTGCATTCATGTACATTTTGGAAAAATACAGATGGACATCAGTGTAATTTATTCAAGGTAGATAACCTGGGTTCCTCCGTGATCTATTGGATCAATTCACATATTGCCTTTGGAGTAATCCTTGTTAGTCCTGGGGAGAAAAACAATGTCAATTGCCTCAATTTGCACAAAAATCAGTGCATCACCTGGACTCTCCATGCCAGTATGTGGTTTGGTATTATCCTGCTGAAGGATGGCAGGCCTTCCCTGAAAGGATATTGTGTATGTGGAAGCATACAGATATACGGTATACATTTTCTGAAAGAGGAGAACCACCACCTCATTCTGCCAATCCAGATGTACTGCCCCTGATTCCCATGCGATGTTGTAGAGACATGTCAGCCAGAATAACCTAACAACATCCAGAGCCTTGAAGAACTCAGGGCGGATCGCATCCCCCCCCCAGTCCTGCAGCTTCTTGACTACCTTGATGACCTCAGCTCCAGTAATGGGTGAGTCCACAGACTCAGCTTCCTCTGTGGAAAACGTGTTGGTAGGAGTAAGAAGATCCTCAAAGTAATTCTTTCACCGCCGATGACATCTCCAGTCAAGAGGCCATTCCTCCCAGTTATGCTCCTTTCCCATTTCCCTCTTTCCAGCTCAACCCCTTTCACCATGAGCAACTCCAAAGTGGAACAAGGACCAACCCCTCTGATATTTCAAATCTCAGTTTCGATCACAGAGGATCCGATAAGCAAGGCCTCTGCCTTCAGCCACTGCCAGTCCCAAATGGTACCTGAGTCGTATGGCCTACAGGAGGGCTGACCAACATAATCCATTGCCCAGCTTCCACCAGGCCTGGTTCCAGGCTCGGACACCAGTAACACTGACCCAAGGAGCATGGTGTCCCAGGCATGGTGTCCCATGCTCCTTGCTTTGCTTTTTGTCAACCAGAGTCCATTTGAATCGCTCTTAATCTGGCCCATCCCCCAGGACCAAATTTTCCTTGGTTGACCCTAACAGCATTTTGCACTTGACAACATAGATCCTGGGATCATTTGGGCACGCAAACACGCAGAAGTGTTCTTCCTTAGCCTATTTATAGCTGATTTCTATTACAGAATCATGAGGGCTGAAGTTCATGGGAATCTGATCTTGAAATTTGTCCTTGTCCCATGCACACAGAGTTTTCTCCATATTAATTATGAACTCTAGCTCATGAGATTTTCAATGTCTTCACTATTTCACACTGAGGAACACAAACATTATTCTGGAATTGTTTACATAATTTGAAGACAAATTGCACAGGGGTTCAAAGATTGCGCAACTTTACGTCTGAGTTACTTAATTTCTCTTATGGTGCATTTCCATTACATAGTTTTCACACTACTCGCCTCTACACGATCGTACTCACCTCAGTCTTGGCCGCTTTTCATTAGAATTGATTACGACCTCAATGTGGGTAGGGTCATTATAGGAAGGCGGTCCGAAACTCCAGTCATGTGTTTGCATGCCACAAATCTATGGAGGACATCAAGGCATGGTCACATGATGTTGTTGGTTTATTTGTTACTATTTCTAATTTGTAGAAATTTGTCAAAGTAAAACACACGGTCGCTGTTGCCTGGTTTTAAATATGGCGACTTTGAAGGATATAGCAGGTATAGATAATGGATGGATGGATGGATGGACTTTGAAGGAGTTTATCTCAAGACTTATGAGTCATGTCACTCTCTGGCCAATCAGTGGCCTGCAGTCTGGTGACATAGCAGCAGAGCAAGAACTTAAGATGCTCTTTTATATCATGTCACTGTCCCAATAATAATCTAATATGTTGCAAGACTTACTTTTCCACCATTGTTTTTAGACATGTTGGTGCTATCAAATTCAAAATTAGCAAATATTTTTAATGAAATGCTAAAATGTCTTACTATACATAAAAACTATACATCAAAACTATTTCAGAAAGATACAAACCACCTCCAAAACTCACTTTCAGTCCTGTCACAGGCTCAGATAATGTCAGGTCACAGAGTGTAAAAAGAATTTATTTAACTTCAGGTCAAGAAGAGCTATTATAGTGAATGGGTCTATTAATTATTGTTTTACTGAAAACATCAAGAGAAACATTCATTTCATGATTATTATTAGAGTCTCAAATGAAGTGACCTTGGTTCCTTTAATGGTTTTGATGCCTGAAGCAAATTAATGTTTTTCAGTGATAAATGTTAAATCATTGTTTTTGTCTCTACTTTCCTGTTAAATAGATTTTTTCACTAAATATTAATTTTCTGCTGCCCCTTGACTCCCAAAGACGAAGTGACAATGGAGGAAGTGGGCCAGACCACCCAGCTGAGGGCAGGGGAGCTCATCATCATTGTGGTGGTACTTATCATGTGGGCAGGTGAGAACATGGGCCCTGATCAAACAGATGCTTCGTGATGGTTGTTTTTGTCCTTCCCTCACAGAAAATACTTAGCTAACACCCAATACTTAGCTTAGTGTTCAGATTGTAACCACAACTCTCACGGTCTCTCCAACCAGGTGTGATCGCGCTTTTCTGTCGCCAATACGACATAATCAAAGACAACGAGCCCAACAACAACAAGGACAAAGCCAAAAACTCCTCAGAGTGCAGCACTCCTGAACACCCAACAGGGGGGCTGCTGCGCAGTAAGGTATAACCCAACACCCCCTCCTCTCCCTGGGTGCCTCCCCCCTCAGCGGCGCAGGGCAGGTGAATGGTCCCGGCCACTTTTAGACTTTTTTTCACTGACACTTTTAAGTCTCATAGTATCATCTGAGCAGCAGCTCCAAGGCTTAAGCACAACGATGCAACAAAATGACATCATTACGTGCATGAATGCAGCATTCTGCATCACACAGCAACAGTGTTCAAGTCATGGCTTATTATAAGTGCTCTTAATTGTCGCTCAGAGCCCCATACATGTGTGTAGAACACAAAAGTCAAAAGCAGATCTTTTATCTTTTCATTCTGTTGCTGCATAAAAAACAACAACAGAAAACAGAGGCATCTTCTCGCTCATTAAAGAAGCTCATTGTGTGATTCCTGTTTGTTGTCTGGTTTTCTCAAAACCTATTTCTTTCTTCCAACAGTTCCCCAAAAACAACAACAACAACAACAGGATGCCATCTGTCAACATTATTGAGGTGTGACTGCTAGAATGTCTCCTTACCCAAAAGACTTCACACAAATAAGCGGGCCCCTTTTAAGCCCATGTGCTTGTCAGGATGATGTTGGGACTGCAGGCCACTGAGAGCAGTGATGCC
Organism: Arrhamphus sclerolepis; assembly: GCA_037176975.1. NCBI lineage: Eukaryota > Metazoa > Chordata > Actinopteri > Beloniformes > Hemiramphidae > Arrhamphus > Arrhamphus sclerolepis. Next base: position 13,091,923 of record JBAMYA010000015.1, on the reverse strand, counting down.
TTTTCTCCTTTAACATGGCTCGTGGAGCTGCAGGACTCCAGAGGCCGAGCGCAGCCACAACGACGCTGGTCTGAGAGTGGAGCCGGCAGTGGAGAGTTCAGTGGTCAGCGACTGCTGTACCATGGGGAGGCAGTTATCAAGGCTGCGTGGAGCAGAGACCACATATAGACGAACCCCAGGGACCCAAGCCAATAAACACAGCCAGAGAGCTAGCTTTTTTTTTTTTCTCACTATCATTCAGTGCATTATCACTTACTGGAAATCTTTGACACTTTGAAATTGTCACGTCAGCTCTAATCTCATGTACCCATATTTCTACATACCAACTTTCCATGCTTTTTCCAGTTATTTCAGTATGGTGTAGTTTTATTTATTTTATTATAATCATTATTATTATAAATTCAATTTAAAGATAGTGCCATCAGTCTTTTTGTTTTGTTTTGTTTTTGTCTGTTTGTTTTTGCAAACTTTGCTGTTCTGGCGAGCTTGTTCCCCCCCTCAGGGAATCCAGACTCCACCTGGCTAATTGAGGAGCCATTTCCAAGATGTGCTGGGATGACTCCAGAGCAGCTTTGGAGGAATTACTTGGCTGAATCACCAAAAGTCATTAACTCACACTGAGGAGGATCCCTGATCTGAACAAACACATACACTAAATCTCATAGACGCCAGAACTGGAATCATCTTCATCACATTTGCATTTGCCCTCTCATCTTTTTCATACTTCCATTACAGATTTCTAGAACATTCCATACAGAGAATGAATGATCCCTTTAGTATCGCCTGGTGTCTTTCTCCTTGAGGGTTATGGATTTTGCAGCATTAAGAGAAGAGCAGAGCTTCCATAATGGAGTGTATTCATCTAATTAATGAACTTCGAATGGGGCTGGATTATATGGACGTCTGAGGAGACATACCTCTACGGAGATCCTTTAAATCAGCAATAACAGCCCTCAGTGGAAGCAAAGGCCAGGACTCAAAACTCTGTATCCTCTATGAACAAGAACTCAACCTCTCCGCATGTTACAAACTGCACCTACGAGATGGTAGAGCAAACCGTGGACACCATTTTCAGACGATACCCTAAATTCAGCACCATTGTAAAAACTTTGGTTTCTGTTGGTAAGCATGAAAAATCCTTATGGACCCGATTTGCAACCCTGAGACTTCTTTACGACATCTTCATCAGATGTCAAGACGGAAGGGCTTCTATTAAGACTTTTTCACAAATCAAAGTCAACATTTCATCTTAAATTCCCACACTTAAAAGGTTAAATATAACATAAGGGGGTTCACTTTTTGCCATAAAACACACAGATTAAATTATAAATGTGAGGGCTGATTCAAACTCAGTAGTACTGCCTTAAAAGTAATGTTACATTTTATCTAATAAGATGTGAGGCCCTGTCACTCCAATTTGTGTCATATTATTTACCTTTCACGAGTATTTAAATGTAAGGAGGAGAGAGAACATTACAAGATGATGCCATGAAGAAAAATGTCTGGCATTTGTTGTGTAAATACATTCTATATATCATTCTTGTTGGTGGTGTCAGAGAGCCTTTTTTGAAAATAGACAAATGTGGAAAATGTACCGTCTCCCAACATATGAGGTTACTATTACTAGTGGGAAAAGGTGATTACTTTTTGTTGAAATTCGCTTTCTGTAATGCTTTTTCATAGTAGTCCTCTGCTGTTATGTATTTTTATTGCATTATGTCACTGTGTTGCTTATACTTCGATAGGTCGAGACTTTTTCGGGAAGGCGAAGCATTGGAGAGGAAAAAGCCTTCGGTATTCTGCTCAACGTTTATGACTGGTGCCATTCAGCTTTGTGGAGATCAATAATAAGAAGCAGAGAGATGAGCACCTTTTCAATCTGTGCTGCTGCAGCTGCCCTTTTATTGTGAACAGAGACAAACATGTTGGCACACAAGAATAGCAGGCGGAAGCCACTCAGTGGTCTTGAGTGCAAAGGAAGAAAGAGGTGGTTAACAGAGAGTGAAGTTTACAGTTCAGCGGAGTGGATAGAATGATAGTCAATGCAATGGCGGCATTTTATCACCTCTCATCACACACACACACACATACACACACTTTACTACCACTCTTAATGGCAAAAATAAACCTAGAGATTGTGCTCCCCTAACTATCACTGATTCTTGCCATTGAGTTCAAGGTAAAGGTGGACTAAACCTCCTCATTAATGTCCATTTAACTTTTGCCATGATACATTTCTGTGAGTGATCAGCGCTTCACAGAAATCTTGCACAACCAAGGATTTAATCAATTTTTATCGAAGACTAGCCGCACCAGCAGGCTCTTTAATCAAAAGACATCTATCTGCGCAGTAAAGGATAATCCTGATGGTCCTATCTGAACTGCCCCTTCTTTTTGAAAGTGAGGTTGTATGAAATATGTATGTGTTATTACCTGCAATAGGCAGCAGTCTATCAGTCTCAGTCTGGGGAATCAAAGGGTTTATGATGGATGAGCCAAGTATCTAACGCTCACAATGGAACCGCAAGAGTGAATATTCTAAAACTCAAATCTCAAACATTTCACAGCAAGTCAAACAACCATTATAACTGTACTTTTCTTCTGCATAACCTCTGCATCAGTTATTTACTCTGTCATTATATATTACACCAAACGTCATTGTTGCAATATGGTGTCCATGTCGCATTCAAAAGTAAAAGTAAAATATGCTATATATCATTCACTCAAACCACTGTTTTGGTGGTTCTCATTCTGAGCAGCTGTTAGATTGGCTTGGCCATCAGCAGTACTTTCTGATTCACTAAACTTAAAGAGTGCACTGACCACTGTCTACTGCAGGTAAGACACCCACAACTCCCAGCTACTACACGTACCCCAACTTGAAACAGGATAGACCTTCAAGTTTCCTAGTGGTATTCTTTGCAATGGCATAATCTGGAACATTATTTTTATTCAAGTCTCTCCTGTGTTGTGTAAATTATTAAAAGCTCTGCTAGAACCATAATAGATCAACTTTAAACACTGTCTCACAACACTTGAAACTGTGCATTATGTGTATCATCTTTAGGTGAGGGCACACTCCCTTGTGGCCACCAGTGTAAATACTTTTATCTCTTATTACGTATTCAAATATAGGGCTATTGTAAGAATTAACTTTTGTTGTTAAACTTGCTTTTTAAATAACTGGTCTAGCACTTAGGAAATTAGTTATTTTTTTTGTACAGGTATTATTTGCAGTTTGACAGGAAGATCAATGGCGCTCTTAAATCTGCAAAGCAAACATGAAGCTATGTATAAAGAGATACTGATTTGCTAACTTTAATTTGTGACCCCCCCTCAGCATAAATATTAAAATGCCTGGTGTATTTTTCCTTTTTTCCTACACACATCAAATTTATTCCAAGTACTTTTGCTCCACATTTAATCCCTGGTCATCCATAGCCCCCACAGAAGTGAGTCTATGCCAGCCAGCCTGAGGGAGAGAGATATGCTGACCAGCTGCTGGCTCAAGCAACAAAACATAAACTAAATTATTCATACCCAACCTAAATTTGATTTCTGATGCAATTCTTATTTGACCAAGGGACATCTTGGGCTAAAATAACCAGTGGTCTACACATGGTTCACAGAAAAACCATAACATGCGAGCATGGCCCAGCGAGAGTCAACACATGGATCACAATCAGGGTCTGTGGGATGGACTGGACAAAACGTCTAACGCTAAAGAACTGGAAATCCTCACATACGGAGGAAAGAGGATGTAAAATACCAGTGAAGCCATGCAGAAATATCAAGTGCTTAAATGCTCTTTACTGAGAAAAAGGGTATGAATAATTTTGGACATGGCATGTTTCCATGAAGATTCAAGTAACAGTAAACGTTTAACATTAGCTCCTACAACAACGTCTCACCACTTAATGTGAATAGTTCGGGGTTTATGAGTTTTTCTTTTTATCTAATGGATTAAAAGGTAATTCATCAGTGGTCATTTAAATTTTAAACATTTTTCAAAATTGTAAGCAAACACTCCAGCAGACATGAGTGGTTAAAGCCTATAGGACATTAAATATTATATAGAATTAGTTGGCTAGAGTGAGCAATTGATCTTTGATATTGGACAAGTTTGTGCATGAATGTACTCATGTCCATGCATTTCATACGTGATGTTGGAGTGCAGTTTACTCAGCCATACAAAGACCTGCTGCTACACAACAAACTCATTTTGATTCATGGTATTTGTTACTGACAAAAGATGCAACAAATTGTGAAAACCTTAAAATTACATTCCACTTGAGCCCTATGGGATTAAACTGCTTTTATAACTTTTATTTCGGTTGTGACATGCCCAAAACCTGTTCTCACATTACTGTATAAACAGCTGAGGAACATGTGAGGTCACAGTAATGGACTGTCTTGTGATGAGATCAGGTTAGTAGAGACACTGGATTTTTTTTTTCTTTCCCTTTCACAGTTGTATTTTGTATTAGTGTGACTGGAAACTCAAAGTATTGTGATCATACAAATAATTTTGATTATTCCAATAAATACAGGAATGAATTCCACAAAGCATGGTTTAGGAGAAAAATGCTTTATTAGTGCTATCAAGTTTGTATTCATTGTATGAAGTGTACCGCAGTCATTGCTTGATGAGGGCTAGCATGGTTTAACTATTATGCACAAGATTACACAACTTCAGTCATGAAGACTATGGTGTATGATTACTTGTGTATGCTTAAATGAAATAAAAAATATCCAATATTTTCCAAACAAAATGCTTTGTATTGGGGAGAATATGGCTAAGTCCCAAACAGTTTAATAAAACATTAATCTTCAGAGCAGCAAAAAGTAAACAAGATGTGTGGGGTTTTTTTGTTTTTAGACAGCAGTTTACAGAATTCAGCACACTGGTGAATAATATATGGGAAGCTCAAACCTCATCAAACTTCAGCGGTCATACTTTTTCTTCAAAACAGGAAAAAAGTAAAGTGTCAAAAGTACTGGCTGTTACTGGGAAGGTAACAAAGTTTGACAAAGACTGCTCTCCTGAAAAGAATCACCCAGAAACATGGCTTTTGGCAACTGCATTTACTGACAAGTCAGCAACTTTAAAGAGAAAATGGGCTTGAATGTGAAATAACTTCAATGAGACTGAAGTAGCACAACAAATCACTTGGAGCTTACTCAAGTCCAACATCACAATGCATTGTTTAAATCAATACAAGAGCATTGCTGAGCAGGCAAAGTGAGGCTATGGGATAACAAAACAAACACAGCCTGGATATCAGCCTTTCGTCTGCTTGGTTGAAAATACCCAGCACAGCTGCACAGCTGTAAGGCATATCAGATACATACTAGCAGATTCCTCACTACAGAGATCCTTCTCCTTACAGGGGAAAAACACACCGCTACAAGGTGGCTAGATCTGCTCAAGCCCAGGAATGACAAGCTGTTTTTCAGAACAGTCAGGCTCTATTATTCAGTGGAGGGGACTAGTGCTGATAAGCACTTCTCATATAAGGTCAGACAGACAGAAGCTACTTGATCACAGACTTAGATGCATGTCATGGACTTCATCCATTAGCCAATACAAACACAGACAGCTGAACACATCATGCCCTACCAGGGCAAACCAACAGCACTTTCTCCCTGCACAGAAACAAATCCCTGCTCTGACTCTAGGGATCAAGTAAATCGAAAAAGAACAGGTGAGAAAAACATTAAACCCAGCACATTTTCAATTGCATTGAAAAGATAAGTTTTTTTAAATGCTTGAAACATTTCTGAATGCCATGTTCCTTAAATTCAATATCATAAACATCATAAAACATGCAATTATTATATAAAAAAGGTACATGCAAAGTTGAAAGAGAAAAACGGGACAATATTCAAAGTCAACACAAACGTAAACATCAAAGACTCAGCAAAAGAAGAAAACAGTGCAAATAATGAGGCACAATAGCATAAAAAAACCATTTAAGGAAATGGACTCCGTTCAAAAATTTTGGGAACTTTGCAAAAGCGCTTGTGTTTGATGCAGTTCTTGGCTTGCCATTCACTGAGAGTCATTGTAGGCGTCTCGTTGTCAAACGTTCTTTGGTAGTTCCTGAAATTCAGCACAAATTCTTGGCAAATTAATCATATGTTTATGGTTACATCTTCCTCTAGACTATGTTAAAGCAACATTCAGTGTGTATATAATTCCAATTAAAGAAATTTTATAGAAATCTGCAAATGACATACCTGCATGTGAGGTCAGAAGGGTGCTGCCACTGCGGTCCATTAGAGCCCGTCTGCCTGTCCACATGGTTCATCAAGTCCAGGAGTTCTGTCATGAGCCCTTGAGGCAACACAAATGCATCTTTACAAATTTTGGCTTTAATGTTGTCAAACACTAAACACAAGTTATCCTAAAGAGTGGGAGCAATATGTCCTTTAAATTTACAAAAACCTAAGATAGTAAAATACAGAAAATGTGATTTGGATGGGTATATAAGTTAGTGACAACATAGGAGGCAAAAATTATGTGGGATTTAAATGTTGGCATGTGGTCAAATGTCATTTTAGTGCAGGGCTCCAGACTTGATATATTCATGTATTTTCTTTTTCTCAATCATTACACGACACCACACAAGAACAAGAAATGGTGAGTACGCATGTGCATAAAACATGGAGAGATATAAACACAAGACATCCATCATAATGTGGAATATAATGGAGATAATGCTGCATGGATCATCATCTCTGTGTTTTGCCAGTACACTTTACCATTAATGACAATGATACTGTCATGTTCAAAATAACAGCAATATGTTTAATGTTAAAATGTATTGGGATTACTGGACATTATATTTTAGATCAACAGAAGAGGAAAAATGTATCAAATGTGGGGGAAAAATATTAGAAAAAAAATAGTGTGGAGTTCAGTTGGTGAGAGCATTCATTATGTATCAAACAGGTGACACTTGTGTACATGCTGGTTATAGTGTATTTCTCTTTTGAATAAAATAGGTTGTTCCAGACATCATTCAGAAGGACAGCATACTTAGATTAAATTGAGAGAAGAAAAACTATAAAGAAGAGCAGAAAATGATTGTCTGTTTAGCTAAAATCATCTTAAATGTTTTAAAATGACAACCAAAACCATAAAAACATATCAGAAAATGAAAAACTACCATTCAAGTACATCAAAGAATAATCAAAACAGCAAAGACTCAGCTGATGATCAGCTCCACAGTGAAAAGAAGATCTAAAGTTACCTGTCAATACTGTAACAATTAGAACACATCTATATGAAAACAAGATATCAGCAAGAAGTCACCGTCAAGTCCCAAAACACTTGAAGAGGTCATGTTGCCTTATGCCAAAGAGGAAATGTGTGTTTCAGGGTATAAATTGGGGTTTACGAGTCTCACTAATATCCTCCACAAAACTGACTACTCACCAGGCATAATAAAATATTTTATTCCTTCATTGCATCTGATACACTTGTATTATTAGTGTCATTATGTTGCAGCAATACCATAAACATTTTCAAAAATTAATAAAATGTATAGGAAATGTATGGACATTACAATACACATATTGTGCGCCAAGAAATCAAAATTGATTACAAAGCATAAATGAAAGTTGTTCGGGTTGGGCAATGTATGTACTTGTTAAGTATAGATTAATTTCATCCTCTGTCCAAGAGTCAGAAGTTCTTTAATCTCTTCATCTCTCCAGTTCAACACTTGTGTTGACAGCATTAATAGAGCAAACTGACAAATGTGTTCAACTTTCTTCTGCATCCCATTCATATTGTTGCTCATGTAAAACAATGATCACATCGCTAGAAATTCCCAGACGTCTCACACGATTACAGAATGGGGGGGACACCTTACCCTACACAAGCAATCTCTCCTTTTTCATGCCTTGCTACCCTGGGAGGTGGAAAAAAAGAGGGAATCTGAATTTTCGCCTTTATAGAAAATGGCAACAGGGAAAAAATGGAAACGTACTTCAAAAAAAAGCCAGTATGTAAGGGTATGAATGTAAACATGACTGAAGCTGTGCTGACATCAGTTGGGTACAAAACATCCTGTCTTACTTGAGTTTATTAAACTTACAAAAAAGCTGCCACGCTTGAGATTGGTTAGTAATGATTTGCGACTAGCCAATCAAGCTGAAAACTGACTTTTTATACATCCACAGCACATTTAACAACCAGTTACAATACCGTAACTATACATTTTTTATGAATTATTCACTTCAAATAGATGTAGAGGACATGAAAATAACTTAGGTTAATTATTTAAGAACACTTCACTAATAATAAGTATCTTACCATGAGCTGTTCCTTGATTTTCAGTCATGTGGCTGGTGACAGAACGGACATACTGCCTCTTTTGTTCTTCCCATTCTTGACTGTTGTTAAAGATGGCTGGCCTGAAAAACGGATTTATACCAAGTATCACTGTAATTGTCAGAATTGTGCTAAGCTATACCTAAAGATGTACTTTATCATTTGCTTTATAAAACTGTGTTAAATTAATGTGTTTCTACTCACACCAACGACTCAAAGCACAGGCAGAAAAAAGAGACTGAACATGACTGAGGCTTGCCTGCCCCAACCTTCCACAATATAACTGATACTGTCATACTGCTCCGCCTCGTCATAACAGTCACCACAACAGTACCTTTGAATTCTTGGCCTTTTGGCACTATTAACAGTTTTATCCTTGTTTTTATTTCCAGCACTTGGTTTTTCCTCTCGACGTGAAGGCACTTGTTTGCTGATGTTGCGCTCGCTTGAATTAACCCTTTCTGATTTCACCTGGAAGAAGAACAGTTTGAGTAAGGGAAGCTACATGCACTACCATAACAAATGAGACAGCGGCAACTATCTCAGTTCCAGGCTGAAACCCAATGAGGGTTTTTTTTTTTTTTTTTAGTTCCTCAAATGACCACTAGGTGCTGGCTCCAAAACAGAGCAAATCTCCATTGACTACCATGTTAAAATGGCCAAATTTTCATCAGAATTTAACATATCTACAAACTGGTACAAAAATCGGGTTTGATCTCTATAGTTCAGGGCTCCAGACTAACTTGTTTTTAATAGGAACACAGTGACTAACTTCAAATTTTAGCGGTGCACATGTTAACATGACAAGCAACACAAATATTCACATTTCTACTTTCCAGTGTTACTAATACATAATCTCATAACAAAACAGGAGATACCATGAGCTGTTTAAAATTCAGTGATACATTTTATTGTGAACCACAGCGTCAACATAATCAATCACCGTCATTACAGCACTACATCAAGAAAATATTAGTGCTGGGCCTCGATTAAAACTTTTTATTGCAATTAATTGCATGACTTTCTGCAATTAATCGCAGAAAATGCAGACAGATGTGCGCAAAATTTAATAATTCAAAAGTAGTAATTACAATACATGTAATTGCAATGGACGCTGTAGGAGAAAGGAATAACATTGTGGGAGAGACAGTGATTGAAAAACACCCTGAATATGTTTAGAACTACAAATCAACTTTCGTCTGTTGATTCTTGATTTGTTTTTTAAATTTTGCCGTTTAACTAGACTATCACTTCTCAAAATAATTTCATGACTTCTATGCTTTGTCTAGACCCACATTACATAGATCAAATCTGTCCCATATTGTTAGATGTTAGAATATCAAATTTAGCTAAAAGACAGCATTATCCAGGCTTGGGACCAAAGTAACCCAAAACAGACACTTTGGCAGAGTTATTAGTCTCTGCTCCAATTGTAGCTGGGAGCACTGGTAGGCTGCTGTGACAGTAACCGCCAGTGAGTGTTTTGAGACAGAGGGTTTCACAGCAGCACCCACTCCTTGTGCGTCAACGACAGACAACTGGTGAGGTTGCCATGTCTGTGAAGACACATACACTGCACGCACCGCATACGTGTGAATGCACCGTAACTACGCAACGTCAGTCTCCAAAAGACCAGAAAAATCTCCAATAACACCTGAAAAAGATTTGTCACTAGTCACTTTTGACCAAAAAAATGTCACTAAGAGGGTTTGGAAAGTCAGATTTAGTGAGAAAGTCGCTAAGTTGGCAACACTGTTCTGGTGACAGGAAAATTTAGCTTTGCTGAGTCTACAAATAACTTTTCTTCTATAGTACTTTTCTTCCGCGTCTGGAAGAACTTTAAAATTAAAATGTGATTGAGAGATTTACCTTTCTCCATATTTCAATCCCCCACCAGTTCTTTTCCGTAGACCATGATTGTCTGTGTTCAGATTGTGAGAGGAACGGACTTTCAAAGTTAAAAAAAAAAAGTTTATTAACACCTGTTAAAATAATTATCGGCATTAATTTATTAATGCACTCAGCCCTAGAAAATATACATTAAAAAGTTATGCCTTCTAAATGTTTCTGGGAGAGACAATGCCTCTGTGAACAGGTCGTGGCACATTTTATGTTCGGCACTCGCATTACGTTTTACAAGTTGTGTCTGTAAGTTCAGCAAATTTTGTGTTCCTGGCATGTTTAACTTACAATTTGTTGAATTATTGTCTTTGCTGTACCAAAACCAGTTAAACTCATGCAGCCATTCGTCATGAAAACTGCTTTTTCAGGTTTTTTGTTTCAGCTATAGCTGAGTCAGGATGTGTTTCGTCCTCTAGTAGGCCAGTATCTGGCTCTAACCCACAAGGCAGGATAGGGAGGAAGTGGTTAATTGTTCACTTAGCCATGAACTGTACTACCGTTCATTCATTCGCCGCCATTAGCCTACCTGTGTTTTTCCACTGTTTGGGAAAAGACCCCGTCCCTCTCACTCATCTTGCTGCAGTTGGCTAGCCAATGTTAGCGAGGGAATGGAAGCTGTCAGCAGCCATCAAAATCTGTGCTGCTTACAGTTTCCATTCCCTAGCTAACATTGGCTAGCCACCTACAGCCTTAGACTCCAAAATATTTGCCCTTTCCTCTTAAAGAAAAAAAAAAAAAGAAAGAAAATGTGCACATGTGCAAATGGATATGTGGGTGTGGAATTTACTTGCACACTGCCTGAAATTTACTTAGTCACACATGTGCGAGTAGATCTGGAATTTACTCGCACTGACTCCAGATTTGGTTGCAGTCTGGAGCCCTGTAGTTAGATGTTATATCCATGGGGGGTGAATATTTTTGTACCACACCAGATAAATTTGTAATAAGCAATAAAGCTGACCAATTAAATGATTCATTGGACATTTTTGAAGGTTTCAGGAAAACTGGGCTTCTACGGTTCTCTGTAGAGAGCAAAGGGTGACGTGACCTGATGGTTCCATATATACATATATGTGTGCGTGTGCATATTAC
>JBAMYA010000015.1:13060525-13080488 GCA_037176975.1 Arrhamphus sclerolepis | reverse complement strand
CTTATAATGAAGCTAAAATGACTTGAGAGAATTGAGTTCTTTTGATGAAACAATTGATTTGAGGAGGTAAGCCAGCACCGAGGTCTTTAAGAATTAAAATCAAAGACATTTGAGTTCCTAGCCTGCACAGACTTAAGAGAACAGAAAAGAAAAATGAAGCAGGTAGTCTGATCACAAATGGGTCAGAGAGTAGGACTACCACTCTCCTCATCAAAATGTAGTGACAGTAATGAGGAGAGAGAGAAAATCTGCTCTTTCTAGTCTCACTGCTGCTCCAAGAAGGCAAAAAGAGAGGAGAAGAAAAATACAGGCAGTGAAACATTCATAAATGAATAAGCAGTGATAAATGACAAAATTCAAAAATGAAGACAGCAAGTCAAAGGTTTCAATTACATAAATAATAACAGACATACAGATGGGAAAAATGAAGCATAACTATATTTTAGATGGACAGATACATATATACACATACATACATACATGTATGTATGTATAATGTAATTTTTGTTCTAACAGGTTTTTAAATTTGATAAATACAACCTGTCATATTATTGTGGAGGAATTTCGGTCCACTCTTCTTTAAAGTACTGCTTCAATTAACTGAAGTTTGTAGGCATTTATTTTTGCAAACCTCTCTGGATCGTGCAACAACATTCCAGTCAGGTTCGGGTCTGGCCTTTGACTGGGTCATCAGAACAACTGTGATTCATTTATCTTTTTTTTTTAGGAACATGCTGGTGTACTTAGGATCTTTGCTCTGTTGGAGGAAGTCTCGGTGTGCTTCCTAGTTGCTTTAGAGGACCCATCCAAACGTGCATTATCTCGCTTTGGGGTGAACTTTCTGAGACATCCACTTGTGGGAAGACTGGAAACTGTTTTGAATGCACTCCAGGTGTGAATAATCTTTCTCACTGCAAAATTAATGTAACCCAAAGGTGTTTTCACTAGCAGACTACACAGAGTGAAGAGGAATGATGAAAGTACAGCCCCCCTGCGGTGTTCCTGAGCTGCTGACCACCTGCTCAGACACACAACCATTCAGTTCCACAAAATGTGGTCTGTCAGGTAGTCAGTAGGTGATTGCGGAGGCATCCACCTGTGTCTTCTGGAGTTTCTTTCATAGTAAGGCAGGATGGATGGTGTTAAATGCACTGGAGAAATCAAAAGAACACAATCCTCACAATCCTGGCTGCTTTGCCAAACTGACTGATGATCAGCTGCGCCTAGATGCTGATTACCTTCTTAATTCCTATGTAAACAGTAGGACACACTTAGTGAATGCCACATTGATTCTGCACTTTGGCTTTGTTTTTGTTTAATGAGTAATAGTGATGCATTGATCCGATATTAGTTCCGAAAATGACAAAATGGTGATTGCCTATCAGGAAATTCAACCTGTTGCTCAGATATGACATGTGCATAGATGAGATTTCTCTCCATGTTCAATTTCAGTTGCTATAGCTTATCTGATTTATTTATTTGAGTCTATCTTATTTGGAATTTGAATGATGGTCCTCAATTATATGTTGCTGAAAGTATTTTTGCAACATAAAACAACAGTTCTATCTGTTAATTTACTACATTCTGAATAAGGAAATTATTTGTTACTTTGGAAAGAAATATTAAAGTCAGGGCTGATGGCTTCATGGTGAGGAATACAGCTCATCAATTCAACAATGGTATTGGATCGGAATCGATTATATGTAAACCCCAAGTTTCTGTATCAGTACCGAGGCTTACACATTCCTTATACGTTAGAATATGGTATAATATGTCATGTGTCTGTAACTGAGGGCGAGATACCTGCAAACAGACCACATGAGCACTAGAAGGATAATTCATAACAAGAATTAACATCATGGACAACCCTGAACACCCTCTTCAGCAACAGTGTTTTCAGTCAGCGACTTCTTCAGATCCACTGCAACACAGTCTGCTATAAAAGATCCTTCCTGCCCACAGTAATAACCTCCTACAATGAATCTTTGAAAAGACTTATATAATAATGACTGTGAAAGTTAATTTCTCTTTGGAGATTAATAAAATATCACTGAAGTGAATTTAATTTGAATAATACACCCTTGTGTATTATGGACATGTCCAACCAGGACCCTGCTCTGAGGCAGATTCATGATGCTGGAGAGAAGATCTAACTGCTGGCCTGGAAACACCTCGACCTCCTTCTGGAGAAGCTGAAGGAGATGTCGAGAAAGAGGGAGGTATGAGCCCATCATGACCCAAACCCAGATAATCAGAAGTTAATAAACAGACAGGTGGATGTGATGTGTTACTGCTATACTATAATTTAGCTAATTAATAAATTATTTAGCACTAGACAACAATGCAGGTGTTGGCACTGATGCTGAAATTGTATATTCTGCTGCTCTACCTGAAACCATGGAGTGGTGGGAGCTTTGACTGTTGACCTGAAAATAGTTTGCTTGTAAGTCAATTTAAGATGTATCAAATTACTGCTTGATGCCCTCCCTGGTTCTTCTTCTAAAAATGATGAGGTGACTGGGCTGACTGAAACTCTCAGCACTAATGTGGCTTACATGAGTACCGATAAGCCATATTTATCTGGCACAATCTTGTGTCGCTTGTAGGAAGATGTCAATACCAAAGATAGAAAAGTACTGTTAGTTTAAACTAAAGTTCTAATGCTACCTTAAACGACTGGAAGTGTTTGTTAATCATCTTGTGAAGTTACTGTAAGTCTGACTCACTCAACCACAGACAATGCTGGATGGAAGCGAGATCACAGTAATGCAACTACACAGCAATCACAATGTGCAGAATGATTTGTGTCATGTTTGTTTATTCTGTCCTGTTTGTATAAATGCTCTCTTCTTTTGTCTGACTGAAATTAAAAAAAGTCAAGCATCCGATATGAAGTTTCCTCTTTTGATAATGTTTTCAAACCTTAACCTCTAAAAAACTCTCCGCATGACGCTGTGTGTACAGTAGTAAATTTCAGTGCATTCAACTGTGCCCACGGGATTCCACGCCATCAATGACTCATTGTTTTTGTACTGACTGTACAATCTCCTGTCCACCTGCACACTAAAGAAAAATGGAAATTAAACCTGTTGCAATATTAACAAATCAGCAGCCAGACAAATGAACAGACATTGTCGGGCTTTCCCCATAGGGCACTGATCTTTTTTTTGTAAACTCTTCATACTAGCCCCAACGGTGAGACAAAGACTTAAGTGTTGCCACTTCTAACATAATTAACAAAGCCATCCAGTTTCTTCTCAGTGTTCAACAACATGCAGTTACAAAAATATTAAGAACAGAATGTAAGCAGGTATGCATTTCCTTGACTTTCTTCAACTTTCATTTTTTTGTTGCAATCCACTGTGATTCTATACCTTTCCCATCATTTGATTAGAAAAATATTGAGGTTTTGTCTTGTGGTTTTTAATTTTCAATATCCACTAATAAAATATACAAATGTAAGGTTAATTTCAACAACACATGTATAACTAATTAATTGTGCTGTGCAAACAGTTATTTTAAACATTGCTTTCTTTGCATGCTCATATCTTTTCACCTTTTTAAAGATGTTGTTGTGTACTTTTTATATAAAATACTCGTTTTTAATTGAGAAATCTGAGCAATCTAGGTTTGTCTGGCACTCCATATGGAGTTTGACCAGCTATGTTCAGGGAAATCTGGCAAGTAACATGGCCTCAACTCTTGCTTTTGTTGGAGGTTTGCTGTACCCTGTGATATTATGAAAAGCTGTTCTGCCTTTCACACAGTCCTTTCTGAGGCAAAAAGTTTAACATTGACAAAATGTAAGATTATCTGCTCTTAGCTGAAGCTGAGTCTATTCATGCCCAAGTCAAGGTCAGTGGTCAACCCAAACAAAGTGATGCTGGCGGAAACATCCTGCCATTCAAGGCAGTCTTAAAAGGCAAACATTGACATTCTACATTTTCTCTTACAGTTGGCAAATCCAGCAAAAAGACCAAACCCAAAAGAATATCATGTATCTCTGTCTTACTGTGCTTCTTGATTTTTAAAGTACATGGAGCTGCATGAGATATCATTTCTGCAGTGATGTGGCAGATGGGCAATAATGACACTGAGGTTTTTTATGGCCATTTTTGTTTCCTTCCATAAAAAGAAGAGGGGGGAGATTTGTTCACAAGTGAAGTTCCTACCTTATAATACATCTTATGAATAGGCCAGTTTTTTGAGAATATGCAATTCATTTTTAATTGTTGCTTACACTGAATCTGAGTTTATTTGTGATTTGGTTATCAAAAAAAATGTTTACATGGCAGTGCTTTATTTAGAATAATGTTATCATTGGGTCAATATCAGAATTCTGCTGTGCATGTAAACATATTCACTGCTGCAGCTAAAAGAGATGACCAGCGATCAAGAAGACGGAAACAGATTACATCACTGTTTAGAGAAACTAAGTTAGAAAGCAAAAATAAAATGAAACAAACAAAAAACTCTTTTTTTTTTTAAAGACATTTATACTTTGGCATTTGAATACATCAGAGTCCAAATGTCAGCTGTAAAGCTGATTTCCTGCACTTCTTTTATCAGTGAGTTTTGTACAGTTTGAAGAGCTGTTTTAACCTCCGACCTAGGAAACTGGATTGCAGCTCCAGATGTTCAATTAAACAGTGAAATGAGTAGCAGGGACTGGTCTCTAGGAGGATGAACTTGACACATTTGTCCCTCACAGCTCTGGGTTTCTGGTTTTTCTTGGGGACTTTCTATCATTCCTAAAAGGCAAATTTCAGAGTTTGCTGACTTGATAAACTTGTGCATTTTCACATGATGACTCCTTAAATATTTAATAAGGTCGCTTGTGTTACTTTTAAAAACACTCACTTTACCTCTGGAAATGGCAGCCTTGCATAATAAGTATATCACAGTGTTCCTGATGGGATTTCCCCACCCTAAAATAATACCATACCCTTATTTTCCGCAGTACCTACAAGTACTTCTGAAACCATCAGCAAAGTACTTCCAGTACTGGTATTGGAACAACTCTAGAAAAAAAAAATTAAAAAAGCATTTCGAGTAAAAATAAATAAAATGCATCTTTCAGCTATTTTGTTCCTTTTTTGCATTAAGCCTCCTACAAATCCAACAGAATTATATAATTGTTCCTTCTTAACAAGCAAATATATCAAATGGCCTGTCTCTGAGTGGATCTGTTCAGGTTGTTCCTGCCTCTCAACCAATGCAAACTAGAGGTGTTTCCGCCCCCCTGCAACCCTGAACTGTGTGAAAATCCAATGAGGTCACTTGAGGCTAAATTAAAAACTGTGAACACAGATGACAGAAGGCGCCTGAAGGGCTACACAAAGACGTAGCTCACTAGCTTGATGCAAAAGATCACCAAAGGAAACTGCATCCAAGCACTCTGCTATTATCAAACAAAATTAAATATTGTATATCTAAGTTTGTTAGCATGTTCTATTTAGCTTGGCGATGCAAGCGAGGGACAAGCAAAGTCATCACTAATTCCCACTGACATGAAAAAGGGCTCAGAGAAAGCATTGTCAAGATGATAAAGACTTAGTGTTAGTCAAAGGAAAAAACGTCTGCTTGTCCACATGGGGTGACTGTAACAGTCCGTCACTGGCCAGTTCAAAGACAGGTCCATTGTTCCCCCCACTCGCGACCTTGGCTTCTGTGGATAATGTTTTGCGTATTATTGGAAACCAAGGGTCAAAGTTTCTCCCCATAGCATAGACAAATAAAGCCATATAGTCTATCTAACCAGAGACACAGAAGAAGCAAATGATTAAAAGTGAGTCACGGCGGTCTTTCACATCCATTGGCCTGTGACTTCTTCTTTTTTTTTTACACCATCGTGAGAAAAGAGGGTGCTTCTCTTTAATTACCTTTTAGACCAGAAGGCTTTTGATATTCTTAAATATCAATGTTGGAGTATTCAGAGATACAGAGGATGTGTGGCATCTAGCAGTATTTGATTTGAGGAACATCCAAATCAATTTTAACAGGGTAACAGAAAGGATTTGCAGAGGATAAGAGTCTTATAGTTTAAATGATAACATTGAGACACGTGTCTCTTGGTATTGGCTAAATCCACTCAAAGGAGGACAGGGAGCAGAGGGAAAGAGAGAGAGAGAAAAAATGAGTGGTCATGCCAGTCAGGGATTAAAGCTCATGACCAGCTGAGACCAGAATGTACTCGCAGCAAGAATCTGGGTTATGAAACTGATCCTTTACATGCTTTGCTCACAGCCTCGCCAAACAGGAGGGACTGGATTCTAATGCCACTCAAACGAAACACACAAATATGAAAGCATTTTATAAAAGGAGGACTGGGTGCATCATTTTCCAACCAAACATTGCTGAACACGTTCTGAACTTCATCTGACTCCGACATTATGAATACCAGTCAGGACTGTTCAAGAATGCAGTGAGAAGATTCATTCAAAATTGACTGACCAGAACAGAGCAGCAGCCTCAGGGCAGCGTGATCCATAAATAATCAATAGGCTGCTCAAACAGTAACAGCTAGTATTCGCCATTTTGATTTTTTTTTTTAAGACAATCTAAACATTGAGTGTTTCAAACTTTAAAAACCATAACATGTGATTGTAAAAGCTGATTTAAAAAAAAAAGAAAACATACACATTTAGTAACATAGCAGTAATCAATGAGAACTCAGTTGAAGGAGGGTTTTGATAAATAAATAAAGGTGGGGGTTGCAGCTCCAGGAATGCAATATATAGGAACTTCAACTCAAAGTAAATAAGATTGTAAAGAACACAAACGTTTGATTTTTTTTTTTAAATTAAAGTTACATATTGCTTCAACTTCAACTGATTATTTATCTTGTTTAACCAGACGACACACAGAAACACAGATCCGCCATATGTTCCTCTTTACAGTGATCACATCAGTTCCTCTATAAATCTCCTCATGCATCTTTACAGAGGCGTCTCTCCATTTCTGGCAGCCACACACGAAGAGCAGAAAGATAGATTAAGTACAGGAAAAGAAATCCAAGCGGCAGGGTGGTGTGCTGGTTAGGACTGTCAGCTTTTAGCAAGAAGGTTCACAGATCAAATCTTGGCTGGTTTTCACATTGTACCATGTGCCTCTGTGGGTTATCTGCAGGTTCTACTGTGTCCTCCCAGAACTGATTTTGAACCAAGTATGTTTGTTGTTGTTTTGGTATGATCCTCTTATGAGTTGCTGGAGACGCTCCAACACACCCCCAACCCCATATTGACTGGAAAAGTACACCACTTTATATCAAAATTAGTTCAATGTAAAGAGAAAGAGTATATTCTGGAAAAAAAATGATCAAAGCAGTAAATCTGGGTTTGTTGGAACAAATTTCAAAGCAAGTATCAGCATACTGATACCTTTTACCTGAATTATATGCTCAACAGAGTGACAGGATGTTTC
The DNA here is from genome assembly GCA_037176975.1 of Arrhamphus sclerolepis. NCBI lineage: Eukaryota > Metazoa > Chordata > Actinopteri > Beloniformes > Hemiramphidae > Arrhamphus > Arrhamphus sclerolepis. The sequence goes on along the minus strand of JBAMYA010000015.1, from coordinate 13,073,066 downwards.
AGTAACATCTCATGTTCCATTGCTGTCAGCTGCTCAAAAATGTCAAAAGACTTTTAAACTATCATAGGGTCATTGCTCCTTTAGATAATAATGTCTTGGTCATGCCTGATAGACCTATCATCTTTTCTCAAGTACAAAATATAATTAACTCACTTGCTCATAGGAGATTAAAGGGGAGGAGGTGGAACTCCTTGCAACACTGAATTACCAACAATGCAACAACTTCCAGGCTGAGATCATGGCCTAAATATACATAACAATTATGTATACGTTTCCGCTTGTTATACAAGTTTCATATAGTATTTTATTGAGGTTACAAAGAATGCCTACTAGAAATGAAACAGCAGAACTGAACTATCACCATGACCATGTGTCTAGACATATGGTTAAAGAGGACTGCATCAATTATTTCTTATCAAGAAAGTGAACTAGTTCACCAATGTGCTTTCTACTGAAACTTCCTACTGATTTCACAGAAAAAGGCAGCCTGTCAAAGTAGTCTTTAAGCTATTTAAAAAAAAAAGAAGAAGACAAATAAGAAGTGTTGCAAGGAAGACACAAACCCTTTATCAAAACAAAATGAAAATTACAAGAAAATAATCTTACCGTTTCTGTTTTAAGCTTCAGACTATTTTGATCACATTACAGATTAAATCATGTTGACTTGTCTGCAGGGCTTGAACGAGCAGACATTCTAATATTTAGCTGTTGAGCAAGTGACAACCTAAGTGACAACAGCTCTTTGACCTGTGGAAGTAAGAGGAAACCTTTTTCGTTTTCATTGCATCCACTATCTATACTTGTTTATTCCTACATAGGGTTGCTGTGATCTGCTGGAGTCGATCCCAGCTCCCTTTGGACAAAAGGCAAGGGTACCCCCTGACCAGATTGCCAGTGCATTGCAAGACCTTTTCAACACAGAAAGGGATTCTCTTTCAACTACATTTTTCAGACTGTATGGTGAAGAAAATGGGACTTCTATGACCTAAAAAGATTGCTGATGTTACGTAACATTCCCCTCCTTGAAAATGAGACTAACTGCTTGTTATGAGGGGCCAATCCAGGGCGGTATTCTGTCAGCTCAGCAGACTGCCAAAAAAAAGAAAGAAAAAAGAGCAGTTTAAAAGTTGGCTGCAGATGTCTGCAAAAGCAAAAATGGAGAAAAGCAGGTCCACTTTAAAGGTTGACATGCAGTAGTCATTAAAAGGGACAAAGCAGATTCACTAAAACCGTTATGTTACAAACTAACAATAGGAAAAGACTGTATTAAGTACCAACAGTTACACAGGGCCATGCACACACACACGAACAAGCTTAAAGGTAGCAAAACCTTGTCTCCAGTTATAGATCTTTCTAAAACAAAATATTTCATACAAGACACCACTAAATTTGTAGTTTCAACTACCACTCCATCTCATGCAAAAGACATGGTTAACTGGAGCCGAAGCTGACTGACACAACAAGAGACGACATGTTGCCTTTTATTCAAGATCCTGAAACACTGTTTAAGCCTGTAATTACACTGCAACAGTTAAAAAGAAAACAAGGAGTTGAAGAGCTACTTAATCACAGACATGAGATGAACCTCAAATGAATGTGCAATGTGGATGACTACACAAAATCTTTGACGGGATTTGTTTCAGGAGGGTGGAGGGTCATGACTTCAGCCACATATTAAATGTAAATATATGGCATTGCTAAACATGGGTCTGAGCTTCCAGCTCTAACGCGGGGTCAGATGTGGAAGGACCCTGCTAATTGTGTGCATCACTCCCCACAGAGCTGACTGGACCAAAACAAAGCATCGATTGCACTGTTCGGCACGTGTAACAGGGGTGCTGCCAACTGCTCAATTGTCTCTGAATTAAAAAAGACACGAAGGGCTTGGAAGCCGGGGGACAACCTCCTTTGTCCAAGCAAACATAAAAGGCTCTGTGAACCTCAGCTTGGAGGCTCGCGTGATCACGCTCGGTCTTCAGCGTGATGGTTGCACAATTAAACCCAAGCAGAAGGATGAAACCTCCAAAGGTTTAAAGAATTTGCAACCATTCCTTCATCCAGCCTCTAATTTTTTGTGTGTGTTTCACGTTATATATCGCCTAGCAACCGTGCGTTGCTAGGATGACACACTGCCACGAACAACACCGCACGTTTTCATGTCTGCTGCCTCCTGCGACTCTCCAGTCTGGATCACAGGCTCTCAGCCCCCGGTGAGCATAGGTTGTACACTTTAAACATTACACTGACGTGGCACATACGACAGAATTTCACGGGACACCTCAAACTTTTGTGTCCGCTTAGGGAAAAAAACCGGTTTAGGAGCTGGACTTGTTACTTTTGTGACCGGAGTCAGTTTATGAACCAACGACGCTGCTGTCAGTCCGAGTGTCAAGTTCAACAGCTTAAACGTTTCCGACTTTACGTGCATGATTTATTGAAAAAGTCGCTCTTGAGCCAGATAATCCTATGAATCCCCCTCGCACTGCCATCTACGTGAAAACAGTCGGAGTGACCGAGTCCTAGAACGAGTAGTGGGGGGAAAACAAACACCAGTTAACGTTAGCTACTTACGGAGCCTAGCTTCGTTAGCAGCGCTTACAGTTAAACCAACAGACGGCAGATACTCACTTTTATGTCTTCCCACACCCCAGGACTGTTTAGCGATACTGGGGCTCCGTATAATTGCCCTCCCAGCTGATTTCAAAGCGTCCATATCGCAGTCCAAAAGTGGGGGCAAAGACCCCGCCGAGCGTCTCTTCTTGTCCGTAGAATCACTCCTCTCTCTTTAAACAGCGCTCTGTGGCCCAAACTTTTTTTTATTCAACTGTTTTCTTCTCCCCTCCGTGCGGCTCGGCTTCAACTGACGGCAGATTAACCACGTTCGTCCCCCTGGGCGGTGTTATGTATGTAAATTAACCGGATAACGTGCGTGACGCCCGTTTTTCTTTTTCTTTTTTTGGTGTCACGCGAGTTATTGCAGCGCGCGCTCCCCGTACGGGCGGAGCAGCAGCTTCCTGTAGCCTAACTGTAATAATTGCAGGCTGGAGGCACCGCACTGCTTTTTGAAGCAAATGACTTCGGTCTTTCCGCGGACTGCATTTAAACTCCTGTCGTCATTGTTTCGAGACGCTGTAGTCCACGAACCGCCACAAAGAAATATACTCCAGTGGGTTTAGGTGCCGTCTAGCAGGTGTGGCTAGCAGGGCTGGGTCAGATTACTGAGGAATGTGTGCACTCACTGAATACAAATTACTTAGGTTGGGGGGGGGGGCTTCTTTTGCTGGGGGATGGCTTATGTTTTAAGGTGATTGTTAAATTATTTCAAACTAAATACCGAAAATGTTAACCCTTTGGTGCAGCTTCAAAAGAAATTAAAGTTCCTTCACATATACTTAACAAAAACAAGCTATGAAAATATTAAAAAGGAAAAAAAAAACAACCTCACTTTTATAAACCAAGTACAAATCATACATATAAAAACAGATGCATTTCACCGTTAAATTGCCTAGTTTTTGTCGTGATGTTAATCCACTGTATGATATAAAACAGATTATAAATGACTTCTTTGTTTGTCTATATACTTTTGCTCAATGTCAAGTACTCACGTTCAAGACCCTTCAGTACATTTTTGTACCCATAAGACTCCATTCAAATCACCATTTTTTGATCCTGCTCTTTAAAAAATAAACAAAAACAAACCAGTCATCTTCTCATTTCTCCACTTTATGTAAGGCCGGGGGCTTTTAAGTTTGTGTTCTGAGGGATTTACCTCCCGATGACATCTTTTTTGGCATGCAGAATGATTTAATTAGATTTCAGTCTGGGTCTTTCACTTGACTTAACTTTAGTCCACATTATTTCCTATAATCTAAAAATGAAAAATACATCTTGAAAAAAATTAGAACAGTTGAAAAATTCACAACCTTGTAGGCCTATGTAGCCTATCATCAATAATATGTCTGCAAAAAGGATCAAATGTGCTACATATTTTAAAGAAAAACAAAAACGTGCTTGGGTGCAGGGTTAAACCCTGTGTAGTTGTGTTCTTAAATCCAGGTACTCAAGATGCAGATCAGGTTTGGTGGGGCAGGGGACCATCTGAAACAACAAGGGCAGTGGGCCACAAGAACCTGGATCAAAGAACATCTAATAACTGCTCAGTTCAAATAAAATCCATTTGCCTGTTCACTATTCAATTCAATTCAAATCAATTTATTTATAGAGCGCCTATTTACGACAAGTCATCTCTAGGCGCTTAAGAAACCCAGAGCTTGACCCCCGAGCACATGGCAACGCTACAAAATAAAAGTAGGTGCAAACTGTACTGCATACCCTGCATCTTCTGCAACATGTACTGGTAGTAGAGGTTTAGTTTCCGTTGCAAATGTTTTTATTTAAATACGCTTAGTTGCATGGTTGGTTTTAGTTTCATTTTAGTCTTAGTTTTAGGTTTTGAGGTGATGACATACAGATACTGACAAAAAAAAAAAAAATGGATGAAAGAATGTTATCTATCAGTAATGCCACACATTACAAATATCCTTTATTCTTTCCTCCTATGTCCTATGTTTAGGACCAATCTTGAAAAACAATTTAAGTCAAAATTAAATAATAAGAGTTTAGGGGGGTCAATGTGAGTCTCCATTGTGGATATGACAATTACATATGAACAAGAGCACACAGAAGCAGGTGTGCCACTCCCTCTACAGAAGTTGTAGACCAGATGACACAGAGAAAATGCATTCCCAAAAGCCTGGGAGGCAGGAACACTGACTAATATAGATACAATAAATATTTTCCTTTACTTCCAGAAATTCAATGTGTCATAGACAAATTCTTTGCTGGACCTCATCCATGTATTTTGTTAATTTCCTTGATGGAGAATTCATAACATGTCCCGACGTGCTTGCTTCCAGGCAGGACATAAAACAAAAAGGAAAATGAAGTTTGTTTTACCCCGTAATTCTATTTAGTTTTGGTTATTTTTGTATTGCTAATTTTAGTTTTTATTTAGTTATCATTTTATACATTTTTAAAAAGTTCAGTTAATGGGGACCCCCCACTGGTAGTTTCAGTTTTAGTCTTAGTTTTTATTAACTGTAATGATTCTGAACACAAGAGGAACACTTTGAATCATCAGCCGAAACCCCAGACGCAACCTGTAGGAAGAACAGTGAACTCTCATCTTCATTGCTGCTGAACTTTATCTGTATTGTACAGGCTTGTTATTGAGGGATCATATTTGGAACTCACAGCATCTGCAGACAGAATTTTTTCTTCTCTGTCATACTTTTCTTAAACATTTTAAATATGTAATAAAGTAATAGTTAGAAATGGAACACGTACACATTTTTAAGCATATTTTTGATAGTCTGAATGGAAGAGAGTTTTGTGTCTAATAGCTGATTTGACATCAGGATCACCTGTTTCCTGTGTTGAAAACTATCAATCCAATGCCCGTTTCAAAAAGTAACAGTCCATGACTGTGTTGCATGCGTAGTAAATATAATTCTTTTCTGATCAAGTGCATCCCAGATATTGTACCCCAATCACCCTGCAATTGTTGCCATTACACAACCAATAATGGAATAATGGCATGAAAGATATCCCTTGAAGAGCAACATTGTAGGTTCAAGATGCCATTTTAAATTCCCATAAAATGATATTTACCTCAAGTATCTTTTTATATAGAAAAGACTTTTCAGACAATCCAAAATACCAATATATGAAGAGACGATGTGTGATGTCTATCTTCAAAGCGCTGTGGGTCTTGTTTGGAAAATAGTGCTCATAATTTCTTTGGATAGGTATCAAAGGATTTGACATGATACCAAGCTACATCTCTATTCTGACTTTCACTGAGCTTGCATCACCACTCTTTAAACAAATTACTCAGGGGAACCGCTTGCAAAAAACAATCTAGCACTTCCAGATTTCACAGATGACAAGCTGTTAGGCGAGAGTTCAGGAGGCTAGCCTGTCCCTGAGGACATATGCGGCAACGTCACCACAATCTTCACCGTGAAGCTTGTTTAGCTGTGACAGTACCGTCAATGCTTTTTAAGACATTAAATTCAAAGGAGAGTTATCTGAGCGTTAATGTTGCTTGCTGTTCAGCAGCTTCATTTCTTTGAAATCACTGTCTCCTTATAGACAGTGAGATGTGTAAAACATACTGTACATTGACTTTCGAAAGAGGCATCATGGGTAATTGTTATAGATGAGGGGATGGGGATGGTGGGGGTGGGCATGAGCAGGTTGGCTAACATCCAGTAGAAGCAATCTTCACCCTGAAGGGAGATTTGAAAACCAGAATGCAAATATTTTATTTATGCATGGAAATGAATACAAAACCAACTGAAGATGCACACACACAGATCTGCTACTAATTCTCTTTATTCTATTTTATTTGGAAGAGTTTATAATCTGTTAATTTTACCAGGCTGAGCAAACTGTGCTGTGTGTTGACTGATAAAAACCCAAACCTAAATCAGCCTATCTAACTTTGTGCTTTATATGGAGAAAAGTATAATAAAATATGTACTTGCACTCCATTGTACGATTTGCCCTTCTATCATTGAATCTCACACTGAAGTCAAGCCCACGGCCAAAAGATCAGAATCTCCTCACTGGTGACTGCTTGGTGTTGTGTGGTGAGAAATTAAATGTTAAAATGACAAGTATTTTTGCTCTGGTCATATTTTGTACCGAGCTGCCCGACTATACCTTGTTCCGTTTATGATTTTTGTGCAATTATTCTACTGGTCTTCATGGATTTCTATTGGTAATTTGGCTATTTTTTAAGCGTTTCTTATGATTAGTTGCAAACAAAGTTGTTTTCATGTGGAAGCAGCTGACTGGCTGTTTTTTTTTTTTTTTTATAGAAAGTTCAAAGACCTGAATATCACAGGGTGGAGGAGAGTTGAAGAGTAGATCTCAAAGACGTAGAGCAAGAGACGAGAAGTTTTTCACTTCAATCATCATGGGGAGTGAGAGATTCCTGAGAAGAAAGATGGAAGAAACATACAAATATTGGGAATATCGTATTTTCTGAAATTGTGGCTTCAGAAGCATATTCGTGACTCCAGCTTCTCTCTACACCAGTTCTGGATGATGCGGGCAGACAAAAGGCTTTAAAGAGGAGCAGGAATGCTGTAGTTCCTGTTGACAACAGATGACGTAATCCTGCAAAAATTACCATGAAGGAGCATCCTGCACCCCAGATGTTTTGTCCTGGAAGTTTCCACCCCTGCAGTCTACTGAGAGTTACCCCCTGATGCTGCATGTCATCATTAGTACAACCAACTAAATACCTCAATGGATTTATGATGATCTCTGGAGGTTTCAACCATACCACCCTCTCTGCTACACATCATACTCTCCTGACAGTTTTTCAGCTGATGTTTTTATTTTTTGTACTTGTATATCTTCCTGCATGTGCACCAACATAATTTCCCCTTCTTGAACACTCTGTATTATTCAATTCAAGCTCTGAAATGCAGCACTGCAAAGTGGAAGCACCATTGTCACCATGTTTTGACTGCTGTGATTTGTGGCACTCATGAAAAAATAAAAAGTTCATTAATTCCTTTTGTCAGAACTGAATTGGAATTTATGGTCTTGAAAAGAGGGATTTATGGCTCTTTAGACTTAACCAGAGCTTGTGTGGACAGATATGATCTCTATGGGCATTGTGCAGATGGACGCTGGCTCCTAGTGGCTAAGAGATGCAAGTGCAACTGGAGCGGCTCAAAAATTTGCTTTATGCACAACAGAAACCGTATGTATTTTGAATTTAGTTTTAAAGTCCTCAGTAAAATTACGTAATGAAACGCAATTCACAAGGTTGTTTTAAATCAAAAGGAAGGAGAGCTGACGATGCCGATGCAGAAATTAAGATTTAGTGTCGCCCATCATCTTAATATTCATTACTTGGGAGAGTTAAAATAAGATGATTAACACCACAACTACCAAGAAAGTAACAGTAACACACAGGGGAAAAGTAAGTTTGCAAGAAAAAACTTTTTTTTATTCCTTGTAAACCTCACCAAGTGAGAGCGCAGCCAAGGTCAGACGGCAGGGGGGGGGGCGGGGAGGGGGGCAGAACAGTGACCGTGGGCATAGAAAACAAAAAACAAACAAAACACTTCTCAATACTTTCAACAATCAGTTGACCAAACAACTGGCTAAACGGTTTTTTCACGACATTTTCAAGAAGCCAGCAACAGCAATCTGAGTGAGAGAAAAAAAATAAAAAATAAAAAGCTTCTCCATATAAAGTAGGTGAAAACCACACGCACAACAATGACCGTTCAGGTGATGGTGAAACCACATCAAACTCAAGCAGATTTCTCCCTGCGAGAAAAGAATAATACCAGAAACAGGAATGAGAAAAACTGCTTTAAAACATCCACTTGCCCAATGTTGCAAATACTGTAACATTCACAAAAAGAAAAATGAGTTTTCTACTCCTGTATTTTTTAACTACACAGCTTATTAGATCACCACTTCCTTTGCCTGCTTAAAAGAAACTTCCATCATGTGATATTTATCTGGATATTTGACATGTCACATGTAAAGCCAAAGTTCTTGCAGTACATTCTTGAGAAACTGGCATTCCAGTCTTGGCACACAAACTGAAGATTAATTGAATTATTTTATGTTGAACAATAAAGTTTGCATTTTGTTAACATTGCACAGTCCAATTTAACCGCAGCAGAGATGAGCTTCTATTAGAACTTGTAATGAGCTATAGATGATGGTGGATCCCCTCACTTCATCAATTGCATAATAAATTAATTGCCTTTAAAACTGTACTGTCTAATGTATCCGGCAAAAGTAATGTGCCCCTGCAATTGGAGAAGTCAGTAGGTTACAAAAATGTCATAATAATAATATTAAAATCCTTTTTTAGATCAAAATTTTGCCTCACTTTTCTATGCCGAGTGGAATTTGTATCCTTTCTATCCTAACTAGAATTTCAGAACTAACTGAGATGGTTTAGGTGGTATCTTATGCCCTCAACTCAAGGCACTGTGAGCACGACAACCATGCAGAGCACCTGGAAGCTGCACCATTTACACACACAGACTTCTACCGATCTCTGTCAGCCTAAAATGTTTACAAAATAGCTGTGGGGAATGCCCCTAGTTCTGAAAATCTGCAACTGCTCGGGGTCATACTCTTTAAAGATTCGAGTTACTACTCGCAACACATCTTCCAGAATTTTTCTATCAGCATATCCAGTTTGTTGAGATGAACTCAAATGTCACATGAACACATCGAGCTACACAGAATTGTTTTAAAGAAAAACTATTGACCACCATGCGCCAAAAGCGGATGAAAGCAGGGTGAATTTGGTGTCCAATTGTGCATAAAGATGGTAAATTAAACATGACAGACTGTGTGCCATCTTTGTACTACATTCCTTTGGTTATTCAAATGCTGTTGAAATATAAGACAACCATCTGTTAAATTAATTTGGATCCCAGTCGGGATGGATGAACTGTTCTCCAATTTTAGGATGGAATAATCAACCTTTAAAAAAAAAAAAAAAAAGACAGCAGCTTAATTCCAGAACCAAAGAGCCGGTGACTGGTTGGAGCGCCAGTTGGGAATCGAGTGTGGCAACCTTGATATGAAGATACACACTCTCGAATCTGTGAGGTCTCACTAGACACTTAAGAAAGAGAGAAATAAACTGGGGCTTTCTACTTGATGTGGGGTTTCCGTTTTTAAGGTTTTTTTTTTGTCTTTTGTTTTAACTACAACAAATACAGTCACACAATACAACATCCTTCTGACCTGGCGAGGAGAGAGCAGAAAAAGAAACAGTTCTCAGCCGCAAGGTGACAGACCTGCAGGAAAAGTAAAAATGCTGGAAGGGTAGATGGAGGGGAGGAAGAGGCTGGAACGTAGCATTCACTTTTTGAGTGGCTGGTAAACAGAAGCGTTGGGGTCCAGGCTGGAGGGATTGGTGTCCATGAACTTTGAGGAGTAGTGGGGGGCCACGGGGGTCATGCTGCTGGTGTCAGCTGAGTAAGAGATGCTGGGCATGACAGCCATCACTTCTGCTATCTTCTGCTTCAGGTCTTTGATTTCCTGGTCTTTCTGCAGGATTTGACCTGAAGAAGACACGTCAGATACAGCAAACTGTGCAAAAGCCACAAAGAACAAAAGCAATATTTGAAGGAGTCGCATTAAACAAGACAACTTGTGTGTACCTTGTGCAATCTCCAGCTGTCTCTTGGCATCTCCAAGTGCAGAGAAGAGGTCTAGTTTGATCCTGGTCTCTGCACTTAGGCTGTTCTCCAGGTGCTGGGTCTTGTCCTGCATGGCTGACAACGCTGACATCAGCACTTCTGTGTCTTTTTCATTTTCTTTATATTTATGAAGTTCCTAGAAGATAGACAGGAGATACAGTCTGCATTAGATCAGGAGGCTAATATCTATGACTTGCTGCTTTGGTGTAGCGGAGATCAAATGTTCTCTATTTTACTGAACAAGGACTCTTTGTAAGACCGATATTTACTTGTGTGCCATTTTTAGCTTCATAGAAACAAGAGACAGAGAACAAATGCAACATGACTGTGCAGTGCAAGTAACCTCTTCATAACGTCTGAAAATATTTTTTAAAAAAGGAAGAAAGAAAGAAAGAAAGGACAAAAGCATAGTGTTATAGGAGGGGTTGGGTTATAACAACTGTTTTATTTATCTAAATAAAAAGAACTGTCAGGTTTAAAGGCCACTTAAAAACCAAACAACTTTCACAAAAATTACACCTGTTTTAGACATATTGTGAAAGACACCAAGTGGTGACCTGTTTAATCTGGCAGAGCACTGAGGATTTACCAAATGTCAACACTAATCCTCACAATACCTGGCTAAACATTTGTAAGTGAGTCACATGGTCTGATATACTGTATATTTAGAAGCCGAGAACAAATTACAATCTGCACACACAAATCCTTCCATGCAAATAATGAGGTTATATTCATAATTACAAGCGTTTGTTTTTTGTCTGTGTTTTGAGTTTAACTCTGTGCCTCTGGGAGTCATGGGGAACTGAATCTGGTGCTCCTTTTATTGGCAAAAAATAGTATCTAGATATTTTGGGGGATTTTGACAATAATTAGTTGATATACTTTAAAACGTGACTGGAATTGTCTGAGTTATACCGACTTAAGAGATTACAACAATGGGCAAAACGTTGAAGGAAAACACTTGTCATATTGTCTTTCAATTTTAGCATTCAAGTGCAAATGAAATAAAAACTCTACATCTGAATGTTTTCCGTGTCCCTACATTCAGTTAAAGATTAAAAAAAAAACACTGAGTTGCTCTGCTGTTATTATATGCTCTTGTTTGTCCTGCAGACAAACAAAAGCATATAATAACTTAAAAACAGTAGCATTTGTACATATTTGGAGAAATATTGCACATCATCATAAAGTCTAGCTTATGGTAATATCTGTTCTTATTTTAATCCTACATTTATTTCATTGTTCAAAATTCCTCCAACAAGTGCCTATCAGAAACAAACAGTGCAGTGATAAAGAAGAGGCTGCTCCTTCAGTTAATGTTCAACGACAGAACGATAAGAACGTTTGGAGACTAGCAGACCTCAGTCAGCTAGCAGACCTCAGTCAAAACTGAAAAGAACATCATGAAATAAATGTAAATAATATACATTTTAAACAGGCTACTGTTGTTTAATGACAACACTTTCCAGCATTCAGCTTTTAATTTTACTGACAGGATTTCTCTTGAAAAAGGTGTTGATCTTCTCCTGGATTTTTCTTTTTGCATCTTAATGATTCTGCCTGACAAAACTACACCAGTAACACCTGGGGTCCGTTTCAGAAAGGAGGTTCAACAAACGCCGAGTTATAAAGCTAACTCGGAGTCAAAACCGAGTCAAGAAACTCTGGGTTTCCGGTTTCAGAACAGGTTTTCATAGGTGGTTCAATCAGCTCTGACTATGTTGACTCTGAGTTATAGTAACTACAAAAAAAACATCATCAGAGGAGCTCCGATACCGCGATTCACCATGGCAACACTTGTAAATGGAAGACATCCTCCTACTCTTCTTTGTTGAATTAGAAATTTTATTGCAGTCACGTGACTTTCTGCAGTAAAACGACTGCAGCGATGAAGGAAAGACAGCGAATGAAAGAGAAATTACAGTGTGGATGTGTAATTTAAAGATTAAGTGGCAGGTCAAATCCTGCATGCATGAAAAAAAAGTGACAACCAACTTTGAAATAGATGAAGAACAAATATAAAACATTTTTCATACAGATAACTCAAATGTAACAGGCTTGATAGGGGAGTGGCAGCGTGCTGGTGTGGGCCTGCTTATAGCTCCCCAGCTCAGCCGCCATGTGTTGGAGTTCTCCCCACGGAATGAGAGGGTTGCGTCCCTCCGCCTTCGGGTGGGGGCTAGGTCTCTCACTGTTGTTTCAGCTTACGGGCCGAACAGCAGTGCAGAGTACCCGGCCTTCTTGGAGTCCCTGGAAGGAGTACTGGAAGGTGCACCGAC
>JBAMYA010000015.1:13032985-13060425 GCA_037176975.1 Arrhamphus sclerolepis | reverse complement strand
TGTCAGATAACTGACAACCAAGAAGTTTGTCAGTTTCAACAGCAACACACACACACAAACACACACACACACACACAAACATTACACACATGTAAGGATATTAGGGGTGCAACGATACACAAAATTCCCGGTTCGGTTCAATTCTTTAGTGTCACAGTTCAATATTTTTTCAAAACAAAAAAGAGAAATTTCCATGCCTTCTTAAACTTGCAATTTATTTAAAATTAATTACAAACATTTCTTTAAACTCAAAAGTACAGTTTTTAAATTAAACGTTTCTGAAACAGCAAATAAGAATAGATAAAATAAATGTAACTGATGGAGAAATCACTCATATTCTGTGGAAAACATCAGGGTTCTTATTGTACAGGTGTTCTATTAACCGTTAATTAACATTACATCAGTTAACAATCTTAGATCAGACAGCAACTTGCTGTTAACTCATCAGAAACACACATCATCCACCAAAGCGTCTGTCAACAGACTCTTATTTCAGTGGTTGTACTATAAATGGAAACATTCAGATAAATGTAAATGATACAAAGTAGAGATAATATGCCGACAGAGTTGCGAGTTTGTGTGTAGGAAATGTTTGTGTTGCCTGGCAACAGCCTTGCAGTTGCAGAACTATTTGGGTTTGGCGGAGCTAAATTAATGATTAAATAAACAAACAAAACATAATCTCATCGCTTATTACAGTTAACTACTAAAATGCATTTGTAGAACAGGGTGCTTTTTTGTTGGACTTCTGTGCTAGCTACAGTTTGTCCATAATGAACACCATGTTCAAGCATAAGGGTGTCCATCAGTGCACGTGGCACCAGGACACCCTTCGCTGGAGGTCAATGATCCAGTTTGAGGTCGTGTCATCTGACCTCCGGCCACATGTCTCCTGGGACTCCTGAGGCAGCTGTCGGTTACCGGCAGGCCAAGCGGATGGCAGCTTGAGCAGTCGCAGAAGCAAAAGCCCGGGTCTGGGAAAAGTTTGAGGAGGCCATGGAGGAGGACTACAGGTTGGCCTCGAAGAAATTCTGGCAAACTGTCTGGCACCTCAGGAGGGGGAAGCAGTGCTCTGCCAACACTGTTTACAGTGGAGGTGGGGAGCTGTTGACCTCGACTGGGGATATTGTCGGGTGGTGGAAGGAATACTTCAAGGATCTCCTCAATCCCACTGACACACCTTCCCTGGAGGAAGTAGAGGCTGAGGACTCAGAGGTCGACTCATTCATCACCCAAGCTGAAGTCACTGAGGTAGTTAGGAAGCTGCCCAGTGGCAAGGCTCCGGGGGTGGATGAGATCCGCCCTGAGTACCTCAAGTCTGGCTGTTGTGGGGCTGTCTTGGTTGACACGTCTCTGCAACATCGCGTGGCAGTCGGGGACAGTGTCTCTGGAATGGCAGACCGGGGTGGTGGTCTCTCTCTTTAAAAAGGGGGACCGGAGGGTGTGTTCCAACTATCGAGGGATCACACTCCTCAGCCTCCCGGGGAACACGTGTTTAAAGAAAAAAAAAAAGTGGGGGAGGGGGTGCTTATGTGTCAGGTCACTTTTCTTTCAGTTCTGCTTCATTTTCTTTCTAATGAATATAACAGGCTATGTTCAGCTGTCATTTTTAGAAAAACAGACATTTGCAAATAAATAACAGCTGATAAAATGAATAATCCAAGGTGTTCTGTGTGAAGCATGGAAGTATAATAACGGAATAGAATAATTGCAATTAAAAAAAAAAAAAGACCAAACGTTCTCCAAGAGCATCACAAGTACAAGTCATGGCATGTTTGACCGCATTAAACTATCTATTCAGATCATCAATATACCTTCCTGATGCAAATGTGACATGTCATTGTTCAGACTTCTCTAAAATGATCGTTATATGATTGACTGTCTGATGAAATTGAACTCTTTTCAGCTTCATGAAGGGGAGGAGACAGAAAGCAACTCATGTTGAAGTCAACTTATTCCCAACCAGGCTTGTTTCAGAGAGTCAGTTACCGTGGTAACAGACTCCAAGTAAGAGTTACCTCAGTTTACCTCAGGATTTCCATCTCTGTTATTGTGGTGGTGTCATGGAATATATATGGATCTTAGCTCTCACTAGAGTAGTTTATAGCCGAGTGTGATGTGGTGGGAAAGAGAATCAGCACCTCCAAATCTGAGATCATGGCTCTTAGTCAGACAAGGAATGTCCTCTCAGGTGCAGGAGCGAAGGGCAGATCAATCAAACGTGCAGTAGTGTGGACGCTGTACTGGTCTCTGCTGTTGAATAGAGAGTTGAGCCAAAAAGCAAGACTCTCCGTTTACCTGTTGATCTTTGTTCCTTCCTCAACCATAGTCAGAAACGAAAAAATTAGATCACAAATAGCAGAGGGTGAAATGAATTCCCTCCATAGGGTCCCTGGACTCTCCCTTCGAGACATGAGAAGCTCATTCAGAGGGACTGAGAAGGACTTGGCACCTGGTTACGATGCCTCTTGGCCGCCACCATGGGCAGACGTTTCAGGCACGTTCAACTGGAAGAAAGCCCAGAGGCAGACCCAGAACACGTTGGAGAGATTATATTTCTCAGTTGGCCAGAGAACACCTTGGTGTCCTCCCATAGGAGCTGGAGGAGGCCACTAGGGAGAGGAAGGTCTCAGCCTCTCTTTTTAAGCTGCTGCCCCCATGACCCAGAGCCTAATGAGTGGAAGTTAATGGATGGCTTTAAAAATATTTACTAGCTGGAATTGAGCCAATGTTGACTTTTTTTCCATCCTTCTCGTGGCTTTAACACCCTAACATGAGCATATGACAACAACCAAAATATTACTAATACACATTGAATTAGTACATGAAAGTAAACAAATGAAAACTGATTATTTTTGTTCATTTTTTCACCTCTGAAGAAATTATTTAAAAAAAAGGGAAAAAAAAGATAAAAAAAAACCCACCTAAACAAAGAAAACTTCATACCTGCACTTTTAATTCCAGCTCTCGTATCTGGTCCTCCTTTAGCTTGATGTCCATTGTTAATTTTTTACACTCTGTTTCCAACTCAGTAATACGCCGCCGCAGTGTGTCTGTGCACTCCCCTCTGTCCCAAAAAAAAAGAAAAAAGAAAAAGGACTGAATTTCAATAACAAACGTTCATTGATATAAGGAAAGATTTAAAACAAATAAACAAAACTGCTATCTGAAGTTAGTGTCTAGGTGGTGCTGCACGTACCTGGATGCTGCTGCTAGTGCTACCGCTCTGGCTGCTGTGGCTTCTTCTAATTTCTTCCGCTTTTTTTCTTCCGTGAGCTGCTTCTCTGCAGTAGCTCGAGCTTCCTGCTCTGCTTTAAGCCTTTTCTCCAGTTGGCCCACAGCCTGCTTATCTTTTTGCTTTGCTTGTACAGCATTATGTAGCCTAGATCAAGCATACACAAAACATAGTGTACATTAGCAAACATGACATAAGACACAGTGGGACAAATACTTTACATATGGTACATAGCCAAAATCTATTCGCACCCTTGCAGCTCACTGAAACAGTGCATCGTTCCTCTTAATTATATTGTATACCTTTGTATAAAGAAAAAAAAAATAAAGAAAAGAAAGATTTTGTTTATTTTACGAGGATATTCTAGTGTGAAAAAGTGTGTTGGCACCCTAAAATATAGGAAATGCAAACCCAGGTTAATAGGTAGGATAGTGTAGGAGGCAGAAGAGCCAAGGAAGACATCCAAAGATATTAAGATAAATTCAGGATAGGCATGTCACTGTGATCACATCACCTACTGCTCAACAACAATGGTCTCAATAGAAGAAGACCCATGAAGCATGCACTATCACAAGAAGAAGAAAAATCCCAGCCTGGTGTCTGGCAGCTCAGTTTCTGTTGAAACAGACATGTCATCAGACATGCAATAGGATAATATCCCAAAACAACAACAAAAACTCGATTATATAGCAACTTTCTAGTCCAGAGGCTTTTACAACGCAAACAGCTTTATCTCATTACCACACACACAAACATTAACTACATTGATTTATTTATTGGACCAAATTACTCCAATAATTACTCCTATTTTTCCTATATTTACTTCTATGGATCCAAGTACATCACAATTTATATAAATGAAGCCTACAAGAAATTTTGGGCTACCAATTAGCTTAAACACACAACTACAGGCACTCAAAGAGTAGTTGATTAAAAAAAAAAGATCCATTCTTAAAAGGCCATCTATACGCCCTGATCTTAATCCTACTGAACATCAATTGAAAGGTCTGAGAAATGTAGTGTGGAAAGGGAATCCTTTGAAAGTGAGGAAGCTAAAGCTGTTTGGTATGGAAGAATGCACCAAAATAACTGCTTACAGATGCAGAAGTCTCACAGTGAGCCACAGAGATCGCGTACTGACAATGATGAAAGCTGTGCAACAAAATATTCAGAGTATCATCATTTTCTTTCCCGTTACTTCATTTGTTTCAGTTTGTATTCAACAGAATTCAAAAATCAAATAAAAAGCAAAGTTGAATAATCACTAAACATGGAGTTAATAATGTTGGATGCCATTAACTTACACTGTCCATCCAAAAAACAAGTCACCGCCTGGATTTAACTAAGCAAATAAGGAAGAGCCTTTCATAAGATAATTAGGCAGATGCAGGCATTTTCTTTTCATGATGTCATCATAATAAGTCGGAAGCAACTTCATATTAAGTAAAGCCCTGGGGAATAGCGAGGAGGAAGTCTCAACAGGGTGATGTCTCATGGGATAGGAAGAAGCAGCGTGGCAAGGGGCTGGGACCAGCCCGTCCACCAACGAAGGGAAAGCCAAGGTCTAAACGACAATTTAGCCAATGAGATTGTGTCATTTTGTTTGATGCACAAGATATTATGCGTATGTAACGGGGAGTATCCTTCCTTTTCTGGGCGACTAGCTGTCTGTATAATCAAACAGAAAAGGTCCTTGCTCAAGTTTTAAACAATCCAATTTGAGAATAAATAATGAAAAGTGAAGTAAGAAGTAGTTTGTCGTTTCTCAAACATGCTTACAAATCTCATCTTTTTTTTTTTGACCGAAACGGCTTCATGTAGCCTGGGCAATAGTTACTAGCGCTTAGCTGGTCAACAGAACAAATAATTCGCTTCCTGGATATTTCAGCAACAGTTTGATTGTTATTTTTCTGGTCGCAACGACATGATCAACCCCATGCGTTGATCTCCTCCTCTGCCGTGCGCTCCTGCGATGCATACGTGTGAATGCGCGTAACTGATGCAGTGAGTAGCTTCTTATTTCTTAAACAACCAAGTTGGAAGACACATCCTGCGGTCGAGGAATAGATAATCTGTTTCAGAAGGGTTAAATTATTGGCATGTATAAAGCAAAGAAAACAGAGAAGAAGATTGTTTAATCTACTAAAAATTGGGTTAAGAACTGTCCAACACATTCTTAAAAACTGGATGAATAGTGGGGAACCATCATCTTGGAGGACGACATCAGAAAAAAAACATCCCGAGTTATTGTGATAGGCGATAACTTAAACATTTTGTGAATTCAAATCTTAAAAAAAAGAAGAAAAAAAAGAGAAATGAGAAGAAGTCACAACTATGTTTCATCGTGAAAGTAAGAGCATTCCACAAACACAATGCAAAGGTAAATTAAGGGATTGAGGCTTAACAGTTGTGTAACCTTAAGAAAACCACTTTTCGTGACGTTAATTGGAAAGAAAATACTGCAATTTGCTGGAGAGCATAAAAATTGGGACTCTGGAGCAATGGAAGAAGGTCATGTGGTCTGTTCAAGAGTGATGGGTTTATCAGGGTAAGAAGAGAGCTGAGTGAAGTGATGCACCCATCATGCACCCCATGGGATGTCCTAGAGAAGACTTTGAACCGACTCTCCCATCATCAATACAAGTTCTTCAAAGAATGAATGCAACTCTGGATGGACATAAATGTTGTGACAGTGCAGAAGCTTATCAAAACGATGTCACAAAGAGCACGCCATAATCAAAGCAAGTGTCAAGTGTGTGAATTTTTTTTTTTGGGACATGAAGTACATGTCAATTTCAAGTTATTTCAGAGATCATAGAGGCTGGTGCAACTTTTATCTGGTAGATGGTAGCACCAGTCAAAACATGCTGCATTTGGGGATTTTTGTAGACACAACCACTTTCAGTAAAGAAAACAACAAGCCAAAACCAGTAATTGAAATATTATTACACTATTTTTTGCCTTCAAACAACAATGGTGTACTATTGCGATGC
This sequence comes from Arrhamphus sclerolepis, assembly GCA_037176975.1. Taxonomy (NCBI): domain Eukaryota; kingdom Metazoa; phylum Chordata; class Actinopteri; order Beloniformes; family Hemiramphidae; genus Arrhamphus; species Arrhamphus sclerolepis. Next base: position 13,054,197 of record JBAMYA010000015.1, on the reverse strand, counting down.
TATGGACTGTACATCATATTGATCCAAACCAAAAACACTACACATCTATTTCTTCACGGCTCATGTAACGTGGGCAAAGTCGCCAAAAGATGACGATAGAATTCACTGATTCGGCGTAACAGACAAAACGGGGAAGAATGTCAAAGAATGTTGATGCATCACACAAAACTCCAGGTTATTTTCCTGTCATTTCAACAAGGAAATCATCAGCACTCTCCACTTTGTCTGAAATAACTAGCGGAAGCCACTAGTGCAGAGGAAAGACCAGAAAGGCACAAGTCTGCAAAGCTCTGGATGAGTGTGACTGCTGCCACCTTACACACTATTTTACATGCCACTCATGTTGCCTTTACTGTGTGTGTGCATGTCTTTTTGCTTCTCTTTTGCCCCCACGGAAGGGTACCAGCAAATGTGTATACATGCATCCAGCACTGCTGTCCTCGTATAAAGAAATCTAAGGTATATGTGATTCAGTCAGTTAGAAATTGACAAGCATATTGGTCACCTAATTTCAGGCCATAAAATAAGAAAAAAATAAATAAATGTAGTTCCTGCTTGTAATGGTCCAACGCAAAACTGATCAATAGCTACCCATGAAGTGACCTAACAGATAGTTGCAGCCACTCACTTGTTCTGCAGCAGCTCATTTTCCTGCCGCAGCTGGCCAAGTTCAGTGCGTATGGAGCGTTCAGCACTTCCCAGCGAGCCGATCTGGCTGCGCAGGTCCTGCTCAACCTGCCGGCTGGCCTGCAGGTCTGCCTTCAACTTCTTCATGTCCTGCTCCAATCTGTCCCAAGTTAGAGCAAAAACAGGAGTACAGACAAATTGACAGTGTTTATATTTGAATAACAACAATTTCAAGAACAAAATTATGTACCATGTTTACTTATTCACAGGATAATCAATATCAAAAATATATACAATTTACACACTATAACTGAAGTCGGATTTGGAATTTGGAGGTGTAAAGATCAGGTAAAGACAAGCTCAGGTTAAAACTTTATACACATCTCCAAGTTTCATTAACTATGGCACCTGCACTCACAAAGAGATAAGAACTACAATGTCTGAGAGAAGTAATTACAGTTTGATCAAATGCATTTTTTAAAAGTTACAAAAAGGCTTAAGTCTGTGAATTGTTGACAACATTGCAAATAAACAAGCATTCTTCTCACCAGTTATTGATGTGGTGTGTGTGCATTAAGGTGGAAGAGGTTCATGTACCTTGATTAATAAAACTTTTTTGTCAAACGATTCAAAATCAACGATACTGTGAGTGTTTAAAAAGTATTCATACACTCAGAACACACAACTGCATTTGCTTGATATGCCAGTCATAAAAAGGGAAAGTGGATTAGTATCAAATACAGGATTTTACAAAAGACAAGTGTTCTGCACAGTTCTCAGTGGCGTATAGCACATCCACAGTGAAATGTATGTTCAGATCATAAAATAAGCAGTAGAATAATTTAATCATTATGGTCACTGAATGATAGCAAGTGGTTTATTAAGAGGAACTTACTCTTCTGCATCAGAGTTACAAAGAATCCCCCCTCCACCCCCTCCCAAAAAGAAAAGATAGAAAGAAACACCATCTATGCTGTAGCTAGTGTTTACATTTCTCATTCGCTGTGTTTGCTTTGCCTCATAATTTCACTACCAAATGCTAATTGGTGATGTGGGTGATGGAGCAAACAGAAAAGCTCCGACAGAAGTTGGATACGATCCATGTTAAACCACATTTACTTTTAATAAAATTACAGCAATCATCAAATGATTTAGAAGTAATAGCAGCCATAGGACTAGGCAATTAATAGAAAATTAATTGAAATCGATATTTAGAACTTATAACAGACGTAATCTTGCCCATGTCAATTATTTCTCTCTTTAGCTCTGTCATTACTTTCCCCAGTGTGAGTTCAGGTACTGTTACCTTAAAAAAAAAAAACAAAAAAACAACAAACAACAAAAATAAAAAAAACAACCCACCACTGTATCACATGAAATATTGGTTATTTTCATTTTCAGTTTTAATAGCAGCAAAAACTCATCAGTGATTTAAGGAGCAAAAGTATAAAACAAAAGAAAAGTAATCGCTCATTAACTGTAACAGAGCTAAGATGTTCAATTAATCGTGCTTTTGATTTGTGGTCCTGGATCTAGCCAGAAATACAATTCTATCAAGGAGACCAATCGCACTTATTGCCGTCTAGGTCAGCTTGCATTTCTGGGGCGTACACGCCAGGCTATGTCATAGTTTACCCCTCTACCAATTGCTGCAACTATGATGTCAGTTCAGCGCAGAAATATAAACTAAATTTGATGACTTATATTGGTTCCCTAAAGGTAGAAGGTCAAACAGGTGATGGCCAGGCTGAGGAGAATCCCTAATGACATTTGCTGGGGAGGGAAGAGGGTGGCCAGTGATTTTTCTCTACTGTGTTAATGATCCTTTGTAGTCCTTTTTTGTCAGCACTGGAACATTCCACAATCCACACTGTATGCCAAAATGGTAGAAAGCAACCAGCACTCTGACACATATTTTTTTCTGAAAGACACACAGGAAGAGCAGGTCCTGCTGTGCCTTCGTAATAGAGGGTGTGACGCAGATTGCCAAGACTCTGAAAATGTGACGGCCAGGTGTCATTTTCATGGTGGAATTTCTTTTGCACCTGGGGAGATATAGACTGGGACAAGGGGAGATATGTATGTATGTGTGTGTGTGTGTGTGTGTGTGAAGGGGTGGACTCTCTAGGCTTGCTTAATATTTGAATACACCTAGACCATTGTATTACTTCCTCTGGTGAGACATTTATTTCACAATTGGGCGGGTGAGCTTTGTAAGAACATTCTTTAAGCATACCTTGTTGAAGTCACAGCTATGATGTGCAGTCAGGATATGGCCTGGTGTCTGTTTACATTGTTGTATAGGTAAATGAGAGCTGTGGAACTATTAGCATCAGGTGGGATGCAACAACTGTAATAACCAGTTCTGTGAACTATTTTTTCCAGAGTTCATAACTGGTAAAGAGCAGATATTTATGAGGTTGTGAGCATTAGCCACAACTAAGCTACAGATTATGTAAATTTGTTCCATATTTATACTGAACACAATGGAACTATTTCTGGAAAATTAAATGCTATCAAATGACAAATCAAGTTTTTACAATACAGTTGTCAAAAGTGACAGACATGGATGTAATTCCTCAGCTGTAAGACGTTTGAACTGGAGGGAATGCAGTAGCTGTTTGCTTCAAATGCTGCCCAGCTTTGCCAAGTCTTAGCTTCAGGATTTTTTATTTATTTATTTTTTTAAATGTCACTTGAATCACTATCCCCATCCTTTAACACATCCTTGGCTGAAACAAACTGAATTTAAGACCACTGTTATTCTAAAGGAAGACAAACTCTTAAAATAGTTCACTATATGACAAATAATTGTTGGAAAAATATAAATATAGACTTCTTTTACATTTTTATTAAGGAGCTAAATGAGTAAATGTGTTGCTCACGTCTGTGTCTGATCATGTGCTTCTTACCTAACAAGTGCTTCTGGTTTACTTGGCGGATTGGTGGGAATACAGTTGTCGATGGCCTCCCTGTGTGAACCACCTGATATCCCTTTTCCCACTGTTGGCTTGTGCTTCTTCTCGTTCTTCACAGTGGAAGATGAAGATGTCGGTGTAGAGAAAGTCACACTGCCATTAGTGGCACTATGACCACGGGGTGAGGAATTGCTGTTCGCATTTTTGTAATTTTTAGAGGAGGAGGATGAGGAAGAAGAACAGGAGGAATTGTTATCCTCTTTAAGCGACAGGTTTTCTGTGCTGCCCAACTCTGTGGTCAGTCTCTTGTTGTTCATATGGTTCTCCATATACTCCATCTCATGGAGTTTAGAGTCCACTGATGATGGCAGGATGCTGTTGCTGTTGTGTTGCTTTTTAGCCTCGCTGCCGCCTCTTCCTTCTTTCCCTTTTTCTCTGTACTCTAGCTCTGGTAGTGGCGCCGATGTCTTTTTATTGGCTGGGGCACCATTCTGCAACACTGGAGGTGTGTCCACTTCTGAGATTCCTTTAGCTGCTGCTGCATGAACAATGAGAGATATTAGACATACATGAAAATGCTAGACAATATTTATAGTTTTAATATTCATTATTTATCATATAATGTAACCACCAAGATTAAATTCTCTGTGTGCCATATTTACTTCACCTGACAATTATAAGCATTGAAAGGATTCACATATAGTTTGCGTAATTTGTGAAAATGTGGTAGCAGCTTCAGGTTCAACTGCACAATTATGCAGCTGTGTTACAAAACTGATTCGCTGTTAGTTAATTTTTGAAAGTGGAAATTTTATTTATTTTCTACCAGCTTCTCAAATTGCTAAATTGGCTCACATCTTCACATAGCCAGTGATTGTTGTTATGATCATTGTCTACATGGTGTGTTTGCTTAATCTGTGTGGCAGGTGCACCTGCAACCACAGACTTTGAATAAAAAAAAAAAAAAGAAAGGCACTGCTTATGTATGTTAGTATATTTAGACCTATGTCAAACCAAGAAAAATCTGGAAGCTTACACATGATTAAAAAGACAATACACGAGTTTTGATTTAACGTCACAAATCCATGTGATGACATGAACTGGTGAAAAATGCCAAGGGAACTGCATCATCTATGGTAGCATCAATCCAGGACCGCAGGACCCACTACCCTGCATGTGATAGATATTTTTCTGACCCACATGCTTGGATCACCATCAGGTTGTCATCAAGGTCGGCACAAGTCCTTCAATGACCCCTTATTTTGAGCCAGCTATAGTGAAGCAAGGAAACATTTAAACATGCAGGGGAGTGGGTCCTCAAGACTTGGATTGAAGAACAGTGCTCTGTACTAAATTGTATTGGCTATGCTAATGGAAGACTATACTTTGAAAAAAAGAAGAAAAAAAAGAAATCTTCATGAAAGGAAGATTTTTTTTTTTTTTTTTGGGTGAGGTGGGGATTGAGTGGATGCGCATTAGACTGACTGTTTCCTGTGTAAAACAGGGATGTAAAACAGAACCAGTGCATGCATTTTCTTAGCTCACAGCACAGCCTACTCATGTCCAGAGTCTGCTTTAAAAAAAAAAAAAAAAAAAGTCATTTGAGTTACTATCGCTTTGCATTGTTTGTCCTCCTGTCAGAATATGCCACCACATCATCTCTTTCTCTCACTCTGTCTGTCAGACAAAAATAGGGACTGACAAAGATTCCATAGCTGCTTCACAAACAATGCTTAACAATGGGCTTAGTGTTGGAAATGAATGAAATGGGACAAACACCGGAATAAAAGACATCACTTGGCTGCAAGTTTGAGAAATTTTAAAAGCTGTGTTGGCTATGACATATGGTACTATTACAATGACTTATTTAATTCACAACCAGTGTGGTTGTCGGTCAAAATAACACTGAGTTATAAGTCATGCAAGAAATTGGTCCAAAGATCACTCACTATGATGTCTCACCAGACAAGTCTTGAGATGTTACCACTGTACTTTACTGATGCTTTGTAAGTAATGATGGTGGGTGTATACGCTGCTTATAGTGTCCTGAATGGGCCATTCGGTGGGTGGACTGAGTGACTGGACTGTCTCAGTGTGGAGACACTCATAGCTTAGCACAACCTCAATTATATCACTAACAATGTGTAAGATCTATAGTCAATCTGTTTTTAAAAGAAGAAAGGAGGTCATTGAGTGGTTGATAATAAGCTTTACTTGATTCAGGGGGTTCTGTACATGCGCATCATGTAAGTCCAGATGACCAATAATGTAATAAATGCTCTAATATTCAAAAAGGAATTCATCAGCCAAATGTTTTGTTTTTTAAATAAAACAATTAAAAAAGCAACTTACTTGCATTGCCATTCCAAATCTCCAAATAGCCATCCCTTTCTCATGTTTTGTGGGCATTTTCAAATGTTCATCTACATTATCTTCAAGTTAACTACCTTCATGGCAGCAGCTTCCTTGGGTGCTGACTTTCCCTGGACGATGGATCTGTCCTAAACTCTTAAACTGTTTCCAAAATTCTATTTTTCCTCACCCACGAACATCAAGCTGTTCTTCCTACTGCACTCCAACAGGTGTGATGGCAGCGTGCCGAACAAAACGCACCTGGCTTATTTCACCATACGACAGCCAGTGACTGGACTGACCACTGTCATATACTTTTCACTTTCATTGAAAGGCATGTTTTAAGTTTTGCTTCCGTGCCTTTTGTCTCTTCCGGAGTTTTTGCTTTTAACTCCTGCCATGTGATGCCAAATTATTTTTATTCAGAGACAGCTCTTGGTGTTTTATTCTTCTTTTAGTTTATGGCATAAAAGAAATTGTAGCGTGATACTGTCTTGCCATGGTAACCTATTGTTCCTCAAACAAAAGAAGGTTGGCAGTCGCTAACTGCCAACATTGTAGCACTGAAAATACCAGAGACCAATACCAGAACAGCATGTATACAAGTCTGAATCTTACCTTCTTCAGCTTCTCTCTCTTGCCTCTGAAGCATCTGTTGTTCTGGGGGCAGAGCCTGCTGTAGCAGCTGCATATAAAATTCATTCTCCTTCTGCACTTCCTTCTGTTTTCGTAGGCGCATTTTATAACTAACATAGCTCTTGAAGCCAAAGCCCAGCGTAACCACTGGGTATCCAATGCTGCAGAGATAAACAAAATGCACACTAGTCTCAGATAAAAATCAAAATGTACCTAATCAGACAAAACAACATAATGTGAAAATTCACCAATTTGGTCCTTAATCTTCTATGTAAACTACAAACAACCAAACTTCACAACACAATACCGACTAGCATTGCTAAAGCAGGTTCAAAAGTCCCTTCAGGGGTATACACTTAAAGACAATTGCCAAATAAGTTTCCTGAAAGCTGATCACTAACATCACACATTTGTGGGAAAGAAGAAAAACACTCTTCACTAGAGCACCAAGCCACAATTACACATCTGAGCAAAGAAATAAAGAAAAAAAAACAATGGCATAACATTATCAAAGTAATAAATTATGTATCAATGAATGAAGTTGAGTTTTAAAACCGTTTCACACTATTTTTAAATGAATATTTCTTAAGGTTTACGTCGATCATTGTTAAAACTGGATGAGGAAGAAAAAAAAAGAAACACTTACCAATGTGCAGCAAAGGGACGACACAAGTCCACATGGAAATTCTTCAGGTCTTTGAATCTGATTGCTGCCTCTATGTATACAAACAGTATCCATAGAGATACTGTGGGCAGACAGACCCCTCTTTCTGAAAAAAAAAAGAAGATAAAATGTCAGAACAATGAGGCATTCATAGTTTAATATTATGTTGGCTTGAGGTGCTAAAATATGTTGGTACTTGTAAGAATATGCTAAACCCGGATTTGTACAAGAACACCTGTGACATCCCATGGTACTGAATGTGTTGAGTTAAGTTAGAGGGCTCAGAAGGAAATTAGGAAGCTGTTTCTCCCTCCCCCAACAGGCACTAGGATTTCAATCTGACATCTAGCCTTTGGTCAACACAGAGAGATGCCACTAAAACAGTCTGACAGCTCACGGAGTAAGCACACGTTATTTAGGGTACACTCACACTAGGCACCCCGTACTGTGCCCAAGTACGACTGACATCTACAGTCTGTTTCATTTAGCTACTGTGAGTGCTCCAATCCATGCACGGTTCCTGATCTCCAGCATAGTTAGTATAGGTGCACTTGGTCATGGTACGGTTGCACACGTACATGGAGGAGGACGTGTACACAACGTATGCATGATATATAGATGTGACAGCTCCTGATTACAATCATGTAACAATATAGAAAGCAACATAATGCAGAAATTTAAAACTGTGAACAGAAAAGGTCATTTCTGATGCCGTCATATTTTCTATGCTGCTCTCCACTGTGCTGAAATTTCTGGAGTGCCAAGACAATTTTTCTTATCTTGACTGCTTTACCATTGAATAAATTATTTGGTTATGAAAAGCCAATTTACTGAGATGACCAAACGTGTGTTTGGAAAAATGTTAGCATGAACTCATGCTTTATGGATGGAAGCAAAAGTAATTAGTTAAGCTGTCAGGCAACACAGATGCAAAAATTAATAAATGAATCTCTTAATATTATTCTCCACATTTAAAACAAAACAGCAAGTGGGCAGTTCTGTGCTCTAAACTGTTAATTTCAAAGAATGTATCAATAATGGATAAGTAATGCAGTTAAGAATAAGTACTGATGTGTTGATTAAATATTAGGGTTGAATGCAGAGCTCCCTTACACTGTGGTTGTTTGCACTGAATTTCATTGTCATTTGAATGTCTTCTACAGACTGAATTGTTAATTTTGTTTTTGCATTTGCCAGCTGGCTTTGTGCGGTATTTATGTTGGAAATAACAAGATAATGCATCATCATCTTACCTGTGTGCCAAACATACTGCACCCACACATAGGTACTGGCAGCAAAGAACAGCCATTGCACTGGGATGAAGAGGAGGCAAATTATGTCCGAGGTAAATGCCACACACACAAAGAATACTGAGAAGGCCTGTCGGAGAGAGGAGAGGTGATTATGATAAACTATATGGCAATCAAGAGGTATGTGATCAGGTATTCTCAACATTTACACTAATTTTAACAAATCACATAGTCAACACAAAAATATCAGAAGTAAACTATCGATATCTAATATCAAAATGAAATCACTCCCTTAAAAAGTAGAAAAAGTAAGATGCTTTACAGGTTAACTACCTGCTAGACAGGAGTGTTGGTTGCTATACAAAGATCAAGACTTCCTGCTTATAATAAGACAGCTCTCCTTGTGCTAGCAAAGAAGATGTGTCCAGTTAGGGTCTGGACAAAGAAGATCTGAGAGTGTTCTTAAAAGTCTGGTACAGGGTGTTATCAATAGATCCTGTGGGCCCTGTGGAGTGAGGTCTGTAGGGAAGGAGATAGCTTCCCACAGATGCCATCAGGTCTCAGCAGACTGTATGGAATCTAAATTAACTCCTCAGATTATTTGCTGAGTTTTTTGTTCACTTCCTAAGAAAAAAAAATGTTGAGGGGTTACTGATGACCTGCTGGGTGAGGCAGCTCTTACAGAGAAAAAATGTTTCCATGTTGAGGGTGCAATTGGTCTGCAAAGATGTTTAGGTCAGTGCCAAGTGGCAAAATGTGAATGCCAGGATGTAGGCTTCCCTAGCAGAACATTGTGCTGTTACAAGATGAGTACTGTTTGCTAATGTTACCTGTCAGTCATAATTTTATGCTTGATTGGTGTATCTTAACTGTTTACAAACAAAGAAATGTGGTACACAAAGCGCTTTCACCAATTAAAGCAATTCTATTAATAACTAAAAGGCTGTGAAAAATGTGGTTCCAATTTCTTAAATTTCAGTGAGACACAAGTATGCACATTTTAACAGTGTTTCGACAAATTCAATGTGTCAAATCAGAGATGAAAGACAAGGAATCCACTGAAAGAAACACAACCACACTGATGCAGCTCAAAAGAGAAGCGAGGGATAACAGAGCTGAACAATGAAAAGGTATATCCCTTTATATAGCTCACAGACTCCTTAAGCTTAAGGAATTAACAAAAATGTTTTTTGTTAAATGTTTTTGGCTACTCCACCAATACTCAAAAACCTCTGACACTACGTATTAAACAAACATGAACCTATATTATCCATACAGTTGAAGAAACACAACAGAACTTGAACCCCCCACCCCCACCCCAACAAAGTTTATAAAATTATTTTAACTGTAGCTCGACAAATTGCACTTACGCCACAGCCTGAACACTCATTGTTAAAATATATATATATATGTTATGATGGAAGCCGACCATACTCCGTGTCATGTTGGCAGCGTTGCCAGATTCCCGGAGAGAAACCCACATTCAGACAAGCTGCTTCTCCACATCTTTTCTTTTTTTTTTAAATCATTGATGTGTCTCAAATTACAACTGCGGAAACGTAAAATACATCCGCAACTAAAACAGATAAGCAAACTACAAAGATTTGTAAGCAAATTTACAAAGAGACAAGCAACTCACATTTGCTTATAATAATCTGACATGGCAACCATGGTCACAGACTTTACTATGTAGAGTTGGCCAGATGCTAACTTTTAAGATGAATGTACATGATCACCAGTGAAGAAAATGAAGAGGGTTTTGTCAGAAGAGGCAAGGAAAAGAGACAGCATGAGTATGTAAACGAGTCAGTATTGGACCGGCATAAACTCGCTGGCGTGCTAGTCAGATAGCGTCCTAGCCTTGCTCCTATTGGATTTTTTTTTTTTTTTCTTTCCACATCTTGTGTATTTAAGTTTGGTGGATATCAGCATTACTAAAGTTCTTTAACTGTCCACTGGTTCAAAGTTTGTTTCATAATAGAAGCCAGTAGAAGAGGCAACAATATTTACAAAATTGGTAACAGACAATTGCGAGTCTCAGCCAGAAAGGGAGCACTACACGAGATTAGCCATCTTAGAAGAACTCTCTCTTTCATCAATCTGAACATAAAGATTTTGAACGAACTCTTGCAAGGTACCCTTGATCCCACACCCTCTTTTCTTTATATCCCAAACACAACTTAGTTAACATCAGTAGCAACAGTGATTAGCTCAGTGCTTGTCTTTCTTTTGGGTGCTGGAGTGCAAAATATAGGTGTGCCAGTAAACTGTTTACAATAAGTTTATGGTGCAAATAGCGAGAAGTATGCCTCTTGCATGAAGACATATCCTGCTTGTCACAGGGCTGCAATTCTGAACACCCAGGCTCAGCAACACCTACGCTGTCAAGTTCACATCAGTCACATAAAAACCTGTCTGTAAATGTCAGCGAGATGCTGCAAGAGCAGTTGGAGCTCACAGCCTTGTACAGTGGGAGCAGGAGCACCAAACCTGCTGTCAAGGAGAGATATCAGTCTGTTTTGCAGCATTTTTGTGCATTATTCCAGCATTGCTCACTGCTATTGGGATAATGTTACTAAAAGATTTTGCTGCAGGTGTGTGCATAATAGGACCTACATTTGCAGAAGTCAATGAAATTATGCAAATATCTACAACACAGTGATGAATTTCAGGCTCTGGTTGTAATAACAGAGAGATGTTTTGATAAATTACTGGCCTCAGACTATCAACAAGCCTGACAATTTTCAACCCAGAACTAATCAGTGCTGCCCCTGCATGAGCTGATCATTACTGGAATGAGACAGTTGTTTGCAAATATGCACAGTTTAGATGAAGAGCTTCAAGTTTTTACAAACTGGGGAATCATTAGTTCTATTTATGATTTGAAACCACCAAAACTGCCCCATTATGTACATTTATTTAGCAAAGCCTATTCATGCTCTTCCTCAGTCTATATTAAAATATAATACACAGTATTTTGTAGCTACTTACCAGGCCCTGGTATCTAAATGAGTCGTACACACTCCGGATGAAGAGCCAGAATGGCCAGAGGTACTCAAACCTGAACTCGAGTACAAAGTCTGCCAGTAGCACAAGTGCCCACACCACCAGGAACTTCAGGTAGAGGAAGGTACTTTAAAAAAAAAATAAAAGAGAAAAAAGAAGGGAAAAATATTAATAATATCTGTTTTATTACCAAGGTGTATGTTGTGAGATGAATCAAGTGTAAAATCCGAGCCTGGTGCCTGCTGCTGTTGGGCAGATCTGCTGCATATATGTGATGCACTTGCTCCAAACAACTTATGTTAAAAAAAAATGCAGACATTGTCCTGAAGGCATTCATGTAGAGCGTTTGTAGTAAAGTATGCTTTGAAGTGTTCTCATATGATGTTGCTCAAAGAATATGACAACAGAATTCAACAACATTATTTATTTCCCAAGAGCTGTAGAACAACATGTCTAGCTACAACTTATCAAAGTTACAATTCATTTAAATCGACTGATGTTTTTAAATACAGTTTACTGTTATTTATTACAATAGTGAAAGCGTCACAGGTCTTTGTTCTTTGATCTCAGGTTTTTACTGTTTTATGAAGTGGGGCATATGCACTATATTTCTAGAATTGCCCCATAACTTTGGGCCTTGATGCCACGTGTTTAACTAGTGGCTGATCACACACATACAATATAAGACGTTACTAAGACTGCAACCTGTCATGACATGTTTGGACAACCCAACCGTGCAAAATAAGCTTTTCTGAGTTCCTACCAACTACAATCTTATCAACTGATGTTTAGTGTTTAATGAAGACACATCTCTCTTTTTTTATTTATTTTTTATACGTAACTCTCAGGTGATGCTGTTGACAATGAGGTAAAGATGATGTGGTGCTGACCACAGTTACACTTGCTATAAAGGGAAACGGCTCATTTTGACAGGGCCACTCGGACCACTGTTTTCCCACAAAACTGTCAAGGGTCCTGTCAAAACTGACTGCTTCCCTTTCAGCAGATGTCGCTTCTGTCTGTGGGCTTTATGTGTTTATTTCAGAAATTATAACGTTAATCATCAGAGCCGTTTAATTAACACCTACAACGCCGCTACGTTTTACAGTAACGTTACTTTAAAAAGAAACCTGGAGATATGATTGAAAACAGGCTGTTTTGGGGCCTAACGGCAGTTAGCTTTACAGCTAATGTTACCTGCTTATAACGACAACAGAGCTGCAGCTAAGCTCAGCAGCCGTCATTTCACCTGTAGTAAACTAAAGAAACTGTCTGCATCAACCCTAGTGTATGTCCCCCATATACTGCCATCAGTGCCGCTTCGCCAGGTTCCATGTAGGTTACCTGCCGTAGATACCCTCGGTGATTCGGTTCCGTTTTAGCGGCCGTCGGAGTTTGCTGCAGTCCGCATTGCGCCGCTTCATCCTCCTCCCCTTGGCTTTGGCCTTCGAGTAACAACTGTAATCTTATCCAGTTTTCTTGTGTATATGAACAAACGTATTAAATGAAGTGCCTGTGGTGTCTGTTATTATTTTTCCCCTCACAGAACACAAAGAAATAAATAAAGGACTCTAGTCGGGAACCTCCTCTTTTTCTGTTAGCGCAGCCTCAATAAGACCAGACCGCGTTGTGTTTTACATACGTCCCCTGATCGACGGCTGAAACGTCCAATCAATTTGTTCGTGGGTGCGTGTTTCTTTGACTGACATACGGCTGACCCAATCGCGTTGAAGCAAGGCAGCTCGCTCATCCGTCCTCAGCCAAAGACAGCAAGGGGAAGCTAGCGGGCCGTTTGCAGAACGGCTAGCTCTTTAACCAATCATGTCTTTGTGGACAAATCGGGCTTCGGTAATTATCCAATGAAAACACCACAGAGGCGGGCTTCTTCTTTTCGCCTTTGGTTTATTATAACTAGAAAATATCCAGTCGTTCGTACAGAGTTCCTTTTGTGGCTGATACAAAGGGAGAAAAAAAAATCCACTCCAACACGGGAGTCTATTTTTACCAAGGTCTTTATGACTGGCTCTGTGAAACACTTGTCCCTAGGCGCTTTGTAGTCGATTCTTTTTTAGCATATGTACGTGGTGAAAACAAATGTGAAGTCTTTCACTGAAAAGTTGAACTTATTGCTGCTTTTGTCCTGATTTAATGATTTACTAAGTGTGCCCCTCGAGGCCTTCAAACTCCTGTAAAAATGGTGTACTGTAGGCCTATTTTTACAGTTCTTAAACTAGGTTTCCTAAAAGCATTAAAGATCATCCAGTTTCTTAATGACTATGGCTTTTTGAGATAGATAGAAATGTCTTCGTGGTCAAGGGCTGATAAAGAGCTTTGCTGGTTACGCCCACTTTTAAACCGTTGTGATGACTGAATTCATGCATCAGATGTAACTGAACTGCGCAAACAGCATCCCCAATGGCTCCTAAATACGCTCCTAGTCTGCGCTCCCGTTTGGCACCTTTACTGATTTTTCTACAGATAGGGTTTATCACCATAATTGCCTTTTTCTTTGAAGCCGAAAGAAACGAAAAGATAAGAGTAGCTGGGAGCAACTTTTACCCAGGTGAGCTTAAATATTTGCATGCCAGGAAAATTTGTTATTTTGAACATCAGACTAACACACACATAAATATATATATGTGTGTGACAGGAAACGATTCTTCTTTTGCAGACTTCCAGGATGTGAATGTGATGGTAGTTTTAGGGTTTGGATTCCTCTGCACCTTTCTAGCGCGATATGGTTTCAGTGGCTCTGGGTTCAACCTCCTCGTGGCTGTCACAGCCACACAGTGGGCAATGATTCTGAATGGGATTGAATCCTGTTACAACAGAAGAAAGATTAGGGTTGATTTGAAAAGGTAACTGTTTTCATTTGAAACTCCTTATGGATTGTCTGGACATTAAGCCGTTTACACCAAAAGGTCACCTATTTAGTGTGAATATGTTATATATTCCACATGTTTCCACTGTCCTGACGTATAACAATGTTTGATATAGCATTCTAGTTGCAGAGATGTGTGCAGCTTCTGCCCTCATTTCAAATGGAGCCGTGCAAGGGAAAACCAACCCAGTCCATCTCATCCTTGCTGCACTGCTGGAGGTGTCAGGATTTGTCTTGAATGAATGGATCCTCCGGGTTCTCCTGGAAGTAAGCAACCCACTCCCAAGTTTCGACCTCCTGTCAGACCTCTCTTAAAGTCGTGTGCTCTGCACCCAAAGTTGCCGTGCTCATTTCAATACACTGCTGATATTATTTCTGGTCTTCAGGTCCGACCTCTGAACAGCATCATGCTGCTTCACGTCTTTGGGTCCCTCTTTGGACTCATGCTGACATGGATTCTGTACCGCCAAGGCTCGGAGCAAGGATTTGAAAAAGAAAAGTTTGACAAAAACTCTGGATTATTCTCCATGTTGGGTGAATAATAAGCTTTGTTCTGGTGGTACCTGTCAATAGAGTTTATAAAAGTTTAGTAAATTAGATAACCTCCACATATGTAATATTGGACTAAATCATATCTACCTTCATATATTTATGAGCAGAAATTGTTATGTGCTGTCCTTAATCTTCAGGCACTGTATTTCTCTGGATGTTCTGGCCCAGTTTTAACTCAGTCCTTGTGGAAGACTCTGATCCTGAAAGGAAACTGGGGGCTGTGTGCAGCACTTATCTGGCCCTGGCTGTTAGTGCTGTGACAGCAGCTGCTCTGTCGGTGTTCCTCAGTCCGAGAGGAAAACTCAACCTGGTATGATCTAACACTTCATATGTTAACACATTATAATGCAGTGACATGCACAAAGTGACAGCAAGCTTGACTAAATCCAATAGAAGAAAGGATATCATACAAGCACGCAAAAATAGTTTGCAAACACGCTTCCATTGAAGGTTTGATTTAGAACTTTTCTCTTCATTCCTCAATCAGATCCAAATGCAGTCATGCATCCTTGCTGGTGGCGTCGCTGTTGGGGTTTCTATATCAGTAGTTCGTCATCCTTGGGAAGCCATGACAATTGGATTCACTGCTGCCATTATATCTGCCATTGGATTCAAATATCTGAAGGTTTTTAATCACCAAATGAACATTTATCCCTCTTTAAGTAATCTGTACATTACAGCTCCTACTTACTAACTTTTCCAGATCCACATGCTACTTGCATTTGAGTGCCATGATACCTGCGCTATTTTGAGCACACACGGACTCCCTGGTCTCCTAGGATGGCTTGCACATCTCCTGCTGGAGATTAAAGACTGCGGTGATCACACAGTGTACGAATGCATCAAACTTATGACATTCATATTTTAAAATACAGGAGGTGTGACATCACGTAATTGTTCTATATTTTTGCAGGGCTGTCCGTTTTACTGTGTTTCACATTTGTACTCTCCTCATAACCATCTCTACGAGTTTGTCCATGGGAATCCTGACAGGTCTGTCTTTTTTCCTCCAGTAAGATTTCCATTTAAACCTAAGCAACAGCGTATTGATTGACACCTACACGTAGGCATCAACAGATTTACATTTTGCCATTTGTTAGCTGTATTCTTAATTACTTTTTTTTTTTCGTCAAAAGGATTTCTTCTCAAGTGGAACATATGGAGGTCACCCCAAGACAGGAAATGCTTTGACGATCAAGCTTTCTGGGTGGTAAGTGAATACAGAGATGCAAAAATGTTGTCATTAGTTGCTACATTAAAAAGCAAATTCATAAACTAGCTATGGATATAATACTTTTGTGTATTGCAGTTTCCCCATCTTTCAGTGCGCAAGTAAGAAGATGGAAGGAGATCAAGTCTAACCCTGAAAGTAAAAGGCCTTTTGATGTCACTTAGCATAATTTCACTTACTCATTCTTGCTTTAATGTTGCGTTTTGTGAATGAGAAATAAAAACCAAAGCTCAAGTGTGGAAAGAGGAATGTCAGACTCATTTACTGCTCAGTATGCTTAAAGACGCCACAGTCAGAAACTTAACGTTTTTAACGTTACACAAGAAAAATGGATAGGTGTTGTAATTAAATACAAATCTCTGCTACAGTAACAACACCCTGCTGTCATGAAACGTTTGCCAACTTAAGGTCTGTAGTGTGGGCTTTTTAAACAACAACGAATCTGAATGACTGCAAAGTTTTATAGCTGATCAAGTGTTACTACAGGAAAAAAAACCTTATGATTACATTCAGTAAACATGTATATTGTTATGAAACGGTTTCCTCAATATCATGTATCACTGTGAACTTCTAGAACTAACACTCAGCCAACAGTTCAAATTCAATTTTGTGAATATGTAGAAGTCTATCAAAGGAAAAGTGGCAGCAGGGCTCCCGATATACACATTTTGTTATACACAAATTTTAAACCATATTAACAACATGGATACAGAGAATGAGTGCAATTAGACACATTTAAAGATGTGCCACATTTGAAAATATTCAATCTCTCATGAAATCTATGATAATGTGTGCTTTGTTACGGTTTAGCAATTATACAGCAAACATTAAATTAAACCCCTTATTTTGAAAGCTTTAAAAAAAAATCCTTTTTCATATATATGAGGTGAAATAAATGATGAAGCGTATTGTTTTATACAATATGTAAAGTTGGGTGTATAACTGTGGACATAAAAGACAGACAGTCCATTACTGCCAGAGGTCCTCTGTGCGTCCAAACTTGAAGACGAGTCCCCTAAATTAGAAAAGTGAAGACAATATCAGTATAATATTATCATCTGCTGAAGGGCAACAATAAGGAGGAAAGAGAAGTGCAACTGCAGCTTTTCAACTTACCCAAAGAAAATGAAAGCATTTTGGAAGAAAATGGCAATACCAGGGTACACAATAACCTTCTCTGCAAAACACAACAGTTTTGTGGCGTTTATTAAATTGAGAGGTGTGTATCATTTTGCACTATACCACCACTTAATAACATCTTCTTCTCTCAGCAGTTACTTCATAACACTCCTTGACAATTTGCAAAACATCCTTGTGTGTGGTGAAGCACTGTAAAATTATACGAACTGACAGCAGAGCAGTGAGTTCAAGTTGAAATAGAGCAGATAAACTGGACTTACGAGGCACTACGAATCCTCCAAATAGAATCCACATGGAGGCAATGAGAGACCCAAAAGCCAGCATGAAGCCAATGAAAAGCCAAACTCGAGCACCTTGTAGGAGGAGATAAGAACGGGAGGGTCACTGAGTGACATCACGTAGGACTTTGGTCATGATTTGGATTTACTGCTGATGTAGAAATGGTAACTAATGCAAACATATCTATCAAAAAATATTGTATAAAGAAAATTATAAAATAAATGTGACTCGGTTACATTAAGAAAACTGAGAAAATGAAATTTGTGTAAAAATTTATGTTCATAGAAATTTAATAACAGTTTATGTAATTGCAAAGGGAAATTATACTATTGCAATATAAATAATAGATGAAGGAGTTTACAATATCCCTGCATATATACCTGTTTGTCCCATGCAGCCTTCGCTGTAGCTGTCTCCTCTCACTTGGCCATTTGAAACAGCATTGATCCTGGTGGGCCAAATAAAAGAACATGCAATTAAAAACAATTACAAACTACTAAGTGGGATACGTTTTATCAGACAGACTGACACTCAGATAAAAGTCTAAACATTAAGAAGGTCTCAACTGCAAACTGAGAGCTCTCATGAGAAGCGAAACTGCTTGTGCGGAAGCGATTAGCCACATGACAGGGCTGGGGTTTGTTGATTGATTACCTAATATCACATGACTTAAATATGGAAATGAAAGCCACATATCAGATATCAGAAGCACAAATGACCAAAGAAAACATGAATGCAAAGAGCTGCATGACAAAGAGAGTAAAAAAAAAAAAACATCACAAAGTCATTTACATCAGAAAACAGGCACCCTCATTGAGCAGAAAGGGGTACTCACACATTTATCATATGACTGAAACTCTACACTGAGGTCATGTGATAACAGCTTCAACTTAATCATGGCATTCAGTACCTCTTTGCTAATGAAGGCCTGGAAATGTGGCTTAAAGCTTTCAGAGCACTGACTGGCTGAACTTATAGGGTGTATCAAATACTGAAACAAGTTTGATGTGTTGTCTTACATGAGGAAGGCAACTGTAGCTATGACTCCACACGTATGATAGGCTTTATGAAAGTCTGTCTCCTCAGGATATTTTACTGCTGCATCTATGATGATCCACCAACCTGTAAAGAACTGAAACAGGAAGATGACAAAACACTCCATTTACTATTTACTGATCTATCTGCATATAATGCAAACATGTCAATTTTTTTCCCTTAATTACTCCTGAAAAGTAATAAATATAATAATATAATATTACTTCTGAAAAGTAATAAATGGAACTTGACACATAAATAACAGATTAACAGTAGAAAATATCCACCTGAATCTGTCAAAGTCGATGTTATTGTGTTGCTACAGAGATTATGACCTTAGTTGGGAAATTAGTATAAATACCAGAACTCCAGCAGCTATGGAAGCGATGGTGTTTCTCCTCTCTCCCCAGTCCACATTACACTCGCAGTCTCCGCAGCGGATTCCGTCCAGAAATCCAGACATGACTCTGGGAAAGGGCGTTAGGGTTGAACAACTCGAAAATACAACATCAGACCCAAGCACAACCAAGCAACTCCAAAGCAAGAGAAGACAAAATATATACTTCTACCAAAATACTCGAGATTAGGTAGAATCAAGCTGAAGGTTTTATATTAAATCTGACAAACAGTAAATACTAGCAGTGCGCAGTCGCTGTACAGTAAGGGTGATGCTAAGCCCCCCGTACCGCAAACAACAATACTGTAACTTAAGGTTTAAACCCTAAATCTGCATTTTTGTAACTGTTATTCAAAAACAATACAGCTGGTGTATTCATTTTAGTGTCACAAAAACTGACACTAAGGTAAGAAAACAGGATAAAAAATGGTTGTGTCGTCTGATTCTTTTGTTCATCGCTTTGGCACTAGCGAGCATTTCCTTGAAGGTTTCTTGTTACGAAGTCGACAAAATTACATAATAACTCAAACAGACAACGGTTGTGACGAATATAAAAACATTTCAAATGTGACATTCGGGAGTAAAGTTATTCTCATATGAATCTTTTACCTTTTATTTTCGGTTTTTGATGTGTACCCTTTCGTTAAGCCCGACTTGGCTTCCGATAGAGCTCACCCATGCACATGCGCAGTTCATCTAAACCGTTTGATGAGGGAACCTGAGACGGTGTTGACGTTGTTGCTTTCACGTGCGGCCGACAAGAATAGGAATTTTGTATAATCAAAAATATCTGAAGACAAACTAAGGGGATGTTCAAAGTCCAAGCAATAAGAACAAGGAAAAGTTTTTGTGTCTGTGTTTGAGTCCGAACACTGAGCAATTATTCGGACAGAATGTTTGACGGAGTGAAAATATTATGGGATGGTAATGATGATAAAGTTAATATTGCCTTGACTTTTTTTTTTATAATAATAATAATAATAGAGGCGCATATTTGTAACAGAATTTGGGAATTATTTAGATGTTATATAATGGTTGCTTAATTGTAATTATCTTAATTATAAAATAATAAAAAAATAATAAAGTTATTATTTCTAATAGTAATAGGAAATAGTACGAACCAGGTAGTTTATATATGGTAATGAACTGGGGGTGGGAATATATGAGTTTTACTAATTCCCACTCCCTTTGAAGAAAACATTTCTATATAATGTATATGTATACAGTATTCTTGTGTAATAAATTTAACTTATTTTCTCTGATTCAGTTTATATATCTATGTTCATATATCATATACTCAGAATAATCACGAACTAAGATGTTCTAAGGTTCTGATCATCTAATGTACTGATGTCATGAGAATTTTATTATGATGGTACATTGATACATCTACTTAATGTGAACGTACCTCTATAGTCCTCCATTTGTTACAAAAGTGCTATACAGAGTTCTCATTATGTCTTTGTATTTCTAAAGATATAGAAAGCACATACATTTCTAATAAAGCTGCAAGTCTGTGTGCAGGGGATATTACAAAAAAAAGCACCATATATAAGCATTTTGCAACCTACTTACTTTCACGTTAACTTAAACAGTTCATACAGTTTTTGCAGGCTTAAAAATCATCACAGGGCAAATTGAGCAAAATTTATGAAATCCTTAAAATAATACTGAATTTATCAAATTAAAAGATTTGTAAATATTAATGACAGATAAAGCAATATTTAAAATTTCTCCAGCCTTGCATGTTAGCTGGGAAGGAGGGGAGGTACTGTTTGATAGATGTGGTGCTAAGCAGGAGATTTAGCAGATGTATTCTGTTGAAGAGCGAAAAAAAGAACCCACAAGTGAGAAAGTTCATATTTTAATGCAAAATATATCTGCATTCCAGTGAGTAACCATAACATTTTCTTACATTGTTGATTCAAGGTGAACTGCACATCTTCTAGAAGCCATTTGCTGATGTTTTAACAGATGGAACATTTGTGACCGAGACAATGTGCGTGAGTCACATGTAGCTTTTAAGCCAGCTATTGATACTTTAGGTTTGTAGACTATGGCATCAGTAAACTCCAGCTTTGCCAATATGTTTACCCTTGGACATTGCTGAATACACGGTGTAGACATTCCCAAAAAGATAGTGTTAGGCTCTCATGGAATTTCACATTTGTGATTTATAGCAATATGTTGAAACAAGCATTAGATGAATTATACAGACTGCAATGTTACTTCTGAAAATGCCTT
>JBAMYA010000015.1:12987054-13022960 GCA_037176975.1 Arrhamphus sclerolepis | reverse complement strand
TCCAATTGCATTCATAGATCAAAAATATTATAGATTCGTAAAAAGAAACAAATAAAAGTAAGTGGCCTGACAAAGACAATTCATATAAATTGCTAAAATGCACCCCTCTGCATTTAAGGTGGCTCACTGTATCAGGATATTACCTTTTAAACCGCAAAGCTGATTTCCTCAGATTAAATAAACCCTAGTTGACACACTGTGACTATGTTGCTTTGCTGACAGCTGATGTATTTTCACACTGTTTGTGGTGTGCAAGTTACGGAAAAAAAGATCTGACTCTAGCTATTGTCATTCTAAGATAAATTACAAAAAAGCTGTTTGGAGTGTCGAGGTCAATCATAACAATCAGGACTGAGACTAAACAGTCCTGAGCACCTCCCTCCCTTGCCTGTTTTTTTTTCTTTTTCTTTTTAATGGGATCATGCTGCAGTGCTCCTGCATTAGCTTTTCATCAGTAGATTTTCATTTCTGAGCTCAGACTTCTGCTTTCTGCTCACTCTCTTTTTGGGGATACAGAGAGCAGAAGCTCAGATTAACCAAGTCTTAGGAAAGGATAACGCATCTTTCTATTTAAAAAAAAAAAAAAAAAATCTCTGTTGAATGTGACTTACTGTTTCTCAACATCCTCCACCATGCGGTCAATGCCCTCCTTTGTGGGAACATGAGTGCCGTGTATCAGGCTATTGGAAGTGGGGTAGAAGTCTTCACCACTGTGGAGCACCAGCAAAAGAATTAGAAATACATAACTAAAGATAATCACCATTTTAACATACTTAAACTGACTTTTCTATTCAGTCATTGTGATTTTAGCCATCCAAATGAGAGAAACTGACATAGCTTTGGGGCACATCGTGACGGTGTATCATTTGCATTTCTACATGAGGCTTCTTTTAAAAGGGTGAAAAACCTTCGGGCAATAAATTTATCTTGACCTTAGCATGCATCCCCTCTCCATTTACGCTTTAAAAACCTTTAAATAATTTCTGGATTGTGCAACCACATTAACACAAAACCCAGAGCAAATCAGGGAGGGCATAAGAGAACGTATAGAAAATCATTTGTGAACATGTGACTGGTGACTCATGAGCTGATTCCATCAAGTAAGTGCTTACAATTAATTTCACTTGACTTGAAATTTCACAGATACACTCTTAAATCCTTAAGGATCAACCCTCTGCAATAGTTTAAAAAATATGAAAAAATTAAGCAATGCCAGAGGGCATTTCATCACAATTTGAGTTGTCAACCTGGATGATGTGACAAATACAGTGCAAAAAATAAAAAATAAATAAAAAAATGGATAGCAGAGGGACTTTACCCACCTTTCCTCCCTTAGCTTCTCATAACCTTCCATATCTGGTCTGATTTGTTTGGTAAGTCGCTGGTACTGTCGAAATTGGGCCTCAGCATAACCTTTAGCCCATTGTGTTTGTGTGAGAGACAGAAAGAGAAAAAAATTAGTTATAATTAGTGGAACAAACAGCAAACAGACACGAGGCTCAGCAAAACAGCTTGCGGCTGGTTAAAGAGGGCTAAACAGGCAACTCTCCTCCTCCTCCTGTCCTTTCTTAAAGCCCCTCTGGTGATTATTTTCTCCCAGAGGTTTTGATTCAAGAGAGGTTTTGATGCAGCAGATGGCAGCCATAATCAAGAGGTACAGCAGTCCCCCCCCCCAGTAGATTAAATTTGGAGCCATTTCAAGCAACAGGCATTCAAGCTCTTACATGCTGCCAGCGTTGCTCAATAGTTTACTGGTGCACTTAAAACTTTACAATATTTCTTCTTTTATTACAGAGAAAAGGTGTTTAAGAAACTTCTCACACTATCAGATGCTGCAGCACAATTAAAATGCTAGAACAGAAATGGAGTGGGGCACTTTCGTCAACATTGGCTCTATTAGATTACTATTTACTAAATGAATAGGCTGAGGTTATATAGCGTGACAGGAGGGTTACCCATGCCTAAAATAAAACCGTTTGATCCATCTTCTGTTTGCTTCAGTGTTGCTTCCTGATTTGGCTATAAACACAAAAGGATTCCAGATGATAGAGTGATTAATTGATGACTATTCCAGTGTATTACACAATGCTCCATAACTTTGTTAGATGCGAAACATCTTTAACTGGCAAAGAAATGTTCGGTCAGATTAGATCTCTATCAACTGAAGCTTGAAAAGACTGCTATCTGTAGTCTGTACATCAGACTAAAGTAACTCACAGTGAATTAATTGTTCAATTGAATAAGTGGCTGGCAATTTGTGTCATCAAAAATAGTATTCTTCTGGTTCCTTGAAATAATAGATTAGTTGCAAAGATTGCATGCATGCAGGGCTGTGAGACTGGTTGTCTTTACTGGTTAAGTCACACGTAAGAATAGAAAACTGGGGCAGCTGAAGATACCTATGTTTAAGGCAGTTTCTGCTTGAACAAGGACTCATTGAATCCAAGTATCATTCAATTTACAGTAACAACTGGAAACTGGAATATATTCCATTACTTCACCTTTCTTGTTTGTTTGGCACGAGCACTGCGATAAATGACTCGGGCACAACACGATTATGATGTTAGAGAAAAGAAAACACGGTTCAGGAATGCATCTTAATATAAATGACAGTGTCTCTCAATCTATTACATTTTAAATGTGGCCAATCGAGGGTTCAATTTTACTTTTACTGCTTCTCTATCCATTAACTCATGAAGACCAGAGGCAACACGTTTCTATCTTTTAGAGCTGACTGTCTTTTTGGCCTGTTTTTTTTTTTTTTTTTTTGTCGTTGTTGTTTTGTACCCTGATATGAAGCTCACGCAGCCTCAGGCCTGACTTAAATATCAAGTCATAAAATAAACAACTTTTCCCTTTTAAAAGGAAAAAATCTGAAGAGCTTTACTGCAAAGTAAATATTTTTAAAACATTTTTAATCAGTTTATTTGGGTTCAGAAAGTCTGATTTTTCAGAATACACAGGTTTTTACAAGAGTTGAACAAAGCTTACAATTCAAAGTACTTTTTTAAAAAGTGCCTTTGGTCTGAATGGATTTATGTGCATGTTCAGTCTTATAACTGTGATATGTTGAGATACAGGCAAATGTTCCAGAGTTTAAACTTTTATGACAGATTTATGATTGGAAAGACACTCAACCACCAACCTGCAAATCCTGTGTCTGGATTCTTCTTCTTTTTCTTCCTCTCCCATCGATCTGCATCATCAGCAGTGACTTCAAGGAGCTTCACTCTGTGATAGTCCTCCCCACGGGCAGCACATTCCTAACAGAAAGGAAAGTGGCATTATGATTAAAACAAAGGACAACATGCACGACACTGTTGAAAAGTGTTTTCAATTCATCACACAATTTCTTCAACAATCTTGATCCCCAGTTGGTCCTGCAGCACCACATCAGCTCAACTGTATGTAATCAAGTCTTTTTTTGCATCATCAAAAGAAGATACAAAAAACCCGAAGAGGTGGTCTCCCGGAGACTGATGTCTACAAACTGTGTTTCATAAGCTGGTAGTTTCTGTACACGTTGTTCAAAAAGTGATACAATTCATGAATTTCGGGAAGCCTATTGTTGATGAAACTAACCCTGTAAATGTTTTTCCTTTGATATTTTAAAGTTATCTTGTCACCTATTATATAGCTTAAATGGCTAACACTTATATAGCGCTTTACAACTGCATTTCTACTTTACAGTGTAGACATTTACTGTAGACTCACACACACATTCACACACCGGTTGTAAGCAGAGCTGCCATACAACAGCACTGGCCAGACAATCCAGGAGAAACTGGGTATTCAGTGTCTCGCCCAAGGACACTTTGGTGGACACAGTAGGAACTAGGGCTCGAACCACCAACCTTCATTTTCACTGTTGAACACTACCAACTGAGCCACCTATTAACCTATTAAGTAATAGTAAATTTAAATTTTAGACAAAATGCAAGCTAGTCATTTTCCACACATATGTCAACAAATCTAATTAGTTTTTTACTATCAGAAAAGTAACAATCTGATATGATATTTTATGATCAATAATCATAAAACTGTAATCACCATCTTGAGCTTGTATGTCTCCATTAATCAGTCAGATCTAAATACACTTCCATCTTTTTATTCTTTTTCTTAGAAACGATAATGAATATTACCCTAAACATGTTTTTTTTTGAGAACCACATAATAACATAGTAATGTAAATCTTTGCTGCTATGAAGTGAGCATTTTATACAATCTGCAAGGTTCTTTGCTGGGCTGTTTTCTTGAAGTGGCATTAAATGACGTACAAACTGAAAGTAAAGCATGGGAATGTAAAGGAAAAGTGACAAATATGGGAAATCTGAGGATTTAACCTTAATATCAACTACTTACAATAAAAAACAATTCTTTGACAAGGCTACAAAAAACTGAATAAAAGGTCACAATACATTTTTCTTCTCGTTTTCAGCAAGCTCCCACTCCAGTCTGGCCTTTTTTGCCTCCCAGTTAGCAGGAAGTTTCAGTCTCTTGTCCTCCTCCACAACCTCCTGGTGATTCAGTTTACGTGCTTCATTCTGCAGTAGAAGATAACATAAAATAACATAAACAAAAGCAAGTGGCTCTATTGGCCCTTTCCCATTAGTACATACTTGGCTCGGTTCGACTCATCTCAGCTCTACTCATCTTGGTCTCAGTCGTTTTCCATTACATTTCAGTACCACCTTGATGTGGGTGGGGCCTTCACGGTAAGGTTTACTCAGTAAGGTTTACATTTTTCTGTAAAAACTCAAATATTTGCTGTAAACTGAAAAATGCTTTTAGATTTATCTTTCCTGTGAATCACTGAACTAATATTTAGTAGTATAACTACTTCACGATAAGGCAGCCTGAAACACGGTGACGTCTTTATATGCAACAACTCTGGTCATGTTTCCGACAACAACAATGGAGTCCTCATTGCACCATGGAGATTTTTAGCCGTATCAAAGTTTAGTTGTAAAAATAAAATTGTAAAGGTAAAGTAAATCACAGTCGCTGTTGCCGAGTTTTAAATACGGAGGGTATGAAGGAGTCGCTCTCAAGACTCATCAGTGACGTTACTCTCTGGCCAATCAGTGGCCTGCATCCTGGCGACGTAGCATTTTCAGCCCGACTCAGCTCGGTGAGAACCCCATCCAAGAAGGTGCGAAAAAACGAGGTACGAGCCGGTACTATGAACTAGTGGAAAACCCTTAAACCAGAGTAGAGTTGAGTGGAGCAGAGCTGAGTATGTACTAGTAGAAAAGGGCCATATCACTACTGAGTTGGTCCATGGTGTACGTCATCTAACGAGGACTTGAGGCTTTAAAAAAAATAAAAAATAAAAAATTGCATTAAAACAACAACAAGTGTTCAAAATAATAGCAGTGTGTTTAAAAAAAAGAGAGTAAAGCTCAAAATCCTGATAATGCTTTTATTTTTCCGACATAAGGCATGGGGGAACACTGCACATCCCTTTCCAAATCAAAATATGAAGAAAAATGTATCAAATTTATTACGTTATAGAAAGTGAAGAATAAGGAATATTAGGCTGTTTACATTTTTCTGTAAAAACTCAAATATTTGCTATAAACTGAAAAATGCTTGTAGATTTATCTTTCCTGTGAATTGCTGAACTAATATTTAGTAGTATAACTACTGTTTCTGAGAATTGCATCACATCTGTATTCATGGAGTCGACCAACTTCTGGCCTGTGATCAGGTGTTCAGGTAATCACAGTCCAGGACAACTGGACAACATTCCTCAATTCCTCTGCCTTTCTAGGTTTTGCATCAGAAACCATGATCCCTGTTATGCAATAAACAGGCTCAGCACCATAGTATAAGAAGCATCCCCACATCAGGATTCTTACACCACCATGCTTCACTGTCTTCACAGTGTACTGTGGCCTCAATTCAGTGTTTTGGGGGTTTGTCTGTGGCCCCTCAACCAAATCTTGGTTTTGTCGGCCACAAGATATTGCACCATTTCTCTTCAGGCCCGTCAATGTCTTCTTTGCAAACCATTTTGGTTTTTTTTTAGACTTTGGTGGGGCTTCTTGCGAATAGCTTGGCTTCACATATACATTTTTAATTGTTACAGTACTCACAGGTAACTTTTGATCTTCTTTGATTAACCGGAAGCTGATCATTGACTGAGTCTTTGTCATTTTGGGTTTTCTACAACCCATTCAAATGGTAGTTTTCCATTTTCTTTCACATCATTCTGGTTTTGGGTGCAATTTTAAAGCATCTGAGATCATTTTATGGAAACAAGATTATATTTTTTCTGCACATCTTTAAATGTTCCTCTCCAAACAACTTTTTAATTATTCAAAGCATACTGTTGTTCTGAACAATGTCTGGAACAACCCATTTTATTCAGATAAATTCATTCTAACCAACACATACAACATTTTCTGCCTTCATCCTTAAATAAGACTCATCTGTTTTTTGTTTTTGTTTTTTTGGCTTTTTTACAGGACCAATAACCAATTTCTTTATATAGCCTAATATTAAAGTCGGATAATTATTTCTTTATATTTTGATTAGGAACAAAATGTCAAATGACCCCACTGAATTTGCGTATTTAGTAATTATTATTATTATTATTATTATTAACAGAGCTATTATTTTGAACACGAGTGAATTTTGTATTATTATGTCAGCTGTGTCTTACATACAGGTATGTCTGTCCGGACTGAATAAAGCTTGTAATTTATGTAATCGGACAAAAGCAAACTACTAACCCGTTTGAAATGCAACTCTCTGAATTTACGAAGTCTCGCTTCTCTCTTCTGGGAATCCATCGTTTCAGTCGGTTCCTCTTCAGTCGTCGTGACATTCTCCTGCAAATGAAAACACTGATCAGTTTCTAAGCAAAATGCGATTTAAAATCCAGTTTTTTTGTTTCTTTGTCGAACACGTCAGTTCTGGCAAGGTTGAGACTTTCGTGAGATGTAGCGTTACTTAGCACGTAGTTAGCATGGTTAGCTCGACACAAACACACAAGATTACAAAATAGCTGGAAGTGAGACACACATTCTGTGGCAGAACGTCTTTCTCAAAGAAATAAAGCAATAAAGCCTATACAATACTTATCCTTCTACAGAATAATATGACATAAAAAAGACTAACAACAAACCTCGCTACAGGACGCCATTATTGTTGTGCTAAAGCCAGGAAGAAAACCGGAAGTTTAACCGGATATTACGAAAATAACATAAAAATAAAAATAAAATCTCTCATGGCAGATTGTTCCAACTTAAATATCTGTTCTTGATCTTATTTATCAACAAACATATATATCACCATATATTAATATATAAATTGCATGAATAACTCATACTCTCACATTTGAAGTTGTCAGCGGTATTAAGTGAACTTTTTCATCAAAAACAAACCCAAGACTTTTAATAGTCTAGTATTTGTATTTATTATTCCAATTACTTATTTAACATAACATCAAATTAAGTTTCTGACTTTGGCCCTCATTAGTGTTTGACATTATCAACAGCTCAAATATTGGATAATGTTCTTTGTGAAGTTACACTTAATCAAAGGTTGCTACATATTTTGGACTTGTTTTCCTCATTTGTTTTCCTCCAAAGACAGAGATTCAGGTGACTGTACAACAATATCTAATTCAAATTTTTTGTGAACAGGGATAGCTGCATTCCTATCTGTCACAATGTAATTGCACATTGTCAGTTACACAGAAGGCCTACCCGTGGAAACATGAGATCAAATTAGTCTTCGCTTCAGCTCCTAAGCAATGGCTTTGAGCTAAGGAAAGAAAAGTGTTTGAGGGCATAAGATGTCACTTTATTGTCTTATTAAGTACACTCAGATATCCAGGTCATTCTCAACTCTCAACTCAAGTTTTGAGTCTTGGCAACTGTTTTTTCTTTTGCTGTTGAAGATGTTTCACCTTCCATCCAGAAAGTGCCATAAGTAAGTACAGGATCTGATATTGCTTTACAGGCTTTTCAGTGTTGCTGTGTGAGTTGGGTGTTACATCTTGCTCTTTTCAGGTGTACAGGTGACATCAACAGCATTGTTTTTTGAATTAAGTTGTGTACCAAATGGAAATGAATTTGATTAGTCGTTTACTGAAATGACCATAAGGTAAAGTACGGCAGTACTCCATGTACATACATTCACTTCAAATCCTCTTAATCAGCATGACTGAGTGCCAAGTTATTAAAGACAACAACAGTCAAGTCTTACGTATCACCATAAGAAATTCATGCTTGGTTGTTTGCTGTAATGTAGACTTAATTGTTTCCATATTAGCGTCATATGTGTGTATGTGTATACATATATGTATCTGCGTGTGT
Source organism: Arrhamphus sclerolepis (assembly GCA_037176975.1). Lineage (NCBI taxonomy): Eukaryota > Metazoa > Chordata > Actinopteri > Beloniformes > Hemiramphidae > Arrhamphus > Arrhamphus sclerolepis. The sequence goes on along the minus strand of JBAMYA010000015.1, from coordinate 13,014,633 downwards.
TTGTATGTGTGTGTGTTTTCTGTTTGATTTTAAACCACAGTATCTTTCTTCTTTTGTAAGATTAAAACACAAAATATTCCTGCTGGACTTTATTGGACGCTGGCATGACACGAACAGAACCTCAAGCAATTATGAATATGGCTCACAGTTCTGAAATGAAATGCATGAAAGGTCAAGCATGAAGTCATCAGTGTACCACACAGAGAGTCTGTTTAGACTCTCCTAAACACAGTTGTTACAGTCATTTTTGCTGCAAAGAAATGGTATCTCATTTGTATTACCGTTATATTTAATTTTACCCACAAACCTACAAGTATCAATCAAGGCATGGGAACACGGGACCTCCAAATATGATTTTATGATCTGATCAGAAGACGAAAGTAAACACTTTCAGGAGTCATCTGAGCATGTTTGACTTGCCAAAATGGATGTGCTCCCTGTTTGATTGCATTATACTAATAGAGCTCCTTTGGAGGATGTAATTAAGTGGAGTTTACAGTCTTAGATTAAAGCATCCTCTAGATCACAGGCAATGTTAATGGAGTGATGCATTTTCACTGGAAACCAGATGGGAGCACATCACAACAGAGAAAAAACATCACTGGCTGCCCATTACAGCAGCTTTACCATGCAAAGAGGAAAACATCTTCATAATGAATGACTCTCAAATAATTAAGAGAAGAAGTGAGCGATGGAAGAAAGAGAATAAGGAAAACCAGAATTTCCTGTGCATTTAATTAAAATTAGCAATGGAAATGAACACAATAAGCAAAGATGGTGTTTATGACTTTAAATCTTCAGACATAAATACAGAGCAAACATTTGAGTTAACAATATGTCTTTTGGGTGAGTTATTTTTCCTTGGTAGCTGTAAATATCTATGTTGATGTCACCCACACGTTATTCACTGTTCTCAAGTATTCTCATATGTTAACTTTTTCAGAGGTTTTAACAGGTTATGTTCTCTGCTGATGGTGCCAAAAAGCAGGCAGCTTGTTGGCAAGAACACTTCAGGTTCAGGGACACAAAATCTTGTTTTTACTAGAAAATTAATCAGAATTTCCCAATGAAGAAAGAGCAGTGAATTCAGTTCATAGACATCAATTAAACAAACAAATAAAAAAAACAACCAAACAGTTTCTAACAATTTCATTAATATACAGTAGAACCTCCCAGTCGGGTTCTTAATAAATTATCAGTGTTCAACATATTCCTTCATTAAGTATTATCAGGGATTACCTATCAACGATTCATGAATGATCAACCAGCTGTTAAATTCATCAAACTTTATTTGCTTTATTTTCTCCCATGGGAAAAATTATATCTGATTTGAGGCTTTACTACATCAGACCAGACATTAAACAGTAACAGCACAAATGAATAATGAAGAAAAAAAAACAACTGGAAAGCACATGAAATGGAACATATTAGTCATAGTCAGTCACAGACCCACAAACTGAAATCTTACAGAAGTACAAGAATGCATCTCTTTAAACATCTGAATCATAGCTGAAAAGTTAAAAACATTACACCCTTACTGGCACCCGTGGTTATCTTCACGCTTTTGTTGTTGTGGGTGTCATAACTGACAGTGAGAGGAAGTTTAAAATGGTTCTAATTAGACATAGCAACCCTGAAACTCCTTCCTAAATTAAATAAGGGTGCAGTTGATCCCAAAATTTTCACTGTTGTTTTAACCATATTTAACTTTACCTCTACATATGAGAATCAGTTTCAGTAATTGTTAACAGGTAGCAAACTGGGTTCTTGGTTTGAGTCCCTACAGGGAGTTTGCACGTTCTCCCCGTGCTTGTGTGGGTTCTCTCTGTGGTACTCTGACTTCCTCCAACAGTTCAAAAAAAACATCCATGCCAGGTTAATTGGTGTTTCTAAATCGCCCATAGGTATGAGTGTGTGTGTGTTTTTGTTTGTCTACATGTGGCCCTACGATGGACTGGCGACCTGTCCAGGGTGTACCTCTGCCTTTTGCCCCGAAGAGAGCTGGGAGAGGCTCCAGCAGACCCCTGTGACCCTGCACAGTAAAAAGTGGGATTAGATGATGGATAGATGAATAGATGGATGGATGGATTGATTGTTTGTTTTCTAATAACAAACAAATAAGTAACTGTGTGTGCCCCTCATTTCATCTATTATTAGAAGGGACACATTGTGAACTTTTTTTCCTGATGTAATAATAAGCGTGTGGCATGCTCTGGTCAAAACACCAGAGATCACAAACACACTCCTTTTTAACCATGTCTTCGCTCCTTTGCTTATGGCAAGTGGTTGCAGGGGGTGGAACTGGCATCAACCCCACACCCCACTTCCATGGGATGTACATTATTTAAAGCTGGTGTAACAGCTTTGTATTAACCTCTTCCAAGGTACAGGAAATGTGAAATTGAGCGAAAAGGAGGCTGCATCTGCATGGTGCAATGCAAATGTAAGTGGTTCGCTTAATGGTATAATTTTTAGACTTGGCCTTCCAAAACAAAATTACAGGGTTGTTATACATTAATAAACAGTTATAATAGTTTGTAATGTTTTAATAGTTATTTTTTTAATCTAATTTTTCAGTTTGTTTGAATTTTTCAGCTCAGCTTTATTTAGTTTAACAAGGACATCTGTAGTTTTAGTCTTATTTTTAGTTTTAAAATGGGTTAGTTTTGGTTTAGTCTTAGTTTTAGTTTTTGAGGTGGTGACTTATAGACACTGACAAAAAAAATTCTATGATAAAAAAATGTTACCAATCAACAATGCCATACAGCTCAAAAATCCTTTATTTGGGTAAATTAGAAGAATGCAGGGTCAAAGTTCAAAAGGCACCAGTAGTGCAAAAACAATGGATGTCATCAAACATCAAAAAACAGAGGCAACATTTCTATTTAATTTTCAAGACAACAGTCTTTGTTTGAAGAAGTAACATCTTTAAGAACCAATCTTTAAAAATAATTAAAGTCAAAATTAAATCAGGGTTGAGGGGAAGTCAATGTGTCTCCATCGTGGAACAAACAGGAACACACAAAAGCACCTGTGCCACTCCCTCTGCTTATCTTCAGTCAAGTTGTTTCTTATTGATTTTAAGGAAAACACATCGCTCAAGAGAAGTTGTATCCTGATTTCTCAGAGCAGATGACAGCAGACCACACAGAGAAAATACGCTCAAGAAAATCCTGGGAGGCAGGAGCACTGACTAGATCTATAGCTACTGAGGCAGTTTTGGGATAAACATCTTCCCTCAACTTCCAGAAATCCAGTGTGTCGTAGATGATTCCCTGCTGGACCCCATCCAAGGATTTAGTTATTTCGCTTGATGGAGAATTCATGACATTATGAAACGACCTGCTTGTTTCTGGGAAGGATGTAGAACGAAAACTAAGTTAGTTTCACTCGTTTCAGTTAGTTTAGTTTTTATCTAGTCTTTAGTTTATATTTTAATTCAGTTAACATAATTATTTTTTCAGTGGTGGTTTCAGTTTTAGTCTTACCTTTCATTAACTGTAATAACTGATTGGTAGTCATGTATGTATACACACACACACACATATATATATATAAAACAGTCAAAATTTTGCATTTAATTTGAAAGCCAGACAGAATATGTGACAGGCAGTATGAAAATCTCCCTGATGTTGTCATTACCATTTAAAGACACTGAACCTTAGAGCAGTGCGACATAGATTTCACATGTGTTTGGGGCCACCCAAAAATGCTGAACAGCCACCTTATAATATTAACTTTTCCAGTCAAGCAAATCAGGCCTGAAATGGAGTAACATTATATGTGCAAATAAATTGCACTTTGGGGGCATATTTATAAATCTGAAGCAGACCTCATTCTGCTTTATAACAGCCTCTCATTAATCAAACATTGCGTGATTTTTGTTGAGTTTTCTACATCCTGTGAATGAGATACTATGTTTTTGTACACAGGCATGAGCTTGACTGGCGCTGTTATCTAGCTCTTAATAAAAGTTCCTCTCGATAGCGCACAGGGGGCAGGGTTTCTTGCTGAGAAGGCAGCTGCTTCACATCTGGAACTTAATATAAAAATCATGGCCAATAAAATCATTCCATTTCCTTAATTACTATTCCTGTCATTTCCGCAGTAAATGAAAAGTTATTAATTCTGTGCCAACACAAACATGCTTCCCCAACACGAGGAACTGCTCCTGAAGCGTCGCCACCCTGACTACAGACCGCTGTCACTGGGCTTGAACCATAAACTGCCTGCTCTTCCAGTGTGCATTTGCGTGGCTGCGTACAGTGAAACAGAAGCAGGATGCAGCAGACGTGACCAGAACACACAACAGGGTACCTGGCCTTCATTCCTCTTTCAAATGTTGCAACTGGTGTCAGATTAATCCGGTTTCACTCCAGTACTTTCACCCGCTTCCTCGCTCCTGTTCTTGTTCTTCTTCTGCCTCTCCGTGTGTTTGGCACATGCATCAACACCCTGCTCTCTGCCCCGTTTATAATAGGCTTCCTTTCTCTGATCTTCTTCCCATGCCCATGCTGCCAGCGGCCTTGGTAAAACAACTTTAAGAGTGCTGATGAGAGTGTTCAGAGACTCTTTGTAAATACAACCCCAATGCTGAAAAACTTAGGATGCTGTGTAAAATGTGAATAAAAACAGTATAAATGATTCAGAAAAAAAACATAAATACACTCATTTTATCACAAGAGAACATAGAAAACATCCAATTAAGTAAGATATTCTACCATGTCTTGATAAATATGAGGCAGCATCATGGCTCAAATAAAGGTGGGCATGCCTCTGTAATGAAAATCCCTCCATACACTCAGGAACTCTTCCGGAAGCAAACTGTAGGTCGTCCACTTAAACCATGGATGTCCTCCAGACTTCAGAGGCGAGGGCCTGTCCGGCTTGTGATCCGCTCTGCTCAAAAGCCTGAATGGGGCTGGAATAGGCAGCTTACACATATGGAAAAGAAAACATCAATGCTGAAAGGTATAAACAAGTTTTTGAGCTACACACGCCTTAATCCAGACAATTTTCTTTTTCAGGGAAGGCCTTAAACCATGCCCAGTCATGTTCTGCAGCTATTACAAAAGCTCGAGTTCATCGTACAAGAGTCCAGGTGTTGAACTGGTCTGCCCAAAGTTTAGGACCTTTTATGAACTGAAAACATTTGGCACAGGACAAAAATATGACAAAGAAGATCGATAAATGTTAAGCAGCTCAAATCTTATGTGGGACATGGACAACTCTTAAAAATACAGAAACTGATCACCTCACTTCCCAGCTGTATATGGACTGTTGAGAAATAAAGAGGGGATGTTACACAGCTTTAATCATTGCCCTGTCCCAATTTTGTTGCCACCTTCAAATTAAAGATTGCCTTTTTTCCCCCTTAAGACAATATATTTCCTTACTATTCACACAGCATCACTATTTTTTGGAATCAGGGTTGTACATGTTCGCAGAATTCAAACTCACCGGTCATCTTGCTTTTTCTTTATCATAGGAACTTCTCACAGTATGTTATTATCAGTCATCGTTCGACTTCAGAGGCTTTTCATTCATTTGAAAGCTGCTGCTGTCATTAGTCATAACATATAGCCAAAGGGCATGTATGAATTGTGTGAAAAGGGGAGCTAATTGGATGATCATGCCCACGCTTAATGCATCTTTTGTGTAAGCAAAATTGCCAGAGTATGTTTCCTTGCTGCACTTGATTCACCAATTAGCATCTTCCCCTGCAGGCAAAATAATGCTAAAATCATGTAGATCATGACGTATGTGATTTGACACGGTGTTATCTTTTCTGATTCCAACTGAAGCTATTCACAGGCCAAGAAAAGAAGGGGATCTGGTGAGCCACACATATACTTACACAAAAGATGCATGTATGCACTCAAATACCACCAGTTTTGTAGTCAATGCTTTTGCTCCACCACACACAATTAAAGTCCCAATTAAAGGCCATTATGGGTTTTCCTAGCAGCAACCGCAGGGAGAGCAGCTCCACAGCCTGTACATTGTGGGCACACAGATGTCTCCTGTGCTGTCATCCAAAGGAACTCAGACGGATCCACAAACTTTATGATCATAATTACTGATCAAAATTAAATAAAGTGCAACAACAATATAAACTCAGAGGACTGTAATAAAAAGAAAAAAGTTTGAGTGATTCCGGTAAGTGGGGCCAAGTGGGACTGTCAGTTGTTTGTGAGATGTTCAATCTGAGGCAAATTTATTGAAGTGATGATAGGCTGTGACTGAGGCTACGTTCTCATATCACTCCCGTTTAACACAAGAGGGAGCCATTTTCTTGATGTGTCACCAGAACCTGACTGATAATATTAAAAAACAAGGCCACATTTCCATGCCCATTGCAGCTAAAGGTACTTGACCCCTGTTTACCATAGCAACAATCACTGCAAGATGAAAGCACTGGGTCTCATATATTTGCCGTGACGCACTCATTCACCACCATACCCACACACAAGTTCAACACAAGTGTTTTCCCTTGAGCGGGGCCCAAAAGTGTCATGGGTTTCCGCTTCTGAGTTCCCATCCTCTTACCCAGTGACCTTAATGAGAGACTAAAGCTCTCATCTGGCCAAACAATACGCTGTTGTATATGACCGTGATAAGAGGTGGCCACTCAACAGCCTCTGGACATGCAGCTGTGTAGGCAAACAGTCTTCCCCATTTGTCCCCGGCATGACACGCAAAATCAGTTGCCAGATAAAATAACTTCACACGGTATCACACACACGTGTCAAAATGCATGAGGTCGTGCAAAGGCACACACACACAAAAAAAAAGTGAGTCCCATTCCCACCCAATTTTGCTCTGAGAGAACTAACAATCCATTTAAACAGCAGGGGCTCCTTTCATCTTGGGTTCAAGGCACCAGTGATCTAATTTCAAATCTGACGATGAACAAATGGGTGCCAAGTAAGAAAAAAAAAAAAGTGGCAACAACAACAGTACTGTGAGCAGCTGAATGGTACATGAGCCCTTCCTTTGTGGGCAATATGGCTTATTCTCTTAACTATTTAGGCTTTAAAGAGATCTTTTAGATCCATGAACAAACTTATCATATAAGGCAGAAAACTTTAATTTAGTCATTTTGCAAGGTGAAGTGTACTTTCCCATGGGAATAACATAAAATTTAAATTTGTAGAGTGAGAGAATGCATTTTTTTTTTTACAGATATAAATATAATAACTTGCTAAACATTCACCACAAGGTAGTGTCAAGCAATAAAAACGCAGGAAATGAAAAGATATGAAATAGCTATGAAAGGGACAATTAAAATACAAACAGTTACTTAACTGTTATGGTGTAAAAAAAAAAAAAATTGATGCAGCTTTACAAAATGTACAAAAAGTTACAAGCTGCAAATAAAACAAAATAGGGTCATGGCCACACCGTTCGTGTCGTTTGGTGACTTATCCTAATTGGGATCCTGATATCCTGTCTGTAATTACACCACCAAGGGCTAGGTGGCGGTGTGGGTTCTTTTCTACAGCACTGCAGTTTTCAAGTCTGAGCTTTCTCATTTTTAAGACAACTATGTAGCGTTAAGTGAGGGGAGGTGAGAGGCTTGGAAGACTTCATGATGGGGATGTTTTCACGGGGAGCACTTGGGGTGTTTTGCTTCACTTATCAACAGATGTGAATGCCATCCACAAATTTCTTATGCTAACTTTAACAAAGAAAAAGAAAGACATGAAAATATTGACAAACACATGATGGAGATCACACAAAAATATCTTGACAATGCTAAAAACCTTTTTCCAACTACACAATAGTTCACTGTAGTTGGCAACCAGGGACATGGAGGTACCATCATGTGGTAAAACATCGTACCGTGACAAATTGTCGATGTCAGCAAGAAAGTGCTACTCAGAAAAGATGTTTCTGAAATTTTAGATTAATATGACATGCCAAACAAAGAATGGACTGTTCATCCCACCCGTTTAATCTTTGCTCAGAGACTGGATGCGTTTTCTTATTTTGTTTGCAGTACATGTGCAGCTGAAGAGTTCTGGAGTCACAAATTAAGTCACATGTGCAATCCACAAATGGATGGGTGCAGGACTTACATCGTCAAGTAGCGAGGCTCCGCTAACATGGTTATTTGGACAAAGGTAAGTGGGTTCAAATGCCTTCATTTGTGTCTGTATTTAGCATCTGTTTTCAAAGCCTTACACAGCTTGACCACATAAACTAATGAAACACACTGAAGTGTTGATGTTTACATGTGCTGACAGGAAAGCAATGGAAAGTTATCCCATCATCTCTTTTTGTTCTATTATGGCCATATGAATCACTGTGAGTCATGCGACAGCATCTAACCGTGATATAAATACGTATCTGATTTGTAAAGCAAAAGACAGTTTGTATATAAAAAAAAAAATAAGCAGAAAGAATAACATGTAACAGCAAATGAAACCACTCTATATTTAGCTGCAGACTAATACACATGTGCTTTTGTTTTATGATATATTTTTTTCTGTTTTGTTTTTTAAAGCAATACTGCAGAACAATTGAGCGCTTTGCTCTTGGGACTCCCTTGTAGTTTCTATTAGGAATAAACCAATATGAAGTTTTCTGACACGATTATTAGTAATAATGGAGATTCATAACAAATATAAAAAAAAACTGATATGCATTTGCAGAAAAAGAAAACAAACATACTATCATCATTTTGTTGACCACAAAACTGTTAAAATGCCTGAAAGCATCTGCTTCATTAAATGACTTCTTCTAAGAAGTTGTTTTCTTGTGTCTGTCATCTTACAATAAAACATTATCTTAAAGAGTGAAAGGGGCTCCAAGCAGCACAACACAATATCATTAATGATGATAATAATAAGAATATAACATTCTAACTTCTCTTTTTTCTAAAGAGCTGATTACCTCTTGCTTTACATTATGCACTAACTTTAACTTAAATGCTGACAGATAACATAGGTTTCCAATAATAAGATGCACCTTTAACACTTTTTGCACAGATGTCGCTACATTTCAGTTTTCATTCTTTCACAGTTCACGCGACCAAACTAGACTGCTGGGTGATGTATGGTGGTGTCTAATTAGACAGTGCTCTTTGTTATGATTATTGATTTATCTGAGTCTTGTTCAGTTCTCCAAGATTTAACCCTGATCTTCATCTTGATTTGTTTGGATGCCTATTTAGTTTCATTTCCTGTTTCATCGGAAAGCATTTCCCTTGCTATGTGACTTCCCCTGTTTTTTCTACTGTTCTCTGAGACTTACCGCTTGCTCTGCAGGTCCCAGGAATAATTAGGCTTAGAAAAGTCCTGAAATGATTGCCCGTGAACCGCCCGCTTGCTTGGCAGCGTGGGTTGCCTGAAGGAGCCAAGCCACTGAGCCAGTGTTGGCAGACTGGCTGAAGCAGCCCAGTAGATCACCAGAATCATTTCAAGAGTCTTCCAAGGCAAATTATGCTGGGACCTGCAGTTAATCATTCTGCCCAGGATGGTCCAGCAACACCAATCTGATTGACATAGAGAACACTGCCATGAGGACATTTCGACAAACTGAATATAAAGTAATATGAATCATCATCCTGGGTTAGCAGAAGCTAAGCCTGTCGAGCTAAAACGGCTTAACTGCTGGGCGTGTTTCAGCTGTTCTAGGTGCTGTTGGTTCCACCGTTTTGTAACAAGTGCAGTTTGGGTCATGTGCACAAATGTTTTGTCCAGTTATATAGAGTCTGTGGTTGTTATAGCTCTACTCTTGTGATGATTTGTGAAAGTACTTTTGGGGAGAAAAGTGAGAGAGCTGTTGAAGAAAATAATGAGAGCTGGTGAGACAACAGCAGAGGTTAACGTGGAATTAAAAATAGTCATAAGCCATGGAACGCAACCAAGCCAAGATAACCAAACACACAATTAGTGAAAAAGAAAGAAAAATTATTTCAGTTATAGCAGGCTGAAAATATAACCTGAAAACTCAAAAGTCTCCAGAGTGGTATTTGCACTATTTGGTTTATCCACTTACAGTATATCAGGACTATGGGTGATTTGCAGTCATTAAAACCAGACACACAAGTGGGAGCGCTATAAAGGAGAGAGAAAACAATGACATATATTTCACCGTCAATAGACCGTCTCAGCCAGACGATCTGCAGAGATGTTGGGTTATGTGTGTGAATGAATGAAGTGTTTCTCCTAATGTAGGCTATAATCTGACCCTCTTGGGAGGAGCAGGCGGAGTCCTGTAGAAAATAGTGCAAATCCTAGAGTGGAGGTCAATTTCTAAATCTTGTGCATGCAAAGGAAAATTGTATGTAAGTGTGTACACCATGAACAAACAGAAACCCACAAATGCAGAGGGTAAAAAAAAATAAAAAAATCATAGTTGCAGAAATAGATGGATGAAAAGGAAAGAGAGGGAGCATTAGACAGAACAAGCTTGAATCACATGTAAACAGTGTATATAGAAACCAGATATGGGGCAATCCTAAAGGTAATATTCAGAGAGAATGAGTTTAGCAGAGTCCATTAAAGCCAAAAACCACGAAGGGAGCATTTCTAGGCAGACATGGGACTCTGATGGAGATAGCCAAGACACTCTAACTCCAGGTTAGCCTCTCACTCTGAGTAATGGACTAGGGTGTTTTCAGACTCCCATGGCCCCTCGTGAGCCCTGGTGAGCCCCTATGATGAAGTTAGTGAGGGGGCAGGAGTGCTACAGCACAGACAGAATGAGCTGTGCTCGTCTCCAGTTGCTGTTGAATGTAATTTCGGATCAGATTGCAGCGGAAGCACAGCTGACAGAGAAAGAATCTATCGAATTCAGCTCAGACATCACAATAATATTGAGTCATGTTTATAAACATGCATGGAAGATGCTGCAGGACTATCACTTGTTTGAGAAGTTTAGTGCCCTGAGAGAAAGCCTGAATGAAAGAAGTGTGAAATTGTGCTATTTGATACAGCTGCCCTGAATTTTGTACTTGGTTGGCACACACACACACACACACACACACACACACACACACATACATATACATACAAATCAAAATCAGCCTTATAGGCCAAGTGTGCATCAACACACAAATAAGCCAATTTAACTACAGGTAATAAAGTCTAGCCAAAGACTGAAACATCTTAAAATCATATAATGGTCATCACCTGACAAACAAGACAAATCCTCCAACCCTTTTCATCTCTTTTATTATGGCCCCATGTGTTTTCCTAGTGGTTAACCAATTCTTGGCATGTCCCTCCAGATCGACGCCATCGCTATTATAATGCCATCATTCTTGCCTGCCAAGCCATGGAGAATGATGTCACTTCCACACTCGGTCATGGTGGCTTGTGCTTGGCCGCTGGTGCATGTGACAGTTTGTGCACTACGAGGCAGGCCTGAAGCTTCCAACTTGGCAATCAGCCATCACATTCACACCCTCACCCATTTTCACCGATGCAGCTTTTGACTGTGCCCTTATTTCTGCTTCCACTTTTAATACAGCGATGTGAAATATCAACCCTCCTCTCCTCTTTTCCCGTCATGCTGCGCATCGTCTCCTCTCCCGTAATTTAGCCCATAGCTTTGTAGTCTTGTTGTGAGGCGGAAAGGAGCAAGGCAGGGCAAGGCACAGGCCCAGCAATGGTTCATGTATGACTTCTGGAGAGGATACACAGAACAGGCAATGAGAGAATGTGGAAATATATGCATGGCAATATGCCTGATGGGATTGGCCCACTCTCCCTTGAGTTTAGTCGCAGTCTTTCTTCTAATATCAGGTGGGAGGAGGATGAAAGACTGTACTATGCATGGATGAGTGGACAAAGGCCTTGGATCAAAGAGCAGAGAGGCAATGGAGGGTGACTGGTGGTAGTGTGATAAGTTTAAGTAGGGCTGAAAAACATTTGTATACATTTACATTTAGTCAATTTGCATCCTTTAAAAAAATCTAAAGTGACTTTAATGTGGACAAATGGCATTCTTGCTTATGTAGAGGTGGAGGCCTTGGTAAAAGACACTCAAATAATACAGGAAAATTGGGTATATAGGTGCAAATAAATGTATGTCAGAAATATTAGAGTGCCAGATGTGATAGGAACACAGGTGATCTCTGAAGTGATGGACCTCTAAAATGGCTATGACAGCATTTGGTGATTTGTTGAACCATTGTGGAACCACAACGGAGAAAAGCCTAAAATGAGACAACATTCCCGTGCAGTACGTAGTGGTCACTTGAGAAAATAGCCTGTAGGATTAAGGTGAGATAGCTGGGTGCGTCACTGGCAGTCAGACTGGAAACCACTGGATCATCTCCAGGGGTGCTGCATGTTGGGTGACTCTTAGAAGAGCATTAAAGGAAAGTTGGGCGGTATATTGTCAGATGTGGCCTTATTTGTCTTATGTTGTGATTTTGGAAGATACACTGCAGTTGACCGAGACAGATAAAGCATGGTGGAATAAAAACTGGCGCTTTGGTCATTACATCCAGGTTTCTCCCAAGCTTAGCTAAGGTGAGAATCAGAAGAGGTGAGTTTATTTTTTTGTTAAATACTAAATGATATACTTAATTTCTTACAAACCCCCCAAAAATGGCACGCAAAATTCAAAACAGTAAATATAGGTTGAAAAGCCAGAAAGCTCATACACAACATTTTGATAATGTTTGTACTTTTAGTTATAGTTAAAATTCATACCTCATGTATACTTGCAAAGCATATTCTGTGGTATCTGCTACTTTGATCAATGGTCTTAATGTCCATCACAATCCAAACTCTGCTTTTGCATTCTGTATTTGAGGTTGAAAGTATATACTGTACATACTTTCAATGTGACAAAGAGGAGGGGCAGATGCGTTTGTTGTCCCCGGAGTGTCTCATTATCGCAGCCCTTCCAGGTCAGGCATGTGGGTTCTCAGCGGAGAACCCCAGCCCAGAGTGTGGTGATGAGAATGGGACAAAGCAACCACTACTCACAGTCCCCGGTCGGATGGGGTGGGAAGAGGACGACACATCATTTGGAGGTTTGGGTCTGATTGCTTCCCCTGGTGAGGGACTTAACTGTCCCCACTGGGAATGTGGTTCCTTTTACACCCACGCCTAAAGATAGGGGACGAGTAAAAGTACACAAAATAAGGAGCTGTAAAAAGTGAAGCTCAGTTTGCAAAACAGGGTCTACAAGTCAAAAAACAAAAACAACATGGACATGGGTCTGTGTGTAAATGATCAATATGCAAAAATTAAACAGTTTGCTCATAATATATCAAGGTCAGAAGTGAGTTCAAAGTTTGTTTCTGCTGGCCAAACACTGAATATGCATTTAGGAAATACAAATATTTTTTGGGAGGGAGGGGCATACTTTTTTTTTCTTCATTTTCTTCAGGATTGTATTCATAGCACTATATTTCTCAAATGTGTGTTTCTGCCTCCTTGATAAAGTCAGAAACTCTGCAGTGATGTATAAGCACTGCAATTTGTGTCTTGTGATGCAAAGATGCAATTTTATTTCCTTCTTTTACATGTTACAATTGCTCTGGTGCAACAGGTGGCCAAACATACATAAAAGCTACGATTGCAATGTACCGTGAAACGCTCAGTCAAACAATAAGGGCACTGACAACATTATAGTTCTGTTTCTGCTTTTGTGTACATTATTTTTATTTGCTCAGATCAAAGGAAGAAAAAAAAACAAACAAACCCCAGTTTAAATAAATACTTGTATATGTGAGGAATAGGCCTCCGAGTCAAATGGATGTTAACGAGGTATTTTGGTGGAAATTATGCCCTCGCCTGACAGACATGTGAGTTTAAGTCAATGATCGTAACCAGACATTGCTCAGTTGATTTCTGACTATACCTCTGAAATCCAACCGTGTTTGAAAGCTGACCATATTTCATGGAAGGATCTATGCGCTGGAAATACACAATCAATGTAATTTTTGTCTTACTCTGCAAATGTTCCTGCCTGCTCGCCTAACCTCTTGTTTGCAGTTAAATGCAATTGCGTTATTGGCTCAGACATTCCTGTTCTAAAACTAATCATTTCAATTTCCTTGTATCTTATTTCATTCATTTACTTTAATCACAGTCTCTGGGAGGCGCCGATGATTCTCCATGAATAGCGTCTGCTAAAGAGAGCAGACCTTTTCAGCGGACTGTTTTCATCTGCCACCGGAGCAGAGACATCCATACTGTATTTAATGACTATGCTGGAGATCAACCACTTAGAGCTCATCTTAGAGTAGCAGCAGGTCCTTTTGATCTTTGAATTCAGTAAATGAAGTCAGAGACAGACAGAGACAAATCACCTGCGGTTTTGGAAATTCCTCTTGGATGGACGAGCTTTCCATGCTGATAGGGGGAGAAAAAGGTTTGATCTTTGTTCAGTCACCACAACTTTTGACTGCATATCTCCTCTGCAAGTGTGCGGGTGTGAAAAGGAAAAAAAAAAATCTTTTAAACCAAAAAAGAGCAGAGCTTCAACAGTGCAAGCGTGAGCCAAGCAGCGTGCACAAGACTGTGATTGCTGTACTGCCTGGCGTTGTGGCAATTTTTGGCTAGTAAAGAATTATGGCCTTCGTCTGTTCCATTAATTAACAACCATTCAGACAGGAAATCAGAGCCAGTGCTCCATTCCACTTTCATGTCTCATCCCATTTGCCTTCAGAAACCTCATTTTTCATTATTTATTGTCTCACTTCCAGACTGAAAATCATCAATACTGTGAAAATAAGAGGGGGTCAAAAATCCTTCTGGTTAAAGATTGAAGTGTATAATAGTTTGCTCATAAAATATAGGCTCACGTTGTTAGTGAAGGCCTCATTGGGCTGTCGCAGTGTGACATTAAAAAGGTAGGCTTGTACAGCCACACATCCAGGCGCAACAGTAATGAACCCCAGGGATTGGGGGGAAAGTGGACACAAGTGTTTTATGATCTGGCAGTGCCGCGGACAAAGCAAATAATCACCAGACACAGAGGAGCAGGTAGTTTCACTTAACCTCTGCTCAGCACTGAGCACCAGCTTAACTAGAAACACATGGGTGCAGATCACATTAGATTGATACAGAGAGACTGATTTTTTCCAATTAACTGACCCATCGGCTCCATATCCTTAGAAGTACAACAGAGCAACTAGTCCAATGACACTGCAATCCTGCAGTAGTGTTGTTGTTTTTTTTTTCTGGTTTGTGCAACCCTACTGTTAGGAGTTACTCAAGTTACCCAAGCCACACAAGTGGAAATAAAAACACACAAAAGACTTTAGGAAGTCACAACTTTGGTTGATCTACCTGCATGGTCAAATGGAGGAAAGAGCATTCATCTCGTGGACTGTGGTCTGCTATTTACTTGATGTCTGTGGCCTGTGGCTTTTCTCCCTCCCATTAGCGTGCTAAGTGTTGTTCACATGTCGACTAGCTCACCGGTAAATGCTGCTTATCGGTTGGCCACTCTTGAGGGCACTGCAGCCACAGAAACCCTTGGAGGCTGTCAGATGGATGAGTGAAAGTGTATGTCTGTTCAGATATGCATGTGACCTTATTTATTCCATTTTTATTTACATGCATGATGGCACCACATGATCATATCTTTTTAATGAGGATCAGGTCCAGTGTTGACCATTCCTTTTATGCCTGGAAGCTACCAGGTTAACTATTCTTCTGGTCATGAAGCGCCACTATCAGGTTCTCCAATGTGGTTCCAATTAGACCGACAGGGGCTCCAGCTTCAGTCTGCAGACAGGTCTAGGGCCACACGACAGGAAGGCCCCAGTGACTGGATATATAGTAGGCTGAATAATCCATATCATGGCACACACCTCATTGTTGCCTAATGGCCTCTGTGATGCCTTACAGCCCAAAGTGAATGTGTTTCTGTCCACTGATTATTACCAAGCATCTCCTCTTTCAATGAATGATAAAAAAAATGTCTCTAATGTTATAAAAACACTACAGATTATCAGCAAAGGAAAAAAAGTTAAATGAACGTTTTCTTTTTGTAGAATTAGGATGAATAGAACAGTGCACTGATGGGTGATAACATTGCAGATTTCTTCAAATACACCCTTAAAAAGCTGTGCTGTTCATGTTCCCAGGTCTGTGCCTGAGCTGAAACCAGTTCCTCTGTCTCACCCCCCCCCCCCCTCATCCACCGTTCCACTTAGAGTCTATCACTGTATATTTTTATTGATGAGGCCTGACAGCACCCCAATTCTAATATAGCTTAGGACATTTGATACTCACCCCACCCACAAAAAAAAGAAAAAAAAAAGAAAGAAAGAAAGGAAAAATGTACCTCAGCCTCCCTTTCTAAGTTCAGAGACTGTACTCTATAACAGCAAGCCCTTCCAGTCATGGAATATGATAATTTTCTTATTTGCAAGAAATATCAATTGCTCAAGGTGGACACATAATCATTGGGGAGGAAAGGAGAGGCTACCTGTGTAATGTGCTTAACAGTCTAACCCATTTAGCCGCAGGCGCTGTTTGAAAATGAGAAAGTGCTGATGGTCAAAATCAATTTTCTCTGTGTCCAAATTACTCCCTGCCTGGCTTAGAATTTCACCTAAATGGCCAAACCTTAAAACACTGATACTAATTCTATCATATTAGAGCCTGGTCATATAGTTAAAGTTATTGCTAATGTTATTTTGCTGTATTTATTGATGTAGGGAGATGACGCGAAGGCAGGGGAGGAAAGAGTTCTGTTACTGCCTTTGTGTTTGTGTGTAGATGCATATCAGTGCCACCTAACACAAGCACTGCACATCTAGGCACCAGGCTTTAAGTGTGTTTTAGCATCTTGGCAGATTTTAGGTTCACAAATCTCATGCATTTGAGAGGAAAAGTGCAATAAAAGCTTTAACTTCTGCAATTCTGAATGTTTCTCGGAAAGAAATGCTGAAACAAAAGCATCTTTATTCTTTTTTCACCTTTATTTAGATCCTATTATTCAGAATAAGGGATAAGAAAAAGGTTTATTTAAAAGAATATATAAATTTCAGACACGTTATGACTTAATGGTCTAATTAATTTGAACGTGGGGAAAAAGAATGGTAACATTTGGTTAATATTTTTAATATTTATTCCAGAGAAAAAGGAATTTAAAAAGTTGACCAGAGATTGTGAGATTCATGAGAAAATCTTTGAAAGTGTACATTTGAAACAGTGTACATGCTTACATTATTTACGTGTCTAAGTTTTCAAGTTTAGCACACCAGCATTTTTAGTGTGTTGTAGTTTTAGTTGTGAAGTGAGGTCAGTGTGAGATCAGTCTATATGCGCATTTTGTTTATTGTACAGTTAAAACGTACATTTTTAAGGTTTTTACTGCGCATCTCAGGAGGGCACCTTTAAAGAGACAAGCAAAAAGTGATTGTCACAGATAGTAGGAAGCAGGAACTGGTGTAGCGATGTATAAGATGACAAAAGAGCAATGTGATTTTTATACATTTATCCATTTATACCTGTACTAGCACATCTGTGAAATAAAGATGAGCTTGTGAATGAAAATATCAGGCCTCTTTAGGTCAGGTTGGCAAACAACATTGTAAGTATGTCTTTCTTTTAGTTAGAGTTTAAACACAGTTTGAAATGCATTTTTAAATGATGACATCAGTAAATTATTAGTCAGGGTGCTATCACACAAGGAAATTTGTTTGGAGAGCTCACCGCAGTGCATTTAGCATGGATATTAGGGTTAATATTATCCTTACAATTTAAATATTCCAGGTTCATGCTTTTGTTAAATTGTAAAGGTTTGAGTATATGTATGTTTGGTTTTGCACTACACATAATAGAAGTTGTCAAAATGCTTTCTATGACATAGCTGAGTCCTGCTGTCATGTAATCTACACTGCTCAATACTGAATAGTGACTGGTTTAGAGAGAGACGTAACTGTGTCTCTAAACTGGTTTAGAGGCAGACTGTTTGTGTGCAGGAGGGGGCCCAGGTACCGATGAATAAATAGAATGAAAATGACCTACACCACGTACTCCAGGCTACTTTGAATTTGAACATCTTGAAACTGGTTCCATTGCCAACATGTACCCAACAGAGCAGCCTCCTTACTTGTCTAAGAAAACTCCATTCTGGAGAAGACCCATTAAGGTGAGTGCAAGTTAATTTCCGATGTTTTGAAACGCTGATCTCCTTTCCAAATGCAACTAAGGCCAATTGTTTTCTTACTGGTTTTGTCAAAACCTAAATTAGCTTCTAAACCTTTGTTAAAATGTTTTACACCAGGTACAAACTGAACAATGGTTTGGCTTGTTCCAAACCAAGACCACCTTTTCTTTGCCAGACCAAATTACAGCTGTTTGGTGCAAAATATGACCTGTGGGATGTTTCATACCTGTAATTTCAGTCCAAACTAAACTGGAAGTCTAAGCCCACATGAAAGCACACCAAGCACCTGCACATGGAAAAGCTTACTGACCATTATTGTTAAATGGACTGCACCAGAGTCAGGTGCAGTGCATTCAAGGGGAAGGGTAAAAATGCATTTCTTCGTGGCTCCCAGGTCAGGCTCCACTATAGTCAATATATGGCGTCTGGTATCTACCTACTTACAACGGCTTACAAAAACCTGGATGTACAGACTGGCCTGTCGCTGAATACACTTTCTGAAAAATGTCAGCTCTATTCATAGTTTTTTTTCATTGACATGTGATGCTCACTCAATAAAAGTACAGCAACTGTTTAACTTACATGCGTTACCAAAATGAATGGCTGTTTAGTCTGCTTAGTAGACCGGACAAGTTGTTCCAGAAAAATAGTTTTTAGACATCTTCTTACGAACTCTGTCACATATGACACAATGAATTTGTGGTTCAAAAGCATATCAGCAGTGAATTTCCTTCAAGTCCACATTCTACTGTTATATTTGCACACAAGACCTTGAATGTGAGTGTGTGAAAAGGGCTCCTGATTACAGATGAACTCATAATTGTAAATTATTTGAAAAAAAGACGTTTGAAACATTTACATAATGTCCGCTATCTTTACAGTATACATTCTGAATTTACAAGTACATTTTTATAGTATCATGTAAAACGCAAAACACACCCTCTTTAAATTCAGTGGTTTTATGCAACAGGATCATAGACTGTATAAGGGATCTGGACAAACCCTCATGACATCACCCATAGGATTTCTACAGAGTGCTTCTGAAGCACTTTTTTCCAAAATACTGTGCATATTGTCATGTTGAAAAAGGGTGGAGCCAGCAAAGTATAGAAACCAACTGGAACCTGCCCACCAGTTACAGTTAGCTATCTTAGCTTGGCTGGCTCGGTTATGTTAACCCCGGACGATAATTAATATAACTTTACATTCATTTTCACCAAATCTCTTCCAGCGTCCTCATTTCATATGTTGCTATTGGAATTGCAGCCAAAGTTGGGTCCCAGGACACTAACGCATGACAGGGACTTTGAATAATCCGCTGTTGCTCTCAGCTCCTAAAGCTGAGACTCACTGGTGGAGTTATGGAGCTGCTGGCAGGCATCAGAAGTGGGACTTCCTAATTTAAATGTTGTTTGGTGGCAACATCACAAATGATGCTGCCTGTAGCTAATGCTTGGGTAGCATGGCTGCTTAGCTAAGTTTCTTCCTCAGACCCTTCAGGCCAACCACAGTGGTCTGTTAGTACAATGACCACAAAACACAAGTGCAACAAAACACATTCTCTTTAAAATATGACTGTTTTGTGTTTGATTTACACAGTTTAGAAGTTAATATGATGCTAAGTGCTAAGTAACTGAAATAATGACAGTTATGACTCGCTGACATAGCCAATAAAAAAGTCAATAACTAGCTTTTAAACAGACGGTGCCTGGCCATTTGGCTACTATGGATTTAAAATGAACTAAACATACCAACATAGTTTTTTGTATCAGGCAGTTATTTCTGCTGGAGATCTGGGTGCTCATTTATAAAACTGTGTGAAAGATGCCAAAAATGATCTATAATGATTTATAAAAGTGTGCATATGCACACTTGAAAGCATTTTCCCTATATAAATCACAGTGCACCTAGAGGTGTACCCAGGTGAATTTGCTGCATATTCTATTCAATTCAATTCAATTCAATTTATTTATATAGCGCCTATTTACGACAAGTCATCTCTAGGCGCTTGAGAAACCCAAACCATTCTACCCTCTACACATTCACATTCTACCATAAATGGTCAATGTAAAGGACCATTGAATGTTTTTTGCATATAAATCAGCTGCTGCCAGTCATCCTGCACATGTGCCTGCCTGTCTGCTCTCTGGTGGAGCCAGGCCACTAAATTTGTTAGAACCATGTTTGAGTCACAATTCACAATTCACAATTTCATCTTCACTCAGAGCTCTTATTGCAATCTGACTTTAGTCAATTGCACCGATTGCATTTGTGAAACTGAACATTGCTGTAACTTGTCTTTTAATGTTGTTGTTCTCTCACACTGTGAGGAAAATGGATGTATCGAATGGTCATGTTAGAAATGTCATCTGATTTAACAATATATATTGTTCATCATATCAAACACCTACCTGTTGATCAATTCCCGCTGGAAAGCGACAATTTTTGCCAGAAACCTGAGAGAAGTCAATACCTACAAGTTCCTGGATGGAGCAGTTCTGTTGGGTTGGTCTGTTTAACACTGGACCCAGTTCAGCACATAGATCCAAGAGCACTGATCTATTAGCCAGTTATCATCAGGGTTGTCCCTAAAAATCTCTCCAGACTGATCCATTAATCCTCCAGGAGTGCCAGTGCAGATATGCAACATTACACACGCTTCTGCCATCTCCAAAATGTTTGATTTTTTAAAAGTTTTTTTGATTTTGATTTACTATTGTTAATTTCTGTGGGGAAATTCTTTCTCTGCATTTGACCCATCTGGGCTGCTGGACCCAGAGTGGTGGGCTGCTGTGTTGCGGTGCCCGGGAAGCAGGTGAGGGTTTCAGGTGCCTTGCTCATGGGCACCTCATCCTTGTGTACAAAGTTCAAAATTTATGTCAAGGTACACACACACGCACATTTTTTTTTTTTTTTTAAAGTTCACAATTTTTGCATGGAAAGATTCGATGCACCTTTCAGGCCCTATTTTGTGCATGTGCAATGTTCATAAATGAGCATCCTTTCTTATCCTTTTTTGACCTTTTAACATAGAGGTAAATGGTAATTTGCTCTGTTTTGGAGCTGACACCTAGTGGTCAGTTGAGGAATTGCAATTTTTTGTTACTTCTTCGTTTGACTTAATCCAGAGGTGTGGATGTTGGCGCTTCTTTAGCACATAATGTAAAAAAATATTTACAAACAGCAGAAGCAGTATGCAAAAAAAAACAAAAAAAACAACAAAACTATAACTACTACAACCTATTAACTTATACGTCCACCTTTAGCAGCAATAATGTCAAATAACTGTTTTTTTATGTGATTTTATACAGTAGATATTATAAGTGTGGCCCACTCTTCTTTGCAACACTGCTTCAATTCATTGATGTTTTTGAGCATTCATTTTTATCAGGACAAGATCTGGACTTTTTTCCCCATTCTTTTTTTCTATTCTGATGTAGATTTGCTTGTGGACCTGGGACTATTGTTATGATGCATTACTTAATTTTGGCCAAACTTTAGTGGGTATATAGATAGCCTCATATTTGCATCAATGCTTATATATTGAATACTGAATTCTCAAAGTGCACAGCACTGATGGAAAATTTCTCCACTGTCAATCTCAATTCACTAATCACATTGCTTTTGTCACAACTGCTAATACACAAGGTCAACCAAAACCACCTTGAAGAAGTGGTGAAATAGGGTTGTAAAAAGAAATTGTGAAAAAAAGGTTTAATTTTAAAATCTATATAAATGTACTTGACATGTATGTATGGATGTGAGTATGTGTTTTTGTCTGTGTGCTGAACTGTAATGTATAGCTGTATGTTTTATGTATATACTGTATGCTTTGTGAAATTACATTCTGTATTTAATTAATTATTTTATTTATTATTTTTATTTTTTGCTGTATTAACCTTTATATGATGAGAGAAAAACTCTCGAGACTTAAAATCTCCTCTTCAAGAGCCTTCCAGTGATGTCTATTTTATAGTGTGCTGAATGTCCATGTAATGAAATGTACCATTTAAACAAAATTGTTTTTACTATTACAGTTCGACTCCGGAATACTTTGGTATATGGAGAAGTTCATGGTTGACTTGAATGTCTTAAACAAAATTTGTTCCAATACACTTCATTAAATTCCACCACCATGCCTGACAGTTGGTATGAGGTGTTTGAGATGATATGCTGTATTTGATTTGTGCACTATACATGATGTCCAACGTCTCCACATTGGTGTAGTTTTTTCAAATAACATTGTTCCAGAAATCCTGTGGTTTGTTCAGATATAAATTTGCAAACCTAGTTTTGCTACCATGTTCATTTGAGAGAAGAGGTTTCTTTTTTTCCATCTTTCCAAATAGCACATATATGTGTTTTTTTTTGTTTGTTTGAGTCCTTTATGAAATTTTCCATTTAGCTTCCATTTAACATTCTAAGAGAGACCTTTAGAGTCTGAGATACACTTCTTCTCTGAGCATTTCATTATCTGATCCTTCCACTTGTTTTCTTCTAGGAAGATTGGCTGCTATTTCGAACATTTTCCACTTGTGAATAATGTTTTTCATCCTAGGATTATCGTCTCCAATTTCTTTGGAAATGACCTCACAACCATTTTCAGATTTGTGAAACAGCTGCTGGTGTATTTCCTGCTGATGTTTTTCTACAGATTAGCAAAAACTTCTGATTTGTAGAATATCTGATCCGAATCCAGCCTTGCTAAGTGACCATTTACATTATATATTGTGTGATTGTTATGGTAGCCTACACATAAAACAGATGAAACAAACCAAAATGAGGGTGGTGAACTGGTGTGTGACGCTGTGGTTCAAATTTTCTTCAACCCACAAGAAAGTGGCAGAGATAAAGGATGCTTTTGTGTGTTGCTTTATACTGAGCTGCTTTCTCCACCAGTACATCAATACAGCAACAGCATCCATCCCACTTCTGGGTTGAAGCTCATTCAAGAAGTGTTTTTTTTTATTGCAGTTCCTCAACTGACCACTAGGTGCTAGCTCCAAAACAGAACAAATCCCTAATTAACATTGACTCCAATGTTAAAAGTGCCAAATTGGAAAAAAGTAAATACATTTTTTTCATACATATTACATCCATAACAACTGTATGGGAAGCAAATCCTTTTGTACCACATCAGATAAATTTGTAGAAGGCAATAAAGCTGACCAATCAGATGCCTGGACATCATTTGATATGCTTGGACTGTGAGCTAGTCATGGGCTCTGCTGTTAGTTTTAAGATCTTTGTAACAAGGTGCTGTGCTTCAAAGGCTCTCTGTAAAAATCTATGGGTCACATGACCAGATGGTTCATCCAGTATTTTACAGTCAATGGTACAGTGTGACTTTTCAGTCCTGACGGGTTAGCTGCTGCTAACTGACAGAATCCCCTGTCACTTCTGAACTGGTAAATGTAGTTATTTGTGTCATGTTGCAAATGTCAAAAAAGATCGTTTGAAATCCTTTTTGAGGAATCAGACCATTCAGACTGTGAAAACCTAATTGGAGTTGCATTTGAAACCACTTCACGATGTGGTTTGAACATTATTAGCAAAAAATTGCAATGGATGTTAAGACTGTCAAAAAAATCTACATAGATACAATCTGTATATTCTGAAAATTGGATGTAGGGTGGCAGTGTTTGAGCAAGTCTCAGCACTATTAAAGAATATAAAAAAATATATATAAAAAAAGCCCAACAAAAAACTAAAAGGCATGTTTTGTAACTTGCAGTAGGATTAGGTTAAACACCTTTCTGAGACTTGAAAAGAGCTGGGATTTTATTTGCTGGGACAGGCCTAACTTGGCATTCCCCAAAACAACTCTGGTCAGGACTATAGATCTGTGGATTCGAGGTTAAGCTGGGTTGTGGCTATGGCCCTTCCACCTGGGCTAGCCACATCATAAACAGCAGCTGTCTGTCAGGTCCGCTTCTGTATCAACATCACCACACTGGCCACTGGCTGGAGCCACACATAGGTATTATATTCATGCGACTTCCTGATGTAGGACAGGCCTGTAAACACCGAAGCCACTGTCCAGGAAGTGAGATGCACCACAGTAAAATCTTTAAAAGGTAACTGCACAAGCAGAAACTAGTGACAACTATGTATGTGTGATTATGTCTAGATTTTAAGACGGATTCACTCACAAATTTACAGTCATTAATGGACTTGATTATGCCCCCTCACACTTTCACTCTCTGGACAAATCCCCTAGGCTTGAGATTACATATCTATTGCAACTCTGATTTATCTGTTTAGCTCTTTCCGCTACTCAGAACTCAGGTCAGTCTAATAACCTTTGTCAGCTCTTTAGGCGTGAAGAAGGTATATTGTAACCATTTGGGCAGAAACGGGCAGGCTTTCCCGATATTGACTCAAACACACGAAGGGGAGAAGGAGGGGAGGTGCAGAATAAAGTGACACTAATGGAACACTGATGACAAAACAAGGCGCGCACAGGGACCACTTTCTAGCATTTTAATTCTTAATGCTGCTGCCTCGGGTTTCAACATGTCTTGGGCCGGGGCAGCTGCAAGCGCCCGGACGGATCTGGCACGAGGATTAGGATTTCTTCGCGAGGAAATGGTCACGTGATTTACTGTTGCTGGAGAGGCGCTACAGGTGCCAGCACACAAGGAGGGAGGGATAAGATGACCAAAAACTCGTCTCTTTGGAACCGCACTATGCTGCTCACCCTGCTCCGGAATCAGCTCTATCGTGACTGTGCTGAGAGACCGGAGCGTCACCCAATACTTTGAAAACACACTTTGATGGCAATTAAATATTAATATGGGGAATCATAGCCTGAGAGCTGTATCCACATTACATGGAGCATGCAAATCGCTCCAATCAGTGAGCCAACTGAAATAGCACCTGGAGAGTTGTATAAATAAGACGATAGTCATCTTTAATATCATTAATATGAGCTTAGCCAACTGAAGAGGGTAAAAAAAAACATGTAAAACTGAAAAGCAGTTACTTTGATAATTATTTTTGCATGTAATCACACTATGGTGTATGGCTGTATGTGGCTAGCGTGTGTTACCAGTCATTGTTAACCAATAAATATAAAAATATCAGAGCGTTCTCTTGATTGGAAGCAAATTTTAGCATGAGTGGACTTCAAAGAGGAAGGGTGTGGCAATCAGGAAAAAGAAAAAGAAACATTTCCATACTCATCTCTGTTGTAGACATTCATACACTGTCATCTGCCTTTTCTCTTGGTTTCTCTAAAACCCTCCATAATCAGCCTTGGTTTCCTCCCAATAGGAAAACATCCCTCTTTCCTCTTTGCCTGCGTCTGTCAGCGATTCTGTGTGGGCCTGGACTCAGCTCAGCCTGTGGCCAAAAATATCCCCCCATGGCTCCTACGACTAGGGCTTGCCACACAGACCACAGGCACACAGCCCTAAAAATACAGAGCAGCTCAGGCACAGTTCCCCTCGTTCATTCATTAGCACTGAGCAGACTCAGGACCTAACGGGGAAAGCAGAGCGATCACTGCAAATGATGCAATGTTTCTAACATTACTGTTAGGGCATTATGTATACCACTAGACAACTTCAAGAAAAAAAAATGTTATTGAGACAGCACAACTCAAGATAAGTTCCCGATAAGAGCCTTTAGATTTCAGCCTGGAGGCAAAAACATCTCCAGGCAATTAATGAAAATCTTGCATTGGTGGAGGCGTGGGAGAAATTCATTAAAATTGTTAAACTGTCTGACAAAAGTGATTGATTGCTCTCTAGCAGGCTCAAAGATGTTCTGTCTTATTGCATAGTAGCAGCCACTATCTCCATAATCTAACAATCAGAGGGAGAGAGGCAGCAGGTATGAGTGTTCAATTGCTGCAGTATTGTTTATCAAAGACATGTTAGGTGTCTTCATTTCTCTCTTGCTGCTAGCTAGTAGACTTCCCCTGTCTCTGCGACAGCAACCCGAGCTCTAGTTGGTCGGCTTGTTGTGTGGGCAACGTTTCTTCTGCATTCCGTGGCTCTAATTCGCCAACAGACAGGACAGGCCTGGGCCAAATCACATGATGTGTGTCTGTGTGTGTTTGTGTGTCGTCTGAGTAGAAGAGTCTATTTGCGAATATGAATATGTTTTCATGGAGATTGATATATAGATGTGATCTGTATCTGTTTATGAGTATGTGTACTGTAGCAGAGAGATCCTGCTACATGTTTGCGCTTTCTAAACGTGTGTGTGTGTGTGTGTGTCTGAGGGTGTGTGCGCGTGTGCAAATAGCAGGGAAGTCTACCCAGTGAAGTGTACACAGTGAAAGTATTCTGGCTGAGGTTATGAGGTGGGTGGGGGGCATGCAGGAGCTGAATGAGGCATTTAGTGCTGACAGTTAAAAATACTCAGGGAAGGACGCTACTGCTTCAGCTATGGCTGATCCTCTGGAGCCGACCTATGCGGCTGGTCTCGGCACACACACTCTTCACATCAACCACTTTTTGTCCGGACTGATCTGGCTTGTGGTGAGCATGCTAAACCTGATGTGAGATAAAGGTTAACCAGAGGCATGAGTACCAGCCTGGGAGTCTTCCCACATATGACGGCATGTGGGTTTTTTTATTGGCACGAATTAAATCGTTTGATATTCAAAATTAAACAAGATCTTATTGTGCAGAGTGATGCTGCAATGACACTGTATAGGAGCGTACTCAGTCAGGAATATTAGAGGCAGTGGACAGATTTATGTCTGCATAAGAACATTTGAGATAAAACCTGTATCCAAAATAACTGGATACATGAATTAATAATAGGTTTGGTGTATAAAAGAACTTGATTATTTTGATGTAGATCAATTCCTCTCTTTTTACTGAAAACCAATTCAAGAAATGACACGTTATTTATTTTACTCTCTACGTTTCCTGAATTAATTTTGTTTTGATTTGAATATCAAAAACCAAAATCAAGTCCAGTATTGTGCAAATCCCTTTTGTTTGCCAAAACAGCTCTCACTCTGTTTTTGACCATCCACAGAACATGTGGGGGTGTCTTGTGATGCTTGACAGTGGGAGCAGATCCCAGATACTGCTAGTTATTTTAATTTTGTGGCCAGTTGGTGCATGAAATGATATGATGGGTCTATGCACATGAGATTAAGAGCTGGACAATAAAATGCTGGGGATATGTCAGGATCCATTTTTTTCTCTGGGCTTTTACTCTTAAGTGGTCATGGGAAAAATGTATACCAGTGTGTTATACCCTACTACAGTGGGAGAAAAAAACAATTGTGCAAGTTCTCTCACTTAAAAAGATGAGAGAGGCCTGTCATTTTCATCATAGTTATACCTCAACTATGAGAGACAAAATGAGAAAAACAAAATCCGGAAAAATCACATTGTCTGATTTTTAAAGAATTTATTTGCAAATCATGGTGGAAAAGAAGTATTTGGTCACCTACAAACAAGCAAGATTTCTGGCTCTCACAGACCTGTAACTTCTTCTGTAAGAGGCTCCTCT
>JBAMYA010000015.1:12923782-12986421 GCA_037176975.1 Arrhamphus sclerolepis | reverse complement strand
GACCTACTGTGAAGCATGGGGGTGGAAACATCATGCTTTGGGGCTGTTTTTCTGCAAAGGGACCAGGACGACTGATCTGTGTCAAGGAAAGAATGAATGGGGCCATGTATGGTGGCATTTAGAGTGAAAACCTCCTTCCATCAGGACATTGAAGATGAGACGTGTCTGGGTCTTTCAGCAGGACAATGATCCCAAACACACCACCAGGTAACCAAGGAGGCTTCCTGAGAAGCATTTCAAGGTCCTGGAGGGGCCTAGCCAGTCTCCAGATCTCAAACCCATAGAAAATCTTTGGAGGGAGTTGAAAGTCTGTGTTGCCCAGCAACAACCCCAAAACATCACTGCTCTAGAGGAGATCTGCATGGAGGAATGGGCCAAGATATCAGCAACAGTGTGGAAAACCTTGTGAAGACTCTCAGAAAACGTTTGACCTCTGTCATTGCCAACAAAGGGTATATAACAAAGTATTAAGAACTTTTGGTTTTGACCAAATACTTATTTTCTACCATAATCTGCAGATAAATTCTTTAAAAATCAATGTGATTTTTCTGGATTTTATTTTATTTTCTCATTTTGTCTCTCATAGTTTAGATATACCTATAATGACAATTACAGGCCTCTCATCTTTTTCAGTGGGAGAACTTGCTGACTAAATACTTTTTTGCCCCACTACATCATAAAATAGAACATATTGAAAGATATGCCACCATGTACACTAAAGAGAACTTTGCTTTACTAAACTCCTATTTGTGAATTTTCAGTGTCTTAAAATCAATAGCCTGTCATTTCTGTAATGTTTTTCCATCTTTTGTGGATTTTGAGTACCATTTTTAAATATTTTTAAGTATATTATGCTGCAGCATGTGCTAACCAGTTCTTTACATTGGCTTCCTTTTAAATTTAGGATTGAATTCCAAATATTACTTCATACACTTAAATCCTTGAATGATAAAGCTCCAATACATCTGAAAACTAATATTTCCATCCTATCCTAGTACATCACTTTGCTCCTTGAATGCAGGTTTACTTGCTGTTTCAAGAGTCTGTAGGTCCAGAAATCCTCTATTATGGAATCACCTTCCAGGGCCAGGATTAGCACTGACACCTCACCACAAGAAGTTTCAGGTGGATCTCAGCTGGTCTTTGTGTGGAGTTTGTATGGTCTCCCTGTGTTTGTGTAGGTTTGCCCCAGATACTCCAGTTTCCTCCTACCCTGTAACACAAAATTCTGCCTATGTGTAATTTACATAAACTATGGTGTAAATTTGATTTATGGGAGTAACTATAGGCATAATAGGAGAATTTTTTGTAATAATTTGGTCCATTACATAAGTCAATCTAGTTAATGTGTGTGGCAGTGATTGAAAGCTGCTTGCTTTGTAAAAGTGCCTTGAGTGGTCCCTGGACTAGAAAGATGCTATATAAGTGTGTTGTTGTTGTTGTTGTTGTATTAAACATCCTCTCTCGCCTCACTGTCTCCTTTTCTCGTGATGCAAACCACATTTTACATTTAGTTTTTCTTATTCTCAGTGTTATATAATATATTTGTCAGTGCCTAATGTGCAGACCAGAAGATCCAAGAACAGTGAGATGGTTCTGTCCTGGTGGGTCCAGGCAGAGAAAGACTTTACAAAAAAAATTGCATAACAAAAGCCACTATATCTGGCACAAACCAAACCGAATCAAGCCTACCTATTTAGGTTTATATTTAATAATGGGGGCACAGAGAATTAAAACAAGCATAGTCATTAGAGATTGGTGCTTGGAGACAGCTGTTTAGAGTTGTTCTTTTTGCTTCCAGGCTAAGAATTATTTTCATTTTGGTATTTAATACCAATGTAAGAGTTCAGGATCTTGCCCCCAAACTGATCAGATAAAGAATTGGTGGGTGGAGGGGGTGGGGGAAACAAAAAGGTTTATTTTCTTGTACTATAATAATGGCGCTATTTAAATGCCGCCTCATGCAAATTCAAGAAGTCAAAAAGTATGAGCAGTCCCTTGGTAGCTCTTATTCAGGAGATGAGCAACAATTTTCATCATATTTTTATAGCACCTGGGATCATTGAGTTTGTTAGAAGACGCTGTCCAGCTCCGTCTAAGATGCTCTCCATCTCGTAATAAAAAGGGCATGTGTGCTTCTCATCAGTACTCACACCGTTTTCTTTTTATAACAGCACACTGCCACTGTGCACAGCTGCTGTAATTTCTTGATTGTAGGGTGCTCGCCCATTCTCTCCCATAATATCTGGAAACTTCTGGTATTTTGTAGGTTTTGACCACGTTGTCTCTTTCTCTCCACAAATGCTACCGCTACAGTCCAGTGATTGGTCCTTTCTTCCTGAACTGAGCCATGGTTTAGTTTTATGTGCACAATGACCAACATAAGACAAAAAATAACTGTACTGTACTTTTTAAAAGACCGATTTTATACAGTTTTTATGTATTGTTGCATCTTTTGTGTTTTAACTAGTCTTTTACACAGTTCTTTGTATATAGTACTTTGTTCATTAAGAATTCTTAATATTTATGCTTCTTATGTACTTTGAGAGGAAGTTAACCAAAGCCAAATTCACAAATCTGACCAATAAAGTTGATTCTGGTTTATACTCTTTTTTTCTTTTTTAGATCAAAGATCAGCTGGAACATCCTGGGTATGCGCCAAGAAACCATTTAACACCTGTTGTTTTAGTCTCAATAAAAGTGAAAAACCATAAAATAATGCAGAAAGAAATCCACAAACGACTGAAAACAGTGAAACACGCTGTTTCTTGTGTACAAGCGATAACAACTTTGTCCAGCGAATCTGGCCTTGAGATTATATTCACTGTAAATTGTTACACTTGGTCTCTGTATTTTTTTTTTTTTTTTTTTTTTACTTTTCTGATATAATTTGTCCACATATGTGACTGGTTGAAGAAACTACAAACATCCATAAGTTATAGCCACCCTGATTTAGAATCACAATTTGCTCCTAACGGCCGTGGTAATGCTGCTTCCAACTGAACCAACAACTTAATATCACTGAGTCAATCTGACCATTAAATCATTTTAGTCAGAGGCAAATGGAGAGCTGTTTGCTGTTTATCAGACTGAAAGGCTTTCTCTTGCTCATTTAATGATAGCATTACAGTAATATAGGTGTTTACGATAGGTGTGGGGCTTATTTAGAGTTAATAAAACATTCTCTTTCCTATGTAATGAAGGATGTTGTTTGACATAAGTGCTTTTTGTTTGTTCTGTTTGGTCTCAAGTGTGAGAGAGGACCATTAACTTGAGACAAACATTTTTACCAGTGGTTTGTGAAAGCCTTCTCTGACATGACTGGGAGGAAAGGCTGTGATGCACAGCTTCTTGAGTGTCTTGACTGCTAGGGGATGATGAAGTTTTACGGTCAAAATCAGATGTTCTGAGTACAGCAAATAAGAATAAAAAAAACACATATGTATCTATAGATTTGTTGTTCATCAGTAAGAGGTTGTGAATTTGGATGTAATAATGGTTTTGATGTAAAAAAGTGACTTGTGGAGAAGAAAAAAGGAACAATACAGCTGAGGTCTCTGTTGGGTAAATGTAATTCAAGGACCTGCTTCTACATGATTTATCAACATGACACACACCAACAGTACAACTTAAAAGTGAGCACAAAAATGCCTAAATGCAGTAGGTGGAGCTCTTGTAGAAAAAAAGCCATCAGTGTGTTTTTAATGGGGCGGGCTAGCAAACGGGATATGACTGACAAAATATAAAACAGAATGTGTGTTTTTGTGTTAAATTTGATAATGTTTCCCTTGGGTTTCCAGAAGCCCACGGATTGGACTGACTCAAGCACACGACAGACCTTCAAAAAGCAGCTATTTAAAAGTTCCAGTTAACGGGACCCTCCAAACAGCCAAACCGCTTCAAAAGGCAGCCAAACAAGATCCATATTGTTCAATGGCATGCCCAAAGTGGCCATAACCCTAGCACGGGCCCATAAACAACATGTAATTGGTTTAATTATCATATAATTTGAAAAATATGTTTTAATATAGGGTTTGTGCTTTTATTTACCCAGAGTGAAGTGGAAATAAGACTCAGGCCCAGTAACAAATTCAATATGTTCATTATGTAAACACCGTGAAGAGGTGTAAGAGAGAGGGAAGAAGGAGAACTCGAGAAAATGTAGAGAGTAAATGTAAACGTTCAAAGAAATCCTGCTCATATACAAAGGTCTCCAAGCTAAATGTTTGGTTCTTTGCAAGAAAACAGACTGAGGGACAGATAAAACATTATTAAATCAACCCTCCCCCTCCCTTAGTGGCAGTTACTCACAGAGCTGGCAGATAATGAAACTGACCAGCAGAGCGTTTCACAACAACTGTTTCCTTCCTGGATGGAGATGCAACTGGTGGAGAGGGATAAGAGAAGAAAACAAGTCAAAAGTGACAAAGAGCCTGTTCAAGAAAATTTGTGAGCTCCTCCCTTCAAATTGCAGAAGAGTGTAAATAAACCGCCTGCTGACTGCTGACCCCAAATCAATACTCCCGCTCTGGAACTTAACTGTTAAGTGTGAACGGAGGGTGATTCGTGCCTCGAACTCTGCCAAAAAACGTGTGAGAACACACTATACCACAATCACAACACACAGGAATGTTCAGCATGTTAACTTTAAATGCTGCTGACAGTCTGATGTGGATTGCCACAAATTTTTATTTGGCACGGCTACGATGACAATATGAAAATGAGATAGCAAAACCCAACCCAGGTCATGTCTGATCATGTATAATGGACTGGGAGCTGTGGCTACAATCACAGCACCTATTACAGAAATACTACAAGAGATTAAATCTATGTGTGGCATGTTTTGCAATGAATAGCTGGAGGGAATTTAATTTTTTCCCCAAACATAAGTGTCAGTTTTCTTTTTAAATCATCTGAAAGATTGTTCCAGTACTGCGGAACTAATGATTTTGCAATTTCAAGGTTGATCAAACTGAAGCCGCTGCAGAAGTTCTTAGAATGAGTCAAGTTTATCACATCTCTTTCACAAACCCTCTTCTCAGCTTAGTCTCACAAAAAAAACAAAAAAACTTTCAAAATGATGTGACAGAAATGGTGACATGGCAACCCAGCTCTATGCAGTTATGCAGGGTAGTCTCCATGTGATATCACAGCATGACAGCTTTAACCATTTCACATCATCATGTAACTAGATGTCAAAAGAAGACATATCACAATTTATCAAAATATCAGGCATCAGTGTCATTATGTTGTGATATGTCATAGCGAGTGCTCTAATGTGGACATGTGTCATATAGCAAGAATAAAACTGCAGGTCTACATTAAGAAAGGGAAGAGAATCTGTAAAATTAAAAATATATATATATTTTATTGTTGTCATGTGTAATAGTGGGTGGAGTTTGTTAACCTCTGACTGTAAGGTTGATCTAAAATGTCCCTGAACCCCACATTGCCCTCATTACCCCATCCACAATGTCAGGCTCCAAGCCCAGATAAAGGGATGGGCTGCGTAAGGAAGGGCATCAGAGGTAAAACTCTACATGGAGCATGATGATCTGCTGTGGTGACCACCAAAAAGGGTAAAAGCTGTGAGAAGATGCTTGTCTGCTACTCTGAAATGGCCATTTTCTGTGCTGTGGACCAACATCGCAACACAAGCTAAATCAAACTAAAAGTTGTACAATCACAAACCAATGTGTGAATTTGGTCAGCATGTTGGGACTAGACTTGTTACATGACATAGCTCTGTGTAACCTGGTGCAGCATGAACTGTGCAGCAGCAGACTATAAACCAGAGGAACAAATGGAGCACTTGGATCCGGAACTCCTGCTAACCCTTCCTTCACAGAGATAATCTCCCCATTGTTTTGTCTCTGTTTGCTGCCTCCCACAGCAGAAGAGAGGCAAAACAAAAATACCTCGCCATTTCACCTCGGGGTTGTTCACACACACACAAATGAGGTGGAAAATTGGCACGGTGGTCCCACCATGAATGTGCTGTATGTAAGAGACTAGAGACTCATAAGTAAAGCCTGATTTATGATTCTGCAAGCTTCAGCACTGCATAAAAAGAACCCATACAACCATCTTGCATTTGCTGGAGCAAGTACATAGTGACACAAAGAACAACACAAACAATAATGTGTTTCCTTTATGATGGCTATGTGCTAATACGTAGCATCAATCACATTTACTTGATTTGAACGGTGCTGACTGGAGTGGGCTATTAATTTGTAATTTCATCAACAATTAAGCAGAGAAGAATTCTTAATTAATATTTATATGCGTTTAGTGTTGGTCAAATGCACGCCAAATAGGTCATCTTTATGCTGCACTAACAAAAAGAAATTCTGACAGACAACAGGACAATTAGGAAAGGTAAATCTATAGCTTGGTACGTTCTGAAAAGTGAGTTGGGCAGCATGGAAATGCATGCACGCTGATAGAAGACAACAGTAACTGATGATCACAGAACAGTGAAGGAGGTTGTCATATCATTATCCAAGTCTAACATGAAAGAGTGCTCACGAGAAAAAACAAAACAAAACAGAGGGTTCACCACAAGCTGTAAACATTCATGAAGTGTTTAGGGAAATACTGTGCGCTCAGACTCAGCCACATGTAGCAAAGCTGATTGGACACTTCTTGACAGTACTGTTGGACAATGGCAGAAATCACACTGTGAAAGCAAGAAGTGGAATATATTTGCAATGACCAAATCAATCACTTGATCTCAGATTCATTGTGCTGCTTTTAACCTGCTTTTAAGCTACACAAAACTCTAGACAGAAGGACCAGTGATAACTGAAGTCAGCAGCAGTGAAGGCATGTCAAAGCATGACAAAGTAGGAAACCATGCTGTGGTGATTTTCATGGCTTCCAGATTTCGGGTTGGCTTCCTGAAAAAAATCTTAGCACAGTATTGAAGAGCCAACATTTAATTTATGGTTAAGTTCATTTGAGCCTTTAAAAAAGAGGATTATACATATTAAAGAGCAGCAGAAACTTTTCTACATTTGGGATGTGAATAACCCTGGATTTAAGCTACACTTAAAGCCCATTTTCATTATATAACTGAAGCGTCAGTGTTGCTTCCTTATGTTACATATAGACTACTTATAGGAATTGTTCAGAGACTCCTCTGTACCTCCTTTGAGATCAAATGATCAGGCTAAATCTGTGGCCTCGCAACAATTTCATGCAGAGCCAGAATAAGGCCAAAATTGGTTTGAGTCATCAGATTCCTTTTTGGGAATATGTCTGCGGAATGATTGGCAGGGATACCAGAACCAGTTATTAAATAGTCAGAGAAGATGGAGGGGAAAGGGACTGAGGCATCAGGTCTATTTCAAGACATAATCTGACTGTCATCAATGTTATTTTGTGATCGGTTTATTCAAAACGACACACACTGCATGGCATGCATTTTTGGAGAGGAAATAAGAGCAATAGCAGGAACCTGATAGTGTTTAGATGGTCAAGTCAGCCATTCAGAAGATCCAGATATGTCATGCTCGACTGCTGAGGAAGACGGGACCATTTTCACTCTTTTGTTTTCACTTCACAAATATGCTAGAGCGTTCTGTTAAACCAGCAATTACAATTTGGTGCTCTGTTTTTGTGAAGGATCCATGGCAGGAGCACAAAGGCATGCATGAAGTACAGCAGTTTTATTTTGAAAGCCCTCACGCATCCTTGAAATGTGCATTTCATTTTCAACTTCAACATTGACATCACATCATTATTTTCAAAACAAGTCCCTTTCTTGTTTTAAGTGAGAAAAGTGTTGGAGCAATGGCAGGCAGCAAGGGAGAGACGCAGAAATAAAGATAAATGGGACATTATGAAAAAGGAGAAACAGTGAGAATGAAGGAGTGTTTTTTGGTTGATGTGAGCCAAATGACAGGCCCTGGGACACGGATGTGAAGACTTAATGGGCCTGGCCTCTGAAGTTGGCCTCCCCAGTAAAATGAAAAGCCTGTGGAGCTGGCTCCTGTGATGGATGAAGCGTTGCACTCGCCCGGCCCTGACAGATTCTGGGAAAGTGCCTAAGCTGTCTCCGGCCCTGATAAAGAAATAAAAGAAGAGCTCATCTTGCTTCTAAGGTGACAGAGGAGTTTACAGTTTGATAAATTTTCCCAAACCACAGTAATCTACAAAGCTGACTCACATGAATACAAGCAACGCAATTCATTCTTTTAAGAAAAGATCAATACGCGCTGGATTAACTGCAGCCTTAAACATAAACACACTTGACCTTGGTGCCAAAGGTGATGACCTTTAAGATGTATGACCCTGTGGCTTGAGGAGACTACTGATACAGCGGCCAGGAGCTGAGACCACATCTCCCTCTTCAGGAGACGTCTCCAACCCGGTTTCCAATTGGATAACTTCTCAGAGTGAGATGACCGGAGTCAGGGCAGAGGTGATGGGGAGCAGATGGACAAGAGATAGTGACAGGCCACATATCTTCACGTCTTACACATGTGGTTTCGTTTCAGTCTTGAGCTTGTCTTATCTCTGGGATTGTGGGGATTTGTCTTCCTCCATGTCTATGAATATATTTTTATTGTCTTTGGTTTCCACTTTAATTGCAGCTAAATCAATGTTCTTTACTTTAACTCGCACATCCCTCGTTGCTACGAATGATTTCACAGGATCAGTTGTCTTTTTCATACCATAGATAGATTGATTTGGTTTAAATATTAAGCTTTTATGTTACCAAGTAGGTTGTGGTATCTGAAACCTTTTGTAATACTTCACCCTCTAATGAACACCCTCCCCCCCATAATTTCCCAAAAGTGACCCAATCCATCCCAAGCAGTGGAAGTTGCTGACCTGGCAAAGGTCGAACCTCTTCAGCCCTTCACACCCTCGTGCAGAAACACACAGAAGAACACTCATTGATCCTATGTGTTGGTGTTTATTTCAAATTCCTGCTAGGATCCAGCCATTGCATTGATTTCACCATCTCCTCTGATTAGGCAATTGAGGGGAACATAACAGCGTTCCGATCGCCTGATCAGGAAGACTCATCCCAAAGGACATCTGATAAAGAGAGAAGGTAAAAGTGTAAGAGAGACAAGGGCAAAAAGCAGATTGTGGCCAGAATCGACTGTTAACTAAACACTACTCGTTTTAGTTATTGATAATGCTCTGATCAAGATTTTTGCCGTTGTGCAATACATACAACATGTAGTTTT
Source organism: Arrhamphus sclerolepis (assembly GCA_037176975.1). NCBI lineage: Eukaryota > Metazoa > Chordata > Actinopteri > Beloniformes > Hemiramphidae > Arrhamphus > Arrhamphus sclerolepis. The sequence continues at coordinate 12,977,218 of JBAMYA010000015.1, read as the reverse complement.
TAAATGATTTACTACTTTATCACATTCCTTCTCACTTCTAAAAAGTGTCAACTGATTTGGCAGCTGCACAGTTCAAATAAAGCCCCACAGCAATATGTTCGAGCAGAGTCTGAGACACTTCTCAAAAATCTTGCTTTCTCATGTTTGTTTGTTTTTTTCTCATATTTGAAAATCTCTCCCAGTACTAGTCAGCTGTGTTGTTTGTCTTCTTGTAATTTGTATGACTTGAAACTTAATTGAGAGCATTTCTTTTTCAATGATGCATATATTTTCTAAAGTTTTCTAGTAGCACAACACTACAATACCGCATGCATTTAATGTGTCTGACAGATATTTGGAACTCAGTCAGAAAGGTATTTTAACTGTATGAGTTTGCTGCTTTCAAACGGCTTGAGGCTCATCAGATGGATAATTAATCACATTTTATTGTATCCTTGTTGACTCAACAATGTAACATTTCAAATAATTCAAACAATCCTTTCAGTTTCCTCAGGTATGGTTTATGCCTCCATGGATGTCCGTCATAGGTGGGAACCCTCCGCTGCAGCTTCCACTGTTGCCTGATGTGCACCTCTCCATAAACTTACTGTGCATCAAACTGACACTGACTGCAACAAATCTGATTGCTCCCCATAGTATTTCCTTCTTTGTATCTCCTGCAACCACCACCTCTTTGTTGTTTTCAAGTGGTTCAGAAAGATAGATTACTGCAATGTCAGTGGAAATTACCGTTGCTCGACGTTCATTAGCTAACTCACACTTCCCCCTCTTCCTTGAGGAGTCAGAACGGGATTATTTTAAATGTTTTACTAGCATGTCTTAATGGAGTTATGCACATTTTACTGTTTACGCATTTTATATTGTGTTCAGCACTGGATGCCAAGTGAAATTCCTGTGTCTATTGATGCATTTGGCAAATAAAATGATTCTGATTCTGCTTCTGATTCACACACGATCTGCTTCATTTCATTCGCTGTGTCTGAGCTACATAAAGAATGTAAACAAAAGGCAATTCAAGCTGCAGAGCTGACTAGAAGGACCTCTTCCTAGCCTTTCACACTATAATTACAGAACAACATAAATGCCAACAACAATGTAAATCCTATTTGTGGGCCATGACCATAGTTGTTACATAGAACCGTGAATAAGGCTTCACTTGCTTGGTCAATTAAGATCAAGGAAGGAGAGCAAGCCTATTTTTTTAATACATTTCTTCCAGTTGTCAACCATGCTTAGTTGTAAAGTGCTGCTGAAGTGTGCCGAGTAAGAGACTCAAATTGGTTGGCCAGAAGCGACGTGGTTCTTCCATCAGTGTTTGTTGGAGCCTTCTTCAGTATTAATGACGTTAGAAAAAAAATAATTGAAACTAACCAGTGTGTTTGGCACACATGATTGCATAAATGGGGTAATATTTGCTTGGGTTGCTGGAAATTGCCCAAAACCAATAAACCACAGGACAGGGCTGCTAACTGTGATGGTATCCTGGTTTTGCTCGCACACTGTTAGAGAAATACAATGTTTTTCTTTCCTTTTTTTCTTCCTCCAAACAGTTGACAATGGGTTTCTTGGCAACAACAGCGTACATTAGAACACAAAGTGTTTGGTATGATGCTCTCTCTTTTGAAAGTCTTTTGAAAGATGTCATCCACAAAAATGATTGTCAAGCATTAGGGCATATAATGAAATATTGCACTTCCAATAACAACTCCAGGATTGGGGAAAAAAAAAATAGTGTCAAGGACTTGAAATGGTGCTGTGGCTAAGTTAAGATTAGAGAAATGTTGTTTAAAAACAGTATCTTAGAGAAAGAGAGAGAGAAAGCAGCAATGTTTCTGTGCCTATATAGAAAGTAATAGAAATGATTTGCACTCTGCTCACTGACTTCAGACCTGAAGGACATGGAGGAGACACGAAGCTTGTCTGAGCCTATGACACAGATCATACGCAATGACCTGAAACGGTTTTTAAACACAAAGTCCAGACCACAGAAGAGGATCCAGTCATAGAAACAGAAGCAAACTGTCCAGGCATTCTTCTCCGCCTGTGTCAACAATGGCATACCTCAGCTCTAGCTTGTCCCCTCCCTTCTCACGCATGTCTTTAAAACACTGACAGGGTGAAGGAGGAAAAGGCAGGCCCGTGTCACAATGTAATGCCACTTCAGACTGCTTTTATTCATCTCACTTCACTGTCTTGTACAGTCCATAATTCCCGCTTTTCTCCAGGGTCTGTCTACATCTCTAAGGTCCTTTTTGCTCTCTTTCTCTCTCCTCAGAGGGATAACGCAGCAGTTGAAGAAGTAGCCCACCCTAGGGGTTGAAAGCTTGTATCCCATCCAGCCCTGAAAGCTGTTTTCAATCAAAACATTGTCAGCGTGCCCAAGCATGTCAAAGGAAGTTATTTGAAACAAGGGGGATAGAGAACTATCCTTTAGATCTGTCATCAGGCTCTGGAGGGGAAGCTCGCTGCTCGCTGTCCACACACCCCCTTTGGCCAATCAGGCGGCAGGAAAAGAAAATAAACAGCAGACTGTCCCTTACTGGACAGCTCAAACTGGTGGTTTCATCATCCTGCTGGTGAGATGGTGACAGTGTTTCTAAGAATATTTATACTTCCCATTTTTCCTCAGCTGCTCCTGGACTCTCATCTTTTCCAGTGCTGACTACTTTTAAATACAGTGCATGAAATGTCATTATGGTCTGGTTAAAAAATGCTTTATAAACAAAAATCACTGTGCATCACAGAGTTGAGATTGGTTTAAGAGCAGCAGAGGCTGAGATATGTGGACTTTCAATTAATTCAATGCTTTTCCAAGAAGAATCCCACAACAGACATACTGAGCTTTATATATACACATTGGTGCACTGTTTCTCTGTTTATCAGTATGGTAAGATACACTCTTTCACAATGCTGTCAGACAAAATATATCAATGTCGTGTAACTCAAACAGGCTCATCAGTTGAGCTCATAAGTGTGAGCTGTTTTTGATGTAGCAACATTCCCGCAGTGCAACAAATCCAACCAGCTCTCTGGGTGCAAAAACAAACTTTATTAAAAGATCACAGGCATGAGGTCCGACAATAGGAGAAGTCATCAATCAAAGTCTGCCAAGGTTTGCGTGACGTGGTGGGAGGTTTTTTTGGAAAAGCATCACAGAAAATGACTCATGCTTTTCCAGATTTGTTGGTGCAGTTCCCTTATGTCTCCTCCTCCCTCATCAGGAATGTCACGGCAATCAGAGAAGATGTCAGTGGCTGATTGTTAATCACTGACAGCAAATCGATTAGAAGATGAACACAAACATATGCAAATATCACATGGTACTGTTACTTCACCCGGTGGTGTAGCACAAAACCCAGCACACACGCAACCTTGATAAATCGTGTACAAGCATACTTGCCGAATCACACACACGCACACACACACACACACAAGCACACCTACACACTAGTAGAGACTGGCTTAAGGCAAGCTGTGCTCAATCAATTGTTGTAACCATTATTCAACACATGCAGCTAATTTGTCCCTGGTAATTCCCATCGTGGTCGGGTGATGGCCTACAGAGGGAGATAGAACAAAGCCAAGGCGGTCACATGACAAGCTCCGACCAAACCGTCACAGCCACAAACACACGGGATAAATGTCAACACTTTCACCAATCAAGCCTCTTATTCTTTTTCTATCAACATAGTCCCGACCAATAAATTTGTGCCAGCACAATGATGGTGCTTGAGAAAGCTGCGGTGTAATGACTGAGGCTGGACTTGATGCGAACACGTAGAGGCTTGCCACGTTGCAAATGTGAAACGTCTGATGTTGCACTGGAGTCATTTAACTAAATTAAGCCAGTTAAATGTGCTGGAGCCTGTGGTTGGCAGAATATAAAGAGAAGAGTCACTACTCCGTCCACACACATTTGTCAATGCAGGCGGATGGGCCCACAGACCTCGAAGCATATGCGCACATTCACACACACACATGCACACAAGCTTTGTGGGTAATCGTGGCTGCATGGGTGTTAGAGGGGCGCCACTGTGGTTGGACTGGGCTGTCTGGGAGCACAAAGTGGCCTTCTCATGGTTCTCTACATGCCTGGGTGGTCTGAGCGTGGTGTTAGTGTGTGCATGCATGTGTGCGGACAGGGACGGACATACACTCTTATTGCAAAGGTGAGATGAGTGAATGTGTGTGGTAGCAAAGGCTGGCAAGACTGTCAGGATAGTGCCCACACATGAAGTGTCCTATGAAACAAGACACACACACACATGCACACACACACACAGAGCTTTCCATCTATGTCAAACAAATATTTTGACAGAGACGGTTAGACGATGGGGCGTCTCCTCTCTCTGAGTGGGTTACTTCTGGTGTTAGGCTGGACCCAGCACAGGATGGTCTTGCTGTGCCCAAACAGGACCTGAGGAAACCTCAGCCACTTTTAGAGTCAATCAGCCCCCCACCATACCCCCAAACCCACCCAACAACTTTGGAGGCAAGCACTAACAGTGAACATTCAGATGGTGGAGTGAGGAAGACAGCAGATTCCTTAGGCTTCTAAGTTGTGGTGGGTGTGGGGGAATAAACATTTTCTCCTTCCAATGAGATTTTAGCAAGCAGATATACTGCCTGTCGCCCTTCCACATTGAGGAAAAAAAGTGTCCTTCTCTCCCTCGTAAGTGCCAGGCTATTTTAGTTTCCCAAAATATTTTCTAAAACCTGAAGAGCTGCTTTTATATATCTGTCGCCCTTGCTGTTTGAAAGTGAAACTGTCAGTTGAAAAGGACCATTCACTGACCAGAATCAAAGTACTCTGACCATGTGAAATGGTCCTCTATTGAGAATAAGGGCCACCTCAGGCCGCAGAGCTAAATTACAGCTAAGCAGTGTCTTTTGTCTGTTTCCTTACACACTGTTGGTCATGTTTGAAAGAATCAGATCACGTGATCAGCTCTGTAGCTATAAAAGAAAAAAAGGACTATATTTGAACTTGACTGCATGTATATTTCATTGTGTTCCATCCCGTCTATCAAACAGCTCTTATTAGTAACTTTAGCATACTTCATACATTTGTATGAATTAAATTGCATCACAGCATATGGAGTCAGGTTGGTACACAGTCTGGATGACTGGAACATTGTAATGCTGATGTCGATTATATGGCATACAACTTAAAACCTCACAATTTGTAATCAGCTTTTGCTGTGACACAGCAGCAGAGTAATAAATGGGAAGACTTATAAATGGAAAATGAAAACAATAATGACAATGTGGTGACTTTATACCAGTGGTCAGCCAGCTGACTGCTAAAATTCTTGTTTTGTTCTTCCTCTGTCAAAATATTTTAGTGCAGCCTCTGTCTCTCTCTCTCCTTCCCTATGACACTGTTGAGAACTGATCAGAGCAGTTATTAAAGGGGTATTTTGTTGAGTAAGGTTGTCAAAGTGGAGTTATGTGAGTGTTCTCTGATAAAGGTAACGTAGTGACAAAGCAAATAAAGTAACTGCCTGGTGTAAATGGGACGCACTGTAAATAGCCTGTATCTAATAAATCGTTTGAATGAAATTTATGAGGTGTGAGTTGTTTTAGATGGTGAAAAGTGGCTCCTCTATGAGCCTCAGTCTGAGTAGCTGTAAGCCTCACTCCCCATCAGCATTCAACCCCGACTTTTTAAACAGCTGCTTTCTTCATCAACACATGAAGGTTTGCTCCGTTGAGAAAAAAAACCTTCTAGATAGAGGGTCAGACATCTTCAAGAAACCAAGAGAAGCACATCCAGTTGCCTTGATTGCCTTCAGACTTTCATAAGAACTTCCATGACAACCTGTGTGTATTTCTGTCCACCGCTGTTACACAATTATTAAGCAGCTGCTGCAGGTGGGAGGCTATAACTTTTTCACACAGGACAGTAAAGATAGATAGATAGATATAACTTTATTAATCCCCGAAGGGAAATTCAAAGATGGCGCAAAGAAAATACCAAAACTTATTGCACAACCTCTGAATGAATTACTTTTCATCATTTTTAACACACAGCACAGTGGAGACTTTTGGACAGCTAATAATACAGCTATATGCATTCTTAAAAGGAGTTGTAAGGCTTTGTTATTCCCATTCTCACAGCAAAATATGAAATAGTCACATGACTAAAAATCAGTGAATTAATTCTGAGAGACACAAATTATGCATTTTTTTTCATGTTAATGAAGCCATCATTATGTGATAAGTTACAAATGTAGGCCATAATATTTCCTGAATCCAAATCAAGTCGGTTTTAATGCCTATGGTTAACTGCATAGTTGTTTTCCTTGTTTAAATTATCGAACTATGGAAACCAAATGTTGGACTGGGCTGGATGGGAGACAAAGTTGGAGCTCCAGCCCACAAGAAACAAGTGCCAGGACACAAAATCAACAGATCAAAGTTTGACAGTTTGACAAACCTTGATTGACAATTTGACTCAGTAAAATGCTTGATTTTTGTTTATTTTTCAAATTTTCATTCTGCTCCAAAAATGTTATATTTTCTCTCCTTTTTTTAAAATTTTTTTTTTTTAAAGATTTTTCTAATTATGTGAACAAAAACAGCTGGATGTAAACACAACTAGTGTTATAACTCTATATTGTTTACATGTGAATTCTCTGCTGCCTTCATGCACACAGGCAGAGTTAAGGAAGCGTCATTCATTATTGATGCGGCTATTTCCAAATGTCCTTACTGAGTAATAAACAGTTGTTCACAGACAGTCAGTGCATTAGTGTCAGCAGGAGGCGGACAGCAGATGTCTATCAGTCACCATCACTCTCAGTGACGAGACTGATTATAGGTTATTATTAAGCTGTATTGATTACTTGGCAGGAGGAGCTGAGAGTGCAGGAGAGACTGTTGAACTGTACAGGGAGAGACGTTTACAGCTCCCTGCTCTGAAATACACTGCGATGTAGTAATGTGCAGAAGCACTTTATTGAATTTGACAGTAAACTCCACGTTTACTGTCATGCTTTCTCAAGCCTTATAATGCACAATTTCTTTAAGTATAAGTTTTAATAAGTATAACTCCAAGTTTATTTCAAGTATGTAGTGGTTATGATCAAATTCCATCATTGATTTTGAGCTTTTATCACCACAAAAATCATGGCTACTCATTAGTGTTGGACATACATATTCAAAATATACAGATATTCATCTTCTTATCGCATTATTAAAATGTGGACTTCTTGTAATACAATCTCCACATGGCCACAGGCAGTCAGATCTCGCTCTCTTTCTATTTCTCTCTTTTACTGGGGGCCGTGAATGTTACACGTAGCAATGCTTGAGTTGAGGAGGACAACCTGCTGAATACCTCATGTCTGTGGTAACGCTTTGAATTGAGCAATGACAGGACAAAGGCTGTCTTCCAAATATACAGCTGCAGCTTGGCCTGCCTCGGAGACACTGACAGATCACCCCCAGATCAATACAATCAACTGCATAGTCAGTTGCTGTGACAATATAAACGAGCGACAAGCTGCTGGTCACTGATGTCACCATGTAACAGTGAATGTACTTGATGTACTTGTCACTAATAAAAAGGTCTTTGCAGCTCTGTGCAATCCAAGTGTGAACAAAGAAGAGGTACGTGCTATGTAGTTCATTTGTGGTATTTTATATAAGTGAATTTACTTTTACTGAAAAACTGGATTAGCTTCTATCATGTATAATGAATTCCAGTGTTTTCTAAGGCTGTTAATAACGCCTGTCTTAATTTCTTTGTTGAAAATATCAGAGACATTGGGGCAGACATTTCTCCATTAAACCTACTCAACTTGACCTTTGACCCCCTCCTCCTCCTTAGATATGGACCACATTCACGCCTGTGACACTTCATGAAGTGGCTGCTCTGCTCGGCAAAATAAAAGATTTGTCTTGTCCTAATGATGTTCTTCCCACAACGCTCCTTAAAGTCTTTAGTATTATTGGACCTTGTGTTATAGATATTTTTAAGACATCACTTTTAACGAGTGTGGTTCCCAGCTCTTTTAAAGCAGCAGTTGTTGAGCTGAACCGATCCTTGAAAAGCCTAGTCTTGATCCAGAAACCCTAAAGAACCCACAAACTAACCATCAAACAAAAAAAAACAAAACTGCTTGTCCAGTATTAACCAGTTCTTTTATATACTTACTTCTTGATTTTGTAACAGTCTCTGCACCTGTTTTAATACGAAGGAGCTCAACCGTCTTCAGGTTGTTCAACATTCTGCATCAAAACTGTTAACTGGTGAACATAAAGCCACTCATATTACACTTGTTTTACACTCTCTTCACTGGTTACCAGTGAATCTTAGAATATTTTAAAGTCTTGACCTTAACTTGTAGAGATACCAAGATGCCAGATAATTGCTCTTTTGCTTCTTTCTCTTTTGTTCTTTTTCTTTGCTGCTTTGACTTTGATGATGTTTTTAAGAAGGAGTTTAGTTGGCTTTTAGTTGACAGGGATCTTTATTGGCTTGCTGTTTGTTTTTAAATTTTAATGTTCCCTTTTTGTATTTTTCTATTTGCATCTGCCTTGTGAAGCACTTTGTGATGTTTCTCTGTGAAAAGTGCTAAATAAAATTGACTTACTTACATACATATACTTATAATACTTATGTTATTGCAGATAATTCATCACATGTAAATGTTATAATAATAAATTCATAATACTGTGCCACCACATCCCATCACACATGTACAACTTTGGGCCACACAAACACACACACACACACACACACACACACACACTACTTCATCAAAACAGTCATTATACCCAACGTGCCAACGGCTCGAGAGTCCTCAGGTCCACAGAACACACTTAGCTGTGGTTGAAGAAGCACTTACACCCACTCAGAAGGCAGTCATTCCCTCCCCAAGATGCTGCCACTCTGGTGGGGGATATCTTCCTTTATGAACTTCCTGCAATCAGCCAACTAAAAAGAAGTGGATGGGCACGGTGGCCACAGTCTCTAACCTCAAGAAGAGCCTAATGCAATGGGCCTCTTTGAACAGGATTCTGCACCACTCTTTTGCAAAAAAAAAAAAAAGAAAAAAAAAGAAGCAATGCCATCAAATATTAATGCTCCTCTGGGTTTAATATTTAATGGTGGTGACATGTAATTTACACTTGCACTCGAGAAATCACAGGATACACATCAAAATAAACATGTTTATTTGTTCCAGAGAGTTCAGGAGTTTTTTTTATGAATCGTCTTTTAAAGAGATTTCACAAGTCTGCTCTCTGACACTACAGCTCGGAGTTTGTTTTTTTTTACTATTGTTTTTGAAGCAGTGGAATATCGTTTTTTTACACAGTACAGACTTTGATCAAACTCTTATGTACGGACTGTTATTTCATCACCACATAGCTCAAAGCAACATGTGTCATGGCTCTGATCTAAAAATACAGTATAAAATTCAGCTAGTTGCATGTGGCATCACACCACACCGTCTACAATTTCATCTTCTGAACCAGCATCTCTGCATCATTTATATTAAATCACCAACTATCGTTCTTTTGTTGCTGCATAATACCAAACCTTCTTTATTCTCTAACCAGCCGCACAGATGTCCTATTTAACTGAGCCACAGAGAAACCGCCGCCTGTCACAAGCAGTGGCATCATCCAGCACATACTGTAGCTGAAATTGCCTGGTGTTCATTTTTTTTAAACTGTCCCTTACTGTCAGTGACTCAGCCTGACTGAGATGTGGTGATGAAAGGGAGTTTGAATGAACTTTAAGTTAACACCTTTTCAGGCTTACAGATGATGTGAACATGTGTTGTGAATTTAGGACTGAACTCGGGCAGAGTGACCTCTGACATGGGTAACACCTCCTAATTTGTTCTGAGGAGAAGTTAACGAGGTCTACTGGAGAGAAGGTCATTAAAATGTAGAGAGCTGGAGGTCTTGTTGACAAAGGCTACAAGGTTGTGCGTATGTATGATAAGTTCTAGACTGTGGAGTCTTTAAAAGGGGCAGATGTAATTTATGTTTTTTCAAATGTTGGCTAATTGTGTCAGCAAAGTGTGATGTACATGTCAGTGTTTTGTGAGAAAAGCTGAAATGAGATCAGGAATCAGGTTCTGGTCAGACCACTGATATTTATTCAGTAAAAGAATGACAAATGATGTGATCAGTACATTTAAAGCAAAAAGCAAGAGGAAAAATATTCTGAATACTTCAGACTTGAATTCAAACACTGAAAATATCGCACCTCATCTCTAAAATGGACACAGCAACATTTGAGTTTATTGGATTTAAAAGTTTATCTTTGAGTTCCTATGAAAATGAAATGCAAAAAATAATTGTTCCAGACCTGTACTGCATTGCACAATGTGAAACTGCAAAGTTAAGGTTAGACACTAAAAAGTGCATGCTTGAGGTTAGGAAAGCAAACACTGTAACAATGTATTGCATTAAAATATCCTTTTCCTGGATTGGTAGCTAATGAAATTATGTTGAACAAGAAGGACGGCTGATTCTGTAATGAGGGCTGTTCTTTGGCTCCTGGAGCTGATTGTGTAAAGAATGTTGCAGGACTTGAAAAACATAATGGACAGCACTGCACACCCTCTACACAACCGTCTATCAGACTCACTGCAATGTAGGCCAGTACACTAGATCATTCCTGCCAACATCGACTGTAAAACCTTCTACAATGGCTCTACGAGTGACTTTGTAATATCGTCTGACTGGCTTTTTACTGCAACAATGTAATTTCTCTTTGGGGAATAGTGATATCTAATTGAACTGAACAAAACAAACCACACATCCTGCGTGCATACATCTCTTTGAAAGGTTTTGCGTTTCTTTCTCACTTTGGCTCGAGACTGTGCGAGATGTGCAGTGGAAATATTGAAAAATTAGAATAACATGTCATCGAAATCTCTGTACAGTTTTTTGCCTGTTATTTACTGGGTAATTCAAATACTTATTCTGATACTTTTGTGATTTCTTGTAATACTATTTATCTAGGCTTTATTTAACGGGTTAGTCCCATTGTAAATATCTCTTTTACAAGAGAAACCTGGGCCTGCAGAGGTCACATATAGACAAGCAACCACACATACATTATCCTTAGGGGCTATTTAGAGTCACCAATGACCCTGACATTGGAACTTATTTTAATTGCAGATGGACGTCCTGCTTTTATACAGAGTACATGTACGGTAGACAACTTAACAGAGATAAAAATGCTGTCCTTCTGCAGCGGTTAAAGACCCCCTACATTCTGGAGCTAAGGTGCCTCTAACAGATTTACACCCTGTTTCTAACTTCTTCTGTGCACTCCTGTGGTATGTTCATGAATAGTTCCAGAGGTCCATTCATTTCTAGGGGAATGTCCATAATCGTTTACAAAGATGCCAAGTAATATACCTTGTGTACATTGAAAGAAAAAAATTGAAACCATTTCAAAGTGAATGTTTACACTGTGCTGGCATCCAGCGCTTGCTAACACAGTGTGAATAACTAGCAAGCTTTTGAAAAACAAACTTCCTTCAGCTGTTTGTCTACTTACTGAAACTGTAATGGGTACAAGTGTAGGAATAGCAGATTCTCTCCCATGGCAGCAACAGTTGTCATTAGCAACGTTAGCATTATTACTTTTGGCACATCGAGCTAACCCCCCCCACACTGTACTTCCTCACCTTGACACCAGGGGGCATGTTTCATATGGATGAACGGAGAGTGGCATCGGGGTCATACAAAGAGATATTCTCTCAGCATTTTTCTAAATATGTGCTTGTGCTTAACCTAGATCTCATAAACCTAAATAAGTAACTCAGTAAAAGTAGCCCCTGTAACACCAGCACCACCAGGTCCCGGGATGATCCATCCCAGTGCAGCCCAGCAGGGGCTGAACGTGCACATGCACCAGATGAAACAAGAAGGGGGAGCAGTGGGAGAAGAGAGTGGTAGGTTGAAAAGGGGGATAGTAATTGTGATATTACTGATAAACCTTTTTAAAAAAGAAAGAAAAATAATAATAAAAGTCTCATTAATATTTTAGTTCATTTTAACCTTCTTTTTTTTTCTGAATTACTGATGTTTTAAATGTCAAGTGTTGACAGATGTGAAAAAGTATTATAGCTGAACATTAAGGTAATTAAGTAAAAGTACCTACTACCACTGTCAGGGAATAACGAGTAACAAAAATCACACAATACACATAATACTTCATCAAGGGCATCAATTTCTTTCGAATCATTTTCTTATTATGATTCCTTACCTACAAACATCAAATATAAATGCACCTCAAAAAAAGAAATCAGTTACTTTTATAGATTATTTTCCTCTTTTGATTATTTTCCTAAAACATAAAAAAGACAGTCATGTGTTTGATTTGTTATGGAGGTAATCTGCCCAGGATATCTTTGTGTGTGCGCGCGCGCATGTGTGTGTTTGTGTGCTGAGTCATGTGTGTGTTTTAAGGGCATTTCAAATTCAAAGTGTGAAAAGTAAAGGGCAAAAATAATGCAGCACCTTTGTCTGTGATTTGACGGAATAAATGGGACAACACAGACCAGAACTTACTACTAGAAACTCACATGTTCAACCATCCGTTAGGTCTCTTATGATCATACGACTTTTCCTGAAGTTCACCTCTCGTGCACCCAAAGCAGCGAAACCACACCATATGCTTCCAGGGCAGTGCTTACCACTGATAAACATTCCTCAGACTGTGGTGGAAACAGCTTTTTTTAAGCTGCTGTGTGTGTTTTTGTCAGCCAGGAGCCTTTGACTATGACCGAGGAGGAATGCATGTATGTCTCTGTGGCTCTGAAGGGCCCTTTTTAGCTGCTGAACCACTGGAGGGCACTGCTATGTCTGCCTTCACACAGAGCGCTCTTTGTTGGCCACAGACACAGGGGAGAATTAATGAGGACAAGGTTAGACAATATTAAAATATTTGCCATATTTTGAATGTCTAATGTAGATTTCATCATTTGAATTTTCTTCAATATGTGAGTGTGTTGTTCAGTCTTGCCATTAAAAGAGCTCATTCCTTGAAGCAGGCTTCTCTGTCTAAAACTCACATTTTATTTACACAGTAATGTAAATTTATGATCAAAAAATATACAATTATGAGCTGATTGCAGTGTTGTCAGTGCAAAACATGTGAAGTGCTTTGCTTACTGATAATAAACAACACACGCATACCACACAGCATGAAGCCCTCTCCACCACAAACCTCGCAGCCATATTCTTCTGTTTCCTTTTCTTTAAAAAAAAAAAAAATTATTTCCCTTCTTTTGCAAACTGCAGGAGGGTCGTCGGCATTGGAATGCTACCGGGTTTGAGTTATTTTAAATTAAATACTTCAGCTTCAACACCTTCACCCCTGTCAGCCTGCAGCCGCAGTGTCACAAACACTTACATCCTTGATGTGAGGGTGGAGGGGCAACATGTGCAACAACAGTTGGCAGCGAAAAAGTGTAATAAATGAAACAACTGCCGAGTCTGAGTAGATCTGCTGCCTCAGCAGCTTTGGAATTCTAACATTAGTGCTACAACTGCGACAGGAACAGGCTCTTCTTGTTGGAAAAATGATATTGCTTTGTGGATGAAACCGAGATAATCTAGCAGTTAATAGTAAAAAAAAAAAAAAAAATGACAGCATGTATGAAGAAAGTTGGGTGTTCCACATTTCATAACATAGACTGAGAGGGTTGGCATGCAAGTTAGTGGACAGAAGGATGACAAAGAGAGCTGCCTCTAAAAATAAAAGACTAGAAGAAAAGTTGGAGGAAAGGGGCACAGTATTTCTCTGCATGACTGATAGCCCGTAATCAGAGGATATGATACAATGATGAGGATCCAAACCACCGTCAGCTTCACGCCTGGCTGTGCTCAGCGCTGGAACTGACGCCTGCAGAAGCTCCAGCTTTATTGAAGGTGGGCAGATGTTCAAGTTTTTATTTTGACGCTCCACCCCTCAAGCTGCTTTTATGGGCCTGTTTACTAGCATAGGCTTCCAGAGATCTTTATCCAACGCGCCTTTGATTTGCCAGGGCTCTCATCCCACATCCCATATGCAGCAGCAGAGACACGGGCTTTTCAAGACGCGCAAATAGGAATCTGGCAGTCATTTCACAGTCAGAACTTTTTTCTTGTCTCCTCACCCCCCTCTGATTTTATTCCTTCGTAGCCCTCCCCCCTTTTCTCCACATCTTCAGATATACGGTAATTATCAAGGCTTTCTGCAGATGTTCCCATCCTTCTCTTCTTCCCAACTTCCAGATTTGTAAAGGATGAGCAGAAATGTGATGTTACATTAATTCTGCACTGAAGCTCCACCCTCCAATAAACTACATAAAAATGGAAAATAATGAATAAATAAACAAAATGAAAGTGGCACAGGATACGGCGGTATAGTGTTAATTGCATTTATCTTACATGCCAACTGCTGCACTACAAAGGCTGAAGCAAAAACGGAGCAGCTGGAATGACTTCTGGGGCTTCTACTGAACAATGTAGGTGGTCAGGATCTTACTGTAAACTTTGCAAGACCCAAAACACTGAAGACATTTATTGATCCTTCTGTATTAATGACAGCTGTGTTCACTGAACTTTTCACAGCAAGAAGATAATGTAAAATTTTGAAAATGCCAGATGAGAAAAAGCCAGAAAAGTAAAGTCAATATGAATATTGCATATTGCTCTGGTCCAAAGACAACCATTGGACAGGGTGCAATTATCTTCCATAGACATAAAAGCATATTAGCTCTAACATTCACCCATCTTTAACACCAAGCTCACCCCATTTCTGTGGGCAAGTATAACTGGGCCAAACAAAGCTCATCCCACCTAAGGAGAGAAAACAGATTTGACCCGATGAGGCCGGAACACATAAAAACTACTGGCCGTAGCTATCCCTTGTCACATGACCAAGGTCAACAGGAAGTTTTAGTTGGGCAGGAATAACACAGGTTTGGGACAGCAGTAAGTGAGTCTTTCTCTACTGTTTCCACTCTTGTATTACATTTGCCATTTGTCAAAGTGCCAGAAGCAGCAGCAACGTCCCGGCTGTCAGACAGGCAAACCTCAGGTGTGCCTACTCAGCGACTTGGAGACAGCTAGCCTAAAAGTTGCCAGTTTTTAACTCAAGAGTGTAGACAATTGTGGCCCCCGGCTATAAGTAGAAAGTAAGAAAGTCAGTCTAGGAATGAAAAACTTCTCTGTGGAATAATTCATGAACTGCCACAGTCCAGCTGAAAGGTGTGATTTGGCTCAAAGTGGGTGAGGGGGCTCTGCATGATAGACAGAGGCAGGAAGCTCTCACTGAGGTGGAGAGGGTCAGCAAGTCTATATAACGGTTTCTGAGAGAGAGAAAAGTTTAACTGAAACACAGAGCCCCTCGCTTGTAATCCTCCTGCGGTTTCCTTCCTCAACTCCACGGCCCCAACACCCCACGCAGCCAGCCTCCCTTTTACTGCTGCCCTCTAAACCGTCCTCTCCCCCCCCTCTCTGTATTTCAATCTATTTTTTCCTTCTTTTTCTTTTGTGGCCCTGGCTTCACTCCATGGGAGGAGATGTGGTTTCTCCAGCTGCTGTGAATCCTGCAAGAAAGGTTTGCATATGAAACTATGTTTAATTTGTGGGGTTGAATTTACCATACACCCCCCGCCACTGACATAATCTATAACTTTACATTTAATATGAGTTCTTTTTTTAAAATTAAACTGAGCCAGTCAGTTAAGAAGAGGTGGTGTCACAGTATTTTTTACAAGTTAAGTCAAAGTCCAAAATACTGGTCCAGTTTCTGCATTACACTGAATCCAAATAATCACTGTAATTATTGTGTATATAGTAACATTAAAAAGAAAGTATGCAATCTTTTAGTTTAAAGGTTTCACATATCAGGACACAGTAACAAAAAAATAATTAGGTCCTTAGCAGGTTACCCAGTGTTTAAGTAAAAGAAACACATTTTATTGCAATGTATAATTATTCATCAAGAAAAATTCTAAAAAAAATAAAATAAAATAAAATAAATGTTGGGTAACATTTATTTTATTTTATAAACATCAATACAATCATAAGGAAATGATTTGATAATTTCATTAGTTCATATTTCATTTCCATAACACAAAGAACAGATGTTGAAACTGAGACAATTTCCCATTACATAGAAAATATTAGCTAATTTAGACAAATGGAGGGAAATTGACAACTAATTCGGTTGTTTGGCAGCAGGTCAGTAACATGACTGGGTATAAAAGGAACATTTCAGTGAGGCAGAACTTCTTGGATGTAAAAATGGGCAGATAATCACTAATCTAAAAGTTGTGGAACAATTTCAGAAAAATTGCAAAGATCCTCCCTGTTTACAGTCCATATAATCATGAAAAGGTTCAGCAAACCAGGAGGAATGTTTGCACAAGGGACAAGGCTGGAGGTCAAAACTGATCTTCTTGGTCCCACCTGATCTTCTGGTGCTCTGGTCAAAAGTCTGCATTTCAGATGGTAGGGAAAGGAAAGCATTGATGGAAAGGCACCATCAATGCTGAAGAGTACATAGAGGTTTTAGAGCAACATCTGCTCCCATCCAGATGTCTCTTTCAGGGAAGACCTTGCATATTTCAGCAAGACAATGCTAAACCACATATTGCATCCATCACAACATCAAGACTTTACAGGAGAATAGTTTGGCTGAACTGGTCAGCATACCAGTCCAGACCTTTCATCAGTAGAAAACATTTGGCACATAATAAAATGGAAAAAAATTACTAATGAAGGCCCAGAACTGTTGAGCTGCTAGAATCCTGAATCAGACAAGAATGAGACAACATTCCTCTTCTAAAACACCAGTAACTGGTCTCCTCAGTTCCCAGAGATTTACAGGGGGTGCAACACAACACCATCAAAGTTGAAATGAGCCAAAAGTTAAAATATTTTCCATGAAATGGTAAAATGTCTCACTGTCAACATGTGATACATTCTCTATGTTTTATTGTGAATGGAATATGGGTTTATGAGATTTGCAATGAGATTTTCTTTCCAATCAGTTTTTATTTATATTTTACTGTGTCCCAACTTTTTTTTTTGGAATTAGGGTTTAAAAGAAACAAAAGTGCAGAGGAATATGTGAATATGTAAGTACAATTCACAACTCACTATTGTGTCGGACCTTCTTTAGCTGTAATAACTTGAAATAATCATATTTTTGTGATGTTATCAGTGCCTCACATCAGTGTGGAGGAATTTGGTCCAGAGATGGCTGTGTATGAAAATCCCAGTTGATCAGCAGTTTCTGAAATACACAGACCAGCCCATCTGGCACCAACAACCATGCCACGTTCAGAGTCACTTAAATCCCCTTTCTTCCCCATTCTGATGCTCGGCTGGAACTTCAGCAAGATGTCTTGACCACGTCTACAAGTGGCTTGAGTTGCTGCCATGTGATTGGCTCTGTCTCAGGGCACCCTGATGAGAAGTGGGCCACTGGAAGACAATCATGCAGCAGGGTGGAGAACATGATATTACTGGGGTGCTATTACACCAGCAACCCCAGAGAGAGGGGTTGTATGCAGAGAATGTGAGAACTATGAATGATTTGAAACCCCACAGCCACACTGACATGGAAACAACTACTAGCACAGTGCTCAAATATAGGAAGTTGCCATCACAGTTAGAGATTGATGAGGTATGATACAACATCATTCAAGGTACAAAGATGCTACGGCAGCCAGGGTGTCAGTTTAGTTCAAACGCAATGCAAAACCATCACCGAAACCATCTGGCTGATATATGCAGTGGCAGCAGTCATCCTAGAGATGCTTGGCTACGAGATGAATAGTATATAAAGCCCACTGGCTGAAGAAGATAACTGCGCTCCATGAATGCCTAGCAGTACAAATAAACCAGATGCTAAGGTCAGGACCCGAACCAGCTTGTCTAACCCAAGGACAGTCCTCACGAAGGACCCCCAGAATGGAACAATATTATCCAACTACCAGTCTATAACCTGCACACGCACCACATGGAAGCTCCAATCAGAGACATCACAGCATCACAGATGCGTAGGAACATGTACATCTTCTTCTGAAGTGGCTTATTCCATTATATAATATAGTATACATGGTGGACTAGCCAGTTACAACTTTTTGGGTGTGGCATATCATCTGGGTATTTCTTGCATACTGAGGACTGTGGAGTTTACATCCTGCATGCTATGCACTCAGTTTTTGCTAAATCAGTACACCATGTATATGATTTTGAAAGCATCCAAAAGACAAAGCAAAATCTTTTTCACAATAAAACAGACAATGAAACTACAGTATTACAGGGGAAAGATGGAAAACCAGCTGACCTGACTCTTAAATCTAATAAATTCACCCTGGCTGCTTTTTAAAATACAAGTTACTTGCTTACTCAGCGTTGGAGCCCAATCATTCACTGAACAGCCAAGAATAGCTACACAAATGTGGGATGTCCAAAAGTGTTTTATATTTACACTTTATAGGGAAAAAAGGATCTAAGCTGAAAGTTGTGACAATGGTATGGAGCACATACAGTAATCTAGGAATGCCTTTCTTGACTTTGAAAATAAAGAGTATTTCCAACTTGGCTGACGTGAAAGTAACATTTTGATAAAATGTATGCAATGACAAATGATCATGCACAACATATTAGTGAAGAAGTGAAGTGAGCCACTGCCCTATCTAGTTATAAGTCTTAGTTACATATTCTACACCAAATTCTGCTCAGTGCCCTGATCAAAACATTACATGAGACTGGTGTGGTGGCAGGTTGGGAAGTCTGGCTGGGATCCAGTGGCTTTCTAGAGGCCCTGGCTACTCTTTGTACATTAGCCAGGATATTAAAGGAAATGCAAGCTACCACAGACTCCACTGCTGTGGTTTGCCATCAGCCGGAGCAAATCTGTGTGTTCCAGTGGCACACTCTTTGCCCAGTTTTGACATGAGGTCTGTGTGTGAGTGTGTGTTGTGGGCAGAACAGGGGAGTCGGCAGCACAACTGCATGACCAGTGTGTTCCGTTCTGTGTGGCCTGTCAGCAGCCAGTTGCTATGGTAATACTCATTACACATAACAGTCACAGAGACAAAACGGCAGGCAGATGTAAAAGACCCTCACACACACTTTCATGAACAGACATTCCACGTGGGCCCCTGAGTGTTCACGGACCATTAGCATAGCTGCAGTGTGCACTAATCGGCAGTGGCAGTGTTTTGCTGGGGACCGGCTGGGTGGGACAGGTAACATTCAATTACTGCCCTGTCTGGTTGGCCTGGAGAAGACAAAAAGACAGCAGTGTTGGGCTATTAAGCAAACATATGACACGCTTCACATGAGAGTGGAAACTGCCTTTTCTTTGAAGTTTGAAAAGACAAGCTTCCCACCTCATTGCTGTGCTACTTTACCTCAGTGAGAACCACCCAGTGTCAGTTTATGTGTAAAAAAAAAAGAAAAGAAAATGTGTGAATGTTTGGGGATATTCATGGATGACTCAACATTTTGAATATGTGTGTGTGCTGATACTGAACAGTTGAATTTGAACATTTGGGCTCTATATGTGTGCGCATGTCTGTAGGGGATTGTCTCTTAATATAGTTAAGCTGTGAAAAACCCCAAAGTCTTTGGCGAGGTCTCACACACACTTCTCCTCCTTCCTTCCTCTCACCAGAACCATTTATCAGAGCAGAACAGGGGCAGCTTGCGTGTCGTAAGCCTCTTTGGAGCCACAAACAAATCAAGCAGGGCTCTCCATCAAATGAACTTCCCACTCCACTGGCGGTTACATAAAGGTTTACTAACTCTCTGTGTAAACGCATGTTTCAGTGGGAATGACTTCTGATTGAATACATCCATACTGAGAAGCACAAGGGAAAAGAAATTACTAGAAGTTAAAGGGTGGGGGGAGGTTGATTGTCAAACTTTTTTTACTTCTCCATATGTCAGTATATTCAGTGTTCTTTTTGTTTTTTTGTTTTTTTTGGGTTAAGGTGATTCCTTTATTCCAGTGCAGGTGGAGGGATCTTGTCATGCTGCAAGTTGCAAGTGTACTTACCTGAAATATGACTGACACACCAGACATAATGTCATGCCCGCTCCTTCCCAGCTACCACGGTCAGTGTCACCAGCCTTCTGATCACCGGTCCCAACACTACAACTCCCAGAATCCCTCAGTTCTTCTCATCATGGACTGCACCTGTGCCCTCGTCATCTTCATCTGCTTCACCTGGCCTCCTACCTTCTTGTTTTAAGAATTCTGTGCTTGTGTCCACCTTTTGCTTTAAGCTTGACACATAAATATTGACCCTTTGCAATGATTGTGAAAAAAGTGACCTGCAGAACTTTGGGCAACCCTGGTAAACATAACAAATCCTGAGTTAAAAACAAACAAACCAACCAAACAACAAAAAACTGATGCCATAGAGTCAAATTGTTTGGATTGTTCTTCAGTGCAGATTACCAAAGCCTAGATTAGAGTCTGATTATAATCAGTTATTTGCCTGCTGGTGTTTAATTAGAGTCAAATCAAAGTGCCCCAAGTTTGAACACTGTGTAAAATAGTTTTTTACTGTAATCTAACAGCCTTTCTTGTTAAGGATTTTTCTTTTTATTCTTCCTGTTTCTGAGAAGTTTTATATGTGCTTTAATCATTGTTTAAGAAATTGTGAAGGAGATTGTGTGAGGTGTGATATCGAAGACTTCATCTTTGTGTGTTTGTGTGATGTTTTCTATTAGATTTTGCTGTTTAATAGAATTAATTCTCTTGTCAGTGAAATGTTTCCTACGAGACAAGTTGCCATAAACCCAGGCCATACACAATGCTGTTTTAGATTTGGAGATTCTTGAAACTAGTGTTCCATTATTACCTTAACCCCCCATTACACAGGCAAATATTTAGTCATTGTTGGCAAAGAGTTACATTTTTAAGTTGTTTTCAAAATGCATACGTCTTGTTTAGATGTTCACTTACTTACTTTAGATGTAGAATTTTGTGGTGAAGATCCGGAGGCTTTTTTTTGGTAACTCTTCCTGAAAGGAAAATGTTTGCAGCTTTGGCTACGCAGTAGAACAGTGCAATGCTACTCTAGACTTTGCTAAATCGTAGAGAAAGTCATCTGCAATGGAAAATTGGTGTTCTAATTGTATGATCACTTCTTTCAGAAACTTAGCCTTTGAGACCACAACTTCTCTTCTTAAAAGTTGTTTCTTAATTACATTATGAAGTGAGGAAACAGCTACTTGAAAACCTATCAGCTTTAAATATTTCCCTCTGCTTTTTGGACACTCGTTTAAATTGTTATCTGCTGCTCATGCTGATATGCAACTATATTGTGGTAATAATTTCTTTCCCACTATTACAGGTCCATATCTCATTCAGACAGTTGATTAGTGTCCATAGTCATGCTGCTTTTGACATCATACATCACAACATTTTATTACCTAGATCAGAGCATGTTATTAGGATTAAAGGCACCAGGCTGATTTAAATCCTGTCTATTTGTCAGATTCCAGTTTGTTCATGTTAATGATGTTTTCTTCCATGCAGACAGTGGTCTGATATGGTGTCCCACAGGGTTCAGTGCTAGTGCCTGTTCACTCTGTACGTGCTGCCTCTGGGAAATATTATCTAAAGGCATGGCATAAAGAATTTGCTGATGACACACAGCTGTATTTATCTATGAAACCAGACAAAACAGAACCATTAGCCAAACATCGGGCATGTCTTAAGGAAAGGGCCTGGATCTTCACAAATGTTTTGCTTTTAAATTCAGAAGAAATGAGGTTACTGTTTGTCTGAAACACTGGGTCTCTAAAAAGAAAAGCACAGTGAGACAGTTTGTATTGTTATAGGTGCTACTGTATAACCACTACAAACACCTGGAGCAGTTCTTGGCCTAGAAAGGTGCTATATATGTACTTTGTTGCTGTTAAGGAATAAAGTTGAATCGAATCAAATTGATGGCACCTAGTTATGCAAGCAAACCAATTAAGTATATTGATGCATTACTTAAAGATAAATATTACTGCAACATTACTGGCCTGCTGCTATTGTGTTCATATGCAGGAACTTGTGGAAGTTTGAATCATGAGTCATCATTTCTATGTTTGCAGTAATCCTTCTGTAAACAGACAGACACAAGCAAGACACCACCATGGCGACACAACAATATTACAGACAGCATGCACAATAGCTCTGGGGCTTAAGAACAAATGGAATGCTTTCATCCCCATTCTTTTGAGTTTCAAATTAAATCCATATTTCTGTATGCTAAAAAGGGAAGAAAACTGATAAAGTTGAGTACTGACACAATATGAAAAGCCATGGCTAATAACAAAATTTATCATTCATTTGTCTGATACAGTAAGACTAAAGGTTTCACTGCAGATGACTAAATCCTTTCAGACTAGAGGATAACTAATCAATATCATCCATCCACCCTGCCCTCCCGACAACCCTTAGCACCCCACACCCTGAGGCTTATAGAAGAGGTCTTTGTTGAATCCAACCTTCTTCTTTGTCCAAAAACACAGTCTTTGCCAAGCATGACCTCAAGCAGGGTCGATCAATCAGTGGTTCCACAACCATGACAAAAGCCCAGGTCAGGCCAAAATACAAAAGCAGACGGAGCACAAGGTTGAGCCTTCTGCTCTGTGGTTGAGCTACAGCTGGAGGAGCCATTCTGACAACTTGACCTTCACCTCCAGACCTGACTGTGGCTTCGGATGGTAGAGAAGGGGCCATGCCCTATACCGACTCCTGTGACCATACTGGTAATGGCATTGATTACTGCTACTGGCCTCAATTGTATGCGTGTGTGTGTATTTAGCCCACTCATGACTGGGCTATTAGACAAAATAAACTGATGGCTTTGAATTATGGAGAAAAGATGGACATTGGATAGCTCCGTTGAATATTTTCAATGATTCATGGTGATGAGAAGCACTTGCATAAAAGACAAAGCATGCGGTCCCTTTGGTGCCTACACTCTACGCTCCATTTCACACCTCTCCCTTGTGGAGGACAAACAGGGCTTTTAGGGTCTTGATGAGGTTGCAGTCATAGTGATGGGGTGATGACTTCTCTTCTACCTCATCTCAGTTACTGCTGTCATTAAAGCAGAAAAAACTTGGCTATTGATGGAGTCCAGGGTCACAAAAAATTGACACACTGAGCTACATGAAAGCCTGAGATTCATCAGTGCCTGATTTTATCTGCTCAGGATGGCATAATCATAAAACAATGATGTGTGAATGTTTGTCTAAATGATAGGCTGTAATTTGAAATGAAATGTATACTCATCTGTAGAGGGCTTGGTCTCCTAGGGCCACTAGTAAACATTAGAGAGGCCTGCAACTCACTCTACACATCAATATTTAAGGACACACTGGGACTCTTCCATTTGACATCCCAAAAGGGCAGAAGCCCATATATCCTGCCTCGCTGTCATTTCCCAACATTGACCTTTTTTGCAGTTTGAACTTCATTGCTTTCCTGGCTTATTTTTCTCTTCTTCCATTCTTTATTTCTACACCTCCTTTAGTACAAAGATTCTGGTTCTTCTTTAGGCTCATATCTCATCTTTGCCCGCTGTCTTTTCTTTTTCTGTGGTTCCTCAGCACTCAAGAGCTGCCGAGGCAGATGAAGGGATGAGCAGTTGTCTTTTCCCCCTCTAGTCTGCCCAGCCAGCAGGCTGCGAGCACACAGAGGAGATCGAGATGTGGCTGATGATGCGGCAGCTGGTTCTTCTTTGGCTTTAATCACTCCCAGAGAGCCGGCCATGGTTTGATTTGGTTTTTTACAGCCCAACCTTATTTTTCACATCAGCAACGTGAATGCCTCTTCAAACCCTCCCCCTTACACATTTGATGAAATTTGCACCATATGCCTTTTGAAGGGACATGAACCGACTGGCGGGCATGCTTCTTTTTAACTTCCCTTTTCCGTGCAACTGGTTTGATCAGGTCCCAGCCCTGATGGGGGCAAACTTTCCAATCCTGAGTCAGTATTATGTTCCCAAAATTGCCTGACTGGAGATAATGAAGGCCTATGATTTTTTTTTTTTTTTTTTGGAACAGCGATCACATCCAGAAAGAGGAGGAGTCAGGGACTTGACTAAGGATGTGCTCACTGGACCGTTACTACCAAATCAGCCTCCAGAGGTAGAAATATGCAGTTCCAGGCATCAAAGGAAGGGCCGAATACATCTAATCACCTCTATCTTGATTTCATCCTTGCTATGTTCCGTGATACCATGTTTTATTTCACCTTGAATTACAACTGTGTGCACCATGAGGTGTAATCCATATTGAAAGATTTCTGGGAAGAGTTTGGCCAAATGGAGAGACGAAAGGAAGGAGGGAGGATGGTGGCCTGATTGCTGAAATGAATGCTGTTACCCCTATATCTTTGTCCCACTGAAATCCTTCCCTCAGAAAGAGAACCAGTCAATGCCCTTATCAACAGTCCCATCATGCTGACTGGAGAAATTAGTGTCTGGCTATTCAAAGACTGATGCATAACTTTGGGTAATTGGGGAACTTCAGCATTTAAGAAACACTAGCATCCTCTGGAAAAACTGTGATTAGAACAGTTTATTATGCCAAGCAGGAACTGATGAAGATGATGGATGATAAAGTGTCAAAAAAAAAAGAAAATTACATCCTCTGAATGTTCAAAGATACTGAAAACTATGCCTTAAAACCCCATTGATGATGAAAAAAAGCTTGAAAAGACTGTTATGACAGAAACAATATTAAACTCCAGGCAGCTGATAAAACAGCATTGTGCAAACACCAGACTGTCTGGATAATTTCTCTCCCACACAGCTAGATCCTCCTGACACACACACTGGGAAGTTGTTGCCATGCAAAGGGACACATGCATGTGTCTGTCAGAACCAATAAAGAAATTATCTGACAATTCAAGACATGATGCTGCTTCTGCAGCAATATCAGTCTGTGTGTGTGTGTGTGTGTTTCTCTCATATCATCATATTTTTGTGACTGCTCAGAAGTGTGTAAAAGGTCAAATCCAATAGCATGCCTGTCCGCCTTCCTCTGCTGTCTCAGAGGTTTCCAAACAGCTGTGGAGATTTAAAAGAATGACAAACAACAAAACCTGCGCCTTCCCCCTCTATTCAAATACAAGTGTCCCTTAAATGAAGATGTCATAAAAATAGTAAGCATTAAACATCAGCAAGCAGATCAAAAAGATGAATCTTTGTGTGGAGTTTGTCTTCAACATATTGTCAGAGTTGATATCATTCAATGGGTGTGTTGTTTGTAAATCATCTGTGTATTGAAAGAACATGCCTTGGATTCATGTGGAATCATAGTTAAGCACTGGCTAATGTGCTAGCAGCCTGTTCTGACAACAGCAGGGCTGGGAATCATTATTGAACAGTTAAGAAACAAACTCTAACAGATAAGTGTTTGTATGTGTGTATGCATGTGTGCAGAAAGCATCTTCAACATACTATATGCAGCATGCCTATCTGCAGGCCATCACTATTGATTTATTAATGCTAGAGAATGCAGCTGCGCTAATTGAATTGAGATCCAGGAAGTCAGTTAATGTAGCTGACAGCGATACAGGAATTTAATCTCCCCAGTGCACAGAATTATGACTCTTCCCTATCTGCGCTGTCAGAGGGATAAATAGTAAATCAATCTTTTCTAGAATGGGCCCCACTCAGAGTTTGTGCAGGATGTATTGTAACAACCGCCCTCTGTCTTAAAACATCAACAGCTCAAGCTGTTCAATTGGTGAACTGTGTCATCTCTTCAAAAATAAATCAAAGTTCTGGAAAAGGCTGCTGAGGCAGATGTAGTATTCAAACCCTGTAATCATAAAACCTGTCATTATAAAAAAGACAATGTGCTCAGCACAGCCAAATCACTTGTAACCCAATATTTCATAGGCACTTAACATCATCCACGTCAGGGCATTCACGCTTATGCTACACCCTTCTAAATCCACTTCCTGAAGTGCAGCCCAGTCCAGCTGGTTCTGCGCCATTGCTCCCCACCAGTGTGCGCCCATGGAGGAGTCAGCCGATGTCAGCATTTCTATAAGACCACCACCACCACTACAACGACCGCTACCACTTCTTAGAATATCTGAACAACTGACGCAGAGAGGCTCCAACATAAAGTCATTAATACAGGCCTGCTTTAATGTATATGTGTTTGTACAGCTGCTATTTAGCTGAAGGTAAAAGAAAGCTGTATAGCCAGGTCTCCAAAAGCACTGTGAGACACACTGTCCAGAGGAGGCAAGCCAGGCAGGGGCCCAGGGCCAAACCACGACAGTGTACTCAAAGGCACCACCACCCAGGCTGGCCAAGGTGTGTGGGCCTGCTGGTTGGGAATGGATGGATCGTTGGTGTAGAAACATGCATAATCTGTATATAGTGTGTGCATGGAGAAAAGGGGGCAAATGGAGCAAATCTGATCATATAGTGCATGCATCATAGAAATTCATAACCTAGACAGGATACATATAGCAATAGTAAAAGAGAGGAGATGAGGATGTGTATATTTCACATTTATTATATAGAGTAAATGCCTAGGCAACAGCAGAAAAGAAAAACATTTTTTGCTCTGTTTCTTTTCTCCGTGGTTAATGGACACATGAGTTATATACAGTACTTATTTTACTCTCTTTAATCATAAGCTTTTATTGTATGTTCTGCCAAGACCTTCCACCAGTTACTGCCCAAGTCTGCCAAGAGAAATGAGTGAAAATGTAGAGAAACAAAATATTGTGGAACCATGGCTCTGAAGTCAAAACCCATCTTTTTCTTCCCCTTGAAGAACTAAGCTGTAAAAGAAACACCACATTTCTACCAGGTATTATTTTTCACAGGGTGTGTGACATATCAGGGAAAACACACAAGTCAGATTTAGCGATAGGAAGGTGGTCAATATCACCAGCCATACAAAGACAAAACAAATGCAAATGACGGGATTTTGTTTACTCCAGTTGCGAAAGAACAGAAAAAACAAGATGATTAATCATTTTACAACACACCATGATGTGTAAAAGTAAAAACAAAATCTGAAGTAGCTCTTTTAGTAACCAAACAACACTGCTCAGCAAAAACCGTACCAACAAATTAGAAAGTAGACCTTCATTCATCCAGAGATTAAGTCCCTGCATTAATAATGGGTGCCTAAATTTTCTGTCCATATTCTTAATGGATGGAAAGCCCACATAGTGGATGAGGCAGGACTGAATCGTGGGCCGCTGCATTAGATAGGGCCAGGGCTGCGGCCAGTGGAGCTCTTAGGGCTGAAGAGTAGTACTTAATGCTCAGGTGGAGTGGAAGACCTTCCTGCCCACAACGCCCTACCCCATGCCCCCTGGAAAACCACAGCTGACCATCGGGGCACAGGGAGATGAAACCAATGAAACCACGAGCCAGGCGAGAGCAGCCGACACCAAGGCGGAAAAAGCAAAGAGTCCGGCCTTTTGGCGGCTTGGTGGTTGGCGGTGATGGAGGTATTAAGATATTAATTGCTTTTTGACATGATTTTGTTAAAGGAGGAGGGCAGGCCTGCGGCTTCTCTCACAATGGCTATTATAATAGTAGAGAGGCCTGAAGGGGCAGAAAAGGTCCAGCAGGGAGCTCCTTTTTGGAAGGGAGAAATAGTTATGGCAAACTGTGTTAAAGGCTATCATAATATCAATAGTTTAGAAGGTTCATTTCATGTAAAATTTTATATTCTCACATCTGTAATCTGAATAACTGTAGGAATGGGCGGGGTGGTGGGGGGGTAGGATGTACTACATGGTTAGACTTTCTTAAGGATTCAAGACAGTTTGATATTTGCCTTCATACAGGAGATGCTGGGCCTCTGTATAATGTACAAACACAATTGAATTACACCAACTGGCTGTGCACAAAGTTAAGTAACAAATAGTGCACAAACTCATGATGAATGTGCAGACAATGCCTAATCTGCATCCCATTGTCGAGAAGGTTAACCCTCCTGAGGTGGTAGTGCGTCAGCTGGGGGTGCAGCTTGCGTATACGACAGCAGACATAAACAGCAGCGTATCAGTCCTGACGCAAGGCCACAGAGTCACACACAGTTACAGAAAGACTAGAGTTGCACTGGGAAGAATGAATCACCAGGGTTGGTGATTCAGGACAACCAACCTATACTTATGTGCTGCTGTGTTCATGAAACTGTATTCTGCATGTGTGCGTGGGAGGGGCTTCTGATTCATACGTGTACATGGTGCAGGCAGCTGCCAGGGGATGGGCATTACCATCAGTATCTCTGTGGATCAAGCAGAAGCCCCTAGTAATCCTGGACTATCTGCAGGCTCCCACACGTCGCAATTAGAATTAATCCTCCCCTCCTCCCTTAAACTAGCAGAACAACAGAGAACACTGTTGTGTGTGTTTGTTAGTCTCTAAAAGGGTGTGTGTTGTGGCTGTGGGGGGCAATTAGCCAACTTTGTACTTGGGGTGGAGATTCTCTCCCTAAAACCGCCAGACGACCACTAAGCTGTGGAGCTGTGGCATGGTGCACTAAAGTACACAACACACACGGACTTGAAATATTGAGGGAGGATAACAAATCGACCAAAGTGGTGGCAATATGAACGACTGTTTGACCCGTGGCCACATAATTGGCTGTGAAGCACAAGCTCTCACTCTCTGCACAGAATTTTCTCCATGGTTTTTCACCACCACAACATTTGTTCCTTTGAGCAAATATGGTGGTGTTTGCCAAGGATTATAACTCATTCATAAGTTTAAATAAACCACAGCTGTATGTTAAAATCAGTCTTTTTTTTTTTTTTAAACAGTAAGCAACAGCGGAGAGTAAGTCAGCGTGGATGGTGTGAAATACAATAGGGTGTTTGTAAGTTTTTCTTTAAAGGTAGCTGCGCCTTCACTCGATTTGACGGATTACCCACAAACAGCCAAGGTGCTGCTTCCGAGTGAAGATTAAACATCTGCAGAACAAACACAACCCGCAGGGTCACTGTGCAGAGGCCAACAGAAAACATTCACAAATGTGTACAGAGAATTTACCAATAGGAAATCTCAAATGAATCAGTCCCCAGAAGTAAATTCCAAAATTGGTGGCTATGACTAAAACAATGTTATCATTTGGTGAGGAACAAAAAATAATTTCGTTGGGAAGACTATTAAGTCTGTTTATAGCCACCCAGAACAATCTCACCGTGTTGGCTGCCAAAGATGTATTCATGTGTCTCGTCTATTCAGACCTGTGTCTCAGGTTTCTGGAAACTGTCAAACAGAAAATAAACTTTTACTTTTCTGCTTTAAAAGTAACAAGAAACATGACATAAAGTTTATTTTCCTGACATTGCCCTTATATTAATCAATAATTCCAAAAAATGTTAAAAAAAAAAAAAAAAAAAAGGATATCATTTCCACCAGATAAACAACACACTTTCCCTTTTGTAATGAGAACTTCTGTTAGCGGCTGAAGCAGAGTATGAAGCACAAAATCGTCATTACATTACATAACATTTAGCAGACGCTTTCATCCACAGCGACTTACTACAAAGGAAATACAATCATGCCGCAGTAACGTAGTAAATTACAAAGTAAGTGCTGTTAAATCAGCATTCAGGTGAGGGCAGCATACAAGTCAGTGCAGCTAGGACACGATTCAAGTGCAGGTTAGGACTTAAAGAGCTTACAACAAAAGGTATTCTTGGAAGAGGAAAGTTTCAAGACCCTCTTGAAGGTAAAGACGGGTGACACCTCGCTCCACCATGTGGAAGAGCACCACGCACAAGAAGGGGTGTAGGTCTTTTCAACTGAGGTCATATAAGCAGGTGCAGACTTTTTTTTTGACTGTGGGAGGTAGCTGGAGTACCTGAAGAAGCAACACAAGCACGGGGGAGACGGACTTATAAACTTAACACAGGAAAGCCTCTGACAGGATTCAAGCCAGGAACCTCTTGCTGTGTTAGCACTGTGGAAATATACTAATTTTTCTAGCCAAAATACAGAACTATGCAACAAAAATGAGTTTTTAGTAACTGTGTATAACTAAATCATCTGCTTTAATTTGCTGTGTATCAGAGGGAAATATAGTTTTATCAGCATACCTTGTGATGTAAGATTTTGACGCACCAAATGTACGGAGCTTTTAAAGTATAGTGCAGCACTTCATTTAATTTATTGATCAATTAATGCATTCATTCATTAATTTTATTTAATAGCATATAAAGTAGAGTTGGAGCTGCTCAGTTTTGTTTAATCTAAATATAAACCATCCTTGACGATGTTGTAAGTCATTTTCCACAGACAAATAAAAATATTTCAGTTTCATCATTTTCACGACTGCTCCTGCACATCGATAGAAAGAAGGTGGAATCAGTGTGAGATTAGAAACTGTTGCCCATAAACCTTTACACAAAGATTTAGATCCAAGGACCATCAGAAAAGGTTGTGAGAAGATGACTGAAGGTCCTGAAGGTTTGGACGTCCCCAATTGGATCCACAATCAATTAATGACTATCATCACAAGAAAGTTACTTTTGGTGAAACAGAAAGTTTAAGAGTGGTTTTGCATCATGAGAAGTAACATTTTACATGACCTTAATTTTGCAAGGCTCATGCAAGATTTATAGAAAACGTTAACTAAAAGGTAAAGTTCATGTCATGCTTCTGCTATTTGGCTGGAAGAATTATGAAATTAGTTGCATTGCTTCTTGTTCTTCTTGTTCTTCTTCTTCTCCTTCTTCTTCTTTTCTTCTTTTTTTTTTTTAAATTCTGAGGTGTCAGAAGTGATTTTCTCAGTCAGTTGAATGTAAATTTTGGGGTCGGTGGGTGTTTTTGTGCAAGTGCTGGCAGGATGATGAGGGTGGTGAGAGGTGTCAGGGTGGAGGTCCTGTAACACATAAAAACCCTCAGAGCTCACGCCTTCACAACTTCCTACCTACTTTAACTAACCACATGCACGTATAGGAAGCTAAGATAACATTTCTCTGCACTATACTCTGAAGGTGTTTTCACATGTATCCACTCTTTCATTATTATCAATAATAAAATAATAAGAGAAAATATTCATCTTCATCCTCCAAAACAGAAACTCTTACAATCCGTACAATATATAGAGAGAGCAAGAGAGAGAGAGAAAAGTCCCTTTCTTTCCCTCACAGCCCATTACGGTATTTTTCTTGTAATAAGAACTCAGGGAATGCAAAATGTCCCCAATCGGCAGCTCCACACTACAGCTTAAGCGTCAAAATCATTTCCAGACTGCTGCGCTATGGATCAAGGGAGAAGAAAGGCGTGTGGAGAGGAAACAAAGGCAAAAGAAATTAATTGCAAATGTATCATGGAGGGAGGCAGAGGGAAAAATTTGGGCAATTGACCTGTGCTGATGAATAGAGATAGGATCAGCAAGATACCACAGGGAGCAGCACGTGGCGAATGAAAGCATCATAGGTGTGGAGGTGCGCAGACACAACCAGGTGAACAATATGCAGGGGATGACCTCTGGCATCAAAGTCTGATTATTTCTGAAGCTTTAAGAGCACTGGCTGTTGGAGACTGGGGGCTGAGGAGGGAGAGTCTGAATTAGGCTGTGATATGACAGTGATGAACGGCCTGGAGAAACAGGCTGCGCAGATCAGTCAAACACCTGCTTTACCCTGCATGAGCTCCACTCAACTCAAACAAGATGTGGGAACAGGAAGTACAGCGTGCCAGCTTACGGAGCAGACGGCTGCTCCCCCATAAGGACCAGTTTGTTCGTTGCTGTTTAAACTAAAGTCTGAAAAAAGAAGAGCAGGAAAAAGGATTTAAGAGAAAAAAATACAGTGATAAATGCCTTAAAGTCAAAAGTCTGACAGAATAAAAGCACTGGCCTTCCATCAACTCAACTTTCATATGCTACTATGAGACTGACAGTTGCATAAATGAAAACAAATAAAGTAATGCATGATGTAATGGACAGGCTATATGCTAAGGCTTTGTTTAGTTTATTATCTGTAAAACTATCACACACATCGCATCTCATAACCACGTCAGCGTCTGTTCAGAAAGAGATAATTCTCTCTTATTTTCTGTAACTGGAATTTACAGATGCCCCATAAATGACTCACATGCTGACTGTAACCAGATGGTAAAATTTACTAAGTTCACTAATCACCTCTCACTCAGGAAACTGCTATTTTCATAGCAGAGCAGGCGAAATCCTTACAGACGTGACATGACAACACTGTTTTGAAATCAGCTTTGAGAATACGATCATAAGTCGACATGAGCATAAAAAGATCTTGTGCATTTAAAAAAACAAATGCAAAAGAGTAACAGACCTAAGGCCAACTGAGGAGCTAAATAATAAAAGAGGAATCTGCTTTGCCACCCGCTTTTATGAAACTGCCATGAACTGAGATGCATGTGAGAGCTTTTCAAGAGTGGGTGCACAGCTCCAACTTACAAAATTACAAATCACAAAAAGACTGGACATGAAGACAGTCTTTATTTATAAAATAGCCTAAATAAATAAAGAAATAAAACAGAAACATTCAAGCTACATTTCAAGCTTGGCACAGTACTTCTTCATGCCTCCAGCAATTTACCATGGAAGGCTGAAAGAGACCAGAAAAAAACTGTTGTCAAGAAAACAAGAGAAAAAACAGACAAACAAAGAACACTTGCATTTCTGACTGAAATAGAATCCTTTTTTTTTTTGCTTTCTTTTGCCTGCAGTTTAATGTTTTAATAGTATCACAAAGTTGTCTTATGTTCGTGCAGCCTGTGCCTCTGATTGTGAGCAATACCCAAAGAACAAAACTCAAAGGATCCAAGAGAAGTTCAGTCATACCCAACAAATAACGTGAAAGGAAACTCAGTTATCCCAGACCTAAATTGTATTACAATGAAATAAAACACAGTAAAATGTTAGTGGTTATCAAGTAAGTGAATACTTGAACCACTTTTCAAATAAAGGCATTTACTTTATCAGGTTGGTAAAATTCAATGTTCTGTCATACATATGATGATTGTTTTTGCTCAAGCGTTCCTCTTGTCTTTATGATTTGATTACATTTTACATGGAAATATCAGCTTCACAAAATTGTTTCATTTTCACAATATTGAATTTTACTGCTCAAATTTGTTAACTTAGACATTGTGAAATCACGCTTTGTATTACGGTTGTGTTGTTCTCAGCTTCTTCAGTGTCCTGACTGGGCACAACAGATGCAAATGTTTTAACGCTACCAAAGGAAACCTCAACACGGGTCTGTCTTTAAATCTGTCCGTCCACCTTATACCATATTTCTTGCAGTCTCTTGAAAGCGAGACAAATAGTTTGTCACAAGTATAAATTGTTCCAAACATTTTGGACGCTACGTAAAAACATGAAAATAAAATATCACTTCATAACTGGTTTTGGTCTGTGGCTGCTGTGATATTGAATTGGATTTATAGGATTTCAGTGGACCAAAAAAGATAGAAAAAATGGTATGAGTAAATAAAACAATCTAGATGAAAAGTGCAGCAATATGGTTCTAGTTACATCAATCTATATGGAGCTTGAGTTATAGGAGTGTGAGGCTCAAAGATACAAGGGAATCTTGTAAACTTTGATCCATCTTTCTACATCCTTTTCCATTTTCCCCCGTTGACATAACTCAATAAAAGCTTGACAGCAAATGTTATTCTGTGTTGGAGAAAGTTTTATAAGCTTTAAGTGGAATCAGGGCTGGGAGTTATGCATGCTGGTCTTCTCATGCGAGAAAGACGGGAAGAGGAAAGGAGACGACCGAATGCCTGGACGACTCGACAACAACAGTGCTTTTCACCGTTGCTGTTTGTTTTGGTTCCATGTAATTCCAGGAAACCCTAAACACATGATGCGACTGAGATTATTTTCATATTTGATTTTATAAAACAACACTCAATGTGGTTACAGATCAAAACAGCATCTCTTCTCCTCCGACATCCTCAAGGACAGAAAGACCCAACAGACCCGTCAAAGTGAATTTACCTTGTAAAGTGAATTACAGGGTGATAAACGATACTTTGGCACCAAGGCAGTAAACTGCTGAGAGAAGCTAAATACTAATGTGATTTGTCAAAGACTTTATAAGCTGTGAGTGCTGCGATGAAATGACCCGCCCCATTGGAGGAGATAAAGACGAAGAGAAAGTCTTTGTCTGCACTGGAATTTACTACTGCAATGCCCTGCAGAGAGGAACTGGTTAACATTTACTGCACCTCGACGAGAAGTTCCACACAGGAAGGAAGGACTGTATTTTCCACACGGCAAAGTGATGTACTGTACTGTTTCGTGTTGTTCAGCACAGCAACATCATCTCAAGATAGACGCTGCTGATGTGTGGACTTCTCATGAGGAGACGTTTTTTGAGTCAACCTCAACATCCTTATGAGAGTTCTTTAAAAACCTGGGGGAAACTAGGCCCTAAAAATATGTCCTACAACTTTCCCAAACTTTATCCAACCTACATAGATGGTCACCCAAACACACACGCACTCCATATCACTGTGGCTCTGCTGTGTTATGCTGTGGGAGGCTGAAGTGGCCTTTGTGGGCTGAGTTGAATATCTCTGTCCACTCTGGCAGAGCCTCAGAGTGAAGGCTGCCGCCTGCTGCCTCAGCCCCGGGCATAGGCTGCAAACAACCCGGCCCACCGACCAACTTCCCTGAACTCCTGCCAAGCTCCTGACGCCATCCTGGGTGGTCCTGCTTCATGCGGCTCTGGCAGGACCCTGTTCAGTACCCCCCCCAGCACCCTCCCTCCCACGTCCCCGGCAGCCACAAACAACCTCGCTGTGTTCCCAATGTCCACAGAGAGACAGCGAATGATACAAGTTGTATTTTTGTCATAGGCGGTGGATGTTTCTTTATTTCTGAGGGTTTTGGAGAAGTAAAAAATGAGAAAAGAATGTTTGTAGGCAGGAGACATTTATATTTAGTCTGCATATGAATTTGTGTTTATCTATTTGCATGCCCTTTTTTGAATAAAGGTGTTAGTGACACATTTCACACAAGCTAAGTAGCAAAGAGGCATTTGGGTTGTATTTACAAAGTCTGTGTCAGTATCTTCTTTTCAGTTCCTTTTTCTGCTACTACTCCCCCTTTTTCTTTTATTTTTTTATGAACCATGACTTAACGTTAAAAATCATCAAGGCAGTACACTGAAATCATGTGCACGGAGAGTTGCTGCACAGTGATGAGATGGAAACATACTGGCAAATTACACAATGAAGACTTAAAATTCTCCAGCTACAGATATAACAAAAAAAGCAGCCAACAAATCAAGCCTGCTTGAGCAAGAATGATGCTCCCTTTCTTCATCTCTCCCTCTGGATTTAGGAATTATGTTCTCCCAAAGCTCTGGAGATAATTGTCCCCGGCTCCTACACCCCACATGACCACCCTTCTGCTACTTGGCCTGGGCCACCAAAGAAAATGCACTCTCTCTTTCTCTCTGTCTTGTCTCTCTGCCTCTGTTCCAGAGATTCATGACTCCTGTGCCTGATTGCACATGATTAAAATCATTAGAGGTTGAGCCACTTACTGGTTCTGTGGAGGCTGGCAGTAAAAGGGGGGTTAGAGGTGGTTTTGTTGGGTCTTTTGGTGGTGGGTAAAGGTTGGGTGTTGAAGGGGAGACAAGCATCATTCCATCTTCTGACATAAACAGAATTATTACAAGCTGCCAGACCCCTAACAGAGGCACAAATATCCTTCTGCCCAACCTACAGTCACACATACACATCAAAACCACCCAAGCAGCCAGTGATACCATCAGTGAAAAATCTCACAAGAAAAGCGGCAATGTGTGTATTAGCAATGTGTGTAATCATAAGGCCTTTGGGGACACTAATGGATAAGTACACTAACGCACTGTCCAATCTGGGCCAAGCTGGGCCCACACTTACACACACTACAGCTAACATTGTCAAGTCACACACTCATTACACTGGAAAAGTCCTAATTGCTCCTGCTAGACGTCAACATTAGATTTCATAATGCTCAAATGGCTCATTTTTGTGGCCATTGTTTTGAACCAGTTGATTAGAAAAAGGCCACAGTACAAACAGTGTATTTACAATGAGAGATCATCATCAGCTTTATAGTAATGTGCTTGCTGTCAAATGTGCGTGGCTGCTAAATTTTGAACACAGATGTAGTGCAGATGTGTTGAAGCAGCCATATATTGTCTCAGATGAAGCCAAATCCTGTCTGTGTGTCAGTGAACAGAGCAGCAGGACAACTGTTGTAGCCAGTGCGTGATAAGAGTAGATCACAGGTTGAAGACATGAATAATAAATGCTGTTTATGAGTGTATGTTTTCCATCTGACCCCTGGGTCTACAGTGAAAACTACAGCCGGCCTCTTAAGGGGTTTAAGGCGAAGCTGGAGAGTGCGACTTAGACAGCTGAATCCTGCCCTGTGAGGTGAGGGGTCATTTACTACCCAGGGACCCCCCCATCAGCCATCAGTGACATTTTCAATCAGGGCTTATAATGTTATACACAGAAAAACACACACTTCCCTGCTGCTGCCGATACTGAACAGTGAGTATGGCTTTCACACAGACAGCACTGTAGAGTGACAATGCAGCATTTATGCGACAGTGTGCAGCAGCATAAAAGCAGCCTTATATCAAACCCTAATGTGTAAACTCAAGGGCATTCCACACCTATTAACTTATAAGATATGCAATGAGTTTTAATATGTCTGTGACATATATCAAACAGTGGATGTGTTCAGCTCTGAGAGAGGAGCGAGGGCTCCTAGTCTTGTAAAAAAAAAAAAAAGATCTGGGTCTCCTCCAGTGAACACAGCAGAAAAATACCTGAAAGCCCGCTGTGGCCTGACTAATGCAGGTCAGGCCTCCGGTGCGACTTGTCAGGGCCAGACAATGTGTCCCTACTGCAAGCAATTAGCTGAGACAACTTTAGAAGCTGCAGGCCTTGCTGTAAGACGTGCACAGCTGGACTGAGTGGAAGCTTCTTCTCCCAAAACGGTTTAAAAGGACACAAGAGTCAGAGAATGTGTGTACTTTACAACAGTGGTTATGGTCAGTGAGTTTGTACATTTCAGTCCAGATTAAAAAAAAAAAGACACTTAAAGACTTTAATCTTGCATGATAAAGGATGATAAGTATGAATGTCTCGATAAGCATACCCCATGTTCAGAAAGACTTGTGGTTGGGTTACCACTAGGTGGCATGGTCACTTTGAGTACACACACAATGGGAACCAATGAAAAATAAAAACCACAGACGTTCACATTTGAACTGTAGCATTGTGCTCTTTTTCACACCTTAATGAGTAAAGGCTTTTGCAGCATACCCTGATTGCTTGAGAGATAACACCTGAAGTGCACAAGACGTACAAAAACATCTGTGCAGAAGCTGAAGTTCTAGTGCGTTGAAGCAGTAACTGCTGATCAGTGACATTTTTTTTTTTAAAAACAACAACATAAAGATAAGCAGCTTGACTATCTTGAGCTTTGTAAAAGTGACATGATGTTGTCATCAAAGGATGTTATGTCTTCAAACAGGTTCACCATGTGATAGTAACCTGCACACTCAGCAAAGTCTCTGAGTCAACAGTTTTCAGAAAAAGAGTGCAGATGTTATTTTGAAGCTGTATAAAATGACTTAATTGGGAAAGTTGCAAATAAGAAATACGCAGGTCCTCAGCGTGAGTAATTAATGTGTTGTGTGTGTATGTGATGTCAAGTAAGCTTGTGCAAGCATGTGTGTGATCACAGTTTTAGCCTGCTGAATTATTCATTGGCCACCACCCCCCCACCCCCCCAGTGTGAACACTAACACTAACGGAGGGGAGCCATTAAAGATCCATGAGGAGATCATTAACGGCCGCCGCCCGGCCTCCTCTCATACATCTACCCCCGTTCCTCTTCCCTGGGGCAACTCCCTCTCCAAATAGCAGGGCCTAGCCTCTCAACATGAGCTTATTCTCAGGGCCAGAGCTGCTGCAGGGGTGGGGGGTCAGAGGTTAGCCAAGCAAAGGCGTGACCCACAGCACTAATGTACTTGTAACACTTTTAAAACACTTTGGTGAGAGTTAAACAGAACACGCTCTCAAGGAGGACCACACAGCGAGCCCTACGATTCCTTTATTTTTTTCCTCCTTTTTCCTCTCACTCACAACTTGCTGTGCTCGTGCTGTTTCTTTGGCTGCTCCTCAAGACAAGTTTTGGAGACGGTTGTTGCTGAACCTTTTTTTTTTTTTTTTAAATATTTGAATTTCATGTCTTGGACAGGAAATAAAAAATTCCTAAAACAAATCTATACAATCACAAATCAATAACCGGTTTAAGGCTTTGTTAGTTCGTTGAAATGAAATCAGGAAATATCCTGTTGACATATTTAGATGCTTTATTTAGACATCTGACCAACTATCCTGGTAGAAATGGCAGCCGTACCTTGGGAATGGTCCAACAAGCTTAGCACAGATCTGCTGGGCATTTTTCACTCTGTTCCTGATAGAATAAACATTCAAATACCATCCTGACTGTATTTGAATGTTTGGGAGCAAAAGTGCACAACAGTTTTCAGGCCTCTTCAGAGATGCTGCGCTGGGTTCTGATCCAGACTTTGGACACTCCAGGGCTCGCACAGAGATTTGCTGAAACCACTCTGTGGTCTTTTCTTGGTGGTAAACTTCAGGTTCCAGATGTAAACCTTCACCACTTCCCAAGATCCTGAGCCCCGAAAAGGGTTTTGACTCTGATCTAATCCTTCACCCTGACTCAGATGCAGCAAACACAACTATCACAACAGAATGAAGTTGCCAAAGGTATTGATGTCATGATGCTCAGAGTCCTCCAGAAAAACTCTTCAGAAATGTGGCAAAGTAATTCACTGCTACATATGAGCGGAAGCTTTTGGTTTTGATGGTACAAGATTCATTCAGCACCCTTTCTGTACCAACAAGGTGTCATATGCCTTCAGAAAACAGAGGTTTTTGTCTGGCCATCCTATCTCAAAGGATGATGAGGTGTGGATTGATGAGGAAAAAATATTCCACTTCATAGCTGCAACACAACAACGTGTCAACAAAAAATAAATAAATAAATCCAACCTATTTGTCTGAAACCTTTATGTATGTATTGTAGGCAGAGAGGCCATTGTATTTAAATGTACAGTAATGCAAATCTCGAAGATGCATCGACTACCGGTTCATTCAAAGATTATATAATATCTTAAGTACTGTTTGCAGCGTCTGATCTATGAATTCAAGCTCAAGCCTATAAGCCTCAGCCTTCATTTCCCTGAATGCAGTTATGGTTTTCTAATGTTACTGTAAAAGGCTTCTATAGGCAGGTCAGGCCACTGTCCTGTGCTGATGGCTGGGGTCAGAGGGTCTGTTGGTCACCAGAGTGGCAGCTGTCATTTTACTGAGTCGTTTCCTATCGATGTGTTTGTTGGAGGCTGTGGAGTGTGTGGTTAGCGTGCAGGTCAGCGGTGGGCGTAGAGTGGTCTGGCTCCAGCCACCACGGAGCTCTCAGTCAGCAGTGGCAGACCATAGCACTGACAGATAGTGGGCATTATCATTTGTTAAGTGCCCCTTTGCCTCTGGTCAGGAACACTTAACATTGCCTGTGGTCACTAAATGCTGCCGGACTGCCGGTAGTAAGGTAAAATATTCATTGTCGTGAAGTGGTGGTTTTCCTTTGCACCAACCCTAAAAGCCTGGCTTGGTTTTGTGTTTTTAACCAGGGCCCTAAAACCAGTAGCTTTTTACTGGACAGTGTAATGGACCTCTTTACCACAAAATCACAGGCAGTGAAAAGATTAAGCCACAACGTGAGTGGAAGACCTTTAGAATATAGGACAAATACATAAATAACTGCAACTGGGTGACATTTCCTAAGTTCATTTTATTTATTTATTTTGTTTAGTAGACTTTACAAGATAAGCAGAATCGTCACTGAGTTTGACACTTACCTGCATTTAGTATGAATGTGAAGCTAGAGTTTTGGAAAAAGAAATGTACTTTCTGAGGGGGGATTTCAAACTCAAACACTTAAAAATACATTACTTATCTAGGTCAGATGGTTTGGTTTTCCTTTTTTCAATGAAAAAGGGGAAAAGAAGTGAATCACCACTTGTTTTCCCTTTTTCAATGAAAAAGGGAAAACAAGTGAATCACCACCTCTGGCACACTTGTTTTTGGAAGATGCTACTGCTAGTAGCCATCAGGAGTGTCAACACGTCTCTGACAGCGGGGGACTTCCACTAGACCCTAGCAGCTTGTCCCCCCCCCCTCTAACCAAACCACATGGCATTTATAAGTGTGTCAACATGCTGCAAAACATGATCAAGTGCACTTTCTTATTGCTGAGCTGTTGTTCCGTATCTGCTGTGACCACTGCCTGCAGCATTGTTAAAAGCTGAGGCACATAGTGGTTGAACAGACCCTCAATTTTACTTGGTTTTACTGGGGTCGACAGAGGAGCTCCCACCTGAGGTGAGTCTGGCATTTAGCAGCCCATAAACTTCTTCCCCCTCGCTCTCTCCTTGTCACCAGTCCACTCTGTTTCACTCTCTCTTAGCTCAGAGCACATAAACACCCTGCACTTAGTATCAGGTGCTTGTTTCCATGTGATTTCTTTCTGGTTTTGTCCCAGTTCGACTCGCAGCCCCTGGTGTCTGAGTACCACAGAGCCTAGTTAGAGGCGACGGTGGTTTCTTCCCAGTCACCTCAAATGGAATCTCTCTTTAGGTTTTGGGTTGTGGGGTTCTGGCTGAGGAGAACCCTTTCCCCGAGGGTGGGTGGTAGCATGCTTGGTCAACCTCACTACAGGTCGCTAGAGGCTTGAGGCCAGGCAGATGCCATGCTGTGGCAGGTGTGGCAATAGGATATGAGAGGAAACAGCCACATCCACAGCCGCACATTGCTTCTGCAAGCTGAAATGCATCCTGCATTCTTCAATTTAATAAGAGCAAACAATGAAATAATTCATCTAGAAATGAATACAATGTGTCAGAAAACAGTCATTTATTGCCACACAGGGGCACACTGATGTGTCAGATGAATCTAAATCCCAGAGATGTCAAGTGAAACTTGCTGGTTTGCAGTATAACCAGCCTTTGTACCTGTAAAGGATGTTTCAAATCTATGTGATTGCATTGCTGTGTTCATTTATAGTCTGGAGAAGATAATAAGCTGAAACTTTTTTTTTTTTTTTTTTTTTTTTTTAACTGCAGGGGAAAAATAGAGAAATGAGTAGCCGCAGATAAAATTTCATCTCTGTGGTGAGATATTCCGTCTGGGAGACAGAGCATGAGCCAGACAACCACAAGAGCTTGCAGGAGTGAGTTTGCAGTTACTCTGAGCTTATTTACCCAATGTTTGATGATGATAATTTCTCATTAGGAAGCCAAGGGATAAAAAGACTAAATTGCCCATTGAAACCTCACCGAGGGTCTGACTAACAAGAAGTCAGGAGGCATCAAATCATTGTAGCATGACTCCACTTAAGGCCTCAAAGGCGGAGTTGAAGTTTATTTTCTGTGCCTTTCTATCTGGAGGGAGCTCTGATGAATTTATCAGGACATATTTCTGCAGAGTAGTTGTGGTTGATGATGTGTAAATGTCCTCCATGCTTCTAACCTAACACACAACGAGTGTTTGGCAACACAGGAAGAAATAATTTGAGGTTGCTGTGGTTTGTTAAGATCAGGTGAGACTTGCGCCACCGTTTCCATGGCGATAGACGGACACAGTGACAGCATAGGTGTTGGCTGGCTCTTCTCACAGCAGCTTGTGAACTTGTCCCCGAAGAAATGTCACACAATACGTGACTACTCTGCAGTTTGCAGACAAGATGTGTGCATGATGTTGAGGGATGTG
Organism: Arrhamphus sclerolepis; assembly: GCA_037176975.1. Taxonomy (NCBI): domain Eukaryota; kingdom Metazoa; phylum Chordata; class Actinopteri; order Beloniformes; family Hemiramphidae; genus Arrhamphus; species Arrhamphus sclerolepis. The sequence continues at coordinate 12,935,354 of JBAMYA010000015.1, read as the reverse complement.
TGGCAGTTTTATCAGCAGCATCACTTTGGTGCCTGCTTTCTGGTGTATTTTAAGCTTTATACTCAGTTTACAGTTTACAGGTTTGCAGATCTACCTCACAGACAGGGCATTTGCTCATATGTCATCACTCTTATCAAGATCACATTCCCACGCTGGCTGGCCGTCGGTGCAGCACAAGGGCCGAGTCACGGTCTTTCTCATGAAACCACGTCAATGACCATCAAAAGACCAATAACTTCCTCTGCATGTTGGCTCACTTCCGCCTTCTACATGTGGGGACCTGCTGTTACCATGGTTCCCGGATCGGCGTTTGCGTGCGAGCAACTTAGACAGGCGTCTGGGGTTTCACGCACACATAACAGGAAGACGGTAGTCGTACTTCTCAACCGTTTCTCACTTCTGCCTTCTTGATTTAAGGAAGGCTGGGGAGACGCACAGACACTGCACGGAGTGTCTGTGAGCCAGTCTTCCCACAGTGCCCCCCCCCTTCTAAAATGAAAAAATAAATGACAAAAAAAAAGAAAAAAACGACATTAGCGCTGATGCAGCACATAGGATGTGTAATCGTTATGATTCACCCTCCTCAAAAATTTCTACACAAACTGAAAGTAAATGTTGCTATGCAAGAAGGCGTACAGGAATTTTTGTGTTGGAAATTTCACATTATTATAAAATACAAATTTTTTTTTTGATCAGTGCTGAGTTTGCTGGAGCTTAAAATCTTCTGATCACATATAGGGGCTTGGAAGAAGCTACACTTATGCTCATTAGCATAATGGAAACATCCAGCCAACAAATGAAACGTTGACAACCACGAGGTGATTCATATGTGCCGTTCATTTCTAGCTGGTGACCGTTGGCTTGAACAGTACTCAACTAAACTATGACTCACCCCATCCTATTTTCCTGAAGAAAACAATGAAATTAAAAGCAATGAAATTGACTTTTTCTTACTTATTCTTATACACACTGCAGACTCTTACTAGGATAGAAGTTGCATTTGAGTCCTTTAATATGAGAAGGGCACTACAAGAATACAATTACAGATATGCCCTAAGTAAACATTTAGTCAGTCATTTGAAAAAAAAAAAAAAAAAGGATGAGACAGCCAGTGCTCTTAAAGTTTAAGCACACAACAAAGTTTCCACATCTCTTAATGAGGAAGGAAAAAAATTAAACTGTTAAGTGCAAATGTTAAGACGAGACTTAGCTGCTCAGCGTCTGTGGGAAAATGCATAGCATGTCTGTCGCATGGTTAAGTCTTTCTCAAAACACAGAGCTGTCAAGCCACAGAGAAGCAGACTCATACCGGAACCCATCTGTGGCCTGAGCTGTGCCAAGGCAAGTCATCCCCATGCCAAGCTGACTCTGATTTCACTCAAGTATAGCAGGCAGATCGGCTCTCTGCACATAACAAACAAACCAAAAGTACACTCCATGCACACTGAATCCTTTCGTAAAACTTTAAAATGTATTCAGAAAGATTAGCATATTCATCGGCATATTTATCTTTTCTTTAAGCAAAAGGTTTGAGCTGTGAGAGGTTTCTGACATTCCCTTGTGACTGTTTTCTATTGCAGGTTTCAAATGATGAACATTTTGGCCAAAGTTAAAATCTGAATGCATATTTCTTTATTTTCTACACAGGTGAAACACCCCCATTTTTAAAATTCTAAATAAATGTGTTTGCATGAGGCGAATATGTCATTGATGAGCCAACAGCTGAAGAGCAGACATAACAGAGAAAAGAATAACTCTTGTCCCGCAGGTTGACACAAGAGTTTTTCTTTCACAAAAGTTTCCAGGAAAAGCAAATTTGTACTTTAATTTTAACCAAAATTTTATATAAATGACAAAAGACCTCAAATACAAAGTTTCTGTGTTTGACAAGTACTGAGCCACTGACAAATCCGAGAACAAAACCAGCCTCAGTTGTTTGATTTAAGATGTTAATCAAAAATCTTGCACTAAATATCATTACAATTTGCATCAGGCCCTCTAAAATAAGACATCGAGTCATCTCGAGTAAGAGTCACATGACAACAGTTAGATACACTTTCCTTAGATTTACAGTGACAAAAACACTTGTTTACTAAAATATACTTTAATTATCATGTATTTATTTTCAATCTTACAGCTGTAGCTTCACATCTTCATATATTCTGCAGGTTGATATAAATCAGCTGCAAAAAAAATGAAAGTGCAAAAGCTGTTGATACATTAATAGACCTTAAGTTTATGTACTTTGAAGGCAGAGGTGGTGTCTTTTATTGGATGATAGGAGGCCATCATTTCTTTTTTACTTGCAGCACAACAGCTTAAATGGCCACATGACATTTAATTTTTTTTGCAGGAGGCCTTGCTGTAAATGTTAGTTTGACATGTGCAGCAGAATGTCAAACAGATCAGCATCTTGTGTGGAACAGTGATGCAAGAGAACAAGTCATTCCTATACGCACATGAATCACAGCAGTGACTTCCCACTGAAATATCAGGTGATGCAGAATCGGTTGACGTTTCAGTGGAAAAGTGTGTGTGTGGGCTTTTAGAAACCACGTTTTGCTATAGTGTGAGGTGCACCCAAACAACAGATGTTGGTTTTGTTACCTCTATTTGTTTTCCTCAAATCAGTTTGTTCAGTGGCTCCTTAATACTCTCAGTTAAAGGAAAAATAAATTTTATAAACCAACTAATTGATCGCAAATGACACAAGACATATCAGGATGGTGACATTAGCTAAATCTGTGCATTTAATGTGCATATATTCAAGTATAAGTACTTCATCTCTGTGACTCAGACAGCAAGCAGTGGTTTGTGTGTGGGTGAAGTCTATAGCTGTGTCGAGTTGACTCAACTTAGCAGAACCTAGCCAAGACTTCTGGGTAAGGAGGTTTGGCTAACCAACACCGTGAGAATGTGGCAACATTATGTCCTGTTCTGTGGCAATGTCAGCCTTGTTCCTGCTCTCTCTATGTGAATGCAACAAAAGGTATTCACTCTACTGGAAAGTTATTATGAACATGCAAATATCAAAGTTCCATTGCCATGTCATAAATACTCTTCCATGTATTTAATCAAAAGAAAGAGTAAGATGTAATTAGATGTTACTGTGGGTGCGGCAGTGCGTCACTCATCAGCAGCAAACCTAAATTTACTAAAGAGAACTCAAATCCCAAGTGGAGCCACTCATCGGACACATGTGACTCAAAATTACTCCTGATTAGTAGCTGATGTATCATTAAATTCTGAAAATAGTCACAATCACTATTATCCAGTTAACTAATCTGCTATTTTACCACATGTTAACAGCCGTCTCTTACATGGTCAAGCTTAGCCAGGAATACTACCACGCTGCGCCCATGTCATGTGCCCAGAAACCTGTGCTGCTGCTATACAGCCTGTAGGCCTTTGTCATACTCATCCTGGGCATCACATGACACGATGCTGCCACAGGTCTCAAGCTAAGGCTGCTGGGATGGCACAGTGCTATCAACTCCTACTCCAACCAGTTTCCTTTTGTAGAGAGGCCGCAATAACTTAACATGTGGGTTGCAATTTGATTGCCTTTGATACAAACAATGGTACAATATTCTCTGATCTACAACCTGCTGTCTCTAAAACAGGATCCTGGTGTGTTTCTATAGTGCAGACACATTTGAGAATGACTGTGGAGGCTGTACACAAACAGGACGGATGTAACTATGTGGTACCTGCAGCATGCATTGTTGCAGAAGACACATTCACCATCACAAATATGGAAAGAAAGCCGAAGAATATCAAGAAATGTTAACATTACACTAGCTGAAGGACTGCTATAAAGCATGCATGCTCCAATGCACTGAGGTAGCTTTGCAGCGGAAACCATGTCCCCCTTGACTTGTCACGGAATAATCTGCAAACGATAAAGAATAGAATCTATGTTCACTTTAGACATAGACAGACACACACTCACACAGACACACACACACACACACACACACACACACACACACACACACACACACACACACACACACACACACACACACACACAAGCAGCTAGAAATACAAAAAAAAAAGGTTTATTCTGCACAGCAAGCAACCAAGCCACCAACCACAACCACAAAGCCCCAGTATGTCAGCAAGCACCTGGCTATACAGCCGCTCCCAGACAGAGAGCCAGCACATACACACGCGTGCACATGCATGCAACAGTCTCTTAAAGATGCATACTTTGGCTTTTCGCATGCCTTCCATGGAAGAAGATGCTCGTAAGCACCTGCTTCTTTCTTTGTTCCCTTCATATACACACACGTATATATAGTTATATATGTTTAAGTGAAGCTATACATGGATCACAGTGGGAGTCACGAGGTTGTGTGTTCGTGTGTGCGTCTCTGTGATGAACCCAGCTGCCTCTAGACCTATTTAAAGTGATGAGCGTGGGAAACGACATCAAAAGTGTTGTCTTCAAAAGTGAAAAATTCTGCTGAAGACCTACCATGTGTTTACATGGAGCCTTAAAACATTTAACATTTTAATGCTACATATAGATTCTCTATATAGGTCTAAACACTTAGAAGTCTCGAAAAATATCTAAAAAAAAGATACTGATATATTAGTTCAAGGCATACGCCTGGATACCTTATATAAACAATAATTGTTACACATTTGTGTAAATTAAGCCTTTTTTTCTGCCAAGCTATCAAAGGTGCCATACACTCATATCTATAGCAATACAACTATGTGTTAATACAAACCCTTTCAGCCTGTCACACAATATAGTCTTGATAGATAGGACAGGATGGAGATCAGCAGATACAATACAAATGTCTGCTTAACAGCAAAAATACCACACAATTGTTGTAAGGCTAATTTTGTATGGACATGCATTGACATAATGCATTTCCGAGTCCTTTACACATATCTTAACCATCTCAGCCAATTGTTTAACCTCAGCTTTTACCTAATCCTGACCAAAAACCTCATTCTGACTTAGACCTAAAACTAAATCTTACCGCTTTCTTATAGAGTGTGTCAAAGTGAGAATTGGACAAAATGTCCTCATTTCAAGGGTCTACAGGCACATGAACTCACATGCACATATACGGAAACTAGCACATCGCAGATGATGTCTTTCTCAACACACAGCACACGTCTCTCATCATGTTTTTAGGGTAGTAAGAAATACATCTGTATTTGGGTTGACTGAGAACCTGCTGTAATGTCGTATTGGTCCTTATCACTTTGTACAGTTCACTTTCTGGTTTAAGGTGTTAAAACCACATGGCCGGTATAGATGTTGAGAGCATGTTTATTTCCATCTTTCACTGAAACCCACATCATTGTCTCAAATTGTGTGAAGTCATCTTCTTCATCAAGACATATCTTCCAGTTTTTCTTCAAAATTTTAGAAATTTAAAGTCTGTTTTTGTCTTTTTCCTCATAAAAACGGTACCGGCAATAGCCTGTCTGTAGTGGTTGTTTTACAGGCTATGTGGACGCTGACGATTCGAAAAGCAACATGTTTGTGTTGTGATGTCATGATTACATCGCTCCCTGTTTTCAAATATAAGTCCGACTAATGTATGAGGAAATGCAACCTCCATAGACTATGTAGGTTGTTGCATAATGGAAATGTTTCCAGTTGGGGAATTGTGTTTCAGAAGAGCTTGAATGCTTTTTGTACAAAATGTGATCTATTTTGTGGAAAACCAAACATTTTGAGTTACCAGAGGGAATCATGAGCTGATCTTAGCTTTATCTGTTGAGATAACAAGTAGTTCCTGCTCTGTTAACTCTAGTTAACTGCAACTTAAAGAGTAAAAAAAAAAAAAAAAAAATCAGGAGTCCTTCAACTATTCCCTCTACGGAGACAGGATGAATTAAAGATATGTTGTGTTTTATCCCCTTCAGGTTGTTAATACACATCAGCCGTTTGCATTTCAGGGCTGTGAGGCATTGCAGAAAGAAAAAAAATAAAAGAAGTTGGGACAATAAAGCTTCTGCCACTTTACAGTGTTATCATTCCTTTTCAAACACTTAAAAAAGGAATTCTGGCATTGAAGATACCAATTAATGAAGCGCTATCATGCATTATTCTTTTAAAAATTCTTCACACATTTTATATTGGGTGGAGGTCAGGAATTCAGTCAAGTCAGTTCTGAATCCAGAACGTCTTATTCTTCAGTCACGCCTCTGTAGAATGTACAAAATGTGGTTCTGCATTATTCCACATCGAGGAACAATGGTATGTGATGTGGAAGGCAACAAATGTTCCTGTAAAATCTCGATGTACATTTCTGCATTAATGTTGCCATCAAAGAAGGGTAAATTACATTTTCTCTGGGCACTTGTACAATCTCACACCATCGCAGACCCTGGCTGTTGGACATAGTCTTGAAAACAGTCTGCATGGACCTTTTTTATTTTTGGCCTGGCCCAAAAAGCGCTTATTTCTTCTTCTTCAAAAAAAAAGATTTAGAGTACTGACTCATCTTACCACAGAAAGTGTTTTCACTTTGTGCCCCTGATCTTAAGGTTTTGACGCTTGGACAAGGTTAACATCTTCCTTCCTATAAGTAGCATGTGAGAATGTAGCCCTATATTTTAATGATAGGCATAAATAAATAAATAAAATCCCTTGTCCATTTTGCAGATTTGGGATTCATGTTAATTTTGTAAGTAACAAGCAACAACACCACTTGTCAATCATCAACACATCGGAGAGCCATACTGTGTATCCTTCTGATAGAACAAATCTGATTTCTGAATACTGTACCACATAAAACCTTTATTAACACTGTGAGCGGTTCAGTCAAGGGTAACTTGACTTTTTAGATAAAGAAGCACGAGACTTTAGATGATTTTGAAGCTCCAAGAGTAATATTCATTCCAGCAGACCAACACCTAACACTTAGTACAACAGACTCTTCAGTGACAGTAGCCAATTCCCTTTTAAACCTTGTCTGTAGCCAGTTAATTGGAAGAGCCTACTGAGGGAGGGGGGTGAGGGGATCCAGACTAAAATACAATATATTTACATAAAACCCACACCACACAAAATGAAACATGAAGAATACATATTTACATAAATACACTTGCACAGAAATATAAGTAATTCAATAACACACATTCTACAACATCAGTCACTATTGCATCTTTTTCCTAAACTGTCCACCCCTCCTCGGTATCATGGTTTGCTCCGGCAGATTTTAAGCATGAAATTTGTCTCTGTTGCCTCCTCTGCCCTGCTGACAAGACAACCAGAAAGCAATGAGTGCCATTACATGTTGAGCCTACACGTAACCGTAGGAAACATGTTAAAACCATTATAGCTAACAGATAAAATCAGTGAAGAGTTCTATTTAAAGTTTTCTTTTTTAGCACCGGAAGGATGGGCAGTCCCCCAATACAAATCAGTGTCATGATAATATGTTTACTATTCAACAAAACAATAAAGAAATACATTTTGTGTGTAAATTAAAATGATACTACTCTTCACTAATTAATCTCATTATTTCAATGCAGAAAATAAAAAAATAAATAATGAAACCACTGGGTCTCCATTACAGAGCTTCATGTAAACATTTAGACGTCTGTATTGAAATCATTGAATGATAGTTTGAGCTTGAAAGAAATACAATGAAAAACCATCCAATCATATACCTCAAAATAGCTGATAATAAATGTGTATTTGAGTGATTTAAGATGCTTTTATTATTATTATTATTATTATTATTATTATTATTATTATTATTATTATTATTATTATTATTATTATTGTTATTGTTATTATTATTATAGGTAGCATTGGTGCTTGTTTTTAGTTCTATGGCATAGGAGACCATTTCAGAAAGGAGGTTAAACAATATCTGATTTCAAAAAAACAAAACAAAATGAAAAAACAAAAATGAAATATCTTTAGATAAGAAACTCAAAAAGGAGGTTTAGAATTGGCTCTGTCAACTGTGAGTATGTTGACTTTGGTTTACCCAATTATACAAACATAAATCATTAAACCTCTTTGTCATGATTCACCATGGCAACACCAAGTAAACAGAGGATCCTGATCCTCTTCCTCATTAAATTAAAGTTTTTATTGCAATCACATGGTAAATTCAAGCACATCTTTCTGTAGAAAAGTCACACTGCTACGGGGTGAAGGGAAGACGGTTGAAGTGGGACAAAGTGCACAGGAAGTGAACGAGAAGAGAGTGAGAAGTGGTGGAATGTAGGTTGTTGGACTCTTCGAGTGGGCAAAATCCTGCTGGTGATAAAGGTACACAAAAACACTTTTGAATTCCATGTAGCTTACATGTTGCTTACATATAGTCAAAATGGTAGCGAGAAGCTAAATCCACTCCTGTTTTCAGCCCTTTTGCTGACTTTTCATCACAATAATAAGGAATATCACTGTGTTATGGTATGATTTCTTCAAAGTAAATATCAACAGTGCAGTGATGCTTCCTGTGTGTGACAGTCAAAGGGCATGATCAGGGGGTTTTGTTTGCCTCATAAGCCTCAACCACACAGCAGTCCGAGTTTCAAATGTACAGTTGTCAACTGGTGTTGGCCTTCCCCATCAAGCATCGGTCTAGGCAGGAGAGTCAGTAGACGCAGTCTCAAGGTGCTGGTTGCAATGACATGATCTACTGTATATCCTGTAGTACACAGGTTTTTAGAGTGGAGGAGAACCTGGAAACAGTGAAGCAGGTTACATTGCTATACCTTCTTTTCTTTTGTGCACCCTTGATCCCTATCCAGCCTGCCAGCCAGTCGGAGGGGCCTGGAAGGCATTAGAGGCAAGGAGAGGGGCCGCCCTTCTTCATTAAGACCCCCCTTTCTCTTTCCATGTGCACACACACACACACACACACACACACACACACACACCCCTCCCACAAAGGAAACACTGTACGTATCCATCAGAGTAAAAGCCAACTCTGGATCATAGATCAGACATGTGCTGTGTCTGGTTCTAAACTAGTGAGGAGGGCTGTAAGCAGCGGATTCAGACACACACACACACACAAAGACAACACAAGGATGAAGTGCAATGGATGACAAGGAGCAATGAGCTCTGATATTAAAGAGCACAAAGGATAAATGAGGAGGAGGAACACAGGGAGACTTAGGTTTGTGTGTGTGTGTGTGTGTTTATGAAGATGAGACTCTGTTATGGGGCCGTCAAAATTGCCCCGTGTCACCATCACCTCATAAAACATTCTAATGGACGTTGGTTGTATTTGTCAAAGCCAGAGACAAATGAAAGAGAGACAGCATGAGGAGGGGAGGGAGAGAAAGTGAGAATGACATTTTGGAGAAAAATGGTGTGTGCTATTATGTTACTGGCTTTCAAAAGACTATAAAAGGCTAATGCACATATGCCTATATTTACAGTTACACACACATACATACACACACACTCAAGCACAGACACCGACGCAGCCGTTGATTTCCTGAGACCCCTTCCTTTGTACTTGCTTGGTGGAAGCCACTGAGTTTGTGAAATGTGTGGGCTGCAAAACGAAAGGAGGTCACGACTACACACACACACGCAAAAACTTGTGGCAGTGTAATTTGAACGATTTGGTTCACGTCGCAAATTGGTAAGCCCTTTTCAGACACCATACTAATATCCTCTGTTGTGTGCTGATGTATAAACTAAGGCTTCTGCTCCATATTATAAATACACATATTCATGAGGACAAATTTAACAGCAAGAGTTTCATAGCTGTCATATTAAGCGGTTAGCTTTTTTTTTTTAACATAGTGATCACAAGTTCCAGTTCATGAACCGTTTAAGGTATTTATAGTATAACTGGAAACAAGTATGACATAATTACAGTGATAAAGTGTTTATAAAGAACAGACACACACACGTGTGTATGTTGACAAAATGCAGCAGAAGAAGACACTACATCTGACCAATGCTAGCCAAACAACCCATGTGAGGAAAAATTATTTGAAAGTGGGCCAGGCATTTGATAATTTTGAAAAGAGGCCAACTCTAAGAATTTACAGAGAGGACAGACCAGAGTACGCGTGTTGTCGATAATATTTAACAAAGCTCTTACCAAAGGAAATGGAACTTCTTCTTTTGGTTTTTGAAGACGATTCACTTTTCATCCTAAAGGCTTCCTCAGTTCCACCTGGCTGGTGCAGAGTTTTAGGCTCACAGGAATTTGAACATTCAAGTCACTTGTATGGCGGAAAGATCAGTACAATCTCTTTAAAACCCATGTTTTAGTTATTAGTATTTATTTATTTATTGGTAAAAAAAAGAATAAAATTCATCCAATCATAGTCTTGGTAGCAGACAACAACTCAGAGAAACAACCACGCTTCTTTTTCACCATGTTGAAATGTTAAAGGCTTTAATCACAAAATATTAAGCACAAGTTTGGGTTTTTTATTCTCCATCTGGGTATTTCCATAAATATACCACCTTATAGTTTACTACATTTAAGAGTACAACATAGATTTGATCAGATAATACTAATAAAAAAGGCTGAGTCTTCAGATATAAGTAATCATTTTAATTTTTAATCTTTTAATTATACTTATCCAATGATATGTCTGATTTTTTTTCCCCCTTTATCATTATTGTTATTATTTTAATGTTTGTTCATCGACGGCTTCGACCAGTAAAGGACAATTTCATGACTAAGTCTCTCGGTGGAATTTTTCACGCATGATGGTTTCAAAGACCTTTTTGGTTAACAAGTTATTTGACTGTAGTTACTGTTTTATGCCCCAATACAGACGTATGTTCTCACGCACATAGTATCTAGGTAAACCACTGTGCATCTGCTGTAGAGGAACATCCTGCCCAACACAAACTAGCATGCTTGCAGGCTTGTCTGTCACATCCAAAACCCATGTCTGAACCACAGGAAATACGTACGCACATACAAAGATGTAAAAACATGCATATATATACACCGCAAATGCACAGGTAATAAAACATAGTGAGAGCGCTGTGACATACTAACTGCAGCTGATCATAGTGAAAGCCTCAGCTATGTGGAAAATGTACATTTTAATAGCAGTTGCATCTCCTTGGTAACAACAGACTGTTGAAGGCAAACAGGAAAAAGTCATTGCAACATTGCGGCATTCCACCTGCAAGTGCTCCAAAGATCCTGATGATGCATTGAGGTCAATGGGAAAAGTTGGGTTTGTGGCAAGATGGTCTGCTCTATTCTGGTCTGGCTGGGACGAAGAAATGTGAGTGTGTGGAGCACTGGGGCATTTGGGGTGACTGAGGTCTTGGGTTTACGGGTGTTTTTTATGTGAGTCGGCAGCGCTTAACCCTCCAGCTGCTCAGCTGCACTGATGTGGTGCTTCTGTGCACCTCAAAGCCAAGTGTAAATTTACCACTCTGGTGAAGACAAGTGGTTCATAAAACACACAAGCACAGAGCGATAAGCATTATGAAGCAAAACACAATACGACTGGAAAATGATTTGTGTGTAGTTTCGATCGTTAAAATGCTTTTCTTCCGGATTTGATTTTCAAAGTAATAGCATCTGATCACCATGCCTGTTGAAGAACATGTGTTTGTGCCTTTAGAGACCACGTGTGTGTG
>JBAMYA010000015.1:12901088-12922120 GCA_037176975.1 Arrhamphus sclerolepis | reverse complement strand
CTGGCGACCTGTCCAGGGTGTACCCCTGCCTTTCGCCCAATGTGAGCTGGGATGGGCTCCAGCAGACCCCCGTGACCATGAACAGGAAATAGCGGGTATAGATAATGGATGGATGGATATATATATATATATATATATACATATACATATACATATACAGATAAAATATAAAGATACAGATATTAGCTAATCTAACTCAACATTTAAGAGGAATATGTCTTGAATTTTTATAAGTTAAGAAAGTTTGTTGCTACAAGTAGAACAAGTAGAACATTCTGACGCAGCATATGAAGCATCTTATTGTTTTGGAGGGAACAGGGCAACTCTTAAGGGATACCCTTGGACATCCTGCTCCATCATTTAACATAGAATTATAAATTCAAACTAAAGCAGCCTTATTTTTTCCTCTTTGAGGACATTTAGGCATTTAAATCATTGCCACTGAGGTCTGATGTAAGAAAATGTATTTATTTTGTGTAGGGTCTGATCAAATGCAGAGGAGGAACTGTTCAGCTAGTTAGCACCAGTAGCTGAGGGTTTTAAGTCAACCTGCTGTGAAGAAAGCTGGATGCTGAGTCTTTATACTGGCACAGTTTCTGAAAAACAGGATGAGCTTGGTTGAAGTGAGTCAAATGGAGAGTTTACTCCCTGTCAACATTTGTCTTAAAGAGATGCAGCAGGTGGCAGGGCTACAAAACTGCATGATGTCTTTCTCTGTCCTCTTTACCGATCGTTGTTGCTGACAGTGATCCGTTTCATCTTCCTCTGTAAACACACATACATAACAGCAACAGAGTTGGCCTACTACTGTTCAACGCACCCGCCACAGGTTATTGTATACATGCCGCACTGCTCAGGATCTTAGGGACACAGCTTGTGTGTGTGTGTGTGGCAACACACCGCTCACACTCCCCTCTTTTCAGTGGTTACCACAGTCTCCATGTCTGCTGGAGCCAATAAATAAATAATGGGCCCGGTGATCACTTCCAACGGTGATACAGCACGCTAAAACCGCTGCATCTGGGAGTGCCTCGCTGACAATAAAAACAACAACCCAAGCGCACACATGTAGACACACACACACACACACACCCCACACAGATTAATCCTGAACTGGTAACAAAGCATACAGCTGCAACTCTCTTTCCTATGAATCTCTTCAGAGTAACGGTTTCAACTACTCAGCAGCAGCTGCGTTTTAACACCAGTTTACTCAAAATGTGAAAAAAACAGATTTTTTTTTTCTTTGCATGATTTATACTTCTATTTTGTTCATCACCATCTTGCTCCAACTTCCTCTTTGTGGTGAAATCTTGAGAATTTTCAAGAGAAATATCACAAATGACATTTGAAGTCAGTATAAGGATGTCAAATCTAAAATCTAAAGTCATAAAAAAGAAAGTCATTACATGAATTCTGCACCAATAGTGAACATTAATTGCTGGATCAGTAATTAGAAGAAAATCACCATGGTATGAGGTGTGAGTGAGAGACAGCATTAGAGCTGCTGTATGCGCATCCCAAAAATGGGCACCCATGGCCGATCCTCGAGGCAGGCAGGACCATGGTGTTTGATGCAAGGACGGCCACTTCATTATAAAAACCTCCTCAAGTCCCACGCTGCATTCCACGTTTATGGGGAACATATGGGGAAGCCTGCAATTTTTAGACCACAAAATAAGCCCCTTTGCAGCTGGACGCACGACCGCACTGGGTCCTTTTTGCTTCGCGAGCCACACCCGAGAGGCGTAGGACCACTGACAGTGATTAAACCACCACAGTTTTCTCAGCAAAACAGGAGTTATATTAAGCTTAAATACAGGGGCTTGATAAACAAGGTCTGGGCAAGGGAAAAAAGAATTGAGTGAAAGACGGCCACAATGCTCTTCAGACTATTTTTCCCCTCACGGTCATGGGCAGTGCAAAGCCATGAGATACATTTCAAAACATGAAGCAGATGTTTACCTAGACAAAGAAGAAAAAACACACTGAGAAAAAAGGCCTTGACTCCAACATTTTCTTGAAATGTCAAGCTTGGACTCCACTTCAACACAGCCAGTTCCCAATCTTGCACAATGCTGTGGGGATGTTCCTGTATTTGTTTAGCTTTCCTCTAGTTCTTATTGAAAATCAAGATGTATTTGTCTTTGTTTTCACAAGGGGGGAAAAAAAAAGCTAAAAAAAAAGTATGATAATCTAAAACAGCCTACCATTTTGAAAACAAATATAATTTCCTTCTTAAATAAAATGTCAAACAAAAAAGCAAAACAACAACATGACTTATGAACAGCAACATGTCATACTTTCTCAAATGCATGCACATAAAATCATAAATTAAAAAAAAACAAAACAAAACAAAACACTGGGCCCTGAACTGTAAAAGCAGCACAGTTTTTCTTTTTCTTTTTTTTTTTTTAAAAAAAAACAACAAAAAGAAACAGTTGAGACCAGAACCCAGAAAGCATCCATTCAAAAACTAGTCAGCCAAAGGCAAAATATTTTTAAAAATTACATGAATTTGTAGCTTCCTGTTGTTTCTTTTTTGTTTGCTTTGTTATTTAAAAAATTCAGAATCTAAAACATTATTCAGCATAAAGGTGGAATCACCATGTGTCTGGCCTTGCAGGGAGCAGTGTTTCCCTCTGAGTGTGTAATCTGTCCCTGGGCTGGCAGGCCCGGGCCGAGGCCATGTTAAGAGGCAGCAGAGGTGTTAGAAGAGGAAGCCTCGCTGTGTGTGAGGTTAAGTCAGAGGCCTGTAGTGGCCGCGTGGACGGACTGATAAAAGCCCTTGGGCCGCGGCTGTGGCCTCAGGATTCGGCCACACTCGCTGACACGCCGTGTCATTTAGCCCGCGCTGCCGCCTAACTCAACGGCAACTGCTCATTTACAGGGCAGTGCGGGCTACCAGGAAGAGCGGCAACCTCTCTCCCTCTTTCTCTCTGTCACACACACACACACACACACGCACGGTGTAACATGGTACTGTATACACACGTACAAACCATTCACTACTTTTGTCAAGCAATTAGCATCGTGGGCAACGTGGGCTGACATCCATACACAATGCAGTGTGAAACAGAAACAGAACGGAAACAAGCGCATTCTCACACACGCACACACACTCAAGCGCGCTCGTACGTTTCGAGGGAAAGCAATTGGGTCACATGAGTGACCAGACGGTGGTTTGGGTCTGTTGTCCCATTGCCAGACGTGGTCAGCATGTCACAAAGAAACTGGAGAAAGGAGAGAGGAAGTGTGGATACCACTGGTTTGCAAATGCCAGTGATTTATGCTCTCACACACAAACAGACATGAACACAGACACACACACACACACACACGTGTACTACTGCAACACTGTCAGCTTCACGCAGCAAATGGCGAGCTTCTCTGACAGCACATTTGTAACCTCGGCTTTTGTGTCACAACATGCAACTTTCCCCGTTCCTCAGTGCCGAAATAAACAGCTTGAAATTAAATCAAAAACAGTCACGAAGAGTTGTAAAAACCTTTTTATTGTGCATAAATACCTGAAACAAAAAAAGAAATGATAAAAACGTGCATCAATAAAGCTATTAATGCCTTTGTATGTGTGTGAAAAGTTCAAATAAAATTAACCATCCCAGAAGAAGACAGTATTTTTAATCCGGAGCACTGACTGGCAACATGCTTCTCTAGTATTTTTTTGAAATACGGTGGTTTGTCAGTTTTTTTTCTTATAACAAGTACAGTCAGTTGCAGAGTTATTTGATTTGCAACAAGATAATTGCAAATCAAATTGCAAACAAGTGCAAATTGTTACACCAGTAGATTTGATTGTACGCATTTGTCTGCATTGAAAAGTAAAAGTTATCGTTAACAATATCTATCATGAGGTATCTCACGTTGGAGACACTACAACTAGAACAGGTAGCCACATCAGTGAAAACTTTTCTTGAATTTAACCTAGAAAATCAAAAAGTGTGAAAACCACAATCAGGTTAAATCACTTTCATTGGAGGTGAGAATACAACACCTTTTTTTAAATGATCTTTCACTCGGGATCAGGAAACTTATCAAAAAAAGGGAAAAAAAAGCCCAAAACATAAAATGCAAGCGCAACGTGAACATGAACATTAACATTGTGGAGGTTTAAGTGAAAAAGAGACACAATCAAATATAAGAATGACTGAATGGCAAACAAGCAAAACAAAAGGAAAGGGATAGAAGGGGGGGGGGAGTTTAGACATCACTTCAGGTAAAAGGGAGAGACGAGAAACTGGCTTTTTCTTACAAGACTCAGATTGTGATACTATCAAGTGGTAAGTGAGGGTGGAGGTTTTGCGGGTCAAAAACCACCGTTTCTTTCAAACACAGATGTGCTGTGAGTCAGACAAACATAAAACTAGCACAGAACATGCATACACAGAAGAAAACAACATGCTCGGTTGTAGAGATGCAATGCTTTCCTGTCTGCAAAAGTGGCATCTATCTTTGGTTTCTTTCTTTCTTTCTTTCTTTTTATCTGATCCATTCTTGCTTTTTTTCTCTGCCTTGGGTTTATGTCGGCCTCAATACATTTTTTCGAGTTTCTTCAGCTCCTCTGCAGTGGTTTCGGAGCTCTCTGGAAACCTCAGACAGCTACAGTAGTGTAGGCCACTGCCTGGTTTGAACTTAAACGAAAATAAGATGTTTCCAAAACTTGGAGTGAGGGTGAAGACAGAGAGTCAGAGAAGAAGCATGGAAAGTAAAACTTGAAAAAGAGAAACCAGAGAAAAGGCAAAGACGATAGGAGAAGAAAGGAGGGAGGGGAAGGTGGGTGGGAGGGAGAGGCCCGGTGACCTCATGTGACATGTGACGTGGGCTCCACCACTCACGGAGGGGAGTGTGTGTCTCTCTGTGTGGAGGATGGCGAGGAGGATGCAGAGAGACGGTGGCTTTTAGCCTTTTACTAACACTGACGCTCCAGTCAGGCCACCACCACCGAGGAAGAGAAAGAAAGAGGGAGACCACGCAATCAGGTTAGTGGGCTAACCTCACACCAGGCAGTTTACTGCGTGAGAGACCTCCCCGTCAGCCCACCTCCATCACCCGGGTTCCACTAAGGGGGGCCCCCTCTCATCTCCAGCCCAGGTGAGTTTGCCTGCAACTACAACTGGAGACACGAATGCTCTTATAGCCTCTGTTCAAACTGCTTTTCTCTCATGTTGAAAGTTTCTTCTTTTCTTTCTGTCTCTCACACTGTCCTCTCCACGTCTCTGGTGCTACACATGCTGCTGCTCTCTCTGCAAGCTTGTGGCTTGGGATTCCTGTGGTAGACACAAACCCTAGATTCTTGGTTGCAAATGGTCTCAGAGCTCCAGGAGTTTTTGTCCTCTCTGGCTCTTTTTTTTTTTTTCTCTGTTGCTCGTCTCTTCATGATGCTCGTTGATTTCTCAGCTTCAGTCTGGATTTTAAATTTTTTGAATTTTTTATCCCTCTTCTGAAGTCAGTGGAGACTGAGTGCAGAGTGGGCTCCAGCGCCATCCTGTCTTCCCTGTCATGGCATCCAACAGCATCTTTGACTCCTTCTCCAACTACAACAGCAGTCTCCTAAGAGGTGAGTTCTGACCCTCCCCTTCCCAGCCCATTCACCCCTTCTCACTTCTAACATCATCCCACCCTCCTGTCCAGTTGATTTTGCTTTTTCAGCTTTATCAGTTTTTTTCCTCTTGATAAAAAAAAGAAGCAATGATATCAACATGTTGCAGTGAGAATGTGCTTTTTGCAGTTGTGAATGCATTATTCCTCACTTCAGACACACACACACACACAAACTCATGTACTGAGACTAATTCACAAAAGAGGATCTGGTTTACACAGTAGCCCTCATCTAGTTGACTGATATGGCCCATAAAGGCCTTTGCCTCTCTGTTCCTGTGTTTTCTGTAGGCTTGATGGAGTAGTGCCATAATGGGATTCTCACCACAGACATTCATTATCAAGTGAAACTCGGCGCTCTCTCGGTGAGAATACGAGCTCAGAGGCTCCAAGTGACTGGGTGCTTTACTGGAACATGACAATACAATAAAAGAGCAAGGAAGAGAAAAACATATTAGGCTCTCTCATTGCTTTACTTCCAGGAGGTACTTTTGGTCTGTGTGGTGAGGTGAGTGCACTTGACTAACGCTAGCCTCAATGAAGAAACCATTTGTAACCATGGCAATTCCAATCAGACGGCTTTTACTAGCCAACAGTTAAAGTCTTCTGCGTGCGAGAAGAAGAAGAAGAGACGGAATGAAAGTTTTACGTGACTTTATGAGGATACATGTTGAGTTTATTCCTTTAGGTGTTAGAAAACACAAAAATTAAGCAGCAAGTGTCGTCACTCAGATTGCTCATCTAAGCTGAGGATTCAATTGTTTCCACTGTTCCTCTCACAACCACTGAGGCAGCCGCTAAAAGGCAGCAAACAAAAAAAACAAAAAAAAACACAAAACCCCTTTTCCAATTAAGGCTTTGTAGCAGTGTTAATTAGAGACAGCCACAGGAGAAGCACTACCACTTTATAATTGTTTGCAGAGTTTATCTTAAAATCTCTGGAGCCTTGCATATACAATCAGATGCAGACTCACATCTGCGCCTCACATGAGAACAATCCTCTCATATCCTCAATGGAAGTGCACTGACAGGAGATGATGTTCCAGTGTTCTCACAGCTTCTAGAGACACTCAAGCATTTATAGCTTCCTCATGACAAGACTAAGGCCCCCCTTGTTTCCCCCCCTGATTTTTTTTTATATAACAGATGGATCTGTCTCCCTTTATCTCCCTGCTGTATACAGATTAGTGTGTCACTAATGTCAGGTTTCATGCACGTCGCCTATCACACTTTGCTTATGCCGACCTGATTTTGATTTTGAGCCACACCAGAGCGGCGAGGCAGGGTGGGAGACAGGAGGTCAAGAGGGGAAATGAGAGACGAGTATTCAAAACCGTAACTGAAATCATTAGTGAATGTGCAATATCCTTTTAAAATTCATTCTGTCAGGAGACTGAAACCGAACTGCACAAGAACAAAGGCCAAGAGTCATTAAATCCTCCTGTCCAATCTGAGAGCATTTCAAATTAGGACTACTTCATGTAAGCAAAATACCCCAGCGGTTAGTTTAACAACATGCATTACACAGGCAAAGCAATTTGGCCGAGGTTTTCTTTTTCAGACTCCAATCAAACTGAAATTAAGAGGAACGGTTACATAGAATCAAGGAGACTGTTAAATGTCTCCCTTCCCCGGTTCTGACTTTAATGCAGTGTGACGTGAAGCTTATGGAAATACTGTTTTCAACTCCTCAGAAGTCAGGAAATACTTCTGTGAACAACATGTTTTTCATGTGTTCAAATGCAGTCAAAGATAATGATTTTGATCTTCAGTTTTTTTTTTCTTTCTTTCACGTCACAACGTCTTGTAATTTCATTTGTGCAGAGAGGGAAAAAGTCACCATCACTACATCAGTACAACAAAACCCATCAATCTGTACATGTTATATTGGCAGTTCTTATACATTTCAGTCTATCTCACAGTGCAGACAGAGAACACATCTAAGCATGTGATGTGCAACATCAGATGCACTTCGCGTGAGAAGCGAGAGGACGCTTTACCTCAGAAACCTCAGTCCTCCGCTGAAGCTCAGGGAGATACACACACACATACACACACACACACACACACACACACACAGGTACACGTGA
Organism: Arrhamphus sclerolepis; assembly: GCA_037176975.1. NCBI lineage: Eukaryota > Metazoa > Chordata > Actinopteri > Beloniformes > Hemiramphidae > Arrhamphus > Arrhamphus sclerolepis. The sequence continues at coordinate 12,914,411 of JBAMYA010000015.1, read as the reverse complement.
AATATTCAAGTCTTAAGGGGAAGAGACAGAGTTTAACTCAGCACAGAGCAAGAAAAAGCTAATAGTCTGATAGTCTGCTGTAAGAAACACATAGAGCTTTGTGTCAACGAGCTGTTAATCTGATGTAGACTCACAGAGCTCCTGCACTATGCTGATAATAACCACAATGAGGCTACACCTGCTAACCCTCACACAGCAGCGCCACTGATCAGAGAACAGCTTTTCTGAGACATTTCAAAAAAGAAAGAGAGAGAGAGAGAGAGAGAAAAAAAATAGACTCCAAAAAAAGCACCGGACTTTCCCCCTGTGAAGCAGAGCTGTATAAACTTTACAGTTTTCCACATTTGCATGAGGTGGGGTACCTGGTTTATAGCAGCTGTGATTGGGCTGTGTGGTGGGTCATATCCTTGGCTCAATTTCTGTCACCACATTTCCCTCTGCTTGGAAGGACCGCTGTGTTCCCCGCAGGGTGTAATACAGTCAAGGGTAGATTTCTTTTTTTTTTTTTCTTTTTTTTTTTTTAAAGAGTGTTACGCTTTCAGGGCCAGTTCCCTTTGTGGCAGAGAAAAAAGCCCTGGTTTATTAGGGTGGGAATGGTTTTATATGTTTGGCTTATTGCGCTGCATGAATGGAAGTGAGGGCTTGTGTGTGAGAAATGCACCGTGCCTCGCCACAGTTGTAGCAAGGTTATTTTGGAGGATTCTGGGAGGTGGTCTGGTTTGTTGTACAAGTGTTAGGGAGGGGAGAGGCCTGAGAGACACATGCGGCGAGTGCAAAAAGTGCACTTTTTAAACAACTCTAAATCCCTCATGGGAGATAAAACATCAAGATCTATTTATACCCTACATGCACTGACAAATAAAAAGAACTTTATACAGTAGCTCAGAAAAGAGAAGAAAAAAAAAGACTATAAATTTAACAGAGCACATGGCTGGCTTCTGCTGAATTTATTAATAACAAGTCATATGGTGAACATTTTTTCCTTCTCCTTTAAATTAACATGCTTCAGCAGCGCTTTTTCAAAATCCTGCTCAATGTGAGACCACCGAGTGACGCCAAAACATGAGAACTGGCTGAGCAGGCTGAAATCTGTAACCAGATATTAAGAGTTGCAATATTTTAAAATGAAAGCAAATAATAGAAAACTCATGTCAGGCACACAGCAGAGAAACCCTGTATCCAATTTAGCAGAGTATAATATCTATTTATAAAACTCTGAAGACATATTGGATAGAAGGAAGGTTCTGGACTTGATTAGGGTTGTAAACGTTTTTCGATGTTCTTATTTACTTTTTGGTCCGTCTCGCCGCTTTCACCATTTGTCAACACAACTTTATGGGGAACACTTTTAGGGTTTGCCAGTGTAATCACTTCCAGGTAGAGTAATGCAGAGGGGCGTGCTGATTATTTGGTCGACTGATCCTGAACCTTCCTCCGTCTACGCACACTTTTGGCTCAAAACGCCAAGCTCAACCTAGCTTTGGTCAAGGTTAAAGTGTAGTTGTAAATACAATTTTCTGGTGGTCGGCAAGCAACCACAGGTTCCAGGGTCTTTGCAGCCAATCTGATAATCTGAATTTATTTCATAACGGTTTATCTGATTTTAGAAAAATGCCTGAAAGGTTGAGCAACTTGTTTCAACAAACATTGACGGAGGGGGAAATAATTCTCTTGGAAAGTAAACTGAAGCAGCAGCTAGTTAGGAGTGAATGTGATGTTGGGCCAAACTCACAGGGAGACTTTGCTTCTCAGTCTCTTCAGAGCATTTCAGTCATCTGAAAGTTAAACGTGTACAAGGAAACTGTAAGATCAGCGCATACATGTATGGCCAGCACACGCAGTCTGAGGTCTATATAAGATAAAACAAAAAAAAGAAAGAGAAAAAAAGGAATTTACATGTAATATAATCATAATTAAAGAGTTACCGAAAAAATAATAGTACAAGGGACAACAAAAATGTGTATGTGTGATGTCATAAGAATTTACGACGTCTAGACCAGCTTCTTTAAGTGGGACCTTCAGGAATAAACTATATGCCTGGAGGGAAATGAGCAGACTTTAAATGCCTGTATAATTCTATAACAAGTCGGAAATTATTACAATATAAGAACCTTGAACTTGATTTCTAAAACTGAATGCCCATACTGGACGAGGTTTTTCATTTTTCTATGACTCATTCCTTTACAGCTAATTTGCTTTCCTTACGAGCTGATGATATTTCATATAAACCCTTACATTAAAATGATTAAATCCAAATAACTGTTATTGGACTCTTAATGAGCTCATTCATCCTGTATAGTGGACAGTTAAACCATAATAATAATAATAGTCCTTTAATTATGATCAGTATGCTTTCATCCTATGCCCTCAACCACAGGACAGTCCCACAGCCTATTATAAGGCAGGGATTATAGGAAAACAAATATTATTGTGAGCAACTGCATTAATTATTAAAATATATTTCTGCAACACTTTCCTTGTGCATGGAATTTGTTGATAATTTGCAGCAAAGCTGTGAATAAAGCAAACGATTCAAAGTTTCATCATAGATTTTTAGTTTCTCCAACTAAAGTTAGAGAGTTGTGACCCGTGTTTGACTCAGAAGAAGCAGATCTTTTGTTTGGACCCCTCCCAGTATTGGTAGTAACATCTTTTCTGTTGTGGTAAAATGTAGCAAAAGCAAAAAAAAACAAAAACTGCCTGTGAAAAAGCAGCACACCCTCGATTGCTCTGCACTTTTGTTTTTAACATTAAAGTTGCATCCTAAGCCACAAATGACTTTTAATGGGCTGGCATGGATCTGGTCCGCTACACATAAAATGACTCAAACTTATGGAGATCCCGCATGTTCAGAAATGTATCAGCAGAAGGCAGCTTATTTTATTTTATTTTTTCAAATGAGATTAAAGAAATGGGGGTTTTACTGACAACGTTTTGCCAAAGATCTAAAACTGAGTTTAAAAACTGAATTCATCATTTTTTTTTATGGCATTAAATAAATGTTTTTGTCAGACAAAAATTTGTCCCCCAGACTGAATCTTCACTTCATTATGAGTAACTTTAATCATGCTCAAAACATCCTTATAGCCTGTCCTCCTTCCCATAAGCAATAAAGAAAAAACCTAATTACGGTGGAGGAAAAATGCAGATAATGATAGGACGTGAAAGCGCTGCTGGCTACGAGCTGTTTTCTGATTCTCTATTTTCCCAGAATTTTTTTTTTTTCTTCAGCTTGTTTACATACAGCTAATTGTCATTGCTGCAATAAAACGTCTTTTTGGGATGCTTCTTTCCTCCCTTCAAACATAATTTTAACCACAAGGAATTGATTTTTTTGTGGAGGCAGCACTTCCAAAAAAAGGATTTTAGTTTTCTCTTCAACTACTCGAGAGCAAACAAATGACTATCAGAGCTCTAACTGTGTCAGTAATGGGCTGCTTAATTGTGCTCCTCTCTTTTATTATTGTTATTTATGTTACGGCTAAAAGATAATCTGAAAATTAGCTTGACATTTGTGGGAAATGACTTTCTTTTTTTTGGCAAGAGGCAAATATCACACTCAGTGCTGCAGAAATACCTGCCTGCCAGTTAGCTTAGCTTAGCATAAAGACTGAAAACAAATGGAAAGAGCCTGATTGGCTTAGCCCAAAGATAGAAGTTTCTGCCAGCTCCTTTATCAAAATTTATCATGATTTGTCAGAAAATGTCCATTACATTTGAAAAACTTAAGAGCAGAAATGACTTTTAAGGAGGTCCAGGGGGCATCTTAAAAGTGAAACTGCAGGAAGTCACGGAGCCCCACACGACCGCCTTACAAAAGCAGCTAAAATACTCTCAAGTAATTCACATCTGATTCCTCTTCAAATGCTAACGCTTCTGTGTGGGTCTGTTTCACAATGATTTCACATTTTTACAACCGAATGTAAAATGTTGCTTTTGTCCTGGAGTAAACTTTAGAGCGCCTTCACTGTGCAGCTGCTCATTTTTGAATTGGCTCAGTAGGAAACACCATGCCAGGGATTCCCCCTCAGCTGCGCAGCAGAAGTGGCCCCTCCACTTCTCCATAGTCTGTCTACACTTGGGTCACTCTGTCTGCTATTCTCACGGTCACAGACATCACAAGCACAACTCTACAGGGAACTTTGTAGTGTACAGACAAACACATCCAGACTGCCCTCGGCACATATAGGCCCGCGTGCACGCACAAGCTCAGGAGTATACTGGTGGAGTTTAATGCTGAGTCAGAGAGGAACAGCATGTCAACATGACGGCTGTGACGTTTCCCCCCTCTAAATGCTACCTGACCTCATCATAATAGTTGGTCAGGATTAATTCATGGTCTCGTGGTGCCTTAGCCCAGCAGAATTACCCAGTTGCTGACTAAATAGCAGAGGAATTCACTGAAAACGATCAGGAAGTGAATTCTTGATTTCAAAAAGGTTTATCATGCTTAAAAGAAGAAAAAAAAGAAAAAGACTACGTTTGCGGTACTGTGTTTCTTATGCCAACAACACTGAGTTTTCCAAGCTTTTTCCTGTAAGATAACATCTTGCTGAATTTCCTGTCCACAAAATCTAAATGTGGCCCAGAAAGAGACTCGCAAACCTTCTGGAAATCAAAGAAAATCATTTTCTACTGAGAAATGAGCAGTTGGTCCTCAATTATTTCCATTGTATGACAGCTAACTGTGCTAACACTGCCAACCTGGCAGAAAGACGTTTATGTCAGATGGGCTTGAACGCAACTTTTCCCCTTTAATCAGTGTGATGAAATAAGAGGCCGACAGTGAGCCACTCATTCAGTCTGTATAGAGTTTGATTAACCTAATCACCAGTCAGCCAGAGTCTAGGCTACTGATTGGGTTTACAAACGCTCCTTGTCATCGTTGTGTCATTAGCTTGTCGTTAGCTGTGACCGCCTTGACGTGGAGCAGCAACGTGCAGGGCCTAAACACAGCAATCAAGGGATTAGAATCTGAACCTCAATGGACGCCTCAGGCTCTGAGTCAAAGAGGGGAAAGTTCTGCCATGCTATACATGCGCCACGTGGATACAGCTAACTGTACATGGGTACAGAGATGATGAGAGGAAACGTTCAGTCACTTAGGACATGGGTAGTTTCCTGGATTACAATTAAGACGAAGTATTTTACTGAAGCAATGACATGAATGGAGGGATGCTTAAGCCTCCAGTTGAGTTTGCTTAATCTTGAACTGAGCCTCCAAAGCAGCAGTCACACACACACACACACACACACACTCAGAGTTGCATGAAACAGTGACTTTCTACAGTGACTACAAAGAGACTAAGTGACATTAGGTGATAATTAATTAATTTTGATTGAATTTGTTAGCAGTTCAGACTGATATCTGCCTACTGATGAAAAGTTTGAGATTGGCTTACAAGGTGAGAGTCAGTACACCCTTGTTTCCTCATAATGAGGAGGGCGTGTTCAGGACCTCTAAAGACTTGTCCTACATGTACAGAGAAAAATGGCACCAACACTTGTCAGAAAATCAACACTGAGTTCCTGTTTCACTCTTGTTGAATTCTGTAATGAATTAGATTCTGACGCTCCAAAGAGGGAAATAAATGTAAATTCAGTGTTTGAAAACTCTTCAAATTGCATTTACACTTGACTGTGTATGGCAAAGACCTGGCAGAATATGCACCAGAGCAGAAATGAAGAGCTGAATGGAGCTCACCCTTGATGACATAATTAAGAAGTTGCAAACAAATATCAATCTGTCTGCGTAGTAGTATCATGTATGTGTAAGAAGTGATGAAAAATCAGGATAAGTGCCTCTTTAAACCATTTTAATGCAAAATACAGCTAAGGACAATGCACTTGGCCCAATGCCTTGTTGGCAGAGTGCTCTTTGACTTGTGTTTTGTCGGCTTGGCATTCATGTCATTCGTGTCATATGTTACATACCTCACCGTGTTGCTTCACAGTTCAAAGTAACAGGGTCTCGTCCCAAAAAGTAAAAACATGTGGCTTTTGTTGCAGAGAGGAATGAACAACAGCATTCCATGTGCAACCACTTCAAAGATCTTCTCTGCCATGGGGCTAAATGAGGGCAGACCATCCTGCTTGCTCCTCCTGCCATGACTGCCACTAATTAACCAGATTTTTAAAGTGACACTTCCTCTTCATCAATTTCAATCAGCTACAAGTTTTTTGTTGTTTTGATTTTATTCTATTTTCGCTTCTTTTTTTTTTAACACAGAGTGCTTCCATCAAGTGGGGACAGCCACATAACACGCACAAAGAAGCATTGTCTGCTGATGAAAATGTGGTTTACAGGCTTGGCTATTATGGCCTGGTGGTTGCTGGAAGCCATGCGCACTTCCTAATATTCGTCTCACATGCGATTTCGTTTTGAGCGAGGACTGAGCTTGGGGGCTTCAACTTTGTGTGAGAGGGACGCCTCGCAACTTCTTTTCTGAGTTGACAAGCTTGGGCTGCTTTACCCCCACCCTGCTCTTCACCCCCTCTTCCCTCTCTCTGGTGGCGCTACTATATTTGTGTGGGATCTCAAGCCATGGAAGAGTAGACGCAGGCTGCGTTGCCAGTCAAACGTGTTCGGGCTGTCAGACTGAACGGCTTCCAGCTCTGCGATCTGCCTCCTCTCCTCGTCAGTGAAAGCTGTTTGATCTGACAGAGAGACTCCATTAGAGACACAGGGAAGCTAAACTGCTGGGAGGTTGGATGGCTTCAGCAGTCAGAGTAACAGCCCAGAGAGGAAAAGGTTTGCACACACAGTCTGGTTGCAATCTTGGTGTCTGTGCTGTGTATCTATAAATGTCTCTGAGCATTACTTGTCCTTTTAGTAGGTGTGTGTGGTTACATAGCCGAACTAGGCTGACATATTCTGGGGTGCTGCTGGGCAAAAGGGGTAATGACGCAGTGGGTAATGATCTCACTCCTGTGCAACAGTGACACAGAGCAAAAGAGGCTGTTTCCTCAGGTGCTGAGATATGAAGCATGCTGTCTTATTTATCAGACACAATAGTTTACCCTTTGTCTCGGTGGTGATGACCTCATAAACCAGCGCCACAGTCCAACAGAGTAAAGTGCTTGCTGGTGTGAGTGGTAAATGATGGTTGGATGAATATGCATCAATGGTTCAGCCACAGACCGTCACAACACTCCCTACATTTAATGTGGCTGCAACTTTTAATAATCAAGAGGAATTCTGACATTAGGCCCGAAATTGCCAAAATAGCTTTATCAAGCTTTATTAAGGATGAGAACTAAGCTCAATAATATCATCAGCTGCTTGCACTGTGTGGTAGCAGTTAAAAACAAGAAAAAGAAGTGAACTGATGTGGCTGCTGTGAAAGATTTGACTTCTGATCTGTGTGTGGCAGCTGGGCTCTGGCAGGCCTCTGGCACCGGGGCTGCATGGCAGTTAAACTGTCGCTGGCAGGAACTGTAAATCTCTCGCAGAAGGTGAATGTAGCTTGACAGAAGCACAGGTGCTTGTATGACGGTGTGTGTGGAACTACCGATCATAATACTCCGTTTGTTTGTCACATTCTCTGTCTGTCCCTCAGCCATCCTCAGGAGCAGTCGACAAAATTACAGCAGAACACATTTTGGCAAAGCCAGATTGAGTCAGGATAGCTCGGGTGCGTATACTTGTGTGTGTCTGTAGGGGGTGGGGGTGCTGTCACTTTGGCAAAGCAACTGCACATATTGCAGCGATTACCACAGCGGAAAAATGTTTTTCTGCAACATGCAATTACTACAGATTACAGATTGCCTTCATTGCATCAGAAGCTCTCGCCAGAAAAAGGAGAAACACTGTGCATTTGTGTGTGTATGTGGATTTGCGTATGTGTGTTGATACATACAAACAGACACAGACGAAGAGACAAAGAAAGATGAGAAATGATTATAGCTCACACTAAAAACCACAACTGAAAAAAATGGGGGAGTTGACGTATTTATGGGACTCATTTAGATTTAAAAGTTATACTGACTTTCAGGGGTAAATAAAGGAAGAAAATACAATCTGTCCTTCACTAGCATGAACAAAAGCAGAGCATTCGTTCATTTTGCAGTCTTTTGTCTATCATCATCAGCATTATGAAAAGTGTACAATGGTGTCCTCATGGGATATACAAGCATAAGTGCCACACAGTATATTAATTTTAATCTTTACATTTTGTTTCAGGTTACAAATCATCCTGAATATCAAAAAGCTTTCTTCAGGTCAGCTAAACAATATAGCCAAAAAAGTGGTGCCCCGCCACAAGGCAGGGCCATATTTACAAACCCACCAGATCAAAACTCAAAGCAAAAAGCTCCTATAATAGCACTGGGGCCTTCTGGCGAGCTTACCATCCAGTTCTACTTTTAGTGGGTTTACAAAGAATAAACAGGCCTGTGAACCACATCATAGGATGCTGACTGTCATCGCTGCGTAAGTGTACCCGACGGATGATGTGAAGGCGGAGCGACCGTGACATTGAGGTTTACGGGGAGTCCCCCCCACCCCACCCCACCCCCCGCCCTGTGCCTGCTTTGGGTGTGGATTGTGCCATTGGATTGTAATGGAAAGGATAGGGAATGGGGCCTGAGCGTGTTCAATCCCTGATCCCAGTGAACCCATCATGGTGTTTACGCCAACTTTCATGGCCTTTTCCATGAAGAAGAAGAAGAAGATCTTTTAAATGTTCTGGAATTAAGAAGCTAAATTAACCAGGACATGCAATGTTTATTTTTTTTGATTATTTTTTATTTGATCCAGAGTTGGTGTGGCGGTGCTGTTACACATTTAAAATCCTGTTTAAGTACAAACGTATAAGTAATATTAGCATAATTCCTTTAAAGTCTATGCAGTATTTTAGAATGGCGGTGTCTGTGGAGTGACAATTACATGATTATGAAACTGTAAAAGAGGTAGTAGTGTTAGCTTTAAAAAGAATAGAGAAAGTTCATCAAATTGACAAAGTCCCACACTATTTGTTTAAGCTAAAATGTTTTTATACTCTGTTGATAAGACAGGGTTTACTTGGGTCAAAGTTATGCACATTTTGTCATGAGGAAGTCATTTCTTGGCCCTGTGATGGACTGGCGACCTGTCCAGGGTGGACCCCTGCCTTTCGCCCAAAGTGAGCTGGGACAGGCTCCAGCAGACCCCATGGCCATGTACTGGAAATAGTGGGTATAGATATTGGATGGATGGATGGATGGAAGTCATTTCTTGTGAGGCTTAGCACTGATGCCAGCGTGAGACCACAATATCAAATCAAATGTGCAGTAATTTGTAGAGGAAACGTGCCCAGTTTTAACGAACGGAGGAATGCTTTGCCCTTATCTCCTGCACTTGTATGGAACACATCCTCTGACTGGACTGGAAAATAGTGTTATAAGTACTACTACGTGTCCATGGCTGTCTGTGTACATGTCTCCAGGGGAGTGTAATTGAGGCCTTAACTAACATTAGCTATCACTGGCCGCCATAAACCACCAGCTTGAGTCTCTTGAGGTTTTACAGTTTTGGATTTTGAAAGTGTTTAGGATCATTATCCTGTTGTGGAAGCTCTCCTCTCTTCATCTTCTGCACAGCGCGGCGCTTGCTTCTCGAATTATAAGTACTCGAATTAGCTGCAACTGAAGTGAATTCATTCTTTCCTCAAACAGTGAAATGGTCTCTATACCACCGGCCACACTACAAGCACAAAGCATGCTCAAGCCACCCTCATGCTTAACAGTTTTCGAGGTGCTCTTTTGATGAAATTCAACAACCCTTTTTGTCCAAACTTAACCTTTGTTTATAGTCAAAGGTTCTTTTTCTTCTTCTTTTTTAACATTATTGATCTACAGATCTTGTGTTCATAATTCATCAGGCTTGTTTAGATCCTTTGCCAGTTTTTGATGCTGATTTTTGTGGCGAGGATGCCAGAAAGATTTTCTTCGGCTGCAAATTAGATCCGTGCACCATTGCTGCAGTCTGATATTTCTTCTGTATGTTTTCTGTTGGTTTTGATTTCTCTTCCCTGCTTTCTTTGACCTCCGCCAATCCTGTTAGCTGCCATTTCTTAATGCGCTCAGAGGAAAGCTCACGATGTTGCTTTGGGACAAGATTTGGAAAGTCCATTATTGAGGACTTCAAATTTCTTTTTCTAACAGCATCTGTCATAAATATCAAGTCATAAATACGTGAGAGCTTAGTTTTTCTTCTTGCATAAAAAAATTCATTATTTTTCTTTGCACGCTACTGTGTTATTACTACTGTTTCCTGAGGCACAGCTAGATTAGTACTATGATGTGTTTTATAACATTCAATGGGTTGCTATTCCATGGTGTCACAAAATCAATCTCAAGTTTAAGTTTTCAGAAATTTAAACTCGTTAGGGAACTGATTTAGCTGCTTTTTTGTTTGTTTGTTGTTGTTTTTTTACTACACTTACCCTCAAATTGTTAAATAAAGCCATGTAGAAAGTTTATAGGGCAACCATGACAACTTCATAGTCAATTATATGTTGTGGAGAAAATTATTATTAATGTAAATTTAAACTAATTTTATTTGGAAAGTAACCAGTAGCAACAGCTGACAGTTAAATGAAGCAGAGTGGGGGAAAAAAGTTCAATATTTACCCTTAAAGATTGAAATTACATTTCAAAAATACTCATTAAGTTCTTTAAACTTGTAATTAGATGCAGTACTTGAGTAAATATATTCAAATTGCTTCTGCCAGTGCTCTAGAGGATTTTGAAAGTGTTAGAAACATGCTCGTATGTTTGAAGATGTCTTTACGAAGCCCATTTACATTCAGCAGACAGAAATAAAAACCTTTTGGAGTTGTCCCCCAACAGCCATTATGCTGCCTACTTGATTCAGGAGGTTTTAATAAGCCCTCAGCTCCACTCTGTGCCTTTTATAAAATGTAAAGAGAGTATTAAAGATGTATGAGATGAATGCTCTCATTGTCTCCTCTGGTGACTGCTGCACCTCCGCTCATCATACTTACATAGTAATTAGGCGCTGGGTTTGGAAATGTCACAATCTTCTTTATCTTCCCTGAGATAAAATATGCTCTTAACGCCTTCAAGGATCTGAAATTGGGGCCTGACACCCTTACGAGTTCATGATCAGTGGCAAAAAGAATACTGAGGAAAATTTAAATTGTAATAAAGTATTTTAGGGGTATTGAGAGCCAAAAACTAGGTTTGATTGCACAAATGGATTCCACCCATCATTAAAACTAACACAGATGACCTTGATGGAGAAAAAGTAACATAAAAATTTATATGATCAAAATTGCTCAATGTGTTTCCTATTTTCTTGTCTGAACTTCAAAATGACAAAAATGACCGGCAATTGTGATGTGCTGACACATTGTGTAATCAAAATTTGAGAAAGAATCAGCCATCAGAGCAGCAAGAGCCCAAAAGCCAAACAGTCAGTACCCACTCACTGTTGTTTAAAGGTTTCTCCATATACTTGTGTATATAAACACTCTGACGCTTGAATATGATTTGGCTTTGAGGGGACTGGCACAAATGGCTTTGGTGACTTACATCATGCTTGAGAGTCTAATCACAGACACTCTTGTCATATCAAGCAGAAAAAGTCCATTTCATAGCAAGCTACATTTCAACAAAAAAAAGGGGAAAAAAGGATGAAAGGGTAAACAAGCTCAACGCTCCACAGCCACCACAGAATTCATCATTCATACAAAAAAAAATAAAAAATACCCCAAGCTCAGAAGTAGAGCTAATTTAATCCGGGAGGAATAAAACTCCATTTCATAGAAGTCGTCCATTCAGAACACTCATATTTCCAGTGAGCAGAAACCCCCGGCTGAAATTCGAGCAGACACTTTTCGGAAGGAATGCATTCGGTGGGTTGAGGGCCAAAGCTTGCCCTGTAATTTGTGAATGTACAGAAATGTGTGACAGCCACAGCTCCTCTAAAGATAGAAATCTTTGTCTTATGTCATCGCCGAACCTCAAACTATTTCTAATTGCCCCCATAGCCCCCTTTTCCAAATGAATAGCTACCCATCCAAAGGCTTATGTGTGCTATGGCTGAAAATAGCCAGGCAGTTTACAGAGGCTAATAGATCAAATTCAGCAAAAAAAGAGACCATCTTTAAAGGGTGCTCCACGTATCCAAAACTGTCCCCATCTTCAAAGTAACTTTTTAAGTGACACTGAAAGCGGTGTGGGTGGCATTTAAAGACAGGTATACTTTTACAGACCCCAAAGGCTTCCACTGCTTTCTCTGCTCTTGGAAAGCATACTCATATTAGTCTTTACAATCTGACTCATTCCACATAAAAGCCCAAGTAAGTGGAGTTTCTCTTCGTTTACAACACACTGAAGAGGATGTTTCTGTGAAAAGACTAGATTCATAGAATTTGTGTCTTTATTTTTGTTCATATTTATCCTAATTGTCAGTGTGATACTTTAAGTAACATATTTGTTACATGTTTCTGACAACTGCTTTAAGTGCTTTCTATCAGGGAATCTCCTTTGATCAAACAACTATGATTCAGGTTGGGAAACTCAGGTGAAGATGACTTGTTAGTTGCAAGTTCTCTCAGAGTATGCATGAGTAAACAACAATATGCTCTCCTGATTTGTATCATTCTGAAGGATCGGTTTTCTTTTTTTATCCTTGAAATGATAAGAAACATAAATGCTGAGGCCTTTTTGAGGGGGATCCTGGGTTTCACATATCCTCTAGGAGTTCTGTCTTGATTTCAGGCTCAACCCACTCGGATCATTAAAAATCGTTCAGGGGCATGCCGGACTTTGTCCTCGATGCCTGTGCGGCTGAAACAGTAGAAACTGTGTGTTGAAATGCAGAGGTCTAAATGTGACAGGCGCCCGGAGCACACATTACAGCTGAGTGGGGTATAGCTGGGGCGTGTGGTCAAATATTAATAATGAACTAGGGCAGGAGGACGACTAAAATATCCTCATTGTCACTGGCTCAGTTCAGCTGCACTAGAAATAGAAGCTGCATGATAACTGATATGATTAGGGATGATTATTTAGCACTTAGGGCTGCAAGTATGATGTTCTCATAAAGTATATGAAGCATAACAGTAGAAAAGCGTCCTCTGATTGGCAACTTCATTGTAATTTCAAGTCAAAAGGACCAAATCCTTCTGGAAAAAAAAAAACACATAAAAAAATGCTTGTTTAGCTGTTAGTCTTGAGCGTTCAAGTTATTTTCTACACAGAGATGGTAAAAATTAGATGTTTTATTCAACTCTGGTGTCATATCAATATATATATATATATATATATAGGCTATATATATATATAGCCTATATATATATATATATAGCCTATATA
>JBAMYA010000015.1:12869642-12900988 GCA_037176975.1 Arrhamphus sclerolepis | reverse complement strand
TTCTGATTGGACTGTGTGTGAAAACCAAAAAAAAAAAAAAGAAAAGAAAACGAAAAAAAAAAAAAAAAAAAAAAAAAAAAAAGAAAAGAGGGGGAGAAAGCCCATATAGTTATGGCGAAAATTAAACTGGAAGAAATAAAGAAGCAATAGAAGATCAGGCAATATTTTAATTGACTTGGATGATAAAAATATAATATATAAAATATCACAGCTTAATAAGAATTGCCAAGTTTTTTGCTTGTGTTTTTCTGTATTCTTTACTTTTCTCTGATTTCTTTTTTAATTCTTTCCTTGGCATCATTTAGTGAACCTGCAGCTCAGGGGAAAATCGGGGGAAAATCTAAAGCCACTCCTACGTCACTTAAGTGCTCTTAATTTATTCTGGTGCAAGTAAATAATTTAAAAACCGCCGCACAGACAGCGGAGCGCGAGCACACCAATAAAATGTTGTTAAAATGACGCATCGATTGATTGAATACACTTCAAATGCGCTTAAATGAAAGTCCAGATGACTTGTTTAATATCTATTTTATTGTCGGTTATAAATGAGCTCGAATCATTGAATCTTTTCAAATGTTTTTTGTATTATTTTCTTAAATGAAACTGTCTGTTTCTGCACCTCGCCTCCAAAAATAAAGGTTAATTACATTCCTAATCAGCAATAATTGGCGAGTAGGCCTATTTAAAGATGATTCAGAACTTTCTCATCTAGTTACAGAAAAAAATCTAATTATACACCTAATTATTTCTGTATTTTTTTTTCTTCTTTTATTCAGAGTGGCAAATATTTCCGCTGACACGCGAGGTGACTTCAGCACACAGCTTAACAATTAAACCAATAGGGTAAATAACTTATAGGGATATTTTATTGATCATTTCAATACTCCACAAATTATTATTACAAGGATTCCAGCAAAAAATAGTAATGATAATAACAATCTAGATTGTAGCTCAGCGTGGAAATGTTTCTAACAGCATCGAGGACATTCGACAAGGGGAATAACTGAGCTGTTTGGATAAAAGCTGAATTTAACTCATACCTCCGACTGTCTCGATGCACAGATGAAAGTTTCTGTCTCTCACCAGATGTGAAATGTCTGCCTCTGAGTGCCGAAGCTGACAGCGATTGAAAAGGCAAATGCGCCAACTAGTGTCAGAGAGCAGCATGGCGACAGTCTGCAGGGTGTGCCGTCAATTAATGCAACCCTCAACTTTTCAAGTTTCTTCTGAATTCACCCTCTGGCACACGCGCGCGAACACACACACACACACACACACACACACACACACATCCACCCAACTGTTACCTCCTTGTTTGTTTGATGTGGAAAGAAAGAGAGAGAAAGAGGAAAAAGAAACAACAACAACAGCACTGCTGCTTTAATTCTCCTTTTTAATTCAGACCAGTAAATTAAGGTGATAAGGATCTGTCTTAAACCCCTAATTTGACTTAATGAAGATCTCATTTACTTTGAAAGAAGGCAGATATAATGGCTTTTCAAGATGAATAAATGAGATAAAACCACAGGCCTGTATGTTCTGATCCCACTGTGTGGATAAATTAAAAACAGTTCAAATACAAATATGTCAAGGAGGCTGGTGTGTGATGTGGGTGCCGCTTAAGATTTTCCATCTTTTATTTTATCATCTGGTTTTAATTGATGAACTCTAGAGTCGTCATCTGCACGGAAGCTACTTGGCTTTACACTTGAATTAAACAAGTGACTAATGATCAAACTTTGTTATCTCCCAGTAGATCGCTGATCCTTGTCTATAATGGTAAATCAATTTAAATCAACATGAATCACAATGTGTGTGTTCAGCGTGTATGAAGACAAAATCTTATATGACGACAGGATACAAGAAAAACAGGTACAAAAAAAGAATTAAAAAAATAAAAGCGCAGACAGATAGTCCATATAACAATAATTCAGCTCGCGTTTGACAACAGTGCAGGGTTGCAGAAGTACAGAGGAGAGCGTGATTGGTCTGTGAAAGCCCAACCCAGCCGATTCATTGGTGGAAGTCATCTCCACACTCCCAACCACTAAACACTAAAGTGACTAGGGTAAAATAATATCGCGGCACTCTGCAGTCTGTCCAGCTCCACGGCTCCTTCTTGCGCCCCATATCCGTGCGCTTAAAGGATAACTTTTGAAAGGAACCCCAACTGGAGCGACGGGACCGTCCTTCTTACTCCATAATCACGTTGACTGTTTTTTCTATTTTTTTTATTTTTTTGTGGGAAGATCCAACCGGGATACGCTTTCAAGAACTTTTACGCACGAAAAGGACAGTTGTACACTTCAACTAACGTTTGATGTTAGATTTGAGCTTGAGAAATTTAAGTTTAGATTTTTTTTCTCCCCTCCAGCGGTTAAAGAGATTTCCTATTGGCATCTAAGGAAGCGTATTTCGAGAAAGTTTAGAAAAAACCAGTGAGCCGGACTATCAAACTTTTGCGTTGCAGCTGGATTACCTGTACACAGCCTACTACCAACAGATTATCAATCTTTTGTAACATTTTTTTAGGGGATTCGTCAAGTACTTTGAAATTTAGAGTGAAAGCTCAAGTCGTTTGTGGTGCAACTATAACCCACTTTTCAGACGCATTCAAGTGTGCGGTACATACGTCCGGTCCTGCTCAGACTGGTTTCGTTTTTACCTTTTTTCCCCTGCTGAAGATAGCAAAAAGTATAATCCAGATGTTCTTCAAATGACACATCATGTGCAAATGATCTAACTCAACATTCTTCGGCTCATTGTTTCTGATAGCGAGGCTCTTTTCATTCACTCGGCGCTCTCGCCTCCATCCTTTGCGCACTCACATTGGACTCCTGAGACCAGCGGCGTCTGGAGGAGAGAGACAGAGAGAGAGAGAGAAAGAGACTGAGAGAGAGAAACACGACTGTTTTTCCTCCGTAGAGTTCTGCTCTTCTTCAGCGACCCAGTCAAGTGGCACTGACCCAAGGTGTTGTGATGCATATTCCCGTAGAGCCGCCCACTACCAGACGGTTCACGCCGCCCTCAACGTCCTTCCCCTGCAGCAAGCTTGGAGACGGCAACGGGGCCATGGCCACTCCGGGGGCCCTCAGGTCAAGACCTGACACCAGGAACGTGGTGGACGTCCTGGCGGACCACGCCGGCGAGTTGGTCCGGACCGACAGTCCCAACTTCCTCTGCTCTGTCCTCCCGTCACACTGGCGGTGCAACAAGACGCTCCCCGTGGCTTTCAAGGTAAGAATAAATAACCATTTGTTATTGTTGTTGTTTTATTTAAAAAAAAATATATATATATATATATATATATTTATGTGGTACATTGGTGTTTTCTAATTGTCTGCATGGGTTAGAAAAAATGTTTTAGTCAAAGATATGGGACACATGCAATTCAAATGAATTTGTTTATAAATTGCGACGGTTTCCTTCCAGTGCCTGCATTTTTATTTATAAAATTAAATGATCAAAACATAGCAGCAGATTTATGAGATTTTATGGGTTTGTCCTTGTGCAGTTTAAAATGATAACATAAATCGGAACAGGAATTGCTGCATACTGGATATTTAAAAAAAAAAACTCAAATAGAGCTGAGATACTGACCATCACACAACATTTTCTGTATTAATTTACTGTTTTTAGGAGGGACAAATTGTGGCTTGTATATTTTTTTTAAACAGGCTATTTGTCTAAGTGCGATGCTGAGATCATATCCGATGGTGAAATAATGTAATTAATAGCCTAATAGATGAAAAGCATGTCATGTGATTTTATACAGATCTAGGCCTATAGCATCTACGCATATAGTTTTTTATCACAACATGTTATATATATTTTTTAAAGAAGTGTCTGAATATAGGCTGCAACAGGAAGTTTAATGCTGAAACCACAAAGATGTGTGTGTTAACACAATGAGAGCTGGATGCGGTGTTACGCACGCCACGAGATCCGTGCGTCCGGGATGGTGACCCGGAGTGACCGTCCGCTTCTCTCCTGGCTTCAGGTCGTGGCTCTCGGTGACGTTCCCGACGGGACTCTGGTCACTGTCATGGCCGGAAACGATGAGAACTATTCGGCTGAGCTTAGGAACGCCTCCGCCGTGATGAAGAACCAGGTTGCCCGCTTCAACGACCTGCGCTTCGTGGGCAGAAGCGGACGAGGTGAGCAAAAAACTCTGAAACTCTCTCTCTCCCCTCTCTCTCTCTCTCTCTCCCTCTCTCTCTCTCTCTCTCTCTCTCTCGCAAACAAGCACACTCACGCACACACATGCATTTAGGACGTGTACACAAACAATGAGAGAATAGCAAAAGTCTCTGCTTGTACAATGCTGTATGCAGTCACGCTTAGAAACTTTTAATAATTATCACATGTGTGCCTTTAAGTGAACTGGCTGCATGTTATTATTTTTGGGTGAAATTGAAAAAGATATAGTAAACGTCCAGATCACAGAATTAGTTCCACAGATGAACAGAATGGAGAGTCGTAGCCATGATATTCAAATATACAGCTTTGAAACGATTTTCTGACAGTTTTGGGATAATTCCTCAGGTCTGTTGCAAAGAACATCTGTAAATGATTTGGGCGTGGGTAAGAAGAGTGCCCGCTTTTTGCCATCTGACGTCCAAGGGTGTCATCCGAAACATCTGGCCTGCGTCACGGTGCGCAGATGCAATATGTTTGTTTAATTTTCTTAATCCAAGTGGATACAAATAATTAACCACATTGTGGAGGTTTTCGTAAAATTAAAAAAGAGAAAGAAAGAAAGAAAGAAAGAAAGAAAAGAAAAGAAACCACGTTGCATTTTATGCAAAATAATCCCAGCCAGCATGGAGTCCAATAACTACATAATCTTTATCATGGGGTGTTGTGTTTAATTGCTGTATAGAGATGCTCACATCAGCGAGCCAGTTTGCAGGATGTTGTGGTTAAAGCTCAGGCCTGCTGACTGACATTTTTCTGCTATATCGAGTAAATCAAAACCTTTCAATGTTAACGCATAAATAACCGATTGTCCTCAATTGAACAAAGATTTAAAAGCCCGATTGTTGACTAAAATCCTCAAATGGACAAGGGATTTCACTTGTTCCTCACGCAGCCTTTATCTGGCCTATTTTCCTTTCACGTCAAGTGACCTGTGATTTTATCTGGAAAATGTCTTCTCTTTTTTTTTTTCCAAGTAGCCCACCTTTTATTTTCGTAGAAAGTTCATTTTTTTTAGTCATCACACAGAACCTCTCTCTCTCGTTACTTATCATAATCCTTAATTATTTATTTTATTATTAGCAAAACACGTTGTTTTTTTTGTTTGTTTGTTTGTTGTTGTTGTTTTTTTCCTCGGAGTGGATGACGAGCACCGGACCTTCGGCATTCACGCTGCAGTCCTCCTCGTGCACGTTTTTAATAGCTTCAGATAGCGCTATTAAAAGCTCTTCCTAGATAATAATAAACTATTTTGATGGTAATTTGGACTGTATTCTCTAAATAATCTAAATCACAACGCGAGCAGACTGTCAGAAGATTTGGTGATATAGTCCCTTTTTTTCATAAATATAGGCTATGTATATATTTTTTTTTTAAATCTTACTTTAATTCAGTGGGTGAAATGCTTTTTTAAACACTTAATAAATGATGCTTTGTTGTAGTCAAGAAAGGAGAATTGTTTTACCCTGTATTAAAAAAGGGTCACTGAAGTTGAGTGTGATTTTCATCTGTTTTTGGTTTTCTTTGTTTGTTTGTTTGTTTTAATTTTATTTTATTTATTTTTTTGTTCCTGTGCTGCAGGAAAGAGCTTCACTCTGACCATCACCGTGTTCACCGGACCCCCACAGGTGGCCACCTATCACCGAGCCATCAAAGTCACCGTGGATGGACCACGCGAGCCGCGCAGTGAGTAACCGCCAGCGCGTGCGCGCGCACACACACACACACACCCGCACCAACACGCCAGCACTGTCATTTTGCAAGGAGCATCTCTGTTAGATGTGTGCGCTGCAGTGCCACCTCCTCAGTTGTTGATGCCGGTACGCAGGCATGCAAGAACCGCATGAGTCACTTCCAGGTGAAATATGAAAATCTAAGACAGAGGTGTATGTGTGGGCGTTCTTCGTTTATCACATTGTGGTAGTAAAAATCAGTTCACACGATCACATGTGCTTTAATTCAATTTACACAAGAATCATTTTTGGGGTTAAGCCTCTGGTTTGGGGTTAAGATACGATGAAAGATTTTGTTAAAAGCTGGGAGGGGATGGGAGGGAACATCTTTTGTTTCTGGTAAACCTGTAAAATGAAGTTAGAGAAGCTTATTATTCTCACTAGAATAGCAGTGAAGATCTGTGTGTGTGTGTGTCTGTGCGTATATGTGTGTGTGTATCAGTGGCAGGAGGAAAGGCCAAGTAAGAGGAAAGTGTGAAGCATATTAAGGAATAACCCATGACCACTAAGAGGAGCTGAGTGAGTCTCCAAGCCACAGGTGGCTGAACTCAGTGGAGCCCTCCTCCTCTTTCTCACACCCCTACCTTCTCCAGTGTTGGTCAGTGGGGTCTTACCTGCCTGACCACATAAGTGCCTGGTTGATTTAACACAGGGCAGACTCCGGCCACCATTAGCTCTGGCAGGGGAGGCTCCGTGTGCTAAAGCTGTTAGCGCCGTCGTTCAGAAACAGCTGCAATACTCATGTGGTTTAAAGCTGCTGGTGTGAGGGATGGGGGAGAGTAGTGTTACTCGGATGACTCAGTTGCTGAGGGATAGAGTTGTATGTGTGTAAAGATAAGTTGAAGATTTTAGATTTTATGATCATTTCTATGGAAGGATTGTGTCTGTAATGGCTCTTGAGTGCAGGGTTTTAGAGATCTCTGAACAGCTGGGTCGCTGTGGTTTGCGTGGAAGTGGATATTTAGGAAGGGAATGATTTAACCGAGTCCAAACAGAGCACAGAAGAAACAGAGGGAGTGTTAGCAAGTGCCACATGAGAGGGGATATGGATGGCACAGGGAGTGGAGGGGCTTCACACGCCTGCCAAGCTGCATGCTATTTGCAGATACCAGTGACTGCAAAGGCGGGAAGGACTAGATAATAATAAACACTGAATGCGTGAGTGGATGGTTTCAATTTGATAGTCTTTTTGTGTAATAGGAAAAAAAAAAAGAAAAGAAAAGAAAAAAACAAGAAAACAAACCTGCAACAAACCTAGCCCACGAATGTGTTTTTGCATAAGTATGTTCTCAATGTAATCTGATGTGGATCAGTTTGAAATAACTATATACGTTAAAGTCGTCTCCTGTAAGTCTGTCAACATGTTCGGGCTCCAGCTGAAGGCGTCAGAGTGGCCGTGCTACTTTTATACTGGCGCTGGGTGCTATTATGTGACACCGTTTAATATAGGCCAAGAAGAATTTAAGGCTCCATTAAAAACTCTGTTGCACTATGCTGGGAGAAAATGTACAGAACCTCGAAAGAAAGAAAGCTTTTGCAGAAGCTGATAAAAAAAAAAAAAGAAGAACAACAACAACAGTAGATTATGAATCCAATGTATACAATTTTGAACCTCAGTGGTTTATTTCCCTGAAAAAAGAAACTGAGACGTTAAATCTCTGGCAAAGTAAATAAATGAAATCACTAAGGATATCATTTTCAGTCGCTCTGCATTGAAAATGAAACCAGCGTAAAGCAGAAAGTTTAAACAGCTGAGAGAAGAAGCATTTTGGAATGCAGCATATTTATATTATTCATTATGTCGGTTATAATGAGCGGATAAGATTTGAATCTGAGATGACATTTCAGCCTGGTTGAGTATATAGAAGAACTTGTCGCCTCAAAATAGAGATCACACGAGATGATATAAAGGACCTCTCATATTTAAACAAGAAGCACATTCTATGAGTGTAATATCGGTTGTGTCCCAGCACAGTCAGAGAACAGGAACACACACTACCATTCAGACATTATTAGGAGCATAAAAATAATCAGATTCTTCTCTAACCACAAGGCACCACATTATATTGGCTGTCAACATATTGAGCCAAAGCAGACAGGCAGTATTGCCAACACATAAAACTACCAGCATTTTTTCATTATTATTCTCATCCTGAGAGACAGTTATATATTCCCAAACTGCTTTGATCCTGGATTTTTTTTGGGGGGGGGTTACAGTGCCACACAATGTGTGCTGTGCATCTCTGTGCAGACAGCCTGAAGCCACACTTGGCTGCTGCTTTGCTCACCTGTCGGCAGGCTGGCAGGCTGCAGGGCCAGCCTGCTCGGGGCTTTACAGGCTGTTTGTGTAGGGGCCTACATTTGCATGGCTGCCAACCGGGGAACAGCAGGAGCTAGCATCGAGGGGGTGGAGGTTTTTATTAATGTTTGCTAATCCAGTCAAAAGAACCTGATGGACAGGACTGCAACAGTGGCTTGCCTGCGGCAATGTAACAAAGAATGCCATGCCTTGAGAAAACGCTTGAGCAGTAAGTTAGACACACACATGATATGGGGCACAGTTGTGTACACTAATGTATTTCCACATGCCCAGACACACACAGACATGTGGATGGCCATAAACACGGTGACAGTGCTTTGCTTATGAACAGAAAGTATGTTCAGCTGGGTATTTTTGTCTCCCTTGCTGCCGATTTCCTCATCAAGCATCCGGCATTCGTCATCATACCCCCCCACCCCCCCCATACCACCGCCTCCCAGATCTATCTGTCGTACTTTATTATCAAACTTCTGCTCAGCTATAACTGGAAGCACAACTGCTCTAACTGCTGATGACAGCTCTCCTTCCTCTTCTATCTGAGGAGAAGCTTTGACAACATATCACATCCAACAGCGAGAGACAACATACAGCGCCTGAAAACAGGAGAGAAACGTCATGCTGCTATCAGATCCCCCAGTGAAAGAGACACGGTTACAAATTAATCCCTCAACTGTATTTTTGTTGCAGTTCACAAACCCTCGTCTGCACATGACATCATCTGTTGCTTGTTTGCTCAGAGCAGACCAGGCGCCCGTATTTCTGTGTCCGGTGACCTTAAATTAATCAGTCTCCGGGCACATGTTACTGAAGGTCTGGCAGTCGGACTGAAAAGGAGTCAGAAATATTTTCAGTTTGCAAAAAGATGTTCAGATATTATTTTCACAGCTTGAAGGAATAAGGGGGAAGTGAGTCACTGTTTTAGAGCCTAAAAAAATAAAATAAAATAAACTATTTAAACATGACAGGACCATCCAAACAAAATTGTTGAATATGTTTCATAAAGGGAAATACAAACCTTTCATTACAGTACATGTAAAAATATTACAATATGCAGGAAAATGAGGAAGGAAAACGAATAATATTTTTAATTAAATTTGCACACAAAAAACAGATTCTATGTAGGGAATGTAAGAAACTTTGACTCTATCTGTTTGATAGGATCTAAAGCTAAAGTCTTTGTGTAAAAATAATGTTAAGTCGTAGAACTTAATAAATAGTTGCATAACTAATGTTCAAGTAGACCTGATTGGTCAGTTAGAAACAAGAATATTTTCACCCAGGTTAATGGACCAAAATTAAAGTATTTTGCTTTTTTTTTTTTTTTTTCCTTTTCACGACCCCCAAAATCATCAGGGAGAAGAGCCTGTCTGACCTCACTGAGGTCAAAGTGGCAGCTTGTCTGATCTTACTTGAAAACGATACAAATGAGTGGACCCTAACCGCTTACATCATCATGCAACATGTTGTATGTACGAGTGCATCACGTTGGAGGTTACACTTTACCACTCAAGGACCCACACATTCACCCAAACTTCACAAGCGCTGCTGTGTTTTGTTGCCTCTATTTGCTCGGTTGGGTGTGCTCACACAGCTCCAGGAGGAGAATGGCGGGTGTGGAGAGGGAATTGGGGCAGAGGAGGGGGGCACGTTCAAGTTGGCGGGTTGATTCTATTTGCATTTGGCACACAAAGTACAAAGTATGCAAATAGACAAACAATGACATTTGCTGTGTTATTTTTCTTGTGATATTGCAGTCTCTCTGTAAAGTAAACAAAAAGATAGCATGCATGTTGTTGCATTTGCGTGTGCGGGTGCTCAGCTCATGCACCTGCCAGGTGCATCGCTTTAAATGGCTCCCACCGGCCACGCCCATGCTCCACAAATCACATGAAAGGCTCGTCCTCAGTGCGAATTGCCCTCTCAAAGGCAACTTTGATGTTTGAAAATGGAGATGGATGCCTTTGAAAGAAAGGCCTACAGGTGTAGCCTATCAGTGCCAGGGGAGTGAAAAACAGTTGCATGTGTGCATGGGTGCTTTCCTGGCTGCTAAAGGTTCACCCCCGCTATCTATAACCTGGAGCCATAGTGGCCAATGCACGAGCACATTCACACATACACAGGGACATTGTTTTAATAATCAAACTCATGACCACATAAATTATGATTTGGTGGGGAAGATAGTCTTCCCTGACACCACTTACAGACAGATTTAAAAAAAAAAAAAAAAAAGATAAAGGCCATATTTAATGTCGCCTTCAAAGAAATTTATTTTTGTGACGTCTGCAGTGTGTGGAGACCGTTGGCTCTGACATTCTTCCTCCCTGGGGCCGCTCCAACACATCATAAACAGCCTCAGTGATTTGAAGAAGACCAAATATTGGCCAACTGATAAATTCACCGGAATGCAGCGGTGCAAACAAAATAGTTTGGGACAAAAACATTCACCACATTCTGAGGTTTGAGGCTGTTGATGGATGGCAGATGAAGAACGTATCCTCCGTACGTCGTGCCGCATATCCAGGCGCTGTTAACTAAATTGTGATGTATATATCTGTTGGATGGGAATTATTGCAGGGCTGTCGCTGTCAGAGCCATCAAGGTGTGACAGGACAGACATAAAAGCATCTGTAACATGATCAATTTTTTTTTTTTTTTTTTTGTGGGAGGGTAAATAAAGGACTGAGATGGAAGCTCTTTGACCACAATTCCACCTCAACCACATCTAGAGGCTTTGAGGCCAACTCCCTTTGCAGACTACACACACACACACACACACACACACACACACACACATTCACACACAGCTGTTGGTAATCCTACTTAAGCTTTTGTACTTTGGCTCTCCTGTGAATGCAGAGCTAATTAGTCCAAACTAAACTACAACATCAACAAAGAAAATATAGCTGTAAGTCTGTCTGTTGTACTTTTCTTCTCCTGCCTGTTTGCTGCAGTTACAGTGCACAAGTTTCTGCTTATAAAAGAAAAACAAAAAAAAAAACAGGAAAAAAGAAGAACATTGTTTAACATTTTGAAATATCACAGTGCCTAATCTTTAGGCCAGTCGCTGTCAGAGACACACGCACAATAGCTGCGGGGTGAAATGCCCTTTCTTTTTCCACTCAGACAAAAATTTCCACCGTGTATCTGCTGACGCCAGACAGAACAGCAGGACACATTAGAAATTACCAAATTATTTACAGAGGCATTACACAGCACATTGAATTGACTTCAATGATGCAAGTAGAAGACACTTTTGAGAATCAGATAAGAAGCTGAAACTGAGGAGGCTGAGCAGAAAAGCTTGCTCAGCCTCAGCTCAGCACTCTCGCCCTTTCTGCACCTCCACCTCTTACTCTCTTCTAAACTCAACGGCCAAACGTCTTTCCTGTTTACTTACCTATGAAGGGAAGTAAAATGCCCACTCTGTGTGTGCGCACTCTTCCTTATTTACACTGACCCATACAGGAGGGAGCCATTACAACCTTTCAGCTGTAATTCAATAAAAGTTCTGACCTGCATTTAGAAAAATAAATGGCCCATGAGCAGAGGAGTATTTTTCTCCCCTGCTGCATTATGACAATAAACTATTTTCTGTGTTGGGACAGAAGGTACGGGGGTGGAATGAGGAGGGGGGCGGGGGGCAATTTGTGGGAAGAAAGCACCTGTTGGTTACTGGAAAAGACGCTACGTACCACCGCCCTGTGGTTTGGATATTTATTTTTTCTTCAGGCCTTAATGGTTAGGAACAGTGAGCAAATAATAAGTGTAGCAAGTTCTTTCTTTTGCTTCCAGGAGTGAAGAAGGTTGTAATCCTCGGAGAAAAGTCAGTGAGAAGCGTAAGGCTCTTCAAAACGGAGTGGAATCATCACAGATAAAAGGACGGGTTGATCTTGAAACCTTAATACTCACTTAGTAGTCCACTAATAGCATAATAATAGAACAGCATGATTAATTCAGAGAAAGTGCTGAAAATGGAACCTATTCAGGCCCACAAAGTGGAAAATTCACACATTTCTACTTTGAACCACCTGGAATATCAATTGTTGTTCTGGGGAACTTTGTGTCAGTGGCCGTGTTTAGGAGCCAATGCACACTTGTTGCATTTTATTGTGTGCGAGCTAGTATGCACAGAGGTGTGAACGCGAAGCCGTTTGACACATCTGCTGGCGTTGCATTGATGTATGTGACAGCAGCAGCTTGCTTTCCTTTCTCACAGCTCCGTGAGGCCCCCACCTTTCCTCCAGCACCTCGCTGCTTAGGGCGACCTGACTACTTGCAAACATGAACACACACACAGACATGCACAACAACTCCATTCACCGTTAGAGCTAAAATAACACACTAAAAGCAGCTTATTGCTTTAATATGATCTGTCACTGGAGCCAAATAGGCCTTCTGTGCTCAACAAGGCCAAAGCAGCGCCATCAGCGCTGGGAAATCTGCAAAGTCTGCAGGCAAGCAGCCAAAAGGCCTGACAAACATCCCTGGTTATATCACTCACCCAAAACACTCCTGTTCTTGTAGAAGACAGTTGCACACAGACACACAAAGCATAGAATGGCAACACAAGAGGGATGATTGCTCTCAACATGCTTTGGGCCTTGTTTTATTGTGAGTGCACCCTGCTGCACTGCACTTTATTGTGGCACCCCTTCACCCCCCCACCCCCCAGCCTGCCTCAACCTGCCTCGCTGTAGGGCTGTCCTTGTGTAGTGCTGTTTCTGTCCCACATACACACACACACACGCACACTTGCAAAGTGCTTTATCCCCTTATCAGAAAAGGAAGGCTGCACTCTTTGCTCAGTCTCATGTAGCAACTTCCGCTGTGAGCAGCTTGTTTTCAGGCCTGCAAGGGGGATTTTCACACTGCTGATGTCTCCAGAGAAAAGCTGAAGCATCTGCTTGAAGGACCAGACAATCCCACAAACGTGGCCATAGTGGGTGAACTGCAGATAAAAGCATGCCAAGACTTCTGTTGACTTCCTCCACAGAGCCCAAATAAATAATGTTTCCACAAAAACCCCTTGCCACTACATTTGGTGCTACCAGGTTTATGACAGAGAAGAAATGAGAAGAATGAATTCTGTGTGAATACCATCCCTAATATATGACATCCTGAATACAGACGTGGATTCATACTGAAAGTGCCAGAAGAGGGTTATGTAAATTAATTTAAAGCAGTGTAATGTCTGTGTGTGGCTGGCATCAACTCATTTAAGCCCAGACAGCACAGCCACAATCACCAGCCAAGGGTAAAACCCACATCCCTCAGGGTCAGCCTCAAAACAAGAACTCAGATTTGCCCCACTGTAAATACTCAGTGGTGTGATTGGTGGCCTTGGAAAGCACATGTAAAATGTACTGCTGCAGAGATGCTATGAGCTGTTGCCCATAATAGAACAAAAAGGGAAGTATCAGAAAGGGTGACGGAAATTAGCGGGGTGGGAACGAGAACAGGGGAGGCTCAGGTCTGCAAGAGAGGAGGAAGAGGAAGACAGGTGTATAAGATTTTGCTCAACAGATGTTGAAACGTCCTCAGTGTCTGTTGAGGGCAAACGGAAGTTTGCTCGCAGGCAAGTAGGCCCCACTGCAGCATGTGTTCAACTGTCGCCTGCATCGTGCTGTTGGGTTTCAAAATCCAGATAAGGATGCAGCTTTTGTGTTTTGAAGCTTTTACCATTTTGTCTTTGAGTACAGAAACGCATCCAGCGAGGGGTTCCCTGACATATGAGGAAGAGCAAAATAATTTTAAGTTGTGGTAATGCTGAAATAGTTCATTGATGCAAAATTAAATAAAGCACATGACATGTATACATACATATATATATATATACACATATATATATATACATATATACATATATATATATATATACACACATACATATGTATACATATACATATATATATATATATATAATATATAGCAAGTTACAGGAATTTTGATATAAAAATATTTCAACTGCCATTTTGTGCCTTTCATACCAGACCAGGGCTGTCCAAACCCACTACTGGAGGGCCACTGTCCTGCATGTCTTACACACCTGATTCAAATGAATGAGCCATCAGCTTGTCATCAAGGTCTGCACAAGTCCGTTATCAACCCGTTCATTTGAATCAGGTGCGCTGCAGCAGGGAAACATCTAAGACATGCAGGACAGCGGGCCTCAAGGACTGGAGTTTGGACACCCCTGTACTAGACTAAGCAAAGATCTCATACTGCTTGAACAATTTTGTATGTAATCCTATACCATACATACCAAGACTTTACAGTCCAGACATAGTTTTGACTGTTAACTGTGATACATACAATCTACATTAATTCTAGTGTGTTATCAGGGGCCTATCAAGTCCATTTATACGTTGAATACAAATATTTACACTTCAAATATATTCAGTGCAGACTTGGTTTTGGGCCAAAGCACGTATTGCCCTTTGCCTTTCAGATAGAGTTTCACTTAGTCCCTGAAAAAGCATGAGGCCCTTTACTAAAAAGAGCTTGTGTTTAATGTGTCTCTTTCTGGATGGGAACATATGTTTCTTTATTTCAGCAGAGACAGAGAAACAGAGAAAGAAAGAAGTTGGGGAAAAAAAACTGAGTGTATGGAGGAAGGGAGAAAGGTTGTGTTCGGCTATCAGTCAGCTGTGGCATCATTTTTAAGTCCTGGCAGTCACCTTACTGAGCAAACACCGTCTCTGTGCTGGGCTGATATGGGCTTTGTGAAGGGAGGGCTGGGCAAGACTCTTGCTGTTCGTGTGGTCTTGTCTGCTCTTTGAGCACCATGTACAAGCTCATGAAAAACAGCTTCACAGCACTTACACTTCAGCTAAATCAGCATGCTTCAAAGCACTGGGGTAAAAGAGCAAAGTAGCATGTCAAGTTATTCTGCAGCAAACATAAAACACTATCAGGAAATAAAAACACACACATACACATACACACACAAAACAAAGCCAGGCTGGGAGTAGCACACCCATTTCTTAAAAACTCAGCCTTTGAGTACATCGTTAATACCAGACATTTTATATCAAGCATTTTATTTATTCTTCATAGACTTCCATAATGCTTTCAGATGATGCGACCACTACCCTGAGAGGAGGCTAGTAAATCTACAACCTTTAGCATCCATTTTCAACTCTGGATGCATATTGAGTGCTGCTGTTTAGGCCTCATGTGTGCACTGGCTCCCGGCTCGATCTTGTGGTTATGATATCATAGAGAGAAAAACAAGGGCATTCTTTCCTAAGTGCACCCTGATACATTAAATATTCATCTGACCACAGAAACCCCTCTGAAATGGGACTGGTGTGGAGCACCAGCACCCCTCTGGCCCTCGGCCCCACAGAGTAGAAGTCAAATGTTGGCGGTCAGACCCAACTGACTGTTGCTGCAGCCAGGGTCAAAGGCTGGCCAAAGACCGTTCGTACCAACACAAGGTTGGACGGAGGATAAGCCGTGTATCCTGATGCTTAGAGGCTAATGCTGTTTTCTTTCAGTGAGAGTAAATGTGTACGAGAGGAATAAACAAGCACTGAAATAAGGCAGTCACAAGATTAGTATTTTTAAAACTTGACTTTACTTTAAACCACATAGTGGTGTGACTCATTCTTCTATTCCAAAAGTTCTACAAAGTCATCTACATTGCAAGAAGTAAAAAAAAAAAAAAACAAAGTAAAAAGACAAAGAATGCCTCAGAAAGTCAAAATAAATGCAGTTTGAAAAGAAAACTGTTTTTAAAGGTTGAAGGTAAACAGATGATAATTGATATGCTTAATTTGTCCAAGAAATAAATAAAAAGCAGAAGAGAAAAACAGAGAAGAAGGGGAAAGAGAAAGTTCCAAGCAGCCTCCCAGTTGATTAGTGGTGTTAACAGCAACTGTGGGCCCTGTGTTAATGGGCTCCAGGCCTTGTTCTAATGATGCTTCCACAACCCCCTCCTGATAAAAAAAAAAAAAAATCACCCTCTCACAGCTCACTAAACCTCCTACTAGAAGCTGTGAACAGTGTGTCGCTACATACAGTGTGTCCCCCTGCCAGCTGGAACTGGGCCACAGGATCTACAGTTCAAGTGTGTGTGTGTGTGTGTATGTGTGTGTGGGCAGCTGAATGATCACTTTCATCCCCAAAGAGCCAGCCAATTCATCGTAGACCACCACTGGCCACAGAAAAACTGACCAATCATGATTTTTTTTTTTCCCCTCGTGCCGTCTGTCTTTTTCCAACCATAGAGCAGTGGGATGTATCATTTCCCTGACCTCAGCCGTTTGAGGTGGTGTAAATCTCTTAATAACTACACAAGGACACATATAGGGGCTATATTTGGAGGGCTGCTACCCCTGGCTGGCCCTGCTCTGGCCTGGAACAGACA
Source organism: Arrhamphus sclerolepis (assembly GCA_037176975.1). NCBI lineage: Eukaryota > Metazoa > Chordata > Actinopteri > Beloniformes > Hemiramphidae > Arrhamphus > Arrhamphus sclerolepis. Next base: position 12,884,367 of record JBAMYA010000015.1, on the reverse strand, counting down.
GTAGCCACAGTGTCTACGTGGGTGTTGGAGCCCAGTCCAGGCGCTGTTTGAGTGTGTGTGTGAGGGAGACAGAGAACGTTAGCGACCAAGCCTTCCATCGCTGTTTAAAGAGAAGACAGATCAGCCACGTTTGACCTGAATAAAAGAAATATGAAAGAACGAGCAAGAAGGTGTTATGCTCATTCAGGATATGTATGTCCCTGAACAAACCAGTGGGCGCACAAACACATCATATCCTCTTGGCATCTTAATTCTAAGGAAAACAAACAGCTACTGAGCATGAGCAGAACTGCTCTTTGCTCATACAGATTAGTCATCAATCAGACTGTCAAAACTGACACATTGACACATTTAAAGTTCAAGGTAACTGCTGATTAGTAAGAATAAGTGCTAAAGTTAGACTGTGCTGATTCTTATTAAATATGTTTCAGCACACCATGTAGCCTTTATCTTTGCTAGGTTTGAGTGCCAAACCCTGATATTTCTATATAGTTCATGAGGAGAAGATGGAGGAGAGGCAGTGGGCACAAAACAAATGGACAGAGCGGTAAGCGAGAGGAAACTTTACCCATGGGTCAGCCTCAGAGGGAAGATATATTGCCCATGGGTCAGTGGAGAGAAAGGACGGGCAAAATCCATATTGGTCCGTCTGCCTTGCCCCCTTTATATAGTGATAAAATATTCAAATCCAGCCATTACTTCACATTAGGCTACTCTGTAGAGATGCCAGGGAGAAAACCACAGAATGTATACATGCTGGTTCACACACAGTTTTGGTTCATTGATAGTTACATTAAAATCTCTTCCTCCCATTAGAGGCATCCGGACTCATGTCTGACATTTAAGATGTGTTCACATGTAAAGTATGTGCATGTACAAATACACATGTGTATTAGTACGTGAGTCTGATCAGAGTTTTTTTTTTTTTTTTTCCTTTTATCATTTCCTTGAATGGGATGTCAGAGCGATAAGCGTTGCTAAGTGTGTTGGTTAGTTTTAAAGGTGCAACAGAAGTGCGTCATTTCTCAGAGTTAGTTCTCACCCTCAGTGAGTGCACCAACACACACACACACACACACACACATATGCACACACACGGCTCTCTTTCTCTGTTTTCTCTCTCTTATGTTTAAGACTGATGACTATAAGGTCTGGTAGCCTTGTCTGGGTGTTTTCTTCTGACTAAGTGCTATGTCAGTTAGAACTGAGCCTGAATGTGTGTGTGTGTAGGTGTGTGTGTGTGTGTGTGTGCGCGCGCGATATAGTCACTATTTTCTTTAAGCATTTGAAGCACTCGCATAAGCATCACTTACCTTCATCACTTTGTAGAAACGCCTAAAGCAGTATTAAACCTTTTTAGATTTCAAGTTCAGGAAAAACAACATTCCTTAAGCAATTATTTCCAGCCACTTACACTATCGTTATCTGAGGGTGACGTGGCAGCAGGTGCAGCTTGGGCAACATTTAGTGTCTAGCCAATGTATTTCAAGGTCTGCTGACACTCTAATAATATTTTTGTGTTTGGAAGCAGAAAACACGGTGACAGCGCTGCCTCTTTAAGTTTACCGTGTGTGAGTGTGTGTGAGTTCAACATGAAGCTGCAACTGATGGTCTTTACGGTCCCACCCACCGCCCCCCAGCTATTTACAGTTTAAGCAACAAAACGCTGTTTGATCAGGATGTTTTAAACTGTCCCTTTCTGATTGGATGCTCATAGAAACCTAAAGTCATTGTTTTCCATTGTATAGGAGGTAGAATTAGCACAACCTTGACTTCTCTCCATCTTATTTTGATCTGTCAGGGCACAGAGTGAAGATTGAAGACCCTCAGAAGATGCAGTTCTCTGAAAGGCTGTCAGAGATCGAGCGCTACCAGCGAACTATGCGGATAGGTCCAGTGAACAATAATCCACGCCCCATTCACCAAACCCACCTCGGCACCACACAAGGTGAGGACCACTGATATCCAACCACCATCTCAAATAAGTAAAATCACCCCCACATTTAAAATCAGCTCCGTTCAACTGCCATCGCTTTGATGTTAATAGCTCTCTTTTATGACAATTTTGTGTGGTTTTATTTGGCCAGAGGGTAAGTATTCTGTGCAACAAATTCGTTAGTAAGCGTCCTTTACTCATAAGCTATTAAGCCAAGGGCCCTTAATGTGCCCTTTTTGAGTTCTGTTCCGCTATGCCGAGAACAGCGATATGTGCACATGTCAGCTCTGTCCCCGGATACCCTGCGTTGGTGGGTCTGGGCCCCACAGTGTGCAGGACAGAATCCGTGGCCAGGTGGCATGGCAGGCGCTGCCAGCTCCGTTTGGCCCGGGTGCTGAAGCTGGCCTCTGAGCACCACACATTACAGCCTCAGGAATGTCACAGCTGTCCGCTACCTTGGCAATCACGTCACTCAGACTGGTCGAATGTGTGGGGGTGGGAAGAGGGGAGCGTGAGGTGAGGGGGGTTGTGACTTAGAATGAGGTGGTGTGATGGAAAGGAGGGGGTTGTTTCAACATACGTATGCGTGTGTGTGTGTGCTGTGGACAGTTGTGGGAGATGACTGGGAAGAGGATGAGTGTTCTTCTCCATCATGTTCACCCTCCCTCTTTAGCAGTATATCTGGAAGCATGCAGGGTGGACACTGACATGCACTCCCCTACCGCCCACTCTCCACTTCTCATGATAGCTAATGAATCTCATTACCTTTGTATCAGTGCGTTGCTGTGTACAGGAGGACTTGTTTGGTAGTGTTGAGCTGTGCGTGGGTGAGATTCTATCAGAGCGCATCACAGTCATACAGTGTTTGGCCTTGTGCTTAGCTTAGCAAGCACTGAGTCACCAATTTGGGCCTATCTAACAGCTGACTGCAGGGAACACAGGCTCTTTTACCCAGCTCCCAAATGTCCTTCTTTTGTGTTGATATTGATGTTGTTCCCTCGTACAGCCTGTACCAAGATGAAAACATGTCAGACATTTTACAAACACCAGCTACTGGTAATGGAGAAAATAAACTGAGTTTGGAATGGGCTCTATAGGTTGTCTGCCAATAAAAAGCCCCCTGCAACTAAACTTCTACCAGGAGTTTTAGGATTCTGAGGCTTACTAAGAATATTATGTGTGTGAGCACGTGTGTGTACAAGGGGAGGGGGTGTACTCTGATCGGCAGGGAGAGGTGTACAGACACGGTTCAGACAGCAGACGGGAGCTCTGCTCTCGTCTGCCTCACACAGGATTTGGCAGGAATTAGAGCATCATAGGCTTGTGAGGCTTCAAAGGGCTGCAATGTTGTAACGCACGCATGTATGGGACAGAAACGGAGCGCCCGACACAACATGTTAACATCAGCTGGAAGTGTCAGAGACGTTAACGGTCTTGAGCTTCACGTTACAGCTGCCAGTGACTGCAGGCTGTCTATAAGAAGTCTTTGTGTTTGAAAGAGACGGCGAAGGGGAAGGGCTGTAAAAACCACACACCTTAATCTGCGGTATCACCATCATGACGGCATACCGCAGGGCATGAGTGGTAAAATAATTAAATAACAGAGCTGAGGGCCTTTCTCCCTCCCACTTTGTCTATATCTTGGAGTGTCTGAGAAGCAGCCTGCATGTGAAGGACTCATGCATAAACAACAAAGCTGCAGTATTAGAAACAAAGCTCAAACAAAAATAGACTTGTTGTAATAAATCCCATTCAGCGAGACTGGGAGGTGTTTACACATCAACAGCGCACACTTTTCTGTTTTTCACAACACTGCCAGACACTGTTGTACTTTGCAGATACTTTAAATCCCAGGGGCTGTTTGCTTGAGTATTGCTGGGTGATAGATCACCCATCAGCAACTTGTAATTAAATGGATTCCCGTCTTGCTGTTACAAAATATGTTTTTCATTATAAGAGGCTGGAACCTTGCATTTTCCCCCTGAGAAGGGCTAAAAAAAAAAATGTAGTGTCACCTCCTCCCAAAGCCTTTTTTTTTTTTTTTTTTAGCTATGAAATACTGTCTCAGTCTTGTTGTCAACATGACACATCTCCAGACATCTGCTTCATGGCAAATTCGTAAATCACACATGCAATTGCACCACAGCCACATCAAAAATGAAACACACACACACACACACACACATGGAAAGTTCTATGCTAGTGTTGCATGTTCTCTGTTAGCGCCCCAGACAGACAGGGTAATTAAGAGCTCATTACAGTGCATGCAGTGGCAGGATTCTTGCACGCTGACAGACGCTACACTCGCTGCTTGTTTTTGTTCTTCTGTGGCCACAGGTAAGCCTGCTAGACATGTGGAATGATTCTAAGCCAGGGCGGCTGGAGTGTGTGTGCTTGTGTTTGAAAATGCATGGTTCACCTGGTGCAGCCAAGCAAGTCTGACAGTCAGACAATCAAATACTAAACAGTTTTTTTTTTTAACCTCAATACACCTAGAAGCATGCATACAAGGTGTATCTGTGGGTGGCAGCTTTTTATGTCTGCCTTCAGTACAAAATGTAGTTTATCATTTAACATGCAGCTTTAATAGCATTCTGGAGTGCAAACACAGATTGTTCAAAAGCCTTTTTGGAGATTTCATTTACCCCAAAGTGAAAAATAGAAAACAGTTTTACCTTAATCCATCCACTCGCAGACAAAACTCAACAAGCACTTGGCACAGCCTCTAAGAGACAGCCGAGAAGAAGGGCGCTCTTTTAACTTAAATGTGTTTTAACAGTAAAGGAGGGGAAAAAAAGAAACACAGCACCAATTTAATCATCCAAAAAGAAATCCCTGGCACTTTTGAGCTGGTATCATTTAACATGTTATTTGTTCCAACACCTGTGTCTCCCGTCTGAAGATGAATATCAGATACTAGCATAATGTTACACCATCAAGTGCTCATTGCTTTGATGAGGACCCAAAAGTGTGTATTCGTGTGTGCCTTTGTGTGCGTGCAGCCTTAGTGTTGACGTTATTAAAAGCGACAGCAGAATGTTGCAGAACGGATACATCCCACACTTTTATCCCACACACTTTTCAAACTGTACTCAGATTTTATCCTGCAAATTCCATGTAAAGGCAGCAAACCTTTTTTTTCTATCTGTGACACTTTCACAAATGTCAGTAGCTCTGATTTCATCTACCACAACTGGCACACATCTGCTGCAGCTGTGCCTTGGCAGTCTTGTTCAGTATGTTCATGATGTAGCCTCTGGACTGGACATAACTTGAGAAAGTCCTACTGTAGCCATGCCCCTGCTTCCTCATCCACAGTGACCACAGTGTTTACTCCACATAAACAAGGCGGATGGCCCCCCAGGTTTGAGTAGCACTCTGCTACTGCTGCAGCTGAGAGGCACATACTAATTTGCACATCCAGAGTGACAGAATCAGCCAATTAAACAACAGTTGGGCATTAAGCTAGCGCTGTCAAGTAGCGCTGGTGTAGACTGTTGAGCATCTCCGTCACGCTAGTTGGCTTTCATGCTCACTTCTGCCAAACCCAAGCAGGAAGCTGTGAGGTAAATGCAACAAAAAGGAGCAGGAATCTGCAACAATTCCTTAGACACTCTGTTTTACTTCTGCACTCTGCTATTTACATAATATGTCAAGGGCCACCACAGACTTTATTTATTATGGTGCCTGAAAGCTTCACTTGTGGTTAGTCTTCTCTTTTTTTTTTTGTGACCATTAGATGAATAATTTAAACTGAAAATGTTTCTGTTCTTCAACAAAAAGAAGAAATCTTTTGAAGCTGCCTCCATGGTGAAAAACACAAAGAAAAAGAGAAGTGAGAGCAAGATGGGTTTGTCCTTTTCTTTTCTTTTCTTTCCAGATTCTACCAGATTCAAATGTTTGTGTAAGTTATAATTTCAAATCAGAGTCAGGCTGAGTTTTACATTTCAGTAATTACAGAAACTACATGTGTGCCATGAACAGTCTCTATTGAGTCTGGAAAGAGGGGAAGGGCGGGTGGACGATGGGTTCTCAAAGAGAACATAGGATTTTTCAGCCCATGTGTTTGTTTTTGCTCACGTTATAAGTGAGGACTCAAAAGACATATCAAATGTCCCACATAGCTGAGCCAAGGCCATGTTCCTCCCCTCTCTAACATGCTCTCTTTCTGTCTCCTTCCTCCAACACGTTCTCGTTCTCCCTCCTTCCCTTCTGGAGTCTTTTTTTTTTCCGTCTTTCTTGCTCTCACATTCTCTGCCTGTTGCGACGCCTAAGGCCTAAACGAAACAGGAAGCCAGCACAAGGCCCAGCATTCACTGTGTCTCAATGACACGCTTCATTATGGCAGACGCATTACATCTCTCAGAGGCGTTGCTTGATCCGGAGTCACAAGGATGGACGCAAATTTTGGCACAAACATCAACTCTGCCATCGCTTTCATCTGCACGTGCACTTCAAGTGCAGGGCATTTGTTTATTTGTGTCCTCTCAAGACTACACCGGAGCCACCCCAAAACTGCTTATTAGCGATGCAGTCAGTCCTTCTTCCCATTTCCAGCCCCTGCCTTCCCCACTCCTCAGCTCCGCCCAGGGGGCTGGTTCTGTTATTAACAGGGGTAATCTGTGTCTCTGGTATTGACGTTGTCTGCCGGCCAATCAAAATATTTGAAGGAAATGTTTATTTTCTTGAGCGAATCGCACCAGCTGCTTGCAAGCTTTTCTGAATAAGGCCATTTATGTGTAAGAATTTGCCATTGTGAAGCGTAGTGCTGGACCGCTCAGTGACTGAGTGCTGATTTGGGCCTTTGCAAAGGAAGTGGAGGAGCTCCAGGGGAAGTGCAGATCTTACACATGCTGAGCCCAGTGTGGCTATAGGTGAACAACTCAGTGCCACCAACTTCTCTGACTTCAGCATCTTTCTATGTCCTAATTGCCATATGAGGATGTTGGGAGTTTCACAACAGTGGAAGCCTGAGTCATGGTGAGGTAGAATACCCTGGCACTTTTTTTCTTTCTGTGTCATAAAACAAAATCAAATACATTTGATAGAGTTCAACGGAATGAAACGCTGATCTGAGGCACACAGACCAGACTTCTGTGAAACATGTGCTTAAATTGCCCATGTCCACAAAGCTCCGTGCAGGTTGTCTTGTAGCAAATGCACCGTTTCAGACCTTGAGCAAACAGCCAACTGTTTGTGTCAAGCATTTTGCGGTGTGACCACTGAGTGTGAAGCAGGGTCCCACGCGTTGGGCCAGTAGGTCCTTGACCCTTTTTCACTTCCTGACAGCTTGGCTGGACAGGCTACCAAGTATCCTACGCTTCACAGATCTCACCTCCTCCAGTGTCTCGCCTGAAACACCCAAAAATACCTCGTATGCACACATCAAGCTTGTTTTTCCAGGCCTGCTCTCACTGTGGTGAGAAATCCACCCCTCCTCTTCCCAGTCTTCACTGCTCACTCAGCAGAGGCCAGCCTGTGACAGGAACTAACATCTCCAAGCCACCAGATGTCGACCAGTCTGTCATGAAGAGGTTATTTGGTCTCTGTTTTAGATTTCAAAGACGAAGGCAGAAAACTCCTCGACATGAATATACAAATGTTACAACCCTCTCATGTTATTGTTTTAAAAATGAAAGTCTTGCATAAAACAAATGAATTCCCTGTTCTAAATCTCCATCTCTTGTTTTCATTATTTGTTCCACTAGCCCTGTGGCAGGATCAGATGGACACGCCTGCTCTGAAGACCTGTAAGGTGGAGGAAGACCTGAGAACATGGCCAGGTGAGGAACACCAATGCCCATATAATGCCCTATTTTGATCCCAAATGTGATCCAAATTTGAAAAAAAAAAAAGGTCAGCAACTCTCTAGTTAACAATGGCTTCAATTCCTGTGCAAACAAGCTTGCACACTACACTTGAGGAAACAGAACTTTGAACCTTTACCAAAACCTAAATAGGTTTTTAATCACTGGGGAGCCAAGTATTTAATACTTAAGTGGGGACACTGGACAGGCCAAAGTGTCACTGGTGCCATCTATCACAACAAGGTAGTCAGTTTCAATTTTGTCCACATGGCTCTTCTTCATCCTAGAAAACTACTTACCTTTGTATTCTTCCTCACCTTCAGCTGCTTCCCGTCTTGCATGTGTCTCTTGGAGATTTGGATTTTTGTTGCTATATTCCTAATCTCTATCCATCCTCTACTCAGAAACCATCACACCACACCAGACATGCGACTTCATCCACTCACACTCTGTGAGGACACATATTCAGATGCAAAAAAAAAGTAAAAGAATTTTAGATCAGACTCTCGGGTCTCATTTTCTTTTGCACAGTTTATCAGACCATAGTGGATAAAGCACAAAACCAGAAATACGACGGCTCACACACAGTGCACAAGACATTCACTGCTGTGGATGTCATTACTAGTGGTGTGAAATTTTGATGAGTATTTGAGACTTTAAAGGCTAGACTAAAATATAATAAATACTACAAATCTGCACGGCGTCATCTTTTCATTTACAGCACACAACCCAGGGTTAGCAAATACACACCAGTGGCTTTACAAGGGAGTATCGTGTCTCCCATAGAAAAAGATTTACTTAACAAATAAACATAATAATCATGTCACCTTGCTTGTTGATGCATTAGGAAAATCTCAGGTTTTTCTATAATCACAAGTTTCCTTTACCCTTGCTTACATTGCATGTCACAAGTTGAGAACATGCAAAGTCCTCCGCGCTCACATGATGAAGTGCTAACGTAGATGAGGCTTTGGGGCTGTTGACCACGGTGCCACAGTACAGAGGTGATTATCATTTGCATTCAACATGATGCTCTGACTCCAAAGGCTCGGGACTTAAATAAACACTTGGAAATTATTTGTGTTCATTTGGGTCTCCTATTCTTCACCATGAGAGTGTGAGATCTGCCCTGGTGTTATGTTGCCTTGTCTTCATTGCCCTGTTATCAACAGCGACTGTTCGTCCCAGTGGTTTTCACAATACGAAACCACCTTAACTAAGTCTGTAAACTGACCAGACTATAACCTCTTATGAAAGGAGTAAACTCCTTTATTGTTCAGTCCGTAGCACAGAATGTGATGCCTCTTTCAGGGCGATATGATCAGAAAACAGAGGACGGTGGGTCTTTCCACGTAGCTGCACCAGCCTGTTGTGTTCTCTTACCCCTTTTCCTTCCCTTCGCTTATTTGCCTGAGACACCATTCCCTGGCTCCTGGCCGTCACAGTTTGCATCAATCCTGAGTAAACATTTCACAGGTGAGCGACTGAATTTGCATCTTCCCATTGCCAGCTACCACATTCAGACACACACACGCACACATACGCACAGAGACACGATCGCCTCAAACCTGCACTTGTATTAACAACCAAAATCAGTTTCTCCCGTAAGCAAATGAGACAAACCTCCTACCATATCTGGGTTACACGCTTGAGTGTGGACTAGTGGACTTCTTGAGCAAAGTAGGGAGGCGTAGGACTCCACCCTTAGAGCTGCTGGATTAAAAAGGGCATGGCGCTACGCTACAGAACTACAAGAAAAAGGAGGAAAGAAAGAGTGCTGGAACACAATGTTCTCAATAAAACTCCTGATTCCCAGCTACCCGCTTCATAGACTAGAAACATCACATAGAGTAGACTGTGCCAGCTAGCCCTCTGGGGTCCATCCCCTCTCCTGTCCCTGCAATTTAGTCAACACATTTCAGATGAGCCTAATGGAGATCATGTGTGGTTTTGTGCCGCTGACGTTGCAGGCAACTACTGCGAGCCTCGGTTAGGAAGACCCTCTCGGCCAAAGATACACCACTGTTACCACAGCCTCAACAGCGTAGCCTGCACTTACAGTGGGTGGGGGAGGGTGGGGATGCAGAAAGGTATGCAACCTAGTTAAGAGGGAGAAAAAGCAGACTGCTTCTCAATTACAGAACAGTTTGTTTAGCCCTCTCCTCCAGAGGGAGCTACTGTACTGTCAAGACTTTAAGGTGGTCGCAGATGCCTTCTGGCTCAAATCCAAAAGCCTGAGACTGAACAAGCCCATTAAGGTGTTGTGATAAGTGTCCAGTCCAGTTTCCCCTGACAGAGCACAGGAGTCAATCCCCACCGCAGTTTAGCCAACACGTTTCCACCAACTCCAATCAAGAGGAGATTATGTGAAGGGTGGGCTGCAGAAGCCAGAGCCATCGTGTCCCCACGCCACATGTCCCCTCCCCAGCCCCACCCCAGAGCCTAAATTTAGCACAGCGAGAGATGAAGGGATGCACGCACATAGAGGCAGCAAAGGCTTTTTGGGAGTCTGGTAGGAAATAGTAGGCTGACTCCACTTCACCCGAATCAACAGCAGCTGAAGGCTTGGATTTTCCTTGCGTGAAATCAGATACAGAGCCCGACTGCAGAGCCTGGTAGACTCTGGAAAAAGAAACAGCTCTCCCACCGCCATCAAACTCTCCCATCCCAAAAAAAGAAGAACTTCAACTGCAGTAATGTGTTGTTTAAAAAAAAAATAATAAAAGGAGCATAGCAGGGACCATGGAAATTGCGAAGGAGCAGGATTTTTTGTCGCTGAAAAATGGACCCAGCTCTCCAGACATAGGGAAAAGAGATTTCAACAACACTGTGGCACGCAAGTTTGGCATTCTCCCTCAGGGCTGTGGCGTGCAAGCGCTTGCTTTTTCACAAATACAAGCTCTCTTTTCTCCACCATCCAAATCCACATTTTACACTTGCAGTCATGTGGGCACATTGGACCCATGAAAGCCACATGTGGACAAACAAATAGCCATGGACTGACGTGTATGTAAACGGGTGAATGTGTGTATAAGTGGCAGGTGTGAACGGGATGTGTAGAATTCTAACTTCAGGTATGAGGAACTTTCCTTCACTGCATTGCACAAATACATTAAGGGCGTTTACAGTTCCAAAGCATTTTGCCCTGGCTGCTAGCCATCTAGCTTTCTTCCAAAATATGTGAGTGCACGAGCATCAAGACTCAAAACGCTCATCTTGCCAGGCAAGGCTTAAATCTTCACACTTCAGAATCATTATGAGATAGAGTGAGTGACACATACATATAAACAATAATCTGAGAAATGAAAAACGGAGGATAGATTAATCAGAGATTTACTGAGCTTGAAATTGCTATAATAGCCTCAGCAGACATATAAAGCACAACTGCCTTATACAAATGTGAACAGGTTTGCATTAAGCTTAGGGTGTAAGATTAGACAATAATATTCCTCAGTTTAAAATAAAAGTGGAAATATGGTGCTTGAGTTAGGAAACATAGCTGGTGGTAGTAGTCACCTCACATCTCGGAGAGGCAAACTGCCAAGCCTAGCAATATTTTTATTTCCCTTTTTTTATTTTAGCTGAATGAATTAGAAAGTCCCATCTGGATTCAACTGTGCTCGGTTACTTGTGAGGTTACACTTCATAGTTAGCTCTGACAGGTCCCAGACTGCAATACACATTAGTTTAGATACTCACAAAGAAACACACTTTCTCTTGCTGTTTTCTTCTTCAATTTCTTCTTCTTTCTTTTTTTTGTGTCTGCCTGACTGTCTCTCATTGTGACTGTCTGCCTATGTCGCCAGTGTAAGATTTATGTGAAGTTGCACAACAGTGCAACAAGCTGTCAGTGTTTATACAAAGCACCTCTCAGCATCGACAATGCTTCTTTTCATTGCTGTAATGAAGATAGAAAGCTGTACGTTGATCCTCTTTTGAAGGACTGGTAGGAGGGCTATGGCAAGAAGGCCTTTTCATAACTTCAGTTTTGTGCATGGGAGCCGTGGGATGATGAGCTTTCAGTGCTTGATGACTGTTATTAAGCCAAAAAATGTCTCAGTTCATTACTTTGAAGAAACATTTCTGTAGGGTGGTGCGTTGTCGGAAATCTGAGCTCAGATATGGGGGACCAGGGAGGTTTAATGCTCTGGAAATATGGACCATTTCTTTTACAATAATAGAAAACAAGAAACCTCTGAATCCACAGTTTTCATGTTTGACCAAATGTTTGTTGACCCTTTCCAACCTTTTGTCACTGACAGGGACTACAGATCTCTTCCAGCAGAGGACCACCTTCCCATCTCTGTCACCACTGACCGACCCTCGCTTCTCAGACCCCCGAATGCACTACCCAGGGGCCTTCCCTTACTCAACCAACACCTCCAGCACTGGCATCAGCGGCCTTAGCATGTCAGCCTCCTCTCGATACCACACCTACTTGCCACCACCGTACTCAAACAACCAGTCTCAAAACTTCCAGTCCAACTCTTACCTGTATTACGGCACAGGCTCTGGATCCTACCCATTCTCCATGGTGGCACCAGGGAACACCGGGGGTGAACGCTCCCCCACCCGTCTGTTGTCCTGTTCTGGGGCCACGGGCGCCGGGGGAACCAACAGCCTGATGAACCCGGGTCTGAACACCCAGAGTGAGGGTGTGGAGGCCGATGGCAGCCACAGCAACTCCCCCACAGCCATGAATGCTACAGGTCGTTTGGATGAGTCCGTCTGGAGGCCATACTGACTGACAGATAGCTAGAAAAAAAAATGGAGGAGCAGGAGAAGAGTAGAAGGAAACGTGAAGAGAGTGATGAACAAAAAAAAGCTGAACACTGAAAGAAAAAAAAAAAAAATTTGTTGCATGTTTGTCTTTTATTTCTCTGGCACTCGCTTGAAAGACTTTCTGCTTTTAAGAACCAAAACAAATCTTTTGTGTGTTTTGTAATTTTTGAATGAACTCCTGCACTGTGCTGAAACATCTGCTCTAAAAGACATTCAAAAGCCATATGAGTTTAGGTGATGTTCAGCTGTAAATAGAGGTGGGAAGCCAAAGCACCGCCACAGGATCATCTTTATTTTGGCACAGCCAAGCGCTCAAAGACAAACGAACAAAAGAGAGTGGAAGTACAATCGATCCATGCATACGACGAACATGAAAAACCACAGCAGACATTCAAACAGACTGTTCAGACCGATTGGGCTCACTTGGCAGGTGGAGAAGAGAAGAGCGGATGCTTGCTCTGTGAGTGACTCCTCGCCAGGCTTGGCTGAACTGCTGTAGCAACTGGTCCTTTTAAGCTTTCATTCTGTAAAATATGATTCTTGCAAAAAAAAAAAAAATGTATTGCGAGTTGTAAAAACATTTTCAGTCGCATCCAGGGCTGTTTCATGTGCTGAAAGTACTTGTGCAGTTCCCTCCTGTCTAATTTATTATCCAGAACTTACCTATTAGCATTTGGTGCTTCAGTATGCAGTGGATGTCTCAACACAATTGCTGCATTATTAAGCAAAAAGCATTTTAGATGTCAGGACTCACATGATTGCAAAAAATGATTTCTACTTTGCTGTGTCATCTGTGTACAAAGTTTCATCAGGACCATGACAGATATATTAAGGAATGTAAAAGGCAAAAAGCAGATGGGGGGGGGGGGTGTCTTATTTTCTGCAGGTATGTTGAAGCCCTGTCGTCTTTTATGTTTACTTTTTCCTAAACTTCATATCCACGCCCTTTTCTAAAGAAGTAGCCGAGTTTTTCTTCTTTTCTTTTCTTTTTTGAACTGGATGACTCAGTTTACTTTTGATATTTATTTGAGCCAGATTTTGAGGAAATGTGTGCATTTACCCCAAATCCTTAAGCATTTCTCTTTACTTTTCCTTTTCTATAAAATATATATATACGTTATATACACCATGTTTTGCTGTTAAGTATAAATTTGGAATTTGTGTAATATATTGCGACTAAATTATGAAAAAACAAAACCTTTAATGTTATTATTTGCCTGCCGATGTAGCTTTGATGCACTAAAACCTTTATTCCAAACGAACCATGCCCAACAGAATATGTTAACAAAATAGTACTTATGCAGCTGTGATCTTTGAAAAAAAAATTCCAAATTGCCTTTGTTGGGGAAAAAAAAGCCATTTGTTAAACTTTTGCACTATCTTCAACTTTCATCAATCTTCCCATGGTTATTTTTTGGTCATATCTGAAAGTGTGAAGGACAAATTATCAAATGTCCTTGCTCATATATATACAAGCACACATGAGGTGTTGAAATCTTTCATAAAGTAGTCACCCACACACACACACACACCACACACACATATTCCTGCACCACAGGTGTGTGTGCACATTCCCCCTGTCCTGAGGGCCTAACCCCTGCAGTTACATTTATTATCCACTGTCCCTCGTGGATGAGGAGTGTGAAGACAAAGGGACAGAGCGAAGAGGTGGGGTCAGAGAGGTGTCTTCTTACCAACACTGATGCAAGTTGTTTAAAGAAAGAAAGAAAAAGGAAAAAAAAAATAGTTGTGCACCGGTCCCTTTGTTCTGTGTAATCAGTGAGCACTCTGAAGCTATTATAGCTGTGACTCTTATCATTCTGTTATCTCCTTTGTCCAATTAATTTATCCATCATGCTCCACCAGTCGTTCACACGGGCTGTCTTTGGTATGTCACAAGGCATTTATGAAAGATATCAGGTGTCTTGATATTTATCAGGAAAGTCTTTCACAAGAGGGAAGGTGATTAGAATTCATGACTCTGAAAGATGGATGCTCAGTTGCTACACAAGTAAGGTTACATTTCAAAGTGAAGCGTGATCCAAAGAAGCAAGCATTTGCTGCTCAGGTAAAAAAAAAAAAAAAAAAAAATCACACCGGGAATGTAACGCGAGAGCAGACGCAGCCTGACTCGGCAAAACTGCTGCGAGGAGGGTATTAAATACACGGAAAGAAAAGAAATTGAGAACGGTTAACTTAC
>JBAMYA010000015.1:12855149-12869446 GCA_037176975.1 Arrhamphus sclerolepis | reverse complement strand
TTAAAATTCTCATCTATATATGTGATGATATCATTAATGCTTCCATATTGAGTGCTTGTAAAGTTTGCAGATAATGTAGTTTTTAATCATTTTAATTAAAAAAAAAAAAAAAAAAAGAAACGTGTCTCACTTCTGTCTTCAAATCTGATTTGTCTCCTGTATTAATGGTGATTTTCTTGCATTTTATTGTCATTTCTTTCAGACACTAAACACAAAACAAAACCCACTAACCCAGCAGTTTTATATTGGTAAAAAATACTTTTATTTTTTGCTAAAAAGGTCTAACCTGCTCTTTTGAGGAAAGATAACAGGCAGTTAGGTGTTTAAGAAAATGTATGAGCACATTCCTCCAAATGACTTGCTTTGCTATACGACGAGTTCACACCATCGTAGTTCTCCTGTTTTGAAACCCGATACTCAAACGTGTGAGGTCTTCACGAGTTCAATAATACTTGGCGGTGATGTAAATAGTGAAAATGTTAAATATGTATGCACAGTGCATGATTCATCCCCATAAACCCAGCTACCATCACATCAAATGAGAAATAAACAACCCATAAATAATCGAGGGATTCCATTTGATGCCAGCACAGTCTGATCCAGAATTTTCTGTATTCTTTAGCCTCATACTGAAAATACCACACATGCCACAGCATCGGTCTCATAACCGTAGAAGTTCATTGGTGGCTTGCTCCCAGTAACCCCTTAATAATGACACTCTCGCCGGCAATTACCCTCACTTCTCAGAAATTTAAAAATGCCTCAGCTGTCATCAAGGTGGAACCCAAAATGTATATAAAGCACTGCTGAGGAATCCAACACCGCCTTGGCTGCGTCCATGTTAGTGCACGTCAGCAAGTTGTCACTTGTTAAAAACAATACAGGATAAGTTTGGAATGTCGGCTGGCTTTTTTACCAGCTATGTGGTTGCTAATTTATATCGTGATTATGGCATCTGTTTGGACTTTTTGAGGCAGAGCCGCAAGATTAAACACTTGAGATGCTACCGTGTGGGGTGGTCTGATTTCAGATGTGGTTAATCTGAAATGCAATACCTCGATTCCTCACCCTTAAACTAATCCCACCTGTTGATGTCTCATGAAAGAGCTTTCACTCCTGAATACTTTGTTTTTCATGAATGTTTCCCTCTAAGTTTACTTTTTTTTTGTATCAGTGACCTGTCTTTTTGATCCTTTCACTTCACTCAGCTCCCTTTTCTTTCTTTATATGGCCTCTGCTCAGTGTGTGTATGCGTCAGGCCGTCGATGGGGGTAGCGTTGGCAGAACAACAAAGCATCAGGACGCACACATGCAACCTTGATACACACTGCATTCAATTAACTCTGCACACTCAGAGCATTTCCACACGCACACGCATGCAAAAACACACACACACACACATACACGTACACAATCTTTTGCTGACAGATCTCACACCAGACAGTCTGAGATTCACTTTACACTGTGAGCATATGACAGTATTTCCTCCAGGTCTCATTACAGAGTCACTCTGCATCACCCCACCACTCACGGAACACAAAGAGAAGATGATAAGCTTTCAATTAGGCCACCTCAGGGGAATTTTCCCGCTGTCTCCACACACTCTGTGAGACTCGACTCTCTTGTCCACATGTGGGAAGCAGAGGAGCTCTCATCTGGCTCTGTCTTTGTCATGGACGCACAAGAGTAGAACTACTCTTTTCAACTCTGTTCCTGCTAAGCTGGACCTCTTCCGGAAATTGTAACTCTCCAGAAAAAAGGGGGGGTGGAGGGTGGCGCGGGGGAGTTTGCCCGGGTGAAGCAGCCTGTCTGGATTTAATTGTGGTCAAATGTATGAACTGCTTGATAAAAGTACTGGAGGTCATAGGAAAGAGAAAGCAAAACAATTGTTTAGTCGGCTGAAGAGTGCAGCATCTTGATCTCATAACAAAACTGAGGCTCGTTCCTAATAACGCTTTATCTTTAATCATTAGAAAAGATAAGAAAAAATGGAAGAGGTTTTTGAGACAAACAGAGAAGGCAAAGAGGTTAAATAGACAGAGGGAGAAAGAATAGAGAGGGAGTGTTTTGGAGAGATGACAGAATCTTAAAGATTCTCGTTCTCATCACCCCGTGTCGCTTCTGTGGTACCTGCATACGAAACCCATTAACGTCCCTTCTGTAGCTACTGACCTCTTCTCGCTTGAACCCTGTGAGAAGGAGCAGGCTAGAACCGGCTTGGTTTGGGCGCCTGGTACATGAACAGAAGTCTATTTTCTAACCAGACTGGTGGTGGGAACAGAGGCTACCGTCCAAAATCAGGGTTCCCACAGAACGACCAAGAAACACAGGGGCCAGGGGCTAAGAAACCACGAGAGCTGCGATGCAGCGGTTCTCACACAGATGACTAGCGCTGCCTTGCTGGCATGGAGCGAGATGTAGAGGGAGAGATGCAGAAAACGAGAGGGCTCTCCATGTTCAGAGGGATCCCAGTGAAGGTGGTTTCTCATCAATGCTGGGTCTACAGAGACCGTCATGTGTTACGACACCAGGCAGCTCCCAGTTCCCACAGTGGAGTACCTCTCCATGGGATTCACAGTTGGTTCCCGTTCAGGCCCAGATGGGCAGGCTCAGCATCAGGTCACGTAGAGATCTGGAACCACAAACTGAATGTCACCATTGTGTTATAGGTTTGCTGTGTGATCTGCCAATGATCAGATGTGAGATGATCCCCACACACACACACACACACACACACACACACACACACACACAAAACCCATAACAGAGTTTTTCAGCAGTACTGAATGCTTTAGTCCTCGTAAGTAATGAAAAAAGAAATGATTTGACTTAAATAGAAGTATTTGTTTCCTGCAAAAATACCAAACTTCATGTTTTTATCAATTCATTTAGTAATGTTATTTATATATGACAGTGAACTGGATATCTGTAGGATTTGAATAATTGTTCAGATTAATTTTCTTCTTTCTTTATGATTTTACTTGCAGCATAAACTCAGACTTTTATTCCTTTCTTTTCTTTTCTTTTCTTTTCTTTTCTTTTCTTTTCTTTTCTTTTCTTTTCTTTTTTAATGCAGTTATAAGATACAACGAAGGATTTCTAAGGATTGGCATTTTAAAACTATACAGCCCGCGAGTGTTTATCTACTCTTTTTCTTTCTGTGATTCAACAAACTCTTATGCAATTTCATTTACAAGCTAAAGCTCACACACAAAGAAGTAATGATGTATATTACAGGGCATTGTTCAAAACAATCTCATGACCAAACTCTTATGACCTCCCCTCACTCATTTTGTCTTAGGATACCACGCAAATGAGTCAAAACCAGAAGAAGGCTTTCTAGAAACCAAACAGCCACTCCACGGTGGACCTGTGGCCCAGACAATGGTTAGAGGGTATTCTAGCTGAAACCACAGCAGCTAATTTTTATTTAGATGTCCTAATGGTTTAGATTTAGGTTCTCCCCATTGCATGAAGACCACAGCTGTGTGTGTAAACCAGTCTGGTTTTAATTTGATTAGCTTGTTGGAGGGAAAAGTTGAATATTTGATATAAATATATATATTCTTTGTAGCGTATGGATTTTTTTTGTTGTTCTTGATTTCAGTAATGAAATGATATGCTTTTCAAAGCTTGATTTCAACACTATATTTGCACTCTTATCAGTGAACCAAAATATGTTTTTTTGAAGGAGTGGGGTAGCTTCCCAGAAACAATGCTCGTTGTTTCCCATACAGGATTCATGAGAATTGACACAAATCTTTTTTTTCTATCCTTTTTTCTCACAGAAAAATCTGAATAAGGATCTGTACACGCAAACACAGTTTCCTTTATAAAACAGGAAATTAACACACACACACACACACACACACACAAACACACACAGCACACATAACACAACGTAGCTCACTGCCAGGCACTCCCCCTTCATAGTGGGGTACTGGGTGGGTGAGGGGGAAGCAAGAAGGGAAAAACGGGGATCCCTGTGGACCGGATCTCTGTTCACTTGCGCAGGGGAAGTCGCTAAATTGACGGTTCACATACACACTATCTTTCTGTCTCCCTTTCTTTTTTCATCCATGTGCACAAGCAGTGAGTTAAATGAGGATGATTGCTCAAGTCTGTTTTGGATCACGTGGGAATGTGGATGATCATTAAAATCTACACTGTTCCTTTGATTTTTGATTTTTTTTTTATTTCCCACTGTCGCTTTTGGAAGCAGCAAAGTCAAATAAATGTTCCTACAACAGTTTGCTATTAATTAATTTGTTTGTCTCTGTCCCCATGACAGTCTCTGTGATTCTGCAACTGACCACCAACCTGCATGTCTTCTTTCCATTAAGAGATCATGTGGATGTATAGAAAACAGCAGAAACCACTGAAGCACCACAATCCCGCATCCTCAGCTGTGATTTAGAGTGACAACATTAAAACATCTTTCCCTTCAACTTCCTGAACGCCATAAACACATGGGCCTGACAGAAAGAAGTCTGACGTCAGATTTCTTGGATCATCATTCTTCCCTTAACAATCCATTTTATTGCTGTAGCTATTTTAACACTTTGATTACCATCAAGACAACCAAAACCGGGCTTGAGTAAATCAAGCTGCTGCTGACACCCAGTGATGTGTGAGCTATTGTTACTGCAGAATGACTGAGATAACTTGAAGCTATTGCTTTGGTCTACAGCATTCAGTGTGTGCGGTAGTGTTATACACACCCCTACGCCTGTCCATGGCTGCCCCGTAGGCCTCTGTTAACCAGTTCCCATGGTTCCACTATAGTGACTGAGGATTTCCTTGGGGACACCTCCTACATGCTGGTTTGTTTTCATCTTTAATGGGAGATAATCTTACTTCTCTTCATAGTGCTTGCATGTGAAGTAAACAGTTTGTCTGTGTTTTTTCTTGTTTTTGGTTCCTGTGGAACAAAGCCTGTTGTTGGATTTATGAGGGATTGTGTAGGTTTAGAAAAAAAAATGAAACAAAATGATGTATTTGTCTTAGCCTGCAGACACCCAACACCTTTATTTCTGCTTCTTTCTTTTTTTTTTCCTTTTCTTTTTTTTTTTCTTTGCCCAGGAGGCAAAGAGGAAGATGAAGAAAGTAAAAGATCTTTCAAATAAAATCTCGAGAAATCTGTGAGGGAGCATTCAGATTTCAGAATAATTGCTGAGATTTAACAGCTAAATGGGTCATGGAACAAAGAGGGATTGTGGGGTGATGGAAAATGAAGCATTTACATTTGAGGCCTCGTAATGAGGGGGTTTTCCTGAAAAATGACAGTGGGGGGGTATCAGAGAAAGACAGAGAGGAAGAAGGAGGTAAAACAGATTTATCAGATCAACAGTTTGAAATTACACAACGTATCCCAAGCAAGATTTTTGGCAGTACACATCGCCTCAGACTGGTCAGATCATAGTGTGTAACGTAGATGGGCTTTATCGTTGAAGCCTACAGGTGTTTGTGCTTCATGAGCGATACCCATGCAGGGGCTGAAGCAGGAGGATTTGGGGCTCTGGGACATCTTGGCACATTATAGTGCAGCCATCTGGCAGGTTACTCAACATCAGGGCACAACAGATCTGAGTATAAATACAGTCGATCCTTAAAAACCATCCATCAAACGGATCCGCCAAGGAGCAAACTCCATCCATCTCTCTCACTGAGACAGACACGGGAACAGATTATTGTAGACAAAAAAGAGAGACTGCAGAGTGTTTTTTGGCATGTTTTCACCTGATGAGGTACATGTCTTGATCTAACTGTTTGATTTAAACACACACACGCACGACACAATAAAAGATCAAACAATACAATCCTCCTCAAGTTTTTTTTTTAATTCCTCTCAGCTCGAATACCCTTGGGTTTTGCCAAAGACCAGTTCTGCAGTTTTCTTTTTGTGGCTTTTGGAAATGCCCCCACTTTTCCGGCCCTGCTCCAATTTTCTTTAAATGCAACCGTAATTGGTTTGATTTCCTACCTCCGGCCTGGTGGTGAGGGAGGGAGTGACAAGCGGTGGCAGGAGCCACTGTGGGCCAAAGCAAAGGGAAGTCAGCCTACAGCCTGCTGGCTGCACGCTTGGGTGGCAATACAGTTTGACCAGCAATACTATTCCTTCTTTTAAAGGCTGTTTATGGGGAGATCCTGGAAGCCCATTAGTGGAATTTGTCATAAATCAGCACAGCAAAACACTCCAACACAGAGAGCCACACAATACTCAGAAATTTCCAATACCTAAAAGTGTCTGAATCATGAACATGAACGAATCATGACTCTCTCCAGCAACTTTTCCCTTTTTGTCTCACCCACATTCATCACATCCCTGCCAACAAATCCTGCAACATTATCACAAAGGCCTCCCAGCCTCCAAATCAAAACCAGTCTCTTACAAAATGTCTTTTCTTTGTGATTTTTTTTTCCCAAAGGCAGGCAGACAGAGCAGTGGGAGTGTGGTGCTCATCATGCAGGCGTGAGTAATCAAGAAGGAAATAAGACGTAGCGTCTGGTGGAGGCAAAGCAGGCCCCTACTGATTTGCTGCCAGCTCATTGTTGAGGCCTTCTATTGTTTCCTTGCTTGGTTGACAAACCAGAGAATGGCCATCCAATAAGAGGCCATTCTAGATATGTCCTTGTCTTAAGACTATACTTTGGGATGGGTGGCATGGATGGTAAAGGAGGAATAGTGGAAATTCAGTTACAGTAAGGGTAGAATATACAACCTCAAGTCCAAAAAAGTTGAGGCATTATGGGAAATGCTCATTTAAAAAATATTTTTAACCTACCTTTTTTGCAGTGTATAATTATAACGATCATTGTTAATATTACTATTATTGTTGTTATTTTTATTGAGTTTAGTTTGGACAGTAAAGCTTTTTTCATTTCATATTCATTCTCGCTAAAGTTACTGGCACAGAGGATCAGATTGAGTTTTATTTATTTATTTATGTATTGTCTTCCATTCTTGCTGCTCTGTTACATTTTTAAATTAAAGAAATTCCACACACATTCTCTAGTAGGGACAGGTCAGGACTACAGGCAGGCGCTTCCATGCTTTTCACACTCTTCAACCATGCCTTTGTAACGTGTTCAAAATGTGGTTTTGCATTGTCTTGTTGGAAAAAAAGCACGGCCACACTTTGAAAAGATATCTTCACACTTTAGAGCTCAAAAGTCCAAGTCTACGTCATCCGTGCTCACAGAAGTGTAAATTACTTTCATCATCATAGACCCTGGAGTTGGACTTGCAGCTTACTTACAACAGGACAGATGGTCCTTTTTGTCTTTGCTCTAGAACTGTTTTAAATTTAAAAAAATGTGAATACTGATTCGTCTGAGCAAAATGTATGTTTCCACTAGATGATGGTCTGTCCCAGATGATTCCTAGCCCAGAGACATCACCATCACCTCTGAACAAGGTTGATAATATAAAGTTTTAAGACACAGTTGTAAGCGTAGCTCTGTATTGTCATGCTTCAGTGTTGTAATCCCTATGCCCATACCGGGGCATCTTACATCTGCTAATGATGAATGACAGTGCCATCTGAGAGTTCACTGAAATCCCCAGAAATTCTCTGAATTCCCTAATTAAAGTATATGAATCCCTCCCAGTATTTGTTTGAGGATCTTAAAAAGTAATAATAATAATAATATTCCAATGATTTTCACATGGATTTGTTGTCAAACTACATCATCAGATTATGTTTGCTCTCTCAGACTCAGACTAATGTGGATACTTCTTTTGTACCAAATCACCTAATGACATTTTCTATTTGAAATAACAATACATTCTTTTTTCTTTACAAACTTGATTCAGACCTGAAATGAAAAAAAAAGTGTACTGTATATTAGCAGTTGTTGATGGGTCAAACAAGAACATATCTTGGGTACATATTACTTCTAATAGAATGTAGCTAAGTGAGAGCAATGACTGTCTTTTTTTTATCTTAATGTGCTATTTCCATACTGCCCTAATTTTTTTCCCTGATTTGGAACTGTATGTGAAAAGGAGAGGATAATAATATTCACATTAATAGTGAAATATCACCTTCCACCTCATAAACCAACTACAGACTGAGACTGAAGCCTAAAGATTTCAAGATGACTGACTACCCAGGGAGGCTATAGCAGGAGCCTTTTATCCACAAGATACACTCACTCAAACTCTCTGAAGACTGAGCAGGCCAAATGCACGTAGGTGAAACTGAATCTGCACGTTGAAAAGTTTCAGTCTGTGGTAGAGGAGGTGTTGATTTTTACTGTAACCAGCAGCAACGCAGAGAGGACCTGTTATGGTGAGTCTAGAGCCAAACACAGCCTGTTAATATAGGATGGGGAGACAGTGGGGGAGTTGTCTCTTTATGATGGCTGGAAAAAACAACAGACACACTTCCAACCAAAGCAGGATTCTGGGGTATGCGGTGCAGCCACAGAAGAAATGGACCCAGGAGGCTTCCGTAGTTGGAGCACTGGTGCAGAAAAAAACACAGAGACCCATCCAAAAATGGCACAAGGGCATGCACGCACATACACACAACCTGTAGCCTTCCCAGTTAGCAACAGTCTTCTTGGTGGAAAAGTACGGTAACCGATGCATTAAAGCCCAGGACTTTGAAGGATAGCAGGGACACAGTGGCAGACACACTCGGACCAGGAGGAACATCAAAGAATATTCAGAAAGCAGGAAAGTTTGTTTGAACTGATGGGTCAGTGATGCTGTACGCACCAGAGGATCTGAATTTATTTGCATGTGGATGTTTTTCATTGTGTTTAGGAATAACTAGGAATAACACCTAGTTGCACCATCAAAGAGGGAACCAGCCCATTAATTGCACTGATCAGAAACAACATATGTCACCGCACCTTTCTCTGAAAATGGAAGCATGTTAATGCTAATAAACAGCTTTTTTTTTTTTTTTTTTTTAAAAAGGAAGAAGTTAACCAGAAAGCACAATACCTCTCCAAGTCCAATCCTGTCTTTCATACTGCTGTTTTATTTCCAAATAAAACCAAACACTGTACTTCTATCCCCATTCTTCTGAGCTTCTTTCCCAGTATTGCGCCATAGTTCTCTCCTCATTTAGTGAGCCATCCAAACATTAAAGGCTCTTGGCACTTCTTCGTGGTTGTCATCGTGACACAAAACCTTTGCTGCACACAAGTCCGGGACACTGCAAGTTTTACAAGGTGAGCAAGCCCTAGCTTTCACTGCTCAATTGAACTAATTCCCAAAAGTCTAAAAATGACTCCAGCTCTAGGGTTAGCAGGAACAGCGTAGCCAAAGAAACGCTCAAGATGACGACAGTAAACCAGCCTTTTGGCTACGCTATCTCGACTTGTGCCTTCCTGATGAGCTTGCAGAGTGAAAAACTAACACTGACAGCCTTAGTAATGCTTAAAGCATTCTGACAAAGCCTTTTGTTACTTACTTAAACCACACTGGCTGCAACAACCTAATGGAAGTCTAAAAGCCATTAGGCTATAGGGCTTAGCCAACACAAGCCAAGCAGACAGGCTATGAAAGAGCAGCTAAGGGCGATCAATACATCTCCCTTCACCTTTCTCTTCCTGTAGCAACGTTCCTCCCTCTGTGTTAAAGCTAAATGTCACAGCATCCTCTGAGGCTGCTGGCAAGTAAAGGAGATCATAGGAAAACAAGTACAAAGGACCAGTACTTCCAGAGTTAAGATCACATATGCCCATAAAGGAAATGGTTGCAAGTTCTTTATCTTTTTGCTTTAGGCTTCTCTTCTCATTTGAATTCTATTGTGTGTTGTAATTTGAACTTTAATTTCGTCACTCCTGTGCCCCTGTCAGTATCAGGGGCACTTGAGTGAAGTCTGGTAATTTTACTATGGTGATAAAGATGGAAGGAGCATGCTGGGGAATTTCTCTTTAACAGGTCTGGCCTATGCAGAGGCTGGCATGAAAAAAATCAAGACAGCCTAAGACGGATGGCAAAGCCAAAAACTTCAAAGACCTCTTCTCTCTCCCATAGATATGCCGGATAAAACTGAAAGGAAACCTGCTAGTTCACTTTAGCACAAAGACACTGACACACAGACACACACCTGTGACTACCAAAACACTCAAAAGACATTAACTGATTCCATTTCAGTCAGACAATAAGAGTATGGTGCATTAAGAAACTACATGTAGTGTACTGACACTTTGTATTATAATCATTGTAAAACCGCAAAGACTCAGCAATAATTTGCCACATACCAGACAGATATTTACCCTAGGCTCTCAAATGCAGCATCAAAAGCAAGATAAATTTGCTTTATGAGGAGCTCAGTTTGGGGTGTGTCTGCTGACAAGATAGTCTTTTAAGTGTCTTACAGCTTTTTCATAAACAGACAAAATAAAAAAGGCCACTATTGTAGTCTTATAATGAGACTAAACAGCCTGGACAAAGGCAGCTAGAGGCATGAAAGTTGACGTCATGAGTCTTCTTTCAAGTATACATCTGATGATGATACAATGAACCCCCACCCCCACCCCTACCCCCATTCTGCCTTTGAAAGTACTCACTTTTCTCTTCATCAACAACTGTCAGCCTCTCCTCACACATACACACACAGTCACTCACACACCCTCATGGTTGCTGCAAAAAAAGTGCTGACCATGTACAGGAGATAAGAAAAGAAAGAGAGAGAGAGAAAAAAAACAAACAGGAGAGATGGTACTGTCAAGTTTGAGTGGCTTACTGTGGCTGACTACCCTCTAGTGGCATTAAGGTGAATAGCACTGAATCTTCAATCCGTGAACCCTCACTGTGCCTCTTTACCAGCCAACAGCTGCAGTTAACCACAACTCTGCCACAGGGTGTGACTGCAGGACACAGATGGAGTGAGTGGCAAGCAGGGGAGTGGAGCGAGGCAGCTTTTTGTGGGCTGCCCAAGGGGTCTGTCACAGTCCCCTATCTCCCCACCACAGTAGCCACCGAGCCCCAGAGAGAGAAAGTCAAACTACCACATTTTAACGAGGGCTAAAATAAACAATGTGAGCACACAAAATCTGCCTTGACTGGCTGACTGCAGGCACTGGAGCGAAGCAGATAAGCTGGTGCTGTTACTCGGTGGTCTGGGAGCTGATGGGGTGGCGGATGCCACAATGAACTCATCTATGATCTCCGCTTGTGTTGAAACCCTTAAAATGCCCAAGCAATGAATGAGTGTAGAGCAGTGTTGAGAGTACGAACTCCGTGCACTGAACAAACCGTCACTGAACTTAAAGTTAAGAATAAATAGGCCCATATTTTCTCAGGGCAGCATATTTTGGAATATAGTCATGTGGAAAAAGTTGGTTTACTTTTTCAGTCATTTGAAATAGATTGATTGCAAAGGGGCTTATGAGGAATTATACAACCTCACAGTTATTCAACAGTTCCCTTATCTCTAAAAAATTAAGCCAAACAAAAAATTGTGTGATACTGAATACCCCTTTAATTCAGCTAAAATCAGTTTTATTAACATCTTTTTACAATAAAGTTGTCTCTGGGCGCTTCTGAGAAACCCAGAGCATGACCCCTAACCACACGGCAAACCCTAATAGTGACAGGAAAAACTCAATCTTGGGAAGAAACCTTGAGCAGGACCTGGCTCAGTTATAGGGGGGACCCTCCTGCTGGTAGCCAGCTCGGTAAAGGAAGAAATGTGGAGGGAGACCAGACACTGAGGATGATGGACAGAGAGGGGAGAGGTACAAAATATATAAGATGTGGTACAAAAGTGTACAAATATCTGGTATAAAAATATATAAATATGTGGTGGTCAGACGGTCGGACTGCAGGTCAGCCACGCCAGTGGTCATCCAGTCAATAGGTGCAAGTAAACGCCAGGATGGTCAGAAGATTGAAGGTTTGGGGGGGCAAGTGGGAGTGCAACGTCACCATGACAGCACCTGAAAAAGGAGAAGAGAGAAGAATGGAAGATGATGATGGAAGACAGAGAACAGTGAGTCTATCAAATGATTCAGGACAATCTAAAATGAGATAACACAGACAGGGTGAAGATGCTCAGTGTACATAGTGCTCTCCTCAGCAGCCCTGTCCTATAGCAGCATAACTAAGAGGTGGTTTAAGAGACTACAGAGTTAAAGGCTTTATCAAAAAAGAAGGTCTTAAGCCTAAGCTCAAATGTAGAGAGGGAGTCTGATGCTAGAAGTTGATTCCATAATAGAGGAGCCTGATAGCTAAAGACTGCCACCCTTTCTGGACCTGCAAACTCTTGGAACAGCAAGTAAACCTGCATTCAGGGAGCAGAGCGTTCGTCCAGGACAGCATGGAACGATAAGATGTTTCCGATATATTGGACCATTGTAATGTAAGGCTTTATATGTGAGAAGTAATATTTTGAATTTGATTCTAAATTTAACAGCGAGCCAATGTAATGAAGCTAGAACTGGTTGGTGAGATGTGATATCTTCACCCAGTTCTGGTGAGCACTGGTTCTGCTGCTTTCTGGAACAGTTGAAGGTTCTTAAGAAGGCCACTTGTACAGCATGAAAATAATGCATTACAATAATCCAGCTTATATATATATATACATATATATGGGTATGTATAAATGAGAACATTAGGTACAATACTCAGAAAGGACTGAACTACACGGCTATCCAACAACAACAGTGGCAGCAACAACACTTTGGCAGCTGCTCCTGATGTCTGCCTCCGATTGGCCGGTAAAAAGATTCAGCCACGTTACTAACGACCTACACTCCTGCGTCGACTCATTTATAATCAATCAGTCACATATTAAATCTTCTACAGACATTTCTCACAGGTGGAATTATCAAAACGGGGAAAGCACAGGTGGAACTAATGAAGTTAATTATGGTCTCGTACCATCTATGTTTGCCAGAAGACATGCTATTGAGCCTGAATGGAATACAGCCACTATTAATGTTATTCGTTGGCGCTCAGTTTTACGGTGTGTCTGGGCAGTTGAATATTATTTTGGTTTGACTTAAAAGTTGTAATTGAGAAGAAAACGTGCACACAAGGAAAGGAGTCTTTCAACATTTATTGGACAAATGTATTAATAGATGGATTAGCTTTTTCTCTGCGTAAAATCAAGTACATCTGTTTGTCTAAGGGGTTAGTATCGAGCAGCTTTTTCTGAATATTTTTGCGACCACTCTTCTTGCAAAGGTTTTTCAGCTGAAAGATGTCGGTGTGCTGACTAAGAATGATTCTGCTGAAAATGCCCACTTCAAGTTCACCGGCAGCTTTCAGACAAATAGTTTCCCCTCTGTCTTCAGCTCTCATATGATGCCCGAATTCATGGCTTAATCAGTGACAGCAAGCTTCAAAAGGGGAAAAACAACCCCAAACCATAACATTTACACCATCATGCATCACAGCTGGTATCAATTTTCTTCTTCTGCAAATATGTCTTCAGTAAAATGACCAGGTCTTTGCCTATGTGATGTGTTCACAGACCTTCTTGAACAACAGAGTTTATACTTTAGTTTTGTGGTGTGCTTTTGGCTCGAATGTTCCTGGGCATCTGGCTACACCACTGTTGGATGATTTTATGTGCAGCAGAAAGAACTTTTTAAAACCCTTGGGACCATTATACCTTTCCCTGAAGATCTTGGAGAACGCCACATCCTTCAATATCAAACATTAAGACCTTGACATCAGTGGTTTAATTCAGACAGATTACATGTCATTCCCTGAGGTCGTTCTAATCACTGGCACATTCTGGTAGTTACTTTAATAAATGTGGTTATAATAATAAAGATGTACTAACTCTCCCCCTGCACAAAAGAATTTAAAAAGTCAACATTTTCCATGGCGTGTACATACTTTTTCACATGACACTACTTCCATGACCACATAAGCCCTCACAAGCTGTCATAAGATAAAAAGAGAGCGCTTTTTTGTTTTGAAATTTCATAATGTTTATTTGTTTTTTTAATGTGAATGATGGAATCGAAATAAAATCCCTCTTTGTTTAACTTGATCACAATCTGCAACTGAATGTGACTGATGGGTCACCAGCCAGGCAGCTTGGACGTAGACATATGCACAACCTTACTTTTGGGTCCCAGTACTGATGATCACATACAAAAAGGTACAATAAAGGTAACCTCGGGGGTAAACAGTGGCTTATAAACTAAAATCTGTGTGGTGCTGTGTACTGTCAATCAACAGGGTAAGTCAAACACACACAGACTAATAGCCACATCAAATGTCAGGTGCAGAGAGTCCATATGCAAAGAGGGTTTTTCACACATTGTAGGACCAAAACCCAGTTGGGATATCAGGGTGCGAAAAACCCTCTTTGCAT
>JBAMYA010000015.1:12822666-12853002 GCA_037176975.1 Arrhamphus sclerolepis | reverse complement strand
GTCCAGCAGATTCACCTTCACCCCATTTAACTGCGTCATGCCTGCAGGGGAACAAGAACAACGACAAAAAAAAAAAAAAAAGAAAAAAAAAAGGGGGAAAAAAAAACACCATAATTTCGATATCCTCTTTGTACATTGCCACACTCGTAATGATCTTCAAAATAATCCTTCCTACAAAACATCTGCAGTAAGGCAAAAAGGAGATGGTTTATCAGGAATTCAAATCAAAGCAGGCAAGACATGGCCCATTTTTCCTCAAGTCAGATGAGATTCATTAAATTTACATATTGAAATCTGAACAATGAAAAAAATATTTACAATTCCTTTTTCATCAGGTTTGTCTTATAGCAAAAGTCTGAAAAACATGGCAAACAGGAGAAAACCAAACAGATTTTTGCTTTATCAGCATGCACGTTTTTGGAGCTACGGAGTCGCAAACCGCACATTTGCTACAGATAAATGTAATTAGTGTTGCTCTTTGCTGGCTGCAAATTACTGTCCCCCATGCAGGAGGTTATGGACTACATCGTGTATGTGCTTTTTGTCCTCCCTCTGGCCACTAACATATCGCCACTAAATCCACAGTACGACTTGAATAATGCACCCCTTTTTGGTTCAATATGTATAATTCTAACTACTGCTACAATCAACATGAAAATGAAGACTTTACCTTGTTTGTGTCATGAAAAGTCTGCATGCTGCATTTTAATGAACAACCCTTTTGGCAATGTGGTGATTAACAAAAGGCCACCCATGAACATGTCTGTAAGCTACATATGGTTGGTTATTTCATTTTTCTTCTGATGCAGCTGGTAAAAGGCATTTTTCTACAATTCTACTAAACTGAGCTACTTTTTTTTCCCCATATTTTTCCCATTTGAGGCAATGAGGAAATGAGAGCATGTATACCAGGTAGCTCTACCTGCTGTTCTACAATTATTCTAATTTACATTTAACAGCTCCACATTAAAATAACGAATCCTGATGCTCGAGTTTGGATCACCCTTCAGCTTTTAGTTACCCTGTCAAATACTGGAGCTAGAAACACTGAATCTTAAACACTGTTTACAATGAACCAAAAGAAGAAACAACAAAGCTTTTCAGTGTTCATTTCATAGAAATCCCAGAAAGAGCAATGCAAATATTTAAGAAAACAAACAAACAAACAGCTTGTGACATTTTCCCTGCGTGCTGAGAAAGTCACCTGGAAGGTCACTTTGGAGATAGATTTGCTCCCTTCAAACATTGGTAAGAACTGACATGTCTGGCTGCTTAACAACAGTATCTCCTTCACACACATTCGTTAGCAGATGTACAACAAAAGTGATTAATGATAAAAAGGGTGACCTTTGCTGATTTAAATAAAGAGACCTTCATAAAACCGGGAGAGGGATACAGGAATAAAGGATTCATGCACTGGGGCTCGTTGTAGATGAAGAGAGAAGGAAAAGAAGTCCAGATATATATATATATATATATATTTTTTTTTTCTTTCTCATGAATGAGCACATGGCCAGGGTCAGGGTCCGCCCACCTCTCACTCCAACGCCCCGCAACCCTGAATGTGATGAAGCTGGTATAGATAATGAATAAATGAGCGCAGCAGTCCTGGTGCGAATAAGGTGTAGGGAAGTGTATGGTGGGAGGTGGTGATGATGGAGAGGGATGGAAGTGGTGGTCGCAACACAGGAGCTTATTTGACCAGCCTCTTGGCCACGTCTGCATAAGCGATCTCAATCTCCTTGTCACTGGGGCAAGTGTTGGTGAACTCTTCGCGCGTGTAAGCATTGTTCAGGTATTTCCAGATGGCCGTCATCTCTTTGGGAATGTCAAAGCCTCTGTACTTTTTAGCCACAACCTGGAGGAGGAAAACGGAGTTAAATCATCATCTTAAATCCTCAACTACTAAAGCCAGAGAAATAATCTATCAGACAGTTTGGCAAAACTAAAAGTAAGGCAGAACAAATGGATGAATAAGAGAAATAAAAAGACTATTTACCATTCACATCAATTCCCTTCTAAAACACAAACATTCTTTGGAAGTTCCTGTTCTACCAAATGAGTACTTGATGGTGTGATGAGCCTTGTAAGACCTAAAGCTGTTACTCTGAAAGCAGAGACAATAATATGACCTAATTCTACATTTCATGGTCCTCACTCTTCCACATCATTATTGGTCTGGTGTCTACACATCCTCTCCCACCAGCACATCTCCAAAATATCTGGTGGTTCAAAAGTGATGATAGATAATGATTACTTTCTTTTAATAATACTCATGCTAATGTTTTTTTCTTTTTACTTTTAACTGGTTTTAATTCATTTATTTTTAATTCTAGTTCTGTATTTATGGAAGATAGTCTGTACATTAAATATCCTGTCAATTTAATCATCTGGTATTGATATGTAGCATAGCGTGTATGTCTTCATAGACTTCACAGTTGATAGTTCTTTTTTTTTTTAATGCAATCTAGCTTTTGCATTCGATTTTTGGTTTGTTATCATATGTAGCCTAATGTCTACATTTCATAGCCTGGACATTTGATAGTGTATTACAAATAAATAATAGCAGATTACAGTCTATGCATTTGTAAATCTCTATATTTCATAGTCTGTACATTCATAACTGTTACACTGACATTTTAGTTTATTTCATGTTATATAAGCTTTAAAGTTGTTTCTCATATCTTTCTTCTGTTTTATTAGGTTTTTTCCTTTAACTTTGGTGATGTAACTCTTAAATATCCTAGTTCAGTGGTGACAAATGAGCCAATCATCTCATACAACAGCAGAAAAATCTAACATTTATGGCAACTTCAATTTATATGTGAAATTTAATCAGGTTGTTTAAACCATTAAGTTACTCACCTTAACTATGTGCAGCTTGGGCAGCAGATTACAATCAGCCAGGGTCATTTCATCTCCATCCAAGAATTTGCGGTTGGAGACCTTGATGTCCTCTATGCTGTTGTGGTCGATCTCGTCCGGCAGCGGGTAGTGAAGATACTCGTCTAGTTTCTGCAGTGTCTTCAGCAGTCCACGCTCCAGAGCTGCAGAGAGGCGAGGTGTATAAAAGCACTTCTTATTTCAGCAGCTCAACCAGTATATCACTCAGCCATAAGGGGGCAGCATTTCACTGAGTCATGCTCATACTTGTACAACCCATACAAGAAACAGGCCGTTATACCTTATGCAACTGAACGCAGCCTACTGTAATCGTAATAGCAGTTCTAATACAATGGCCTGCATTCCTTTGAGAAGGAATGTATTTGATTGCATAGCCTTTTCCCCTCTCACCCCTTGTTCATCTATACTTTACACATAAAGAAGACATTCCATTATTTTAAAGTATGATATGAATGTGAGTGCATGGGATTCAACAGTTCAGCAGTACACTTAACCTTTTAAATTTGAGAGAAATTATCACAGAACCATAAGATTATCCTCCAACTGTTGACACAGCCTTGGCCTTCACATCCAGCTCACCATTGTTCAATATTTTCCTAAAGTGCAGAACAGCCAACTAAAACAAGATATAAAGTATTTTCTGGATTCTATAAACATCCCCCCGGAAAAGCAATTCTTTTAAGACCTAATGTAATAATCTAAACGATAACAGACGTTTCTTAATGGATAATAATCTTATCTGTCGAGTCACTGATATAGCCCTTCTTTTGTGGAGCCAAGAGGGAGGCTTAGATATGAGCATTTCCAGGATAGCTGGTGTGGGGTTTTCAGGAAACTGTCAGGTGAGACGAAAAGGAAAAGGACAGAAGAAGGCAGGAGAACAAAAGACCTGTGTGTTTGATTCAGGCCATAATCCACCAATCAGTGAAAGGCTACCGCGGTCGCCTAGCAACCAAAGAGCACTCCCTACACTGAAAGGTTCCACTATAACGGCTCCAAACTGGTGCTCTGTTCTGTGTGTGTGTGTGTGTGTGCGCGCAAGCGTAAGTGACAGAGAGAGACAGATGAAGTACAAAAAAAACAACAACAACAAATCAATGAAAAATAATTTACCTTCATTTGCATCTGGTTTGGAGTTCTTTATGTATGCAGAAAATTTGGCAAAGATGTCCATTCCAGCTGTGTTGGACTCGGGGTGTCTTGCACCAAGTTTGATGTACCTGAAGACGACACATAAAAGTAAAAACACTGCACATTGTCAAGATAAAAAGAAGATACCTGTCATGTCCTATGTTTAGTTACTCTTCTCTTTTTCTTAATTCCAACCACACTGAAGAAAAAACAACAACACACACACAAACAGGTATAATCTTTACAAAATTGTTAAGCGAGCATGAGCTATGAAGTCTATTTGCATAATAATTTGCACATAGAGGACATTACTGTGCTACCAAAAATGCTTACCAAGAGAGCCTATGCTATAGAGCTTTAAAAAAAAAAAAAAAAAACTACAGCATACTGAGAGCTAAAGAGGCTTGTGAAGTCTGAAAATATTTAGGCTGACTAGGACATTATTTAGTTTACTGAGAGAGAGAGAGAGAGAGAGACACAGCTAACCTTAAATAAACCCTTCTTTTCTAATTATCAGTCATTAAAAGGCCTTCCATTGCACAGTCACAGTGCTTTGGAAAGCCAGGCGTATGACAATAGTGCATTGCATTTGGTACACAGGTGTGGCAATTATCACATGGATCAGAAAGCACTTACTTGGGTGGCCCGAGGACATCCTCAAGAAACTCCTCAATCTTGTTGACATCAGTTTTGACCTCTCCATTAAATGTGATGAAGGGCGGGTGTGTGCCAGGAGCCAGGTTCTGGAGGTCTGCAGGCTTCCTGTTGACATGAAAAATCAGATGCGCTGAGTAAAGCAGAAAACAAGCATCTTTCATCTTTCATGTTTAATGTACGTTCATACCTGAACGTACATTAAACATGAATGCATTTACATTTTAGTTCAAGTGAGGACGGGCGTTTCAGAGGTGGTGCACCCATTATGACTTGAGGCTTTTGTTCAAAAATGGCTTCTCATAGGTTTTCTGCAAAATCTAAAGCTTTTTTATTTTTACTTCCACTTTGCCTTCAAGTTGACAAGTTGAAAATTTATAGACACTTATAATAATAGCCTGCAATATTGACACAATATGAGTTGCGCTTCAGGCTTGAAAGCTAAACACATGTTGCCTCTGGTCCTCGTGGGGTAAACACTTTTCAGCCAACCCTCCAGCCCTTCTGTCCAGCTAGTGCTAACAGCGCATGTGAATTCGTCTAAGAGAGTGTGTATGTGCAGCTCCTCTTTTCCGCGGCCTTCAAAGCAGCACATTTTGTACCAGCTGGCAAGCAGATGAGACTGACACACAAACAGAAATTAGCATGTGTTGACTGAGTTGTGTGAACACAACTGAGTAGTCAAATCCACACGAGCAGCCTCTTAAACCTCCTCACAACAAAAACCTGTATATAAAGCTGCAATGATAAAACAGCCGACTGATGTTACCCAACAGCTCTTTCGTATTAAGAGAGCTAATAACATAACAATTATCCACAAAGACTTAAGGTTTTGTTGTGGTAAATGATGGCCAAGTTTTGAAACGAGCCATTTAAGGGCACAAATAAGAGGAAATTACTTTAACTCTCTGGTATTTGAGAGGAAGTGGTACAGTCAGAGTGATATCACTGAAAAATGGGCATGGTATCCTAGAGCCAAGACAAGATGTTGTACTTGGTCAAAACGTGCAGTAATAAAAAAGAAGAAAACATTAAACTGCAGTTTTGTTGCTATATTGTTTTAGTTCATGTCCTTCAACAGGAACAGGCCTAATCAACAAGCACCACTCTTGCGTTAAACACAGTAAAACAGCCATAAATGTGACAAGCACACACCTCCTTTTGCAATACAGACATTTTATGTTGACTTAGATAAGAGACAACAGATGGCTGGAAAAAAAGCGAAGCTTAAAAGGGCTTGGTACTCTTAGACACAAACAAACATAAGGCAACAAGTATGCAATTCATCCGAACAAAACGCTTGAGGGGAAAAGCATCAGAGGACGCTGCTTAACAGAGAACTGAGCAGCGCTCATTCCTTTTACACAGTTGGTTCCTGGCAGAGGATTCAAGGCAAATTAGATGTAAATATATACAAACTTTTGCTTTCAGTATGAACATGGAACCCTGCAAGAAACATCCAAATTATTTGTCAAACAGTCCATGCTTTCCTTTACCTGGTTAGTAAGAACATCAATATTGTGTTTTGTTTTCTTTTGTTGTTGTTTTTTTTTTTCCTGTCGTCTCCAAGTCGCACACAAGGAGACGCCCAGTAATAAATCCGTTCCCAAACAGATGAACCATGCTTTGGAATGAAGCATCCATAGTCTTCAATCTCAGGATCACACACGCAGTAGGAAGACCACAGAGCTCAGAAATGGATCTGAACGTTGAAAAATAACGGGGCACATGCCCTGGTTGACTAGTGGAAAAGTTTTTAAATGAATCATACAGACAGAAACATTCGTAGGTTTTGGGTTGGGAGCTTCTGGTACTGAAATCCACATGTGAAAGCACATTTCCTTCCAGCTGGGAGGGAAAAAAGAAAAATCTCAAGTCAAAATTGCAGAGGCTCGCCATTTTCTCATCCCTGCAGTTTAAAAAGGAGCATTGCCCACCAAGATGTAGGCAGGAAGTAAATGAAGTCAAGAACCCTAAAATAGCTTCATTGGAGTCTGTATGTTTATTTTCCTCCAGACTAGGAAGGGGTCATGGGAAAACCAAATAAGCAGTGGGGAAGCAGTGAGCATGTCAGAGGTGGGGCTGGATCAAAGTGTTGCAGTGGGGCAGAAAAGCCAGTGGAAACGCCCAGTTAACCAGTAAGAAACTATCAACAGGAAGGGAAAAAAAAAAAAAAAAAAAAAGCCCAAAAAACATGTTTTTAGATAAATGTGTTTTAAAAGTGAATAAGAAAAACAAACAAACCCGGTAAGAATAATGAAAGCAAAACAGAGAAGGAAACTGTCAGTTAGCAGTTCTCACCTTTTAAGGTCCACTGTAGTGACGTTGAAGACAACTCCTTTCAGCCATAATATCATAAAGAGCCTCTGAGAGAAGGGGCAGTTCCCAATGCTCTCGCCATCGCTCCCCGCCTTAAATAAACAGACAGTAAGTTAGGAGAAAAGGGAAAATAAATAAATAAATCACATCTGAAATGAGGACCAAAGTAGAAATGTGTTAATCAATGTGAGCATAGAACAAAATTATATTTTAAGATCTTTGTGTCACTGATTGAACTTGGCAAACACGAAACTGAAAAGATAATCGTCCTGATAAATCGTCACAGAGATCACATATCTGTTGCACAACCTTTACAGCCCAGGGAGTCGCACTGCACTCGTCCATACAGGGACTATGCCAGATAATCACTCTTTCAGACTGCCGTCAAGTGGGACGGAAAGACCAGCGGTCTTGTCCGAAGGGCTTCAGCACATTCCTCCCTTCATCAATCTGCAGAAGCACTTTCCCAGCTAACAGGAAACTTATTGAGTGATTGAGAGTCAAATGGTCTCTTGTTTCCTTTTAAGTGCACAAACAAGGCTAAGCAGTGGTGAAAATGAGATAAATGGCAGTTGTGCGTGCCCTCCAAATTAATGCTGGACCCTGTTTGTTTAGAAAACGGGAGGAAGCTTGAGAAAGAGATCAGTATGCTTGGTTTTTTTTTAAAAAAGAAAAAAACAAGAGAAAAAACCTACAACAATGTTCACCACTCAAAGATACACACTGAAGAAAGTTAAGAGACTTTTGATCTCCCTGTCACACTCAGTAATAATCACTGATGCAATGCAAGTTTGCTACAAACTGTCAGAGACATCTCCTGCTCTCCCTTCAGCCATTCATCTCTTTGTTCTTTATTCTCCTTTGTTTTCTAACTCTAACTCAGCCCCTCAACTCAAAACCATGTAAGGGCAAACAATGCCTCCTCTGGATTACACATCAGAAGGCGGAATAAGCATTTCATTTGATTAACTGAACTTAATGAAATCTGTCCTGGTGCACAGTTGCATCCTCTCTCCAAGCCCATGACATTTCATACAAACCATCACATAGCAGAACGGAGATCCATTACTTCAAAGTGAATCTGATTCAGTCCTCGTGCACCTCGTAAAAATAATTGTTCAATGACAAAAGTAATTTAAATATACCTTTTACGTATAGAAAACATGTACAAGAACTTGTAGCATATTAATGTTTTAATCCCAGATGAGTCTGAATGTAACTATTCACGAGGACAAACCTGGACGTCCAGAATACATTTCATGTATTCTGTATAAGAGCACGCATTTTCATCCCATTATAAAACCAACTTGCTGAATCCCCACTGGGGTAACACGTTTTACAAGAAGGCAAAATGAAAGTCAAGTACTTTGGGAATATTATTGCTGTGTTGGCTTCTATCATCTGCCGTCACCCAGAGCTGGAAGTAAGTGAGCAGGTCAAGCGTTGACTACTAACCAATGCAAAGTGCAATGCGATACTCAAGTCTCAGTGAATTACACAGAATCCACTGCTTGTTCCATCCCGAGACCAATGGCCACACAAAAGATCTGAAATCAAACTGTAGGTCCTACCACTGATATATACACCTGCTGCACAAAAGATATAAAGCTAGAAGTTGAGAAGGCGTACGTAAAAAGCTACCATCTTCTCTGCTTAAGAAGAAAAGCTATAAATTACAGCAGGTGTTGCAGTACTTTAGTCAACTGTCTCACATGGGGTTTTCAACAAATACAACTGAGAAGCATGCAGATGTATAGAAAAGTGAAATCAGTTAAGTTAAATAACTTGAGATAAACATTTGTATAAGATCAGATAAGTAGAGTGTGATGACGACTCAATAGAAGACTTTGTTTAAAGAGGGTTCAGTC
The DNA here is from genome assembly GCA_037176975.1 of Arrhamphus sclerolepis. Classification (NCBI taxonomy): domain Eukaryota; kingdom Metazoa; phylum Chordata; class Actinopteri; order Beloniformes; family Hemiramphidae; genus Arrhamphus; species Arrhamphus sclerolepis. The sequence continues at coordinate 12,844,126 of JBAMYA010000015.1, read as the reverse complement.
AGTCCAGCCGTTCTGTGCTCATGTGGACAGGCTGGCTGTGGTCCTCTTTGTGACACCCATGTGATGGCTCTGTTTGATGTGTCTACTGGCTCCTATTGTACTGCAACTGTCCTCGTCCTCTCCTTATCTCCTTTTGAATTCGGCGTTTGAAATGCTATGATTACATCAACATGCCATTATTTAGTTAATGAAAGTCTTTTTTTCCAGATTGCAATAATTCAACTCCGAAAGCTTAGGCCCCGAGGTGTTTTGGGTATCGTGGCTTGCGGCTGACGGCAGACTGGGGGAGCATTAGGTGATCCTTACAGGATCAGACGGACATGAACAGGATGATAACCCCACAGTGCAACACCAACGGAGAACCTCTCAGGCCTGGATCAAGGATGGTAACGCAGCCCAGCAACTGTTTCCATAGCAATGATTTGAACATATGGCACGAAAAGAAGAACTTTTAGTGTGGAGGGGATTACAAACCCAGACAAAAAGCCTGAACAGAGTTCTCTTTTTGCGTGGATAAAAATGGAAAGCATGTTATAAAATGAAATTTGTAAGTCAAAAGAGGTTTGCTTTTACACGATGAGCTAATTTTAAGATGAGTTCACCTCAGTTCTGTGTCTCAAGTGATCAAGAAGGCAGTCAGGAGCTGAGAAAGACACACTTTTCTTCCTCTCGGCCTGTTCTTAGAGCCAAGTCAAGGCTACTACCCTCTGGAGTCTGCAGCAGAACAGACTGCAGCTCTCTGCCAAAGACACTAAGCAGAAGTCTGCCGTACAAAGGAGACGGCGCACGAGGCAGAGGCATTACTGGAAATAAGGAGGAAATAAGGGATCATATGTATTGGTAACCGACAAAAGAGAACCGGAGATAATAGATGCTTCAAGTGAGAGAAACAGGAAAGACAGCAAGCAGAGGTGTTATGCTCTTTGGCTCAGCATTTTTCCTCCTCTTCTTCCTTTATCCCTCTCCCCTTATCCTGGGCCCCTCTGTTGGGCGGGGGGTTATTTGGAGAGCGGGAAACTATTCCAGAAATGTCCTGTTACCGCCGTCGAAGAGGGTGCTTTGTTTAGGTTAAGAGATGATGTTGGTGGAGCTCCATTTCCGCTGAACAGTAAATGAACAGCTGGGCTACATTTAATGATGTGAACGACTGAAGGGTAATCCTTAGCAAAAATTATGATAACTAATATTTCTAGTAATTATTATCAGAATTATTTGCCTGGCAATGTACTCAGAACAACCCAGAAAATACAAATACACAGCTTTTTATTGAAGGCCTACAAGAGTCTGGAATAGTTCAGGACACCCTTGTAAACATTGCCCTTCACTTAATAAGCAGGTTTTGGAGTACCGCTATTTTAGTGTGACATTAAGAAAAGGACTTTTTGGGAACCACATATAAAAAGGAACACCACAAAGCACTTTTTGTTTGTTGAGGTTTAGGCACGTCATTAGTTTGCAAGGAGAAGAAAAAAAACTCCAATAGAACACAAGTAAGAGGAGTATTACGTTAAAGTAGACCCTTATAAGGCAAAGATCATCAGTTAAAAAACGTGCACATTTTCCAAGAAGTAAATCAAGCAATTTCCATGTGCAAGTAACTATACTTAGGAGGTGCCAAGTAGGCCTCCAACCCCCACCCCAATTTTGAAAATGACTCACATTATGGAGACTGTTACAACAGCTTTCACAATGTTACACTGAGATTTCTCTCTGATGTAAATTGGGTACAAAAACATCTGAGCAACAGTTGACTATTGCTAACAGACTCAAGTTTTATTTAGGCGCAGTGGATGGTAACTCAACAGATGCCAAGCACACACAGCTGCGGTGGAGGTTCTGAGTCACATTCAAAGTCAGATGTTATCTCTGAGTTTGTCTCCGGGACAGTCAACCCAACAATATTCCAATGTGACTCAGTGGATGGAAAAAAAAAACCCTCTCTTACACAGTGAGGTCAAACCTCTTAAAGCCAAACCAAGACCAAAGGTTACAGACTGACATATATTAAATAAAGAACATTAAAATGATTTTTTTAATGGCATAAACAACCATTTAATTAAACCATTCCAAACTTTAATATCTCCAAAATTCCTAAATTAAAGTTTCTAGAAGTGTTTCGTGCTTGATTGTGTCTTTGACTGAGACTAGAAACTGATTCAAAGTAAATGCTAACACTTTATTAGCATTTATACAATATGAGAGCAAAAATGGTTAAGTGAAGCTAAATTACCTTCATTGTTTGCACTTGTTGACAGGGAACGCAAATATGCAGTGTTCTATAGTATTATAATCAATGTAATAATAATCATTAAAAGAAAATACCTACATATATACCATGTTTTACATTCTTAAGTAATTATACCGGACATGATAGAGCCACATGAGAAGCAGAAACGTAAAAACATATAAGCTAACCTGAAGTCTAGTCCAATAACACTGTACAAGAAGCTTGAACAAGCTGTTCAATATTTCCTGTCTCACTGATCAATAGCCTCATTGCTGATGTAAGAGAACTGTGTTTTCCAGACAATCAGTAAGGCAAAGTTACAACAGTGAGCCTTTGTAGAACAATGAGTCCTGCTCATGCAGGCCATGGTCCTCCCAGTCTCTGTTCATGGCCTAATTTTAGCAACATGGCAGCCTGTGTCTTCCCCGCCCCAAAACACTTCACATTCTAAATTGGTTGACTGCTCAAAGTTCACGCTGCACTTGACCGAATAAGGGACTGACGATGTAACAGGCCCCCGCAGTTTTCCTCCTCCTCCTCCTTCACTGACACACATCAGGAATGTCTGCGTGTAAGCAGCCATGGTAATGTCATATTAATAATACCGGTTAGCTGAAGACAACCACAGGCTGAGCTGGGATTTGAACCCACTAAAATTAGTTCAACCTCAAACCTGGCCAGTTTTCACAGATACATTTTCCATCTTATTGTGACATTTGTATTTCAGAACAACGTAGAATAAAATACAAAGTGGATGGCTAATGAATTTGTCAATGTAGTGAAAAAATATGGATAAGAAGTGATGGTCTCCAAAAGAAAAGCAACTCTAGATTATAGCCCAACCAATACTGTGTTTTTGAGGCCAATAATAATCCAAAACTTAAAAAATTAGAACTGTTTCTGCTAATGGGCTGGCAATTTGTTAAAAAAAATTAATTGAAACCGACATTAAAAATAATCAATGTAATCTTGTTCATTTCAATTATGTCTCTTCTTTGAAATATCCATTTAATGAGCATTTAGTTAAACTCTGTCTGCTTCCCTTCACTTGTCTTAAAATCAACGAAATGGATTATTTTATCAGAAAAATATTCCAGTGTTAATAGTTGATTATATTAACAGCAAAAGCCTTGTCAGTGATCTATGAGGGCAAGAAATTAAACAATACTAAATACAATTGCAATCGAGGGAACTTGTTCCATTATGTCTGAAAGTGGCACAATAATGACTTTTATTTTTATAGTGATTCAGGTATTCAATCAGGGGAAGTGGTGTCAGCCTTTCTATTTGATAATGACTGGGAGGGGTACTGCCAGACCTCAAGACTGGAAAAAAAAAAAAAAAAAGACTGGACTGGGTGGGTAATACTTCTGACCAAAGTCAGAAAGATGAGTGTACAAAGGAGTCACATTCTGCTGGAATATGGAAACACCATAGCATCCTTGGTGTGGCTCAGAGTCAGGCTGACATCATTCTGTGGAAGTCATCAAACTTCCAGTCACACAGAGGCCTACTGTTCTGGACTGCAGTCCAAGAACCAAACCGGAGCTCATGGAAATTTGGCACCTGCTGTCCAAAAGACAGAACTACAGCAGTTCAGGACATATACAGGTTGTTGTTTTCTTTGTTTTTTACTTCAAAGCCAAGGTCAAATTCATTTATATAGCATATTAAAACAACCAAAGTTCTTTAGGTAAAAATAAAAACTGAAAAGGCACGGTCCACTCTAATGTCTGAGCCTGTAACTCAGAACTACAAGGACCATCTGATTGGATGATCTACTCTGACTGGGGCACAACAAAGACGACGCTCAGACACACATGAAATCTTAAAATCTATTGTAAAATGGATGGGAAGCCAGTGGAGCCAGTAAGAGGCACATTATTTGATCTGGTGACCCCTGAAGGAAATAGCAGAAAGAAAAAGAAAGGTTGTTTCTTTTGAGTGACAAAATTCACCCTCATTAAGTTTACCAGTGGTGGTGTTATCATCCATGACAAAAACACAGATCCATGCTGCCAAGAAATATTTCATGAAAAAGCTTCCATTTAAAGAACAAGATCTGTTACCAAAATTATGGCTCGACATGGACACAGATTCATCTCAGCCTAGAGATGAAAGACTTGTAGTAATGGCCCTCTTCAAATGCCAGATTGATTAGGCCAATGGCCAAAATCACTCCAGCGTACAGTTAACAAAAAACAATGGACGGACAAGTTGCTGCAGAAGTGAATTCAGAGTAGAAATAACCACACACAGAAAAGGCTCTGCCACACGAGAAACAAGTCATTTTTGCTCCTAAATAATGACCCTGATTAGCAACATTGTTAATCACTTGAAGAAAGCTTTATACATATATGACTGACAATCTGTGTGTAAAATGCAGACTTGTTAATGTTAGGTGCCTATTGTGTTACACTTTGGTTCAGCTCTGTATGGTTTTAAATCTATACAAGCTACGCTTAGCCTAACTTCATGCAGCAATGTGATCAACAGAAAAATAACTGCTGAAAAGGGGCCCTGTCTTGCCCTAAAAATGGCACATCACAAGGCATGTCTGATCGTCACATGTCTCAACTGATAACAGAATATGACAGGATAAACTCTCCCCAAGGCCTTTTGAATAAATGTCAAAGAATGGAGTCCTAACGCCTAAGGTTTATCAGGTGGCACGTGAAAAAAAAAAAAAAAAAAAAGGCTGTGTAGATATGTAGAGCAAATTTCCATGCAAACATGTTACATATTAGACAACAGTTTGTTGGACATGCAAAAAGATGTTAACTATGCTCTACAGAGCTATAAAGGTTAAAGAGTTTACTAATGATCATCTGTTCAGGATTTTAAAAGCTGGGCCTGAAGTCAGGGCTCCATGATGCATTTGGACTAGGCGTTTAAGATGAGCAAGAGCTGACACCGTTTTGAATAATGTAATGAAAAAGTAAATTTACTAAAATGCATTTAGCGCTAACAACACCATAATAAAAGCATAATGAAGGTAACATTTCCCTCTTCCCTGCATATATCGTATGCATAACTTGGACAACCTACTGAAAGCATCACAACAGAATTACACCCCCTGCCCCCACACAAAAAAAAGTTTCTAAAATTAGTAATACTACAACTTACAACAAGGCAAATCACACTTTTGCCAAAGCCTGAGCATGTCTGCAGTGCCTACGTTAGGACTATGTAAATTGGCTAGTGACCTGCACACACATGAAGACAGGCCTCTCAGCTGCCAATCAAAGTGTGCAACTAATTTTACAGCATTACGCACATCTGGCTATCTAACATATTCTATCACGTCATGGCAGAGCTGGCCAAGAAAGCAAAGAGTGTTATGTCAGAAGTGGCAAGAAAAAGAACGAATATTGGAGCGGCATACACTTGCTGCCATGAGCTGAGACAAGCAGAAGGCTACAAGCCAGATGGTGTCCTAGCCTTGCTGCTGTTGGATTAGTAAGTCATATTTTTCTTCCTTCTACATCTGCACATGAGATTGGTGGATATTAGGCTGTATTACTAAAGTTCTTTGTTTGCTCTCTGGTTCACAGTTTATTTTGCTGGGAGATGGGATAATGTGTCCAGCTGAAATAGCTTGCATGCTGTTTGCTGTTTTTCAGCGTTGGGTGTAGTGACTGTTTCCTAATGAGCCCTCAGGATTCGCCAGTTATTTTCTCTTCAGCTGGTCAACAAATGCACACATGTTGCATTGCTCCTAGGGAGATTCACACAGCAACAGTAATTAAGACAGTGCTAACAGGCCATTGCGCTTCTCAACCAGAGAGGAGCGCTAAAGAGCACACTCTTATTTACTCAATTTACTCTTCTTTCTGCAGAGCAACAATAAGATGGATTAATTTTATGAACAGAAAAGTTGAAATAATGCAGAACAGATGAGAGGCTATTAATCAGTTCATAGAATCAAATTTATAACTGAAGAACCAAGTTCACTATTCTGCATGGCAGCTGTCTTGTGGTGCAGACGTGCACGTAGCTGCTGGAGTAGTACACACCATGTGAGTAACACATCATGGATTCATTCTGGAAGGGCTGACGCGGCATGGTGGCGGTATAAGGGTACAAGTATATACTGAGAGAAACCCCATTACAGGAGTAAGTAGGTGCTTGCTGGGCTGGTTTTATGTACTGCTAGGGTGATAAAGAACTGACTATGGCCAATGCCTGACAGCCACTTGTTTTTTTTTGTTTTTTTATATATACACAAAAGTTAAAGAGAGTTTTTTGGTCTTATTAATCTGGTTTATCTCAGGCTACATCCACACTAGTGTTTTTCCATCTTAAATCATTAAACTTTTTTTTATGGTTTTGTCTAACATAAACGCTGCTCCAGCAAGGTCACCCCCATTAAAATGGAGAAAAACTGATATTTTGCAGAAAAAATTCATTGTGTAAATGCTTTATGCTTTTCTGTGTCACCATGTGTCCTTCAATGATTTACCCAGTCTATATCATACGACCGTAACTGGAACACACAGATGTGCCTTGCCCCTGCCTGGGCAACGACAGAGTACATGACAACCTGGAGATGAAACAGCAGGTGTTCCTGCCCTGGTTGTTCTTGTTATCAGCTTTTGCATTTAACAATACTGTATATTTTATCTATTTTATGAGCAATCTGACACAAAGTTTTTCCATCCTGTCTTCACTTGTGCACACACTCCCCGTGGGCGTAGAGGGCTGTGTGATATACGTTTATGATGCTGTAACTTATCGGTTAATAGCATTTTTCTAGAATGTGTTATTTATTTCTGCTCTATGCCAACTTTAAAATCTGACAGGGTATTGAGATGTATGACCCATAAATTCTTTCCACAGAGTAAATTTGCAATGCCCCATCCTCAACAGCTACAGAAGTGCTCCATATCTGAGATCTTTTGCCGACACATCACAGATGTCTATGTCCAGGGTTTCCATAGAATTGTCCTCAAGGACACAGATGGGCTCTGATGCCATCCAGACTTAAAAGCACTTCTTAAACGTGGTTACTGGCTCTGCTCTCACTGCAAGCAGGGGTAGGGAAGTCTGGAGCCAATAGAGGGCTATGCAACCCATTGTGTGACCCTGGCACAGTCTCAGCCAACAGATGAGAGAAGGGATAGAGCATGTCTGTTTCCCTTGACTCATTTGTATTCTGCTCACTGTCATACAGTCAGGTCATATGGTGGTGGAGAATGACTCACTCTCATGTCTGTCTCAAATTAATTCAGGGCAGCTTTGGGAGGCTATAGTGGACTGAATATAGAACACAATAACATGTCCAGATAAAATAATGATAAATCTTCCAGTGGTGTCAAGTGAAATAAACATGTCTCATCCTCAAAAAGTTTGTAACTACATATTACAAAACGGATCCAAGTGATATCAGTGATGGTGAGGTCAAGGATCAACCCTCCCTCTTGCAGTGTCATATTGTGCCTCTCTCTTTATGAGACATAAACACAGGCAATGAAGCGTTAAGTGTTCCCATGGAAATGTGACAACTGTTGTCATAAACAAAACAGAAATATTGCAAGATCATCAAAAGTATCTCAAACCTGAGTCAGCCGGCTGTTATTTAATGAGTAAACTGGGTTATATGTATTTGAATCTGCATTAGCTCATGATGTGGAAGCAGTCAACTCTTACATGTGGCATTGTCCTTATAGGAATAACACCACTGTGTGTAGAGAGCACACAGAATCTGTTATCAGCTGTTCACAGAGCCCCGGCTCACAGCAGTGCGTCTATGGCAACCTGCATGTCTGCCATTGTCTCCCAAGACTGTGTTTAATGCAGCACAGTGAGAACGTCATCAATAATAGATGTGGACATGTCAGACATGGGTACATAACACAGCAGAGCCAGAAAGCGGAATAGAAGAAAAAAAAAAAAAAAATGTTGCACTTCCACACAGAAAAACACTGGAAGAAACTTCTGGCTGTATGGTACAATGAGGGAGGAGTGACAGAAGAGCTGGCCACAGTAAATCTTCCAGGCCTCTGGATGATGTAACCTCTCCAGTAGGCTGTGAAAGGTGGTTTGAAAAAAAACTGCTCTGGCTACTCTGCCTCCACAGTGAGAGGCTTGTTGCCCCATTAAAAACAAAACAAAAAAAACTTCTCTTAATAGTTAACAAATACAATAGAAGCAAAGGCAAATTTGGATTTTTGTTTTGTTTTCCAGAGACAGATATATAGCCGCAATGCAGCATTTATTTTACTAAAACTTACCGTCTATTGTGATTCTTATTCTCAAGTGTTTGCACTACCATTTACAACCTCACAGAGTCAATACAAGACCTCATGGCCTCCTCCCACTACCCCACCACCCTTTATCCCCCCCTTTTCTTTGCAGTCCTGCATTTTCCCGCCTGGGACGGAACACATGCTGAAGAAAGAAATCACCATCCTAATGGTCTCAACTGAATGAATGCAGTCCTGCTGCAGACCTGCTATCATAAAAATAAATGAAGACCATCAATTAAGCTATCACCTTAAATACACGTGAGGAACTTTTATATAGCACACTTATACAACATTATAAATTAAAAGGAGACCAAGAAACAACAAACATTATATTCCTTTCAGGATTCTGTTTTTTCATACGTTTGTCCTTCAAGAAACTTTGATGGCAGACTACATGATACAAGACGACCCAAACATCAAACCTGTAGTCTGCTGCAGTTTCCATTTAAGGCTCTTGTTCTCACCTTATTCTATCATTGCTGGGTACCGTTTGCTTTATCGATGCATTCAAAAAGCAGAGAAATGCAGCTGCATCATAAGTTACATGGCTGCAGCTCGGATCGACCACGTCTACTGGCTTTTCGCTGCACCGCCCTGCCCGTGACACTGCAGCCTCCACATGGCCATGCTATTTAACAGGCTTGAGGATTTAGAAACTTAAAAAGAAAACGAACTTGTGGCGAAAAAAAGTATTTTTTAAAACGTTTTTCTATCCGTCCAATCTCTCGTTGAGTGTGAAGCCAACATACTAAAAGGTGCCAGCTAACACTGTTCTAGCTACTGAGAAAACTAATTTCCACAACAAAAGAGATTATTTATACAATCCCTCGTCATTACAGTGGATGCTGATTTGGGGTTTAAAACATTGTCTTCACAATGGGAGAAAAAAAAACTTGCACCATCCGACTTGTGGTTTTGGACTTACCTTAACAAAAAGCTCGATAACGGGCTCGTTGTCCGCCTTTACTCCGTTGTGTGGTACCGACAGCGACATCGCGTCTACTACCTTTTAGTTTTTAGTATTTTTTTCTTTTCTTTTTTTTTACAATAAAAAAATAGTTTTTCACTCGCTACCACGCCCGCCTTTGCGGCTCTTTTCTCCGTCAGCCCGTTTGTACTAAGGAACAGCAGCTTTTTTTCTTCTCCAAGCAGGAGTGGGTAAGCAGACAAGGATGTTTCTATCACAAAGCTAGCTGGGCTACAAAACCATCGTTGGACCTCGAGGCTCTCTGCTCCGCGTGAAGTCAGGATCAGTGATGACGTTGGGAAGAAGCAACGGGAACGTTTAAGACCGTGATGTCATCAGCAGTGCAAACACACAAGAATGTGGGAGGGTTTGAGGACGGAGTCTTCCGAGGATGACGATAAGGAGGGGTGAACAATGCGGAGTCCTGGGACACGCGCTTTAGGAAGAAAATAAAACCCGTTTCATTGCAAACAGAGCAAAAACAACGTCACAGTCATATTATTTTATTGAAATTTATGGTTTTATTATTGTCGTCCCCGTTTCCATTGTATAGTTTGTTCAAAATGTCGTTTTTAAACAAATACAAAAGGTGATAAGATCTGTGATCTACCCATATGTATTATTCGTGTCCGGGCCACATCATCACCATGGTTACCGTTAAAGGGCCGTTTATTATTTTTTATCAACCAGCTATTTCGTTTCATTCCCCGTTAGTTGCTCGACTCAGTCGTAAAACAAAGAAAAAAAATGGCGATTTTTTTTTTTAAATAATAAAATCTCAAATTTTACTAAATTTGTAACTTTTACCATGAAATTAAGGTTTTTGTATAAAAATCTTTTTTTCTCGAAAAATCGCAAAATTCGTACAAAAAAATCGTAAAAAGAAAAATTAAAATGCCAAATTCCGCAATCACTTTTTTTTAAATCACAAATTATAAAATTTCCCAAATATCACGTTTTGACAAAAATTTACTTTTCTCCCCTCTTTGTTGTAAAATGTTTTTCAAACATTTGCTAAATTATTTTGACATAGCTGTCCACCTCAATTATTCCACTTTTTGAAGTCAGTACCTAATAAACTTTAGATCACATTGAAATTTCCTCAGAAATGTTCGTTATAAGTTTATGATTCTCGCGGGCCAAAAGCGGCTGGCTGGATTTGGACCTTGAATCTGACACCCCTATATTAGGCATTTTGACACTGTTCTAACTAGTAATTTTAGAGTCACTCAGATTCATATATGTTCTGTTCATTGAAAAAGACATCTACTGTGCAATAGTACACGTCAAATTAAACAAAAACACTGATCCTAAAAAAAAAAAGTTTTAATTCTTAAAGGATAACAAGAGCCAAGGTTACTAAATACAAATCATACTACAGCAGCCCAACAGAGATTAGCTCGGTACAAGGGTATCAACACAAATTGCATATCAGTTTAGAAAACGTTAAGCATGTCTCACATCAAATCGCTTTAATCTTCAAACAAGATGATTTCAAAGTAAGAAGAAAGCAGGTTAAATGATGCCAAATGCCTCCTTTAAGATACAATATGGGACAAAATCTGTTGTAGCCTCTTAACAGTGAACAAAACTGCCAGTTTCCACTACTAAAGGCATAAGTAACAGTATTTTAATATGGTGTTTTTCCCACCTACCCTTTACCTAAGATCAGTGGTCCATGCACATCCTGGGACAATCACTGTAAATGTAATCACCACACTTAGGAAAATATCATTAACCTGTCCAACGCAAAACTGAAATTAAAACTGTTTCCTGCTCAATTTAAAAGTACAGATAACACAAGTTTTTTTCCTTTTTTTTTTTTTTTTTTTTTTTATACATTATATGACAAATCAAGTTTGTAAAGAAACATACTCTGCAGAATGTACCAAACCAGTAGAAAGAAACAAGACTTGAGATTTAACAATTTGTACATTCTAAAGCTGAACCAGGTTGATGAAAACCACCAAAAATTCAAAAGACCCTTATTTCTTTAGGACATTTGTGATGGAGACATCTGGGCCTTCCTCATGGAACGCAGTGCCTTTTCCCGGAGGTCTTTTTCCAGATCATCCAAACTGTCATCAATTTCGCTGTCTGACTCCTAAAAAGAAATTAAGTATATTACTAAACATCTCGTTACAGAAAATGTTGGCACATTTGTAGACAGAAATCAGGTATTTGTTGCCAACACAACCAAAACAGATGATACCTTTCTTGAATCAACATCGTCATCAGCGCCCTGGTTCTGGTGAGCTTCTTCTGTAACAGGTCCACTGCTTTTCTCCTTCTTATGTTTCTTGTGCTTTTTATGTTTCTTCTCTTTTTTATGTTTCTTTTCCTTCTTCTTTTTCTTTTTCTTTCCACCACCTTCGACATCTGAATTCTGCAATCAAAACAATTTTTTATGTTGGCTTAAATATTGTTTATTTAAAAAAAACAACAACAAAAAAAAAAAAAAAACATGCAAGGAATCTCTTTGGGTTGGAGTGTAAAAACTTTGAACTGATGGGATAATGACATACATAAAAAGTACTAGGACACAGCAAAAACTATCAAGGCCAGACAAATATAAAATGATACTAAGTGCCAATCTCCCATAATAAAATGAAGGTCATATATTTGTCATAAAAGATCAAACCTTGCTTGGTGACTGGCTACCAGAAGCACTATTGGCCTTTTTGGCAGGGGGTGGTGGAGGAGATCGACTGGCAGAGCGAGATGGTGAGGGAGAAGCAGATGCAGGAGCTGGACGTTTCTGAACAAGAGGTTCTGGGGAAACTGATCTGGATCTCGATACCCTCCGCATAGGTTTGGGGCTCGGGGAGGCTCTGTCAAGAGGATAAGTTACATCATGAGAACATACAAAAAAGTAGGTCCAGTACACAACAAGAATAATAAAATGAAAGAGAAAAAAAATACTGACAGATAACAGAATGCTCCTTGTTTACCTCTGGTTGTGACGTGGCTCTGGGGTGCGAGACACTCTGCGGATGAGTTTGTGTGAAGGGGACTGTTGTCTCCGCTGGTTGGATGGAGATGTACTGGACTGGTCAAATCGTCTCTGGGGACTGCTGGAACCCCTAACAGTGTGACTGCGGTTCACAGGTGATGGGGAGAAGCGTCTGGATGACGCAACTGGGGACCGTGTATCCCTACTTGGCCTACTAGAGGACAACATGGGGCTCCTCCTGTGTCTTGGTGGAGATAGAGAAGGGGGGGGTGAGCGTCTCCTTGAAACAGGTGAGCTTCTACGCTTGGGGGACCTGGAGGAGCGTCGCTTTGCCACTGGAGAGGAGCGTTTTGGAGGTGAATTTGACAACTTTCTCTTCGGTGGAGGCAAAGGTGAAGGGCTGTAGCGACGCTGGATTGCTGGAGAATATCGTCTAGAAGATAGAGATCTACGACGGGGTGGTGGAGAAGGAGACCTATAGGGAAAGAGATAAAATTATTAAAAATAAATGGGGGGGGGGGGGCTGTCAGATTGCAGCCATGATTTCGATACTTGGGTGAAGAGAAGAGCTGAGCTTTTAACTGATCACTAACTGGTGGCAATTTGGATCAGATGGGAGGAGAGGATGCCCAAAGGATGAGGGTTTGCTGGGAATGTCTGTCAGAGGAACCTGTCAGAATTTTCTTCAATTTCTACTGCTGACAGATCAGGCGGCAGATATTTAGTTTAGAGGAATCCTATCAAGCTTGGTTAGCTTGTAAGACCACAGAAGGAGTTGGCAGACCAAACAGGCTGCAGCCTCAGTGGTTGCTGAGGCAATAACTATGGGAGGAGCCATGTTCAGGAACTATCGCCTGGCCCTTAGAAGATTCTGGCAAACTGTCTGGAGGATCACGCAATGAAAGCAGTGCTGTGAGAGTGACTTTGCGCAAAGAACTTCTTGAACATGTTTTGTATACCCGTATACCTTTTCTAACTTGTTTAAAAAGAGGTATAATATGTCCCCTTTCAAGGTCTCTTTGCTTAGCCTGCTGCACTCACAAACACAATTCAAATAAGTGGAAGTGAATGAATGGAAAACATGTATTTGAATTTTCCTTTTTCTTCTCACTAATAAGTCTATAGCACAACAGAAAATCAAAACGCTACCTGCGTCGAGGAGGCGAAGGAGATCTGCGACGTCGTGGAGGAGATGGGGAGCGATGTCTTCGTGGAGGAGATGGAGACCGTCTTCTCCTGAAGGGGTACAAACACAAAAAAGTGACATACGAACATGAAGAAATTAAAATAAACAAGTCGGATTTTGGAGGTTAAATCACTGAGATGATAAGATACAAATACAAGACTTGGTATCTAACCTTGGCGAGGCATCCCTGTGTCGCCTACGAGGCGATGGTGTACGACTCCGTTTTTTCCTGACCTCTCCATTTCGTGTACCTGGTCCTGGTGCAGACCGCTTAGGCCCCTCATCTTCTGAGGAGGAAGATCCGGAATCTGAAGGCACAGAAACAGAGGACATCAACAACTGTTGTATAAAAGTTTCAACTGCATGCTTTCAGGAGTAAAAACAAAAGATACCAAGGTTGGGGTTAGGACACAGCTTCAAGAGTCCATTAAATGATGAGGGCAAGATGACATAGAGAGATTTGGTTAGAAAGTGAAGAGGAAGAGTGGAAAGAGAAGGAGAAATAACTGGGATAAAAACACATTTAACCTGAGGATGACTGTTGATTCTGCCTGCGATACTGACGTCGCTGCTGCACCGAATCTGCTGTTGCACCTTTCTCATTTTTATCCTCCTCTGAAATGTAAAGGAAGAAGTGTCTAATCAGTGTTGGTAAAACATGAAAAAATAAATAAATAAAACAAAAAAGAAACAATCATGGAATACATATAAAAGAAGAAACTCACAGGTCTTTGAGTTTTGATCTGTTTTTACTGTTTGCTGCAAACTGATAACACTTGAATAGTCTTATTAGTACTATAAAAGTAACATACTAATAAAGTAGTAATGTGCCACAGTTAGTATAAAGCATGCTTGTTTTTTGATCAAAGTATAAACTGGACTAATACACAATTCTGAAATCAGATTAACGAAAATACTGTTAAGAGATTGAGTGTTGTTTTTTTAGGCTATTCAATAAGTAATCTGTACATAATTATGTTAACTGTCTAACATTAGCTGTAACCAAGTGTGTTACTTTTTTTGAAGATACTAGTTAAGCATTTGAGTACATTGATTTTTCTCAAATTCTGCTTTCAAAAAAGGCAACAATTGTTGGATTCTATTTGCTTTATCGTTCTGAAATTGTCACCTTATTTGTTGCTCTGATTGGTTGTAGCACTAACCCCTGCATGCACAGGCAGTTTGAAAAGCAACTATTGTAGCTGCCTCCTGAATAGGGAAGCCACTTGACTCGTTTTCAGACACTACATCCATTAAGATGTGGGTCTGATCGATTAGGTTAGCTGAAAGTGGATTTCCACTTAAAACCCTGGATATGTCTGATGAAATACTTCGTTACTTTCATATATCATTTACTTGCAAACTTTAATATTAGGGGATTTTTTTTAAACGAACCATCTTTATGTGGGCACCATGATTATTACTGTACATTTTACAAAGACTTACTGTATAAAACAAAAAAAGTGCATGTGCTGATTCTACACAAAAAGTAGCAACTAAGAAAACTTCATGACTAGTCACGACACTTTGTCATCCAAGAAGTAAAAAGCCAAAATCCTTCCTTGGCTGATAATTTAACACATACCAGAATCAGACCCCTCAGAAGGCCTGGCCTTGGCATTGTCAGGTGGGGAATCATCCCTTCCTCCTTGATTTCGCTTTAGTCCTGCAAGCAAGGCATTTTTTTTAATGTGCAATCAGTATCATTATCATCATCTCAAGCTTAACTGTAGTATTAAATCCCTTACATTTTCATTTTTTTCCTCTATAGCCTCACTAAATTAATGCATAAAAACATAAAATTTCTAATACTCCTTAAAATAGGCCATGATTGTAAGGATAAATAATGGTACTACAATTATAAAGCAGAAATAAAAAGTGTGAAGGCCATACCTGCTGATCTAGGTGGGGAAGCAGAGCACCGTCCCCTTCTAGCTCGTGGAGACGGTGATCGTTTGTCTCGTCCTGCAGGACTAATAGAGCCGCGAGGACGATGGATTTGTTTTCGGGGTGGTGTGGTAGATATTCTTTTCACAGGTTTTTTAGGTGAGCGTGAACCTGAGGAACTGCTGCCAGAAGATGAAGCAGAACGAGAGCGCCTCCTAGAGAACACAAAGAACAAATAAGAAAAACTTTGGGCCAGTGTTTCACATGGTGCCGATAAGAAAAACAACGCAAGTAAACCAATATATGAAACCAAATAGAAAAACTGATTTGGAGAACAATGAATTCTACTTATTAATCATAAGGCAGTACATCCATGAGACACAATTATGGTCCCTTAAACCATCATGTCACCCTGTCCACCTACTCACTGACCTGCGGACAGGAGAGCGCCTGTGTCTGTGTCTGGAACTGGTGGGGGCACGTCTGGGGGGACTCCTCCGACGTGGGGACATTCGCCTTCTAGGACTTTGTCTTCTACGAGGGGAGTAAGATCTGATGTGGTAGAGGAGGCAAGCAGAGAACCTTTTAAAGTCTTTGTTTTTTTCACAATTCATATTGTGAACAAAAACAAACAAACAACAGATTACAGAAAGTTAAGGAATATCATCAAGTTACCTGGAGCGGGAGCGTCGTCTACGAGATCGAGAATGAGAACGGGATCGATGATGAGGTCTTTCTCTCCTCACGTCCCTCTCCCTTTCACGAGACCTCTCACGAGGTCTTTCCTCTTTTTTATGCATCTTCTCTGGGGAGGGTTCTTTTACTTCAGTCACTGAATTGGCTTTCACTACTTCTGCAACTGCATCACTATAAATGAACATAACATATTTATGAAAAACACTGACATGATAGTCTGAAATAGAATTAAATACATTTTGACAAGGAGAAACAGAATATGAACTAACCCAGCTGAAGAAGCTTCTTCGATGACTGGTCCTGGCATGGTTCTTCCTGGTGTATCTGGCTCCATATGTTGCTCTGAAGGTTTTGTCGGCAACTGCATGAGAGGTGGAGGGGGTGAGCTGCCACCGAGTGGACTGGGTTTGCGTCTTGGAGATCGCGATGGGCTTCGTTTCCGTTCTCTCTTCACTGGAGACCTTCGCCGTGGTGATGGTGACCTCGTCTTCCGCCTAGTCAAAGAAGTCAATAAATAAATAAATAAAATAAGAATAAGTTTGAACATTCTGACATGATTAATCAAATTTAACTGAAGATGTCAAAATTACTTAATTGAGTGGAAAATCTATGTCAAAGAACAATGGTAAACAATAGTAATGAGACATGCAATTAATGCCAATAGTATATAATGCAATAAAATCCCTTTCAAGAATAATGAATTTAAAATTGTTCTTATTCAGAAAGTGGAGTGGTTTGAGGATTTTACACACTCAAACCCATTACCAAGGAAGTTTGGATGTTTTCCAAAATGCAACAAAATTTTAAATTTCAAATTCGCTAATTAGTTTGAACTTAAATTTAAGAGATAAGTTCAGGATAAATTTTGTGTCTTGTTTGATTGTATTTTTTAAATTGTACAAAGAAGATTGATGCCAGCAATAAAAACATCATACAAAATCAGTAAATCTTGCCTTCTTGGGCTTTTCGACTGAGCCCTTTCTCGGATGTCCTTTTCCTTCTTGTCCTCATCCACTTTCCTCAGGGAAGCAAGCTTTTCTTGTTCCATCTGCCAAAATTAAAGAATGGAGATGTAATTATACTCTGATCACTAACAATTCATCTTTTAATGGCTTATTTTCAATATTCTGTCTACAGTGATGTTCAATACTTTCTTAAATATTGTCTCCCGATAAAACCTTTTTCTAACTCACCTAATTACAACTGTTCTCAACAAAAAAATTCACCTTCACAATCACACATCCTCTTTTTACTCAAAGTCAGGCTTATATATAATTTTGTCTCTTCTCGTCTAAACTTACAGCCCCTTCAACAGAATTTGAGCAACTACAGATTCATGTACCAATCCATCCAGCCAATAAAGAAACTCACCTGTCTCTGTCTGATTTCCTCTTTCTTTTGTTCCAGAAAAGCAGATGGGATGCCAGCAATATTCTCCTGGGCACTCAAAAGCAGGGGCCACAAGTCTTTCATGAATTCTCTGGCATTCTTCCCATTTAGGAACCCCGTCAGATTGATCTGCATCATCTTACTGTCTGGGTTCTGCAATACACACATGAAGAAGGGGGGAGAGAGAGAGAGAGAGAGAGAAAGAAAAAAAAATCCCAATTGAAATCATTGAAAATGCAACACTAGGGGGAGGTAGGGTCCCACAAAAGGGGCTTCCTACCTTCTATCCCTCTCTAAACTAAACCTTGGATCATTTAACTAACCTTATGAAAAAACAGACATGAGACTACAATACTTAATATCTCTGAATCCAAAACTGGGCTCAGTAACTTTTTTTTTTTTCCAAACTGTGCTGTACTCACAAACTCATTAAACTGAGAATGCGAGCAGCTGAGGGGAGACATTTCTAACAAATGTTAAAACTGCATGCAAGTATGCTGTTTTAAATATTTAGATAACGTATCATAGAAACCCCCATAAAACACAATATATATTTTTTTCTGATTTTATTTGCTCACTATTATTCCAAATATTTTTATTCCCCTGACCCTTCCCACCCCATTTTCCAGTCTCCCCACAGTCAATATGTCACAGGTTTAACAAATGACTACAATACAGAGTGCATTAAAACCCAACACTGCAAGTACAGTTCCGGTGTCTTCAGTGAGTCCCGTGGGATCAGTGGGCACGGAGCTCCCTTGGCTTGCTTCCGCCTCCCTACTGCTTGAGACTCAACCACCTTGAGCTTAATGTTATATCATTCTAAATTGCAAGAGACGAACAAGCAATAATGAGTACACAGTTAGAAAATAAAATTATTTCAACAACTGATAAAATTGAGAAAAATGTAATCTCAATTCTATAAAATTTACCCTCTTCATTAAACTAAAGTTCCATTTATGCTTAGCTTTAACAAATCACCCCACCCACACCAGTAGCTAAGGGTAACAAAGGGTTAAAAAAGAAGAAAATAAATAAAGAAATAAAGAATAAATCATGTTGGTCTCATATACAAATTTTATATAATTACATAAACGTTTATCATTTTTAGAAGAATCAAAGTCAGTAATGAGGGTACTTTGCATTTGTGCTAAAAACCTACATTCAGGAAAACCATGGGAATTAAAAATATATCACATGACGATTCACTTGGGTTGTTTACGCCACATTTACCTTATACAAAAAAAAAATAAAATACATGTATGCACTGACAGTTACCCATTATCCAGACATCCCAAGAGGCTTGATGTATGAGTAGAAAACACTATGCGTTAAGGATACGAGACTCTTGAGCATACAGATTTTATTTAAATTAAGTCACCTATGTATATGGAAGAACATGCACAAATTGGCTTACAAAAGTAAGATGCACATCGGTGGATTTCATTATAGACTTTAATTTTGTTGTTACCTAAATGTATAGATTAGTGAAATAAAACTAAGCTGAAAAGTATTGTTTCTTGTACTGAAAATCTTGTTTCTTCTGACCTCCAGTGGTTGCAACAGTAAGGCTCGCTGGGTGGTTTTTCCTTACATCATCTGGCATATTTCCATCAACACTTTTCGATTTTCCATTTTGAAATTGTGAATTACAATTGGTTGACTACAACCAGTAAAGAAAGAATGAAAGAAAAAGGAAAAAAAATACTTCATTTAAGGCTTTTGGCTTGGCACAGAACTTTGTCCTTTTCTGTAAATAGTGAAGAAAGAGTATGTGCAAACAACTGAGACAGTTCTTTAGATGAACAACTGGCCTGTTTTGGCTCCAGAGAACATAGCAATACTCAGACACAGGAGACTAATCACAAACACAGCTAAAAAGATTTCCTCCAGACCTCTCTCCAATGTTCTGTTCACAAAGCTAAGGTAATGTGTTATTGTGTTGTCTCCCTTCATTTTGCCAGAGCGAGGCATACTGTATACTCTAATGCCACCCATCAAGACATCAGTACAGAACATCACTCATTTACTTCAAGCCAGATAATGGAAACATGTTGAATGCGCATTTTCTATTTCGCAATAATTCAACAGCTTGAAATGAAGCTTTCACAGCTACTATGAAGTGTGGTTACAAGTGCAACATGTAACCCTTCACATCACACCCAACAGTCACAAAAAAAAAAAACTTGAAACTTGCAATCAAGGATGGTCAGTGAGACAATACTTTTCAGTTTGGCAGCTAATGGCAAATAATGTTTGATTATACTTAAAAAAATAAGCTATGATAAAATGTTAAACCTTTCCTGTTTTTGCTGACTCCATTTATATTCAAAGGGATCTTAGTAGTCTAATTATCCACTGCAAATACCTACGGGTAATTTAATCATGGCATTGTTCAGTTGCATCTTTCACTGACATGATATAGGTGCTCCCTGTATATAACTCACCTCGAACCACACACTGCATCATGAAGGGAGAGTTGGGCTCTGTGACTTTGGGCTCAGGAGAGAGCTAATTAGATGTTGGTGCTATACTTCTGATGCAAGGTATAACATCCATATTGGTTCAGGCCTTTTAAATCATAAATCACATCATCATTAGAAGACTGCTGAATAAAGGCACTTTTTCACATAACAGCAAAACATGTTAATGTCATTATAAATCAGCTTTAAACTTCTTTTTTTTTTACTTTACCCATTAAATTTCAGTTTGACTAGGATGTGCAATTATTTGCTTATATCCCTTCTTACTGACTAAGCAATGCCCTCGAATGCATATCAGTTCAGACAGACCAAAGAAAATGAATAAAGACAAGTAAAAACATTACCTTTTCCTCAAGTTGGTTGAATATAAATTCTATGACCACATCATCCTCAAATCCTAGGATCTCAGTCACACGCCTAGTAATCCAAGGTTTGATGACTTCTAGGTTCACTTTGGTCATGTCCACCTGAAAATAAAGCAACCAAATCAATGAACTGAATTTACAGTGTTTAGAAGCACTATATCATTTTAATACATTCATGCAATCAGAAGAAAATCTCCAGAGGTAACATTACTTCCAACAAAACCCAAATAATGTCAAAATAAATAAATAAATGCAAGGAGCCTAAATCAGTAATAAACGACCATGTTATCATGAAATCTTCCCATTTACCTTCTTGTCCAGACACTCTGCAAATTTCAGCTGCTTCAGTAGTTTTTTCTGCTTGTTGCTGAAACGGTTGTCTTGCTCCGCACTTGTACCCTAAATGATAAAACCATCAAAAACAAATTAGCTCGTTTCCTTTAATCCATGCTGAAAGTAATCAAAAGCATAGCAAATATTATAATTATTTCATTTAGTTGCAAAGCCGTGTTTGATAGGGGTTATGTTTTTACACTATCGAAACAGTTAACCCATTTAATACCACTGGGACATTTGTGGTGTTTTGGCTTTGGGCAGATGAGCAATTTTCAAAATAAAAAAATAAAATAATTTGTCTTCTCTAAATTGTATCAATATTGTGCTAGTGTCTATGGTCACATGACCAGGCCAGACCTTAACAGATTTAACTGAAACATTTTGGACATATGTTTTTTAAACGATCTGCTACTGATATACAACTAGAATTATATGACTGTATGCATCTTTTGATCAAGAGAAGAGTAAATGTAAGCACACTAACAACTGTTGCCGTTGATATAATACACAGTCAAAGGATTTGACTGTTTATTCTACTTTCTATACAGATTTAAAAATTCAGAGGTTTTGGATTTTCTAGATTTAAAGGAACCCCAAAGGGAGATGTGCTACATCACAGTCATTTCTACAGGTGAAAAATATGCTTTTCAGAATCACGTTTATTGCAAAATTTGACTTGGTGTGGTTAGTGCAGAGTACTAAAGTACAGACGATAGATATAAA
>JBAMYA010000015.1:12809925-12820989 GCA_037176975.1 Arrhamphus sclerolepis | reverse complement strand
AAAGACCATCACTTCCTGCTCTGGCCACGCCTTCTCAGGTAACCTCACCTGTACATAAAGGATAGTTGGCCCCTTTGACCACAAGAGGGAGACAGGAATGAACTTCCACAGAACAACAAAAGGGATATATTAGAAAAAACTCAAATGTTCATTTTGGCTCCTACAATGGTGTTCGATATGTTTCTCAAACAGTTTTTAAAGTTTCATGTTTTTAGCGACTGTGATGGACTGGCGACCTGTCCAGGCCTTGTGCCCGAAGAGAGCTGGGATAGGCTCCGGCAGACCCCCGTGACCCTGTACAGGAATAAACGGGTATAGATAATGGATGGATGTTTTTAGCGATTGTTCAGCTGACCAGTTGTGTCATGTTTTAAAGCGGTGCTATTCAAGACAAGAGTCATTCTTGTACATTCATGGAACTGACTGACCCAAAAAAGACACATCATCAGGTAAAATTCAGCAAAATATAATAACCAGTCTAGTCAGGTATAAATGAAGTTTTTATTATTCAAGTCCTGATTCAATGTCCACTGCATTTTAAGGTATTATTGTCATTACATTTCATTCCTTATTTCTTACATTTTTTTTCACAATTTTATTTTGTTTTTTTTTTAAATTTGATATTGTTACTCATTCATAACCAAAGTCACACTGCTGGCAAAAAAAAGTAAAAACAAAGGCTTCCTGTTAGATGCTGCAGCAGGGGTAGGTTGGATGTATGAAATGTGTGATTTTCATTTAATAGCTATTATCATAAAAGGATGCACCATAAATTAGCCAGAGTACATGGTATGTCAGAACAGTCCAGAGTTAAGTGTATGACAGTTTTATCAGTGTAAAAGTACAACTGGTGCATATTGTATTGGACATCATCATTGACGCTGAAACAGATTATTGTCCGTGCATGCAAATAACATGACACTGGAAAATTTTTTAAGCTTAATAAATATGCTTTCGTTTCCATCTGAGGCAACATCACCATGGGTGAAGTGATGCTGGTACCACAACAATTAAAAACAACAAAGATGAAGAGATTTGACAGTATGTGATTCCCTGAAGAAGACCAAAGTGTTTGTGTACGTGTGTGACATCACTCTTGCAAATATATATCAAGTTCTGACTGAGAATTACTGTTTTACAATAAATCCATGGCACATCGATGGTACTTGTTAACAGTTTATAAAAGTGAAATGATAGGTAATGTTGGCAAACGCAGGCTATGGGAAAACCATTCTGTGCTGGAGGTTATGCTAGCTAACCGGAAAAGTCTCGTCGGTCCTCGTGTCTCGGATGGAGCTCAGCATGTCTGACACCAGCTCTTCAAGTCCAAAGGCAGGTGCCCAGCCCCAGTCTCTCCTGGCATTGGAGTCATCAAATCTCACAGGCCAGCTGTCTGCTGTGAACCAACAAGCAGAATGACTGCATTACTTCCACCATCCTCTATTAGCTGTAGCCAGGCTTCAGCATCATTTCTAGCACACGTTTCCAATTTAAACTCATTGCTTTAAGGGAAATACAGCAGAGGACCATAACACCACAAAACACAACTGAGTCTGAAATGCTATGCTTTCAACTGATGAGACGTCTGTCCAGCGCAAACTGGATGGGTTTTTGAACATTCAAATGCATAAGTCAAA
Source organism: Arrhamphus sclerolepis (assembly GCA_037176975.1). Classification (NCBI taxonomy): domain Eukaryota; kingdom Metazoa; phylum Chordata; class Actinopteri; order Beloniformes; family Hemiramphidae; genus Arrhamphus; species Arrhamphus sclerolepis. Next base: position 12,819,352 of record JBAMYA010000015.1, on the reverse strand, counting down.
CAAGCCAAAGCCATACACAGATGCAGTCTTTCACTTAAGTTTTGAATCTGGGGTTTTATATGTTGGGTTGTACCGATTGTCTGGCGGACAGAGTCTGGATTGTAGGTGACCTTGAGGTGAGGGAGATGCTTGCGGATTTCCTGAGCCACCTCTTCTGGAGTGAAGCTCATGGCGGCTATGTTATAGGTACGCAGTGACAGCTGGCACTCTGAAGCCTGCATGAACTCCACTGTGGCACGATGGCAGTCAGAGATATGCATCATAGGAAGACGGGTGTCAGGTCGGAGATAGCACTCATGGTGACCTGTGCTGAGGGCATCGTGGAAGATCTGAACAGCATAGTCTGTAAAAGAAAAAGTTCCAGATATTTTGCGTCTATAATCATCCAGCTGATCCGTTCAATGCAGAAGAGGAAGAAACTTCTGGCTAATAAAGATAATATAACTTTTTAAACATGTTCACAATATGTTGATATTTTGAACTATTTGTTTGATGGTAATGTCAGGCTTCTTGGTCATGAATTTAAATAAAAGGTGAAAATTAATATATTTTTTAAATAGTTTTATAGCACAAGGTTTGGCAATTTTGGCCATTCTTTTGTATTATTCATATCAATATCGGATTTATTCTGTATCGACCAAAATCAAGAAATATACTGTAATAGAAATTTTGTTGTCATATCTTCCAGCCCCAGAACAGCCCATTTTAAGGAACTAACTCACACTGTATGTGGTTTTTGGAGAAATTGTCATGCTTTGAAGAAAAAAGTACAGTGAGAGTTGTTGGATTGAGCTGCACTCCTCAACGTCAACATATGATGTCATCAAATTTTATATTCTAGAATTTCTTTCTTCTTTTTTTTAAGGAATAAAAAAAAAAAACAGAAAATTATTTACATCACATATGGACAAAACAAAAATACCTGTTGTTCCTCCTCCGGGGGATGTGTTGACTGAAATCACACCGGGGTAACGAAGGCAGCGGAAATCCAAACCATATTTATGATGGAGATACTAAAGAAATAAAGGCTTATTAATGTTGCCTTAGATGTGTACCATTGCTTTGTCAATAATGTGTATGTACAGTGCATCTGGAAAGTATTCACACTCTGGCTCCTGCTAGGTCACTCAAGGACATTCACAGAGTTGTCCTGAAGCCACTCCTTTGATATCTTGGCTGATATCTTGGCTGTATGCTTGGGGTCATTGACCACCGCCCCGCCCCAGTCTGAGCTCAAGAGCGCTCTGGAGCACGTTTTCATCCAGGATGTCTCTGTACATTGTTGTATTCATCTTTCCCTCTGTCCTGACTAGCCTCCCAGTTCCTGTCGCTGAAAAACATTCCCACAGCATGATGCTGCCACCACCATGCTTCACTGCGGGAACAACATCGGGACCTTCAAAGCAGCAGAAACTTTTCTGCACCCTTCCCGAGATTTGTGCCTTCAGACAATCTTGACTCGGACATCTATGGACAATTCCTTTGACTTCATGCTTGGTTTTTGCTCTGATGTGCACTGTCAACTGTGGGACCTTATATGGACAGGTGTGTGCCTTTCCAAAATAATGTCTAATTCACTAAATTTAAACCAGGTGGACTCCAATTAAGCTGTAGCAACATCTCAAGGATGATCAGTGGAAACAGGATGCACATGAGGTCAGTTTTCAGCTTCATGGCAAAGGCTGTAAATACTTACGTACATGTGATTTCTTAGTTGTTGTTTTTTTAATTCTCAATGAATTTGTAAAAGTCTCAAAAAAAACAACTTTTTTCATATTGTTATTACTATTAGTATTGTGTGTGAAGTTTTGAGGAAAAAAAAATTGAATCCAATTTGGAATAAGGCTGTAACATAACAAAATATGGACAAAGTGAAGCGCTGCAAATACTTTCCGGATATACTGCATGCATGTGTACATTTTAAAACCTTACCTCCCCCATTAGTTCTCCATGCACTTTAGAAACACCGTAGATGGTTCGAGGACGCTGGATGCAGAGGTCAGGGGCTGGGTCACGTGGAGAAGTGGGACCAAATGCTCCAATGGTGCTGGGAACAAAGAGGCGAAGGCAGTTCTCTAAAGCCAAGTCCAGAACGTTATGTAGGCCTGGATGGGCAGCAGAAGATCAGAGAAAAGTAGCTTTAAATCTTCACAATACCCATGAAATTTTTTTGTTTAAATGTGTAAACTGAAGAGTCACGCTGACCTGTGATGTTGATCTTTCGTGCCAAAGCCACATTAGCCTCACCCACAGCGCTAAGCAGAGCACTATAGTGGACCAGCCAAGTAATACGATTATTTACAACCAGTTCTCTGAGGTGTTTGTAGTCCAATACATCAGCGTACACAAATGGGCCTACAGGGAAGTGAATTAGGCAAAAGTTGCACATTACAGTGAAATCAGAAAATAATAAATTGTGTTACACAAATACACTAAAAAAAAAAGTTCCAAAGGTTTGAATCTGTTTTTACATACCACTAGCGAAAACATGAGGCGGAGGCTTCTTGATGTCTGACAGGATTACGTTCTCTTTTCCGTATTGTTTTCTAGACATTGATAGATATGATGACATTCAAATTTCAAACATTTTTGGGAAACTTTAAGTCGCCAGGAATTTCAGCACATCTCACCTCAGCATCTGCGCAAGTCCAACCCCTAACTGCCCCAGACCACCTGCACACAGAGGCAAAGTTTAATGTTTTATCTATCCAGAGGATGGAGGGAAAATATGCTTTTATGCTGCTAAAAATTTTGGTGTGCCAAATTCAAGTAAGAAAAGGCCTTTGTTTGTTTGTTCCAGAACAAAAAGTGACTCTACGCTATTATTCTCCTCTCTTTTATGCCACTAACACTGTCTGTGCGTGCTCTATTGTGATGATACAAAATAGGGTCCTGTTGTAAGTGCACACTGAAAACAACATGAATAAATGGAAGCACGTGTGTATTCTGCTGCCCAACAACTGCACAAAAACATTAATTTATTACATTTCGAGGATTTTTATGTTAGTAATCTAATTAACTTCCGGTCTATATGTCCCTTACAAGATGCTCCTGAGCAAGGCCCTCAACCTTCATTGTAACTGCTCTGTGGCTAAAACAATACAAAACAGTAGCTGGAAAGTGAAGGTGGTAGAAACAACGGCAGCTTCACCGTTTCAGTGTATTCAGGCAACTTTGGAAAAGTCCATTAAACAAGATACTATAATGAGCTATTGAAGGTTGGATATTGGTGTCACCTGTGATGAGGACACGGGGGCTTTCCTGAGTAGTATGGAGGCTACAGGTCTCCTGGCTGTTCCACCTGCTCATCTTCCTGGGCAAAGAACTGAAGCTGCGACCGGGCCAGTTCTGCACCCTGCTGAGACATCCTCGACAAAACAGGCCCATCAGTACTGCAGATGGCACGCACACCCGAAAACTGGGTCGCATGTCCAGTAGGGGGTCCTTAGGAAAGTAACCAAACCAAACTGATCACGCTTTTGATGAACTTCTCCAACTTGACTGTGATAATTAGGGTACAAATGTGTTGTTTTGAATGGAATGGGGAAAAAAATCCAAAACATTTTACCTGAGTGCAGACCAATTCAGAAATCCCAGACAGATGCTTTGATCCAAAGCCAACAGATGTTGCTCAGTCGGTCCAGGGCTATTCCTCAGCACGGTACTACAAAATGAAAGCTTATGCAATGGCATTTAGGTGTCAGAACAAAAACATTTACCATCTGACTGGTCACCGTCTCCACTCACCCAGTAAGCACTGGATAATTATGTAGCTGTAGAAAGTCATGCTGGGCTATGTGGTTCTTGTCCACTTGTGTGATGTAGCTCTTCACTGAACAGGACTACAGTCTCCGACTTGCAAAGCTCACTGAGAGCAAACATGCTGACTTGCTGTGCACAGGGATTTGCATTGTGAAGAGTGTTTAGCTGAGCTTAACAAGACTGGGAGGTGTGTCAGTTACATAGCCTTCTTCTATTGATATTTCTCTGTGAATATAGATTGTAACTACCCTGCTGTTATTACCTCAAGCACAGGCTGTGATTATTAGTATGGAGAGAAAAAATACCATTCCCCAAGTACTCCAGTGTTCTTACAATACAACTTTATTCGAGAGTAAGAAATATACATTAAAATACAAAAGATGCATTGCACATTGGAAACATTTATCCTTCAAACATGTTTAACATGTTAATGGAAACCATCTTTACTTTTATTGGGGCCTCAGCTGAGGGCCAACTTCCCCCACTCTGTCACCATGTTCCTTATTTCCTCCTGCACTTCCTCAAGGTGACGAGACTGCTGTGTCCACCTCAGAAAAAAGCCTGCGGGTTAAATCAAAGCGGCGAAGCTGTAAGCTTTAAGGCTATATTGAGGATACAATACTGAATATCCATCCATCACTGATGATAATACCTACAGATCAAGAGCAGGTTTGTGTATTTGTACCAATCAAAACTCACCTCTCCAGAGCTGCAGGGACTGAGGGTGAACTGAGGGCCAGATCGCTAGCTCTGTGGGTTCATACAGAGGATTTAAGTAGTAATCTCTCACTGTGGGTTTCAGCAACGCCTGGAACAAACAGTGAGTCTTGTCCTTAACTCCCAGAGCACACCTGAGGGGGGGAGTTAGTTTCAAAAGTAGATGCTCATTTTATTTTAAAGTCTCCATGAAGTAAAAAACAAAACAAAACAAAAAACAACTTTTACTTTGACTATTAAGCTGACCTTTCCTGATCATTGTTACACAGAAAAGTGCCGTAATCAGAGGCGTAGGCTTCAGTGGCCAGTCTCAGGAGCAGCACCTCAGAAAAACCCAATGCCAGAGGGAACTGACGCCACAGCTGCCACACACAGTCCAGCAACAACAGGAAGACTGGAGATTCCTGCTGAAGACGAGCGTGGGAATAAGCCGAATGGACACATCGCTGCTGGAACGGGTGTCCTGCCTGCAGAGAAGACCACTTAATAGTAAAAGCAAGCTTTGAGCGCTTTGTTCTAACTTAAAATGTTTATAAGGCAACATGGTTTCACATTTAGCATAATTTACCCTAATATATTAAACAGCTCTTTAAATCTAGGAATATTCTACATCCAACAAACAAAGAAATGTTTGAGACTCTAAGCACAGGCAACTACAAAATGATTCACATCCAAGTCTAAGTATGATCTGTGATGACATTTTACTTGACTAATAGATTTATTGGGCCCAGGGTATCTGTAGCAAGGATGGTGCATCGTTGTTATTTCCATCAAAGTAGTCATGTTGTTTTTCTTATTGCTAGAAAGCACTCTGCATGTCATTTGGGGTCTCCCTTCTTCTACAATGATCATCAGGGGCCAGATGCAGAAACAATGCAGACATTAAAAGTATGCCCTCCTAGCCAAAACCTGTCATTTATTAAGGTACTATTGAGAATGTGCTCACTTTCCCTTTTCTGCCTTTAATTGTGTGCAACTGCAGTTGTGTGTAATTGTAGCGTACACGGGTGGCTGCTCCACTGGTGTCAGCAGATGTTTGTAATGTGACTTTAAGACAAAAACTGCTATAGATGTGATATTCTGCAACCAGGTGGTAAGTTCCTGTGCTATGGAAGATACCAGGCTCTGTCTATATTACAATCAGTCAATATTACAAATACCATCAGACCCTCACCTGTACCCACTCTCTCTCCAGCAGAGCCAGGAAGCCCTCCAGTGTGCGGCAGCACGGATCCACGATTAGCTGTGCCAACGTGCTGATGAGCAGTGAGCAATCTGTCCCTTCATAACCGTGAACCAGAGCTGAATGACCGTCCCTAGACAAAATAAATGAACAAATAAATAACAAAGAAATAAGCTATACTGCTATCCAGTTGGAAATATATATATATATATATTACCTGTGTGATTTCAATCAACTCATGTTTTGCAAAATTGAATGATGTGAATGATATGTCTGAATTAACACTATTTATGCAATTTAACCATGGATTACATGTTCTGTGGACTAAGAGGAAAGGGACTATCTGACATTTTACTCACACTTAAGTACATGGTAATAAGTACATAGTTTGTTGTGCTATCCATAAATGCAGGTTAAAGCTGTATCGTGTAAATAAAAAAAAAAAAAGTGAACATAATCCAGAAACACTGCTGTTTACACCAGGCCAAAACTGGTTTACATTAAACTGAACTGCAGCAAAGTGTAAAACAGTCACATGGTCAGAACAAAACGTCAAATTCTGGATGAGTCCCCTGGGCTAAAAAGGAGAGGGAGCCATCCAGCTCGTTATCAGCACTACAGTATGTTCAAAAGCCTCCATCTCTGATGGTATGGGAGAGCACTGAAGTTTTTGGGACGATAGGCAATTTGCACGTCTAGTAAGAAATCAGTGCTGAAATATATATATACAGATTTTAGAGCAAGATAGGCTGCCATCCAAACAGCATCTTTTTTAGGGAAGGCCTTGCATTTTTCAGCAAGACAATGCTAAACTACATACTATGTCCCCAACAAAAGAAAGGCTTTGTCCTAGATAAGTTCAGGTGTTGATCTGGATTCTACCGTCCATCAATTAACTTCCTTAAAAGAAAAAAAAAAATCAACAAATACCTAGGACTGCTGATCTGCTCCAACCATATATCAGATAAGACAAAGGAAACTGGTCTCCTCACTTCCCAGCTGTATATGGACCATTGTTAAAGGAAGAGATGATGCTATGCAGTGGTAAACATCACCTTGTATCAATGTCTTTGAGATGTGTTTTTTGAAATTCCCCCACTTTCAACATTTTAGCTTTTATTGTGAACAAAATATATGTTTATGAAATTTGCAATTTATTGCATTCTGTTTTATTGATAATACATAGTGTACATGCACACCAGTGGTAATCCACCCACAGACACACAGAATGGGTGTTCTTACCTCTCCACACACTCCACCAGCAGGCCTGCTGTTGACAGAGCGGTCTGGACATGAGACAGCCACTTGGAATTTTCAAGCTTACTGAGCCAGCGGTCCATGTTGTGAGACTCATCTCCGCAGGCCTCTACCAATTTAATCAAACTTTCCTGAAGAGCTTTACCCCTTTGCATAAACATAGAAGAATGAGAAGTTTGTTCAGTGGAAAAAAATCTGTATAACTGATTTGTAAACATTATCTATTTCCAATACAGCTCTTAAAAATGCACCTTTCCATCTGTCTATGAAGCCTCTTCCAGCGGTTATAGCACGATTTGGACTCAAACCCTCCACCCGTCATTCGGGCCTGTTGAACCTGCTGACTAGAACGGGTGTCAATAATGTAACCTTTGTCGGATCCTTCGATCACAGCCTGGAGGAGGAGTTCATCTTCCTTGCAGCGCTTCCTGTTGGCTCCTGTCAATGGTTGACTGCTACGCATGATCACCTAAAAAGCAGTTGTCCAATTAACAATGATCTGTTACCAGCGTAGACAACACAGTAAAGATTCCACCTCACCATGCCATTCTTTCTGTGGTAGTAGCACAGGACAGGGAAGCGTCCACCTTGTCTGAATTTGGCCGCCTTCTTCAATATGTCGTCATCAATACTGTTTGGAACGATGACTGCTGGAGGATAGGAGGGGCACACAGAGTAGTCTCTGTTCACGCTGCTAAGTCTCCACTTCTTCTGCTGTAAAAACACAGAGAGAATGGTGAAGAATATGTGCAAATCACTACTCACAAGGAAACTGTTGCCAGATGAATTTCATCTCTGTAGACAAACCCTAGCTTTGTTTGTTTGTGATCTTTATGCTAGGCTGATATAAGCTAACTGGCTGTAGCTTCATTGCCATATAGTGGCATCAAAATCTCATCTTTTAAATAGTGTATTGTATGTCTGAGGTTCCCATTTCTATTTTGTGACAATCTTGTGTCGCTGATGTTTGTGCAAAAGATCTGCAACATCAAGGACACTGTAGCCAGGTCTGCCATTACCCATTCACTCTTACATTAAACAGGTCTGCTTCTCCCTCCCTGTTCACAAATGGAACAGAATGTTTTTAACAAATCACAAAAGGACATAGGTACACATTGTGTAATAACTTGCACAGGAGCGTCCAAGAGAAACTATTCCTTAACAACCAAGAGCAATGTCACTTGCTTTGTCTCTCTGGTTGGTTGTAAGCCACTGCTATCCAGATGTACCTTTCATTTTCTCTCTGTTGGTACAGCTCCATAGAAATCAAAGTCAAATTCAAAGAAATCAGACTCATTTTTATGTGTCACTTGGCTGGCCAGGCTTAGGACATTGTCTCTGATCTGTCTGAAATATTAATCCATTACCTACTCCCACTTATGCCTATTCAGGGTCACGTGGATCTGCTGGAGCCTTTCCCAGCTCTCTTCGGTCTAAAGGTAGGGACAGGTCCCCCGTCCATTGCAGGGCCATATATAGACAAACAACCCTACACACTCAATCCAATGGGCAAATTAGCTTTACCACTTAACCTGACATACATGTTTCTTGACTGGAGTACGTGGAGAAAACTGGGACAACCAGAAAACATCCAAACTCCATACAGCAACATTAAGATAAGTAAACAACTTTTATGCCAAAACTGAAAGTCTACTATGATAACGTTCTTGTAAATTAATACTTTATGGGCTCTTTTACCATATACTTTGAGGACCAGTAAACATCGTACTTTATAGTGAGCAGAAGTGAGGAGGAAAACAATGTGACATAAAAATCCAAACTCCTGTCAGTTTCTTCTGGGTGAACCCAGTCTCCAGGCCACCCTGACGACATGCACAGATATCCTGCTTATTTAAAGAATATTGTGCCCATAAAGCACATGCAACAACGCTGTCTTTAGGGCCCCAGCCCCTCACCATAGCAACCTGCTATTCCCAGAGGAAGACATTCACGTGTTAAGCATGTTTTCAAGCTGTGTGCAGCACATTCTAACGTAGAGGGAGAACAAATGAAAGCTAAGCAACAGGGATATCCTGAATGGTGACCCCTGCATTCAGCTTCTTTGGCATTTTCCTGTCATGGTTGTTGGAAAAGGTCGCCTCTGAGACCTTTGTATTAAAAAGGTTTATTACAAATAATACTTGTTTATACTGGAGAACAAATTATACAAATAAGTTTTATATGTATCTTACCAGCTCTTTCATTTGACTGAAGTACTTTTCAGGGGTTGAGAGACCCCATTGGTCCTGTAGGCTGAAGTCAGCAGGTCTGTAAAAGAAGGGGTACATCTCCGAGACATTGTCCAGACAGGACAGGGTCTGCAGAAGGGTAAAGAGAGATTGATGTAATCTGTGATTTATTGAAATTTGTCTCAGAAAAACTAAGAAAAGGGATAGGTTCAGAACCTCCAGGAATGAAAAACTTTCTTTTTCATGTGTCATAGGTGTGTTGTGGTGTTACTTTATTACCTCAATAGAGTGTGCAATGTTGAGACACTGCTCCATGCCT
>JBAMYA010000015.1:12798055-12809014 GCA_037176975.1 Arrhamphus sclerolepis | reverse complement strand
TATATAAAATGCATAGCAAAATTACTATAATGTCCCAAGTCTTTCAAATGTGGGATGGCATTAGCGTTTATAGTCGATTGTAACAGTTTAAAACGTACTTTGAACTTCCAAATGCTCAATGAATGCAAAAGTCTTTTTTAAATTTTCTCTACTATTGTAAAATCTAAAACGTCACCATGTGGCTTAAAGGTCCACCCCCCTCCCCTCCAACATACAAACTTTTAAAACAGGTAATAAATTATCCACCCCTAGCGTCCTCTGTGGGATGGGCGGTCACTGCTGCTTCACTTCTCACTATAAAGGAAGTATGGACCTGTTGCGCTCTTAGTTTCCAGGCTGCCACTCCAGTAATTTCCTGAGCACTTGCCCACCGCCACAGTGATGGATTTTAAAGCGTTTGGAGAGGAGTCCTCAGAGGGAGACACGGAGGATCTGGACAGCGTCAAAGCACTCACCGAGAAGCTGAAGCTAGAGACACGCAGACCATCCTACCTGGAGTGGCAGGAGCGCGTTCAGAGCCGCCCGTGGAAGGACAGAGATGCGGAGCAGTGTCCGGTCTCCGATGGACAAGTCGTCCCCATGCCTGCTGTGTTGCGAGATGACAACTCAGAGCTGGTTGTGCGCAACATCTGTGGTTTTGATACTATTGATGATGCTTTGGAGTTTCTGAGAAAAGAGCTGGTGAGTTGCATTTTATTTGTTTACTTGTAAAAAAAAATAAAATAAAGAAATAAAACAAATTGTAATTTTACAACTAATCAGCTCATAGTTGCATTTCTTGCCAACCTAAGTAGCATCCAGTGGAGCCCTGTATTCATGAGAGCTTCTGCTGATAGTCATCTCCTCAGGTGTCAGTGATCTCCTCTGCATGAGTGCTTGGCTTAACTCAGAGATATGTACTATTACATGACAGTCTATGCAAACTATTTAGTGAGAAGAAATATGCTGTCTGATTAGGCCACCCGAGGCCACTTTCATCTCTCAATCTCCTCACCCTCTGCACTTTGCTTTCACTTTAGAGGGAGATGCAAGTCCAGGACAACCGTCTGGCCCGTCAACTGATCCGTCTGCGTATGGAGATCCACCGGCTGAAGGTGGAGCAGGTGTGTGACCGTCACAAGGAGATGCTGGACGATGCAACGTATGAACTGGAAGAGTGTGGGGAGGAGTCGGACCTGCTGTGCGACATTCCCATGAAGGCTACCTTCGCTTTGTCCACCCCTCTGAAGCACCTTGGTCTCACCAAGATGAACATAAACTCCAGACGTTTCTCACTGTGTTAAACTCCCAACCCTTTACCCACACCATCAAGGATGTTCCCATCTGCTCCTCGGTGTTTGCATAGGCAGGCTATTAGAGTTATTTCCTCTTTGTGGAGGTGTTGCGGTGTTGGAGTGAGGAGGCTGCCAGAACCACTGGCCTGCCATGAGTGAAAACAACAGTGATTACTTTGAATTCTGCGTTGGCTTGTCATGAATGAGGAAGCCTGTGTGTACAGACTAGTAGAAGCACACACCTTTCCCACCACCAGAACTTCCTGTTGGAGTGGCTCTTGGCTGCTGTGCTGTTAACTACTTGACGCAAAGTACAGATTTATGTAGCAGAACTAGGCCTAAATGTACACTGGCATTCATATAAGGCCAAATTTCAGATAGTCTGTGTTATATAGTGATGAAAAACGGTTCCCATTTAACACAAAAATGCAAAGAAACAATTATGAAAGGTTTTTCAGAGAAATAGGCGAAAAAACACTTCAGAATGAAAAGCAGCATTTAAGAGAATTTCATGGACCCAGAACACTTGGAGACTTTTCAGACAGGTCGTGTTATGCACTATACTAATAAGGTCATGGCCTCAATCTGGAGTGGTATTAATGGGAGAGAAACTACTAAAAGGAAAGAAGAAAAGGTTCTTTAGAACAAATAATTAATTTAATGTCAAGGCCCTGAAAAGTAAAAGGTCATGCATTTTTTCCTAAATTGGTTCCATGTAGCAATGAGGAGCAACAAGCTGACATGGTTTTAAGAAGTCACATGTTTTAATGGAATCATACAGTTCACACTCAGCGTGTCTGGTTGTGCCTGGTGAGATCATATAAAGACAATGCCTTTAAAGTAAACAGTTACTTAAAACAGCAACAGACCCGAGCTCTTGAAGCCTCTGCTAATATCTTCCCAGGAAGCAGGAGGTCGCACTCAGCATTTTTACACCTCTTCTTCACAAACCAAAAATATCCCTAGCCTCATCATCGCAATGACACGAACCAGGAGGTTGAATTGTTTCCCATTTGCATGTCCAGTGTGTGTGTGTGTAATATAGTTATGTTTAAATGCATAAAAAAATGTACTAAAATGGTGATACAAGAGTGTCTATTTGGCACATCGCTACATGAACATACATATATGTATATGTATATGTGCCTTGCAATGTAAATGTTCTTTGTCTTGTACATGAAATGTAATCATAAAGTAGTTCTTACATGTCTTTGTCAGTTGATACTGTGTTAGCATGTAGACATTTTGAAGTTTGCTGTCCTGATTATTATCTGAGAATGTCCCTACACGCTCTAACAGATCGTTCCCCATCATCTGTCCTCTATCCTGAAGCTACCCATGCACAATAGTGTCTTCTTTCCTCCTAGAAGACATTCATGACCCTATGTAGCATCCAAACATAAGCATGGGGCCCCAGAGGGACGCTCAGAATATTCAACGCTGCTGAACATAATTTGTTAAACAAGAAACCAAATATGCCTCTGCATAGTGTGTCCTGTGTGAAATGAAAGCACAAGGAGGACAGCTGAAATGATCATCATGTGGAATGCTACAGGACACATGACCTCATCTATTACTTGTCACCTCAGCAGGAAGAGATAGAAGTTAATACTATGGGGAAAATTCACAAAGGCCCAAGTAGTGCACCTCGAGGCCTTCTTTTTCAGCAAATGCTTTTAAAGAAAGTGCTTGTGTTTCTCATACCACTCAGCCTTGCTGAAGCGGAGTTTCTCCTGACCTTTTTCCTTGTATTGTACATACCACATATCATCACCTGTCCAGAATCTGATATCACAGTGTAAATAAAGAATGCATTTGTCAGTTCAGCATGAAACTGAACAGTCTGATGTGTTGTCTGTGAGTAAGCATTAGCAGCAAATCAGAAGCCTCGCTCGCAGTCAAGAAAGAGGTCAGCACCTGCATTAAGACGCATGTGATAGGGCCGGAAAACTTTCTGCAGAATGATAGCATCTCAGCTTGATTGCGTAACAGAATGTGATTTCCAACCACATTTGGAAGTAGTAACAAGTGTGGGGCAGGAATACCCTTCAAGCCTTGAGATGGTGGGCCTACCGACTATGGTATGACCTACTGAGTCGAGGATCTCTCCTATGACTAGATTTTACCTCCCTTGAACTGATGCATGCTCATTCTCTAGTTGATTCACTATTATCAACCAACTAAAGGGCTCAACTCAAAAGTAAAACGCCCTCACACATCCTTCTAAATTTTCACTCACAAATGGAAAAAGAGTGAACATAGTGGTTTTACTGCATGTGAGGCTTCATCTATACTGTTTTAGTCTTCTAAGCGCATATATCTGAGCAGTTTCTGTGATGTTTGGACTAACTTCCTGCCAGTGCAAGCTTTGTAGCAGCAGCTGTTCACCACAAAACAAGGGATGCGGTCCGCAGCTGAAACTTTCTGACATCTTGACAAACGAGACAGCACACGCTTACACTTAGTCTTTGGGCTAAATGTGACCGTGGTGGGATTTGCTGAAGAAAATACAACTGAAGGGATTTTTTTGTAAGAAGATCATCCACTAATACAGTGATTCACTAACTAATTATCCTCCCCCTCTCGCTCCCACGGTTCCTCCATAAACACACTGTTTTTCTTTTTCTTTTCTTTTTTTTTTTTTTTAACATATTTTACATAACTTTAGAAAATCAAGGGTACAAACAGAACCAAGATGTAAAGCCATTGTAAATATCTTTTTAAAAAAAAAACAACTTTGAAAAACTACACATGAAAAACAGATTGGAAATATATCCTTTTGTGTAGAATTAATCCCAAACTATTAAATCGGTGATGCATTTACATATAACGTGAGTGTGAGTTAACTTAAAACCCGTCTTTGCATAATCAAAAACCAACACCTCAGCTGCCTTGATGATGTATGTCAGAATAAAGGTCAGTAACTTACATGAGACACGGTGGTAAGCAACTAAGCAACTTAAAAATACACAACGTCGCCGCTGTCTCGCAGCCTAACTCTGCCTATTTTTTTTTTTCTTTTTAACTGTATTGGAACATTCACATCTTTGGGAAAGGTGCTGTCCTGACCCCTTTGCCATAGGGGCCTGTAACGTTCCCCCCTGCTCACGCACACAGCTGCAGAGTAAGCACCTGTTAAAACCCTGCAGAGCAACCCTCAACGACGTTTCAACGACAGGAAACTCTTCGGGTTGCTCTTCCACAGTGTGTGTGTGTGTGAGTGTGTTTGATATCACATACTTGCACTCTTAGCTATTATAAGAGAAGCGGATGATGACACCTTCACACCCAAGCTTGCATGGTGGAAAACATACATTTTATCAAATAGCTCTTTAGAAGAGATAAATGTTTAATAAAGAAAATGTTGATGGTGGCATCTGAAATCTGACAATACCAGTCGCTTGAGGAGAAATTTCAGAATTTAAAAGGTAAGTTTCAACCTTGTGATCTTTTTAGCCTTAAAGTTAAAGCTTGTAATATAGAGTTAAGCAATACTAAAAGTAAAAGCTACAAATTTATGATAACTCTCTCATTAGAACTTGTTTAAGAAAGTATACACACAGCTACATGTGATCACACTGAGACCTTGTTTTGATCAACTTTGAAACTTTCTGTAAGTTTAAAACTAATCATGTCCACTTATCTAATGTTCATCTATTGTTCCTGTTTACATTGCGCACTTTTATTAAATCATTATTATTTATTTAAAGCTAGATATAAAGCCTGTACTTGTGTGATTCTAACTGTTGATGGAAAATGGAAATACTAAAAAGATGATACCACATAAATGATAAAACACAAAATATCTCTTATCGGTGTAAGTTAAATGTTTCACAACAGAAGTCACAGCCGTTACATAAAAATCTTTTGGGTGATAATGTGGTTATTTTTAACTTATGTGCTGTATTGTATTGGTGCTACAACAATTTACAACCCCACACTGGAGAAAGTTTTGTTTTATTAAAAAAAAAAAAAATTACAACAAAATGAAGCAAACAAAAAAAAACATCTTTTCTTTCTTTGCATTCATTGTGAATCCAAATATTTCTAAGTATTTCACATTTTTTGCTCTTTACCTTCTTATTATTGTTTAATATAAATCCTGAAAAAAAAAAAAGCTTTTCCCCTGGGTAATGTTGCCTTTATCTCTTAAAACACTTAAAAAGCCATTCTGACACCAAGCAGTGAAGTGTTTCATTGGTTATTTTGTCCCATTCTTTGTGTAAGCTTGTCTTAAGGTGTGCCACAGTACTGGATCTTGTTCATACGCTTTTTGTTTTTTTTCAATGCTTCACAGTCTCTACTGGGGAAAGTTCTAGAGCGTTAGGCCAGTCTAGTATTCGTAACGTCTTCGTCTTCAGATGTACCTTGAGACATTGCACAGAATGTTGTCTTATTGAAAAACGGATGGACGTCCCTGTAAAAGATCTTTAAGGCAGCATATGGTGCTGTAAATTCTAATTTTTCTGCACTAAAACTGAAAGTGTAAATTACTTTTGTCAAGGTCATTGATACAACTTCATATCATTACAGACCCTAGCTTGTTGAACGCGTTGCTTTAATCTACAGCACATTTTTCTACAAAATAAAGAAATAAAAAATTACAGATTCAAACATAAGACACATTTTTCATTTCACGACGGCCCATTCCAGAAGATTCGTAGTCCAGAGGAGTCGTCAGCCTGTGGAAAACATTAACATTAAGCTTCTTTTTTTATTTTCCACAATAAAGAAGGTCTATGTTTTAGTGCTTAACGTAGGTTTGATGAGGCTATCCCTTATCCATGTAATCGTATCAGCTAGCGATAAATAACCGTTGTTGATACTCTGCCGTCACAGGAACTGAATATCATAATTTCTGGTTTAGGCCAGAGGTCATTCAAGGGTGTTTGTGCAATGCAGATGAAGAAATATGCTAATCTTCCCTTGAGGAAATTTTCTCTCGACAAAGTGAAGATTCTGTCCATATTTGCTCCTTCGAGACTTAGTATTTTGTGGATATTGCTTTGTACCAAACCATTATTACCTGTTGACGTAAGTAAGTAAATAAATTTTATTTATAGAGCACCATTCATAGATAAAATCACAAAGTGCATTACAGCATCAATAAAACAATAAAATACAGAGAGAAACAACATAAAACATACACAGCAAGTGGCTTTACAGAGTCCCCAGAGACGTCAACATCATTGAAGGCCTGTCTAAAAAGATACATTTTCAGTTCTTTCTTAAAAACGTCTGCTGCTTGAAATAACATATGTTTTTTTTCACCTACTTATAAATACCAAATTGCCCTCCTCAAACATTTTTGGAATCTATTGCATACCTGAAATGACCAAATCGATGTATATTAATTGAAATAAAGTTAAGAAAGAAAAAAAAAACATCTTGGGTTAATACAAGGAAATGAATGCTAAAGTAAAAGCATGAATCATTGGTATCATTGATTTTCTTTATCCTGAACGTGGAAGCTGGATGTCGTCATTGGCACTTGTCGACTTACTGCCTACATATCAGAACTTTATGAACAATAACAATCAAAAGTATTCATTGGAAATGACCCTCTGTTGCTAATATTTCTTATAAAGAGTAGTCCCCCGAGTGGAAAACGCTGACTTGTGTGACTCACTGTGTGGACCAATGTGAGTAGGAGCTGATAATTCAGAAAACCCCTGCCCTGGTGAGTCTCCTGTGATTCATTCTTAAAACCTCCTTTCAGCAATGGAGGCTTCTAAGTGCTAGGTCATGCCTTTTAAGATTTTTCTCACGGCTTTCGAGCCTTTGGGGCTGAAAGCCGCTGCGATTAGCCCACTGACCTTGTTCCATGAGCGACCCAATGGGAGCCAGTGGAGCTTGAGAAAACAGATTCATAGGGAGCTTGAGTAAAACACGCTACAGAGCATGTGCAGACCACGAATGGCACAAGATTAACATTGCTAAGGTTTTCTAGAGGTTTTCTGCTTAGGTGTCCAACTACTGAAAGTCTGAATGACAACTAGAGCACAAACTTTCAAAAATGAAAACTTTTACATGTGTCAAAAGCTTGTTTCTGAGTCTGACTCGTTCATCCTCCATTTTGAACCAGGCCCTCGCACATGCCCCACTAAAGCAGGTTTTAGAGAAAAACACGTTCTGCTGCTTGACAGTGTCTTCCTGTTTCAAATGTTGAGTTTGCCATACACGAAGGTCTCATTGTTTAAACTTTTTAAAATGATCTGGGAACTTCTCCATGAAACTGAGAACTTCTTTGTGAAATACCGGCAATCATTACTTTGTATTTTCATTTTGCAGAAAAGATGGGATGTGCTTGCAGTTCTGACTCAGACAGCGAATGGATTGAAAACTTGGATGAAATCTGTGAACACTGCAACTGTCCAATACCTCCCCAGTCAAGCAATCCAGTAGGTGCCCAGTTTGGGATACGCAGTATACGTTGGTGTCTGTAGTCGTGTACGAATGAGTTTCTGTTTATCAATGGGCTTGACATGAATGATTTTTGGTTGTTTATGTGATGAATGATCAGTTAGGAGACACAAAACATGAACTAACTGTTGCACAAACACGACGGTGTGTTCAGTTTTTATTGTTTAAATCATGTAAACACCGTAAAGTACAATCAGCTATTCGTTGTTAATTTTACTGCATGCATAACAGTTAGGGAAGTTGGCTTTTGTGTATGTGATTAAATCTGAGTCTGACTATTCCCTAAGTGTTGCTTGCTTCCTGTCTGTGACTAAGATGCTCCAGTAGATTAGAGGTAAAGGAGAAAGCCATCTGTGTGTGGCAAAACAAACTGATAAATTTGAACTGGAAGGAAAACAAAAAGTCCCCACAATTTATTATCCGGAGCTGCTTATCAAACCAGAAATGTAAATACTATTGCAGTGAATATGACTAGTACGGAATCCAATATATCAGTCTTATGGTGTTTTTCAGAAAGCTGGATATGCAGATTGATGTCTTTTTTTCTGTGTGTGTGTGTGTGTGTGTGTGTGCCAGTACACAGAACAGCTGATTCCCTACCCGTCACAGTATTCTCCACCAACGTCACCTTTGCCAGGTATATTGTGTGTTTTTGTCTCTGTGTTAATGAAAAACAAAAGCTTACACCCTGTACTTGAGCCAAAAAAAACAACAACTCATGAATAACAACTTTTTGTGGAAATATCATAGAAATATAAGTGAATAGATGCATCTTTTATGAGCGCTTTATAATACTCATATTTTCCTAGTAGTTGAGTCCTCACTTTTCTTAGGATTTAAATGATTTGAATGAACATTTCACAATTTGTTTTTCTCTGTCTTTTTAAAAAAAAAAATCATTTTTATTTCTCTTTCTGTTAACTTGAAAATTTGTCCTGTTTGATTAAACACTCAGCTCACTGGCTACTCAAATACCACGATCACGCTTTCTCCAGTCTTAACATTAATATTGAGTCTGATCCAGAAGCTCCGTGTTCCTTGTCAGTGCGCCACGGCGCCCGAAAAGCAGTCGTCTTCAATTTAAAAAAAAAAGCTCATTTAAGTTGTGAGCTTACTCCTTACATGTTGCATGCTGTATACGCTGTATTTGCCATATTATAGTTCTGTATTGATGACAAAAATTCACTTATTTGTAGCTCTCTGCGTACATGGACTGGAGGAAAAATACAGTTACCAAAGTGACAGCAAAGAGACAGATAGCACCAAAAAACTTTAATAAACTTTTAAACACAAAGAAATAGTTCTTTACAGGAGGTTTTTTTTTCACTACAGGGATCTTCTTTCTTCTTTCAGCTTTGCCAATATTTTTGTGACAAACAGTGAAGAATAAAAACACTTAAAATATTTTAAGATTGACATGAAGCCTTTGCATGTTAACGGCTCTTCCTGTAATTAGAAATGCTCTTAATTCATCTGAGTTCACTAAAACTAATTGTCTTTTCCTTATAGACAACATCGGGGTGGCCATATACAGCTACGAACCCAAACACGAAGGTGACTTGGGCTTTGAAAAAGGAGAGAAGCTCAAGATTATCAACAAGTGAGCTGCTCACAACACACAGTAAAAACAGGCTCAGTTCCGCCATTTTTAAAGAGGAAACACAAACCATTATAAGGTTGGGTGATGTAGAAATATTAATGAATTAAATAAAGTTAAAAGCCAGATGTGTTCAGCATGAGTTTAGCTACTTATACAGCAGCATCTACGTTGTGAGTGACAAGCTCGTGCCTATGTGCAGCTCGGTGGTCTGCGTGTGGAGGCACAGAAGCAGAAGCGGTGTTGGATTGTGTAGGTTCTTCTCTTCCTCTGACGTGAACTTGTGCAGGTTGTGGAGGTGAATTTCAAATGCGAAGAATCTAATGTGCAAAGTGAAAATACAACTGAAAATGTCACAGCAACAAACTGCAGTAAAAGTTTAAAATATATTGTTTCAACTGGCAACTTTTAGTACGACTTTATCCTTGAAGTTAGACTCTATCATTCTCTGTACTTAAAAAAAAAAAAGCTTAAATAACAATTATTGTTATTTTGTCTTATATCCATTTTTAAAAAAAAGCAAATCTTTATTTTTATTTTTATTTTTTTTTATTTACTCGAACAGTGTTGAAGGATGAAATGACATGTTTGGGTTTATTTGCATCGTCTATTATTTGTACTGTCAGTTATTTTTGGAAAAGCCAGCACTGATGGATGCGTGCCGGGAATAGATGCAAATTAGAGGGTAAAGAAAGTACGTAAACAAACAATCCAGTGGATTGAACACATCTCTTTCCTGTTTCTATTACACTGAAATACAACACAAGACATTTTCTTGCCTTCTAGTTTGATGTGGTTTACTGTTTATTTATTCTGAAATCAGGTTTTTGAAACTGTTCTTTCTGAAGGTGAACCCATTCATTCCAAAACAACACAAGCTGCCCTGAGTCATACAGAGACAAACTAATGGTACTGATGTTGTCTCCTCTGACATTCAGGGATGATCAAGAGTGGTATTTGGCAGAGTCCCTCACCACGGGGCAGAAGGGCTACATCCCATACAACTTCATTGCAATGACCACAATGGAGACTGAACCGTATGTCACACAGGAAATATGACATCACAGCTCTGAGCACTTCTCATCTTACACAATGCATACTGCGTTCCTGAAGGAAGGGAAGTGGTTAGCTCAAGATTTTAAGTATTTTGTGCATTTCTGCTGCAGGTGGTTTTTTAGGAACGTTTCTAGAAATGATGCCATGAGGCTCCTTCTGGCTCCTGGCAACACGCAGGGCTCCTTCCTGATTCGAGAGAGTGAGACAACCAAAGGTAAAAAAAAAAATAGCATTTATAACATTATTCTGACTGAAATGATCTGAATATGGTCTGCCATCACTGCATCCACTTAAAGAGTCTTAGTCACTTTCATTTTATGTTGCGTGTTCTTAACATTGACGGAAGAAGTGAAAAGTATCCTCTACATTCCTTACTTTTGTTATCAACTGAAATCATTCTCTTACATACAAAACACTAACTGTAGAAGGTGCTTCAAGTGCGGCCGTGCCTGTGTGCAGCTATGTGGAACAATATTAGTGGCTAGTCAGTGATAGAGCATCACTTGGAGCACAATCTGACAGAGATGATATGCATGCATCCATCCATCCATTTTCTATACCCGCTATTTCCTGTTCAGGGTCACGGGGGTCTGCTGGAGCCTATCCCAG
>JBAMYA010000015.1:12759617-12794326 GCA_037176975.1 Arrhamphus sclerolepis | reverse complement strand
GTCTGCTGGAGCCTATCCCAGCTCACATTGGGCGAAAGGCAGGGGTACACCCTGGACAGGTCGCCAGTCCAGCGCAGGATATGCATGCAGAACAGTAGAATTCATAAAATTGAGGACAAAGTGTTCTTTATAGCTCCAAAACCTTAATGAGAATGGAGTTCTTCATCAACATAATCTAGAGATTATTCTTCATCCATGAGCGCCTTACAAAGCAGAACTGCTTATACCCAATTTAGCGTACTTTTGTAATTGGATTGGGGGAGGAGGAGAAACCAAATGCAGGAGATGTGAAGCAACACCAAGAACAAAAACAAAACAAAACACCAAAATCAACACAAAGTTGCTGTACTTGAAGAAAATGGGAACACGGGCCAAAACGATCATAAACAAGGGAACAGACCAGGAGCACAAGTGCGTAAGTAAAACAAGTAACGTAAATAGACTAACGAGGGGAGAAGGAAAGAGAGAGAAATATAAACTGTATATAGACACACACAAGCTAATGAGACACAGGCTGCACAGCACATCACGAAGACACGGGTTTACAGAGAAAAAAAAAAGATGAACAGAAAATATCAGAGATAGAAGTAATTAAATGCAGAACAGAAGCTTTGCAAAGAAAACACATGAAAACCAACAAAACAAAAAGAACAGCAGCAAAATTGAAATAAGTGCACCAAGCTAATGCAAATAAAGACCCATTTTATAACTTTTTGACTTCCTGCCCAAAGAATCCTACTAAAACTAATGAGGATGATGAATTTGCTGTTTTGAGTCATGTCACACTTTAAACATTTCTTGTGAAGAAATTTTTCACCAAATTTCTGTGCTGCAGGATCTTACTCATTATCAGTGCGGGATTTGGATCACAACACGGGTGAAGGAGTGAAGCACTACAGGATCCGCAACCTGGACAACGGCGGCTATTACATCACAGCCAAGTTATCCTTCAACTCTCTGAAGGAACTTGTCCAGCATTACTCACGTACGCACAGACTCTTGAGGAGATCAACTGCAATTACTGATTGCAGAGAGATCAATAAATGCACGTGTCTATTCTCTCTATCAACCAGGTGATGCAGATGGGTTGTGCACGATCCTGTTGAAGCCATGCCAGTCGAGGGTGCCGCAAAAGCCCTGGTGGCAGGATGAGTGGGAGATTCCCCGTGAGTCCCTGAAGCTAGAGCGCAGGCTTGGAGCTGGACAATTTGGAGAAGTCTGGATGGGTGAGTTGTTTTACGGTTGAATGAGTTCAACCTTTTGTACTCAGGAATTTTGCACCGCTGCATCACATGTAAAAGTGTGTGATAACCGGTGTGGCTGTAAGTTTATCTGTGCAGCTGCCAGAGGCCAGGGATTTTCTGGATGCAGAACAGTTTTCTCATTGCAGTCTTAACACCAGGCTTGTTTGAGCTATGCAAAGAAAGTCGTGTGAAATGTGAAGAAATGTGTGGTATCAACTCTGATATGTAACCTTGCCCAGACTACTGGAATGTACACACACGTAAATAAGAAGCATCAAGAATCAAGAATCATTTGGTCCTTACCGGATCTTAAAATGACACAAATGCAACCTCAGATGAAAAACATATGTGGCATACAACAGGATGCCGTTAACTTAACAAAAACTATTTGGAAACTTCAGAAGCAGTGTGTGGAAAAGTACGCCCTTCCTGCTTCTTTAAGAATTAAGTAGCAGCAAGATGCTGCTAATCAAATAATAGATTAATTTATAATCAGCAGGTATGACCATTTCTATGAGAACAGAGATGTTGGGAGTTTGCCAGTCTGGAGCATTTAAGTGTGTGTTAACATAATGCCAAGCCAGAAGACATCAGCATATTGCTTAAGAAATCATTGTTGCTGCCCCACAACAAGCAAAGAGACAATTTACGAACAGTTTGGGGTACATCGTTCTACGATGAGAAAGATTTTTCATAAAGCGAGAACTTTCTAGACAGATTTCTTTTTTTTTTTTATGAAGATTGCTATCATCCCAGCAAGTAAATCCAAAAGTCAGACTTAGTCATGCTCAGCTAAAATACTTTAGAAATGCATACAACAGGACTATCATCCCAATCACACCAACAAATTTTAAACAAAAACGCGTCCAGACCTCAAACTGACTGAACTGCAGAGGTGGAACCTTAAGAGATCTGTAGTGAAGCAAATACCCACATAAATCAATGAACTGACGCGACGCTGCAAAGAAGTGTGAGCCAAAATTCCTCCTCAACAATGTTAAGAGACTGATAACATCATGCAAAATACAATAACTTCAAGCTGTTCCTCCTAAAGGTGGATTTACCAGCTATTGACTTATAAGGTGTGCCGTGTTTTTCACACAGTTTCTCGTTACTGGCTCTGTTTTTTTTTTGTTTTTTTTGGTTCAATAAATAATGACACAGCTTAACTGGTAGTATGTTCATTCATCTCCGGTTGTATTTCCCTTCATAAGACCTGCTAAGGATTAGATACATTTTCATTTTGTCAAGAAACATACAGTCTGTAGAGTCTTTTTGTGTTTGTTTATTTTGCTAATGAAGGATTAACAGTAGCTCAGGAATGTCTGTTGGAATTATAAAGTACACCCCTGAATAAAAGGGCTAAAAGTTTTGATCAAGAAGATAAAAACTAAACTACAACCCTGCTGTTATTCGCTTAAAAAGGTAATCTCTTTGTTTTCCATCTTCATTTGCCAGTGCCATTCAACATCCCAAACAAAAGCAACCAACCACGGAACTTGTTCTCATTCCATTAGCACCTTCCGTTTGAAGCATTTATTGTCTGTGTTTGCGTCTCTGTTTTTAAGCAAACATTGGTTCAGTGACATAATTGAATCCAGAAAGTCGCTTACCATGAAAAGAAATGCTGGTTAACATGAAAGTATGAATGTCACAATCATCCATTATAAGAAGATTTCCATCACAGATAAGAGACGGAGACAGAGAAATACTTTGAATGGTAGATTAAACTTGTTTCCAGCACCGATGTGCTTCACGCATGATGTGAGATTTCAATGATGGAAGTGCACGTGCCGAAGCAGGACTGACTACGCTGGGTTGTTATTAACAGCAAAATACCTAGCTGGAGACCAGTAGTCACAAAGGTTCTGACTTTGATCAAGTAGATCATGTTTTTGCAGTATACGTCGCCAACATGCCACCTGTGTTGAATAGCAATTTTTTATTCTTTTTGAAAGAGGAAAAAAATTCTCTGGTTTTTCTTAATGGCATTTAGAGTCTTCCACTTCCTGGAAAATGATTTTAAAAAACCAATGCCGTGTCATACGCTGCTTTTGCATCCTCATTAAGTTAATTTAAGAGGAAATCATTTTGGTGATGCAGATCCTGTTGTTTGTTTGTTTGTTTTGTTGGAGGTGGGGGTGGCTTTCTCGGGAGGTTTGTTTTTACTGGAAGCATGCAAATATATGGGGGGTAGTGGGAAGTTTAGATATAAGATTAAAGTTGGAAACCAAAACAATTAAACTTAAATTAATACATGAATAAAAATCATTGATTTTACTTTGAAATTAGCATCTAAATAATTCATAAATATGGCATAAGTTTAGGTTTGCATTTGATTAAGTTTGGAATTTAGTATCTGCTCCTACGAGGGCAAGAATATTCTTCCCTCGTGTGTGTGAACTGCACCACATTATTTAGTCAGACAAACCATCAGTCATTATGTTAATATGTCTCAGATACACTCAAAATGTAAAGGAAACTATATGAAGTGTGTTTATTATGCGCTTTAGCAGTTTTAATTACCAAGCTGTGTGTTTCATGTAAGACCAAGAGAGTGACAGAAATTGAATAAAATATCAAAAAAATTACATTCACATGAAACTTTTCTATAGATGCACCATGGTGCACAGAAAAAACTAATTTAAACAAAAAGTGTTGCCCAGAGCAAAAGATAAAACAGCAGATGTATATATTATATGTCCTAAAATACATTAAAAACTTGATTGACCTAGTTTCAATCCTGGTTTTGGATGCCTCTGCAAGCAGGTGGCTAGACCCAAATGGTTATGCTGGTGCATGAGCATGAAGCCCCTCACTCAAATAAGGAGATGCCAACCTACCTCATAGCTTTAGAAAAGTAATTATAAGATTTTAAAATCAACCTTATAGAAACAAGGAAGCCAGAAGAGCTAACTCAACACTCGTGTTGCTCATCATGCCTGTTAAAAAGAGAACAGCCACGTTTAGCACCAAGCAAACTGATGTGAATTCACACCTTGTCATAACCCATCCTAGAACTTTGAAAAAAAAAAATTTTCTTCATGATGAGGTTTCGTCTGCACCGTGCAGAAGAAAAGAGAAACCTCAACCATGTGGTCGAAATTGTGAGAGGGCCTGTGCAATAAACAAATAGGTTGTAATACCTGAACTCAAACAACTGTTATTAACGAATATGATTAGATACTAATCTATCTAAATCTAACCAACCGAAACTTAAACAAACAGTGATCAAAATTAAACAAGGCAGAGATTAAAGGGATGTTTTAAATTAAATAACTTGCAGAGAAGACAAACCTGAGTAGCTTGGTGGATAAATTCCTAATTACACTACCACACCCTCCCGCCCCCAAATACAGCTTTGTTTATCTAGTAAAGCTGACATGACAGTTTCACAATATGTCGTGAGACGAAACTCCTCTATAACAGTAATAAGTTCTCCTTTTCTCATCTGAGTGCCTTTATACTCAAACCAGCTGGCAGGGCTGTAGATTACTATAAGTTATGTTTTCCAAAAATGCTTCTCCGCCAGTGACATATAAATGTCTGTTTTCAGGTGTCTACAACAACGACAGGAAAGTGGCAATTAAGAATCTAAAGATGGGCACAATGTCAGTGGAAGCTTTCTTGGCAGAGGCCAACATGATGAAGAACCTGCAACATCCACGCCTCGTCCGTCTGTTTGCCGTGGTAACCCAGGAGCCGATCTTTATCGTTACAGAGTACATGGAAAATGGTAAGTAGGAATAGAGTCACCTTGGTGTAATTTAATTGGTTAATGACACTCAACCCTAAAGAAGGAATTCAAGCATCAAAATAGACAGAAAGACGTGGTCTCAGGCTATTACTGATCAGTTAAAAAGATGTTCCCGGGCTCTTCAACTCCAGTGCTTGGGGGCCGCTGTCCTTCATGCCTTAGACTTAGATGGTTCCCTGCTTCAGCACACCTGATTTAAATGAATGACTCATTAGCAGACTTGTGTAATCCTTGATGACAAGATGATGGTGATCCATTTGTTTGAATCAGGTGTGTGCTGGTTGAAAAACATCCAGAAACATCTAAGACATGTAAGTCAGTGGCCCTCGAGAACTGGAGTTGAAGAGCCCTGATCTAGTGAATTCATGAGAAGCTCCTTTCAGACAAGTTCAGTCTAAAGAAATTTGTCTGAGCCTGCCTGAATTGATCATTTCCTTAATCTGCCGCCTTGTTACTGCAAAGACAGCGCTGTAAGAATGCACTCTGTGTCAGAGGACCTGTGTTAGCACAGTGTCATCAATGCTCAGGATTAAACATGTTGAACTGTTATCAGAGTCTGGGTGGGAGCACATGCTTGAACAAAAGAGAGGTTTGCTCCGTGTGTTTCACCCTTTTAATGAGTCATGATTTCACATGTCGTCTCCACTTCAGCGATTTTGTTGAATCAGGTGAATTCCTTCTGATTACACATTCAAAGCTGCTGTTGTAATTATTTATATATGTATTAAATACAGATTAGACAACTATAAAGTTTTATCATCAGTTATGATTAGACATGAAGGCAGCTGCATGAGGACGTCTAAATAACAGAGTTGCTCTTGAGCCTTGGCTCAAAAACATGCCCTAGTGCTGAAGTAGACTGGCCTCTCATGGGCTATTTTCAGCTTCAGCTCATCACCCCTCCCCTGTTTTTCACCGCTATGTGCTAAAACTTTTTCAAAGCAAACCTGAACTTTCACTTGTTTTCCAAACGCCTCCAGACAGGTGAACTGGTGTTAACATGGGGAAGTGAAGCATTCCCATGGCCATCCTTTGTGAAGGGTGTTAACATAGGAGAGGGGAGAATCACTGTGCTATTGTTCAAAGAGAATCCTAGTGATACCTGGCTCAGATCCAAGGTCTGCTCACACTCGTGGTCAGACACAAACGTACACTGTTGCGGCACGTTACGCTTTAGCAAATATATACATTTAACAAATAAAAAACTTTTAAAATGGCAGTTTGCACAGCATTTAATCACTTGTTCATCATAAATTACAAAAGTTCTAAAAAATTATGCAATGAGACCATGGTTGCAAACAGCTTTTTGATAGGTCAGTCTGCATGCTTATAATAAATGTGAAGTAGCATTTCCAGTTATATGTGATCCTGTATCTTTTTCACTTTAACTTCAAGAATCTTTGAAATTTCTTTTCTCTGGGAGAGGCGATCTCTAAATGTACTAAGAGATGCTGTCACAAACGCAACACAACAGCCTTGCAGCTGAAGTGAAAGGAGTGCCTTTGTATTATCATCTGTGAGTGGCTTGTAAACCACCAGCAGTGGCTCTACATGAGGCTGACTCTTTGTCTTGGATAGACGTGTGGACAGGACACAATTGCTGCTTCTGTTGTCAAGAGAGACGTTGTCTTGGAGTTTCCATCTTTTACAGTTTGTCCTTTTTTTCTCTCTATTATCGAAGACAACAAAGGAGGAAAATAACAGGCGTGTCTTCCCAGATTTCCTTTGTGGCCTTGACAAAGAGCGAAACTCTGGTTCTCAGACGTCAAAAGCAGTGTTCCGGACTTGAGCAGAGGAGCAAATGCCTCTTCTTTCCTGGCACAGTCATTCCTCTTAAAGTATTTCCTCTGGTTTTATTTGGTTGGCCAGCTTGCAGAGGTATTGTTCGAATCAAAGCCAAGACAGAGTCAGCTGTCAGAAATTATGCATCAGCTTGACTGATGTTCAGTGTACTTCCTTAAAATGTTATCGTCGCTGATTTAAGCTGCTATTTTGGTCTGGCTCGGTTTATTTGTGGCTGTGGCGAATCCTGAAATTAAAGGACGATTGTCATCTGTCTTCTGAACAAAGCATGGTTTTATTTTGTCTTCCAGTCCCCAAATCCTTGTTTCAACTACTTGCAGTATTATGACAAAGCTTTGTTTGTTTGTGCATTTGTGAAGATGCCTCAACCTGGAGCAACCTGCAGCGAACGTTTCAGTCTGAGAATGGATCAGTGAGAGAAGACCACAGAGGACATTCGAAGAAATGCATAGAAAAAAAAAGAGCCTAATCGCTGCAAAGACTTTCATGGATAAGTCACAGTCTCTCAGGGTTAAAGTTCTGGGATTGTGGTGTGTTTGTTTACTTAGAGATGAAAAATGGAGCAGATCAGGAAAAGTGTTCCCTACACTAAAGCACGAGGGAGGCTTTATCATGCTGTGGTACTGGAAGAAATCTGCCAACAAACACAGTCTTTCGTTGTTCTGTGAATTACGCATAAAAATGTCTGTAAAAGCGTTTACTTGGATGTTTTCAAGTAGCGTGTTATGACCTAAATCGTACTGAGATCTGCGGCGACAGCTGAAATCTGCCATTGCAAAAAAACAACCGTGCACATAAATGAGCTCAAAATGTTTAAGGGCTTTGATGTTTGTCAAGGTTTCTTCAGGTTTCTGCAAATAAATTAGTTGCAGTAATTTGCCATTTGACCTAAATTGGATTTGATTTCAC
Source organism: Arrhamphus sclerolepis (assembly GCA_037176975.1). NCBI lineage: Eukaryota > Metazoa > Chordata > Actinopteri > Beloniformes > Hemiramphidae > Arrhamphus > Arrhamphus sclerolepis. The sequence goes on along the minus strand of JBAMYA010000015.1, from coordinate 12,786,613 downwards.
CAAAACATTTTTGCATTTGTCTGTGAGAATATTGTAAATAATGTATTGGGGGAAAAAAATCCAATAATTCTGGTTCGTTGTTGATACTGCACAGGTGATAATCCAGATGAACAATTAACTTTTGTTAATAAAAGCAAAAATAATCACTGGTTTACTAACTCGAAAATACTTTCCACAGGTAGCCTGGTGGATTACCTGAAAACACAGCAGGGGAGCAGTTTGCCCATGAACACGCTGATAGATATGGCGTCTCAGGTAAGACATTTCTTTCATCATCTGTTCTCTTATTACAACACTCACTTTACTAGTTGTATTTATTCCTTCACTTCTTCTTTCTTCATATTGGTTCTAGGTAGGAAACTGGTAACTGTTGTAATGAGGCTTACATTCAACACTAATCCTGTAGCAGCCATGAGTCTACAACATTACACTGTATTACTGTGTTATGATTAATGTCTAGACACCGTGGCACAAATAAAACCGTGTTACTTACGACAAACATGCTTAAGATTGGACAAATTTAGTAAAGTTTCTGTTTGTTTTTTTGTTAATCTTCTTACAAGAGGGCAACTTTAGCTCAAATGTGAGATTCAGGCCATGATGTCAAGGCCTGAAACTCAGTTCACAATCCAGATTATTTTTTCTTTAAATGTCTTCTATCAGTAAACTATGATCTCTGCGAATGTATATTTATACTATCCAAGTATTGTTTTGTTCACTTAAACTACATTTTGTTAAAAATAAAAAAAGCACACATACAAAAACTCTGCTATAAAGGATGAATATCTCTAAGAATATTAAATAAAGTGTACATCTACACCTCAAAATGTTATTTGCCAGTGAAAAGTGGCTGCCTGGTGTATACTGGGTGTGAGAGTGACAGAGTCGACCGCAGTGTAACATGGTGAGAGACTCTTTATTCGCAGTCAGAAAAGTCTCCGGCTTATTAATGGAAGGTGCAAAGGAGGTTTCTCAACTGTCTGACAAGGCCCCTACAGACAGTAGCACATAATGAAGTTATTATAAAACATATGAGACCTGAGCCTTTATAGTTAGAAAGCGTCGACGGAGCTGCTTTGCTTCATAATTGTGGGTGGACACTTCTGTGGAAGTAACAAGCATATTCTCAGTTGAGACATCTGACACATTAATTTCTTCCTTTGTTAGGTGTAGCATCAGATTTCCATCTGAAGTACAACCACTGAAATGAGTCATGTAATTTTCATTTATTTGACTGAACCAGAAATACAATCACCGCTTATATCAGCAGGCTGGCTGATGGCAGGACTCCAGTGGTTTTTTTGTTGTTGTTTTATTTTTATTTCATATATCACAAAGCTTTGTGAATAAGCACAGCGGTGTACTTGGGTGGAGTGCCTACTATACATGTAGAGCGGAGGTAAAAAGGTTAAAGGCACTGATCTAAGGAAGTGGTAAACTCCCTGGTCTGAGGCTTTTTGGTTCATCTGTCCAGCCCAGACAGACTACACTAATGCTGGAGGGACACGTGTTCCTCACAGCTACTCATTTCATGTTTGACAACACTTCCTGTGATGAGTCGTGTAACTATGTGCTGTCCTCTGCAGGTGGCTGACGGCATGGCCTTCATTGAGCAGAAAAATTACATTCATCGAGACCTGCGAGCTGCCAATATTCTGGTTTCTCATGAGCTCATCTGTAAGATTGCCGACTTTGGACTGGCAAGACTCATTGAGGACAATGAATACACAGCCAGAGAGGGTGCGTTACCTTTCCTAATAACTCATATTAAAGTGCACAAACTTACAGAGAGTTTAAATCTGTGTGTGTGTATTTCCTTTGAGATATGAAGTGTATTCTTTTGTTCATAGGTGCAAAGTTCCCCATAAAATGGACAGCTCCAGAAGCTATCAATTACGGCACGTTCTCCATAAAATCTGATGTGTGGTCATTTGGGATCCTCCTCACAGAAATAGTGACATATGGCCGCATTCCTTACCCTGGTAAAATAAACGAAGAGACTTTCTTTTGATTTATCACACAAATAGCTTCACATAACAAGGTTGTTTACATTTTCATGACAAGATTTTCATTTTCTTCCTCAGGTATGTCCAACCCAGAGGTAATCCAGAACCTGGAGCGTAACTACAGAATGCCGAAGCCAGAAAACTGCCCCGATGGGCTATATAACATCATGTGTCACTGCTGGAGGGAGACCCCAGACGACAGACCCACATTTGAGTACCTGACTAATGTTCTGGAGGATTTCTTCACTTCCACAGAGAGGCAGTACCAGGAATAGCTGCAGTGGATCAAAGAGACATAGAGACACGTGCACAGAATATACTCAAACTAAAAGCCACGCTGTGAAGGTGGATCCTCAATTCTATGTTGTTTGCTGAAGAATTCAAGTCTTTCTAGAACTGACTAAATAAGAGTGCTTTGTTTTTGCATCAAACTATTTCTGAAAAGATTTCCAACGACTTGCAATGCAAATAGGAGAAAAAGCAGCCCAGAACAGCTGGATCACAGCAGAGAGGGAGTGGCCACCATGTTTCCTGAACAAACTGTGAACTGAGCAGCTGTTTTCCTCGTGCTCTTTCTCAAAATGTAAATACTGTTGGCTGTTTCAGCTGCACTTTACCTCTGCAGTCTGATAACCGTTTTGTTTCTTAAGCTATGAATGGATTTTGTTTGTTGTTGCATTTCTTTTAGAAGAATCTACACCTCATAAATAAACCTCTGAAACAAAAGTAATTTTGATGTTGTGTTGCATTACAATATAATTTTCTGTCTTTTTTCCTTTTATTGCTCATTTCTGCGCATTCAAAGATACTGAATGAAGTATCTAACTTTTTTTAAATTATGCTTTTCAAAATAGTATGTCATAAATAAAGTGTTAAACTGAATCGAAAGATATTTGAATAATCCCACAAGAAAAAAATAATTAGTTCCCCTTGGATTATCTGTTTCATTATTTGATCATCATTATGATTAATTATGTTTGTTTTGTTTTTTTACACTTTTTTTGTTACTAAACCTTGGGAGACACTCCCAAAGTCAAATTCCTCATTTGTTTGAACAAACCTGGTGCATAAAGTTGATTTTTATTCTTTAAGTGTATTGTTATAGGAATTCATACAATTTGGAAGCAGGAACTTTTGTAAACCAGGAGCTTTCATCTGATATATTTTATTAAATAAAAGCTCCGACTAAATGAACACCTACACCGTGTTTTTTAATGATTCTACTTGTTACAGACAGACAGAGGTTACAGTCCCTCTTATTGTCCTTGAAATACTATGCACACACACAGAAACACACATGTAAAACAAAGCAATGTAAAACAAGGGTGTAAAAATATGAATAAAATTTTTAGAAAAAGAAAAAAAAACCAGAAAAAACGATATCAAAGATATGTAAAAATATTCAAATTTGATGCAAAAGAAACATGACAACATGACTACAAAGAAAAGTTAAACAATCAACATGAAATTGGTTGAAAATGGTCAAATAACGTATGTGACAGATGTAGTTTATACTCTTCTGTTAAATTATCGAGTCAGATTACCTACATTTTTCTTTATTACCCATATTTTTCCCCTTTTCATTTGTACGTGTCTATATGAAAATTATTTTCAATAGTTCTTTGTTTCTGAAACGGTTATGCTGCTGAAACACTCTTAATTTCCCTTGTGTAACAAAGTATCTATCCATCTATCTATGGCGGTAAATAAATTAGCCATGAAGTTACACAAAAAGAACCATGTGAGAGGCTAAGCAATATTATTCTAAGTCATCCAAAATAAGACAAAAACAAAATGTGACACAAGATTAACTAAAATCAATTTTTTAAATTTGTTTTTAAAAAAAAAAGCAAAACTAAAGTGCTTCTTTAAATCACCAAAATTAGAGGAAGATATGCAACAACTCTTTTTTTTTTTTTTTTTTGCAAAAGATTACAAAGCAACACAAGATACTTAAACTTAAAAAAAAGAATAGCCTGAAAAAAACAAATGAAAACACTGGGTGAATTTGTCGTTTATCATACAAGTGAAGAAAATTACACGTATATTTCCGGTCTGGTTCATGTCGTGCAAGTAGTAAACATATTGCTCAGATGGTTGTAAACTGAACTGTCGCCCCCTGTCAGCCACTCCTGACATTACATCTGTGAATGGTGTCGCCCCCTATCGGTCATTACTGAAACTATACCCATAGACTATTTCGCCCCCTGTCGGCCACTACTGACATCACACCTGTTGTAGGCTGTCGCCGTTGTCTCCTGCGGCTTGTCTTCTGTGCGGTGAAAGCCAGCCAAAAAAACAGCAAGACTTAAAAAATGGCGCTTACTTCACAAGGAACCAAGAAAAAAGTTTGCTACTACTATGATGGTGAGTACAAACGCAGTCGCACTTTAAAAAGCGTGCGTGCCGATGAATGAAAGCCGTTACTTTGCATCAAAGCGTCCGTTTCTGTCGCCTCCTGCTAGCCGGACACGCTAGCTAACAGCTAGCAATCGCTCATCATCTCACCCTTAAGATAAGTGAACAGTACCACACAGCGATTAAACACGGACGAAATATTCCGAGATTCCGTAAAGCTACTCGTGGTAATTAAAACAGTGTTTTCCATTTTAACCAGACATTAGTAGTTGGAGTTGCTCAATGAACGTAACCAGCTAGCGCGCTAACAATGGGGGTTGCTCATTGTCACTACAATTAGTTGACGTTCAACGCTGAGCTAACACCTTAATGGCTCATATTTTTTTTACCTCCTAAAGACGGGAGTTCGAGTTAGCATGTTTGTGTTGATACTACTTGCTGCGTGTATCAAAGCAGATGTGTCCCGAGGGAGTTGATGTGGTAAAGATGAAATACTGTTTCACTATGTTGTTTTTTGCATGTCCCTAACAGACGTACGTCAATTCCAACACGAGCTGTTTAATTCATATGTATTGTGCTGACCTTTGTCTCGCATTAGTAGAGACTGAGAGTGTGAAACACCGTGCTTTGTTGTATGTTTTCTGACCTTAGGTGATGTTGGAAATTATTACTACGGCCAGGGCCATCCTATGAAGCCCCACCGAATCCGCATGACACACAACCTGTTGCTCAACTATGGCCTCTACAGAAAGATGGAGATATATGTATGTGAAATTAAGAATTAATTGGATAATCAGATTAACTGCTTCTGCTGTGTATCAGAGGATCTCATCAGACCTTCTTGTTGCAGCGTCCACACAAAGCCAGCGGAGAGGAGATGACCAAGTATCACAGTGACGATTACATCAAGTTCCTGCGCTCGATCCGGCCGGACAACATGTCAGAATACAGCAAACAGATGCAGAGATGTAGGTTTGGTCAGAGAAGTTATTCATTCTTAACCATGGAGCAGTGAGTGCATTAATAAATCTAAAATCCTACTCTGCTGCTTTACAGTTAACGTTGGAGAGGACTGTCCAGTGTTCGATGGTTTATTTGAGTTCTGCCAGCTCTCAGCAGGTGGTTCTGTTGGTAAGTTGTTTGTAGGCCAGGCTTTATTGGTTAATACTGATGATGTCATTGTCTCAGTAATCATTTAAGTTCAGTTTAAAAATATTCTCAACACAAATTTCCTCACTGTGCTTCAGCTGGTGCTGTCAAGTTGAACAAACAGCAGACAGACATTGCAATCAACTGGGCTGGAGGTCTGCATCATGCCAAGAAGTCAGAGGCCTCTGGGTTTTGCTATGTCAACGACATCGTACTCGCTATTCTGGAATTGTTGAAGTAAGCAGAAACCACTGTTTAGGAGTTCAAGTACATGTTTATGTTGACTGAGAAGATGGCATAATTTTGAAACACGTGGAAGCACTTCAAGCCATTTCATTGTTCCCTCATTTTTAGATACCACCAAAGAGTTTTGTACATAGACATAGACATCCATCATGGAGACGGTGTGGAGGAGGCTTTCTACACCACAGACCGTGTCATGACTGTGTCCTTCCACAAGTATGGAGAGTACTTCCCAGGCACTGGTGACCTTAGGGTATGTCTTTGATGACAATCATTTATCACATCAAAGTATTAATACAGTGAGTTGACATTGTCCTTGCTCTCTTCAGGACATTGGTGCTGGTAAGGGTAAATATTATGCTGTGAATTATCCTCTGAGGGATGGGATTGACGATGAATCCTATGAAGCCATATTCAAACCCGTGAGTCTTATTAAACTCCTGTGAACTCCTGTGCTTTGGCAGTTTAGATCTCATTTGATGCACATGAGCTTTACTCATGAAATATTGGTGCTTGTCTGTGTAGATCATGGCCAAAGTGATGGAGATGTACCAGCCAAGTGCAGTGGTTCTCCAGTGTGGAGCTGATTCTCTGTCAGGAGACAGGCTTGGTTGTTTTAACCTCACAATTAAAGGTAAGTTGCATGAAACATTTCTTTCAGTGTGATGTTGTATGCTAATTTGTTAGTGCCCTTAATGATGTTTACTTTAGTTATTTTTTCTCCTGCTCTTTGTTCTTAGGCCATGCCAAGTGTGTGGAGTACATGAAGAGCTTCAACCTGCCACTGTTGATGCTGGGTGGAGGGGGCTATACTATCCGTAATGTGGCACGCTGCTGGACATATGAAACTGCTGTGGCCCTTGATAGCTCCATCCCCAATGGTGTGTCCCGATGCTCAAGTGGCTATTTATCTGCTAATGTAGTTTCTGTGCTTTTCTTTGGAAATCAGATGCTTTTATTATTGTAAAGAAAAACCTGAGCTCAGTACCCCAGTATATGGGATTCTGATAAAAAATTTGGTTTTATAGCAGTTGAAAAATGGAAGCCAGTGGGAAATGTTTGCATAGTTCTCTTTAACAAAATGAATCCTCTCAATTTCACAGAGCTCCCATACAATGACTACTTTGAGTACTTCGGGCCAGACTTCAAGTTGCACATCAGCCCCTCCAACATGACCAATCAAAATACCAACGACTACCTGGAGAAGATCAAGTAAGTCCTTGAGACTTATAATTTAAGATTTGGTTCAATTGTGTTCAAAATAATAGCAGCCAAGATATCAGCAAGAAGCCACCAGTAAGCCACATTGTTGGAGCTTAAAAAAGTGCTAAAGAGGTTACAGTTTGCCAAAGAACACACTGGCTAGCCATTTTGTGGCCAACATTTTGTGAACTGATGAAAGCAAGATTGTTCTGTGGGTCAAGGGGCTGCAGTGGTGCAAGCATCCTGATATGGGGATGTTTCTCATATTATGGTGTTGAGCCTTGGAAGAGGTCATTATGTTTTATGCTGAGGATGAAATGCCCTTGAAATGGATGTTTCAATGGGACAATGAGTCCAAACACACCAGTACACTCACCAGCATCTTGGTTCCAGACCAACAAGATTACTGTTATGAAGTGACCAGCCTAATCTCTGGACCTTGGTCAAATAGAGAAATTGTGGGATGACATCGAAAATGCTGTTTCTGAGGAAAAAACATAAAATGCAGAGGAATTGTGGAATGTAGTTCAATCAGTCTGGACTGAAATGCCTGTCCACAGGTCTCAAGTTGGTTGACTCCATGCAACACAGATGTGAAGCAGTTCTCAGAAACAGTAGTTACACAACTAAATATCAGTTCAGTGATTCACAGGAAAGATAAATCTGAAAGCATTTCTCAGTTTGTACAGTAGATGTTTGAGTTTGGAAAGAAAAATACACATAGCAGTGTGTGTGTGTGTTTGTAAGTTTGTCTTTAACTGTAGTGTATTCTGTCCTCTAGGCAGCGCCTGTTTGAGAATCTGCGAATGTTGCCTCATGCACCTGGAGTTCAGATGCAAGCCATCCCAGAAGATGCTGTGCAGGAGGATAGTGGAGACGAGGATGAAGAAGATCCCAACAAGCGCATATCCAGTAAAAATGCTTCTAATTGTCATGGGATGCATTCATGCTGAGTAGTCCAGAAGACTGTACGATTGGGGTTGTAACATTCAGCCGGTCCAAGTTAGCTTTCTCACTGCACTTTAACAAATGAACCAAACCTTTTAAATAATGTATTTCTCTCCTTGCCTGTGGTGGCGCTGCATCATTAATTACCAAAGGCAAATCCAAGAGAAACAATGAACAAGAAACCTTGCTCATCTATTGGCTTATTCAAGACTGAATTTCTCCTTTGGGACTTTTAGTGTTTTTCTTTTTTTAAAAAAAAATATTTTTTTCCACGAGTTTTTCCCCCTTTTTTCCACCCAGTGCTCAGTACCTAAGTTTAATGCAAAGCCGCCACCAAAAAAAAAAAAAACTGAATAAATTGATAAAGAAGGCTGGCCTATGTTTTTATGTGGACCAGAATTTGCGTCTTTGGTCCGCATTAGATCCCGATTGTGCATTCACACCTCCCAAGAGAAACGTATTAAAGTGGACCAAACAGAGCTGGTGTCAATGCAGTTTACTTCCATACTGATGTGTTTTAGCATATTACTTGCTGTTGCAGTTAATTCTGCAAGTCCATCAAGTTTCATGTTTTAATTTTTGTTTTCTTTCGATCCCATTCAGTCCGTGCTCATGACAAGAGGATAGCGTGTGAGGAAGAGTTCTCTGATTCAGAGGACGAAGGTGAAGGAGGCCGCAGAAACGCAGCCAGCTTTAAGAAAGCCAAGCGAGTCAAAACTGAAGGAGAGAAGGAGGGTGAAGAAAAGGAGAAGAAAGGTGAGGAGGAAACAAAAGGTATATATATTTTTCTTTCTCATCTTACTTATTCTCGTGATTCATCTCAGGATTTTGTCAATATTTCATAGTTTTATTTGAACCTCTTTGTGCATAAATATTGAAAGCAGCTCAGTATTTTTATTCATTCTTTTAAATGCACGCAGAGTAATTTTCTATCCATATTCATATTTTTGAGTGAGTTATTGATGACAAGTTCAAACTGTACTTATTTCTCAAGTATACACACACACTAATGTTTTTACAGAAGTAAAGGAAGAGGAGAAGGCACCAGAGGAGGAGAAAATGGACACATCCAAATGAGGAAAAAGTGTTCACACGTGTTGATCATGTTGTCCAGAAGGTGACCCAACTGGAAGTGTTATTTTCGTACTCTCATTCCTTTTGGTTAAAAAAGAAAAAGAAAAAAAAAAAAAGAGTCCAAGATAGTTGTAGGTCTTCAGCACCCAAATTATGCCAATACATAAGAACAGATATTGAGCAAGGTAAATTTTTTGTTCTTTTTCTGGATAAATGGTCTTTTTGGACTGCTCCAATGGAATTCAGTAAGGACTTTATCCTCTACATCTAAAATTATATCTCTGTCCCCTCCCTCCCCAGTACAGGATAGGAATATGAATATTAATTTCTTTTTCCCCTCTCAGAAGACCTTTACAACGCTACTGGTTTTGGACAGAAATCAGTCTTGAGTATTTTTTTTTTTTTTGTACAAGTTTTCATCTTTTTATGCTATGCTATTTGCTTTATACTTGTGAACAGCTCTGTAAAAAAAAATAGCTTAGCTCGTCTGTTTTTATATATCTGGATTTAATTTATTTAAGTCATAGATATTTTTGGCTCCTTTGTTTTATCTTTTGACTCTACTTTGTCCTGTGCCTTTTGATAATGTAGTTTAAGCATGTTTTAGAGGGTCTTTTTCTGTAACATATCTGCCACTGGTCCTGACTTTCAGCCAGTGACTGGGTTGTTCTGGATAGTTTTCACAAGGCACATTGAAACAGATGGCATTCTTATACTTTTTATGTTTTACTGTAAAGTCACACGTATCCCATACATACAGTGGAATTTTTTGGCAGATTTCTGGTACTCTTGTCTCCATTTTTTGAAAATGTATTGAAAAAGATGACTAGAGTCAGGTTTCATGCGTGGAGTTGGGATGGGACATGCCAGAATTCATTCATTGTATATAATTGTATTTGGGGGGAATTAGTAAATGTGTTCAACAGAAAAGCTCGTGATTTAAATCTGACATTGTTTTGACTGCACTGTAAATACCAACAAAAACTTCCCTGAGTTACAACTTTATTAAAAAAATCTTTTTAACCATTGTACACGTCTGGTTCAGTGATGATGCAATGTTACAGAAAAAATGTTAAACACAACATAAGTGGCTTATTTTCAAAACATCAAACAAGATATACAGACACACCAAAACACAGTAAAAGCTGTTGATTAAAAAGGGGGAAAAATCCATCCTGTGTTAAAAGATAGCTGTAAAATACCACTGCTTTTCCTTAAGTCCAAATGTCTCCAAATATTCGAGGTGTAACAGACACGAGCTCTGGAATCCGTTCTTGCACCCATTGTGTTCGGTCCAGTTGAGGCCAAAATTGCAGCGTATCAATTTAGTTTGATCTGCTTCAGAGCCATACGCTCTGCTCCACTGCCGTGTTTCTGTCCAGCAGTTCATCCTGTTCTACAGGCTCATCGTCAGATCCAGTCTCTGGATCTCGTTCTGGACGTGATGTTGGGGTTTCAGTTCTTGCTTGGATACGCACCTGCAACGTAACATGACGCATTTTGTGTATACAATTGAAAAAGTTTTGTTTTTTTCCTTCACTCACTTTTAACTAGAAATGTAAATACATCCAGTAAATAGACTTTCACTACGTGTTGCCTAAAAGTTATTTTGCAACATTCCTATGCAGCCTCAAATATGAGTACATGGCATTATGAGAAACAATGTCCAAGCTGGACTGGAAAACTAACAGTGTTAGCAACATAGGTAGGCCTTTAGCTTGAGATTCAGATCTCAACATGATCTAATGATCCAATCTTCTATAAACACTATTTCAATTTTCTTACCATCAAGTGACACACTGCGCCCAAAACTACATTGCAATCTCGAACAACACAAAATACTTGTGGAAATATCGCAAATTGCAGCTGAGGCTAACACAAATGACAAGAGCTTACCCTCCTAGCCACCACTGGCTTCCTCCTGCATGGACAGAGGTAAAGAAATGAAGTGCAGGCAGCAAAGCAGCGGAAGGAGAACACTGATTCCACAATGCACATCACAATGAGAGGCACCCACAGAATGATTGTGGTTCCCTGAGTGACAAAGACATAAATGATCCTCCATTCTAATCAGTGCATGTAACATCACATTTTGATGGGTAAATACATTAATGCATTACGTACATAGATCCGTGTGGGGTCAAAGGGACATTCATCTGTAATGCTGGATGAGCTAATGTCAAGAGAGGAGCAGAGGTGCAGCAGGATTTTTCCTTTGTAAGTAATGGCTTTGATCATAGAAACTAACAAGCCCAAGGCAGAAGCGACTCCTAAGAAACCTGCCAAAATGCTGAAGACCAGTAGAACCCACATCTGCAAGGAGAACATGAGCAACTTAGGAAGTGAAAACATTTCTTTTTGGTTTAAAGCAGGAAATTTTAAAATACATAGTTGAAATCCCAGGTGAGCCAGTGTTCTGTGAAAAGGACTTAAATGTTTCACAAAAGTTTGAATCCTTATGCTTATCGCCTGTTTCAACATTTTAGGCATTTGAAAGAGTTAGAACCCCCCTCCCCCAACAATTAAGCCCGAAGGAAAAAAATATTGTGAACAATACCAAGTACCCCCTTGCTGCTCATATAGGAATTAAAAAGATTAGTTGCATCCAGGTGCTGTTAACAATCACCATGATCATGATGAATAGGGGCTCAGGCCTCACATACAGTTTTTCACTGAAACTGTGGGGAGGGGGACCTGAACACCTTGGAGATATTGGGTTGACCATAAACTCCATTGCATATCCATTGTTTTCAAGAGGCAAATGTAAGACAATATGTCCGACTGCTAAAGCTTAGCCAAAATTGGGTGATGCAACTGGACGCTCCAGCAGATCTATATCAGAACAGGGGAAAAATAAATGTTTCAGATTTGAAATGGCCTAGTCAACGTCCAGACATCAACCCAATGCAAAAGTTGGCAGGACCATAAGAGATATGTGCATAAGTGAGTGTCCAAAGTCCTCAAAGAAATGAAGCAATGATGTAAAGAAGAGCCAGCACCTCTGTACAACTTCAAGCTATTGCTGCATAAGAGGATCTATGGGTTGTCGAAGCTCTGGAGTACCTGCTACTGCCCACATGAATTTTATTCTTTTCGGCTTATTTTTTTGTTCAATGAAAATTGCGCCGTAAAAAAAAAAAAAATCTTATATTGTTTATCCAAACTTGTATTTTCCTACAGATCAACACATGAGTTCTGAGTCATAAAAAAAGAGGGCAAGCTCTCATAGGAGCAAGTAAGTGACAGTGGAATGTTGAAAGGAGCTGGGACAGTATTTACCAGGATCCTGTTTTTCTTGTTTTTGGACAGGAAAATTCCTGTTATCCCCGCAATAAGTCCCTGGAGAGACACAAAAGGAAAGATCATTCATCATTAATGTGCAATACAATATCTCTACTTAAGTTGTTGAAGGTTCAACATTTGTGACATAATTAACATTTTTTTGGTGAATGAGAGAAGTAAGCTCCCATGAACAAGCCCACTTACCACCAAGCCTGCCACAATGGCAATGACATTAGACACGGTGTACTCTATAATCCGAGCCTGGTTCTGAAATTTGATGTGTCTGAGCACAGCACCGTGCACCAGCGCTCCCAGAAGAAAGTTGACATGGCCCACCAGGACCAAGGCCAGCCCCATCTTCATCAAGGCCTCGCTGTCCTTGAGGCTGGCACAGCATACTCCTGGAAGAAGACACGATAAAATCATAACCTTGATTTAGCTATAAATGACATAAGCTACGCTCACATGCCACAGACAAGTCATTGTGACATTGTTTGTACGCGAGTCCAGTCCATATTTTCAGAGTGGTACTTACATACTTTAATGTGAAAGGGCCTTGAGTGGCCCCTGGCCTAGAACGGAACTATGAGCATGTTGTTGTTGAAAGTAAGGTGTGTAAAGTCAGGTATGTAGGTTAATATAATCTACACAATGAAACTGAAATGATAAGACATTCCCTGAGAACATGAAGCAGTTCAAACATTATTAATGAGCAGGCCCTGCTATGGCGGCTCTGCATCTCACCATCTCCTTCCTCTGAGGAAAAGAAAGCAGTACATATGAAGGCCAACCCTGAGCCAAACAGAGCTTTGGGTGTGGAGTGTTCAAACAACTGACTAGCACATTAACCTGGTCTGAGGATTCAGGTACAACAGCAGATAGATGCATGTGTCTCATTAATCGCTACAGATGGCTGCTGTGGAAACACAATGTTTGTGGTCACAATATTGATAGCATTCCCATTCTTATAAATTACCACTGAAGAGCAGAAAACCCAGCAAGGCCAGGATATAATATCACATTATCCACTTTGTTGAATGAATATTCCTTCAATATGAATAAGCTGTAATGCACTTTGATGAGGATAGTTCATTTATTCTGTTTAATGCCTGATTATGATGAAATGGCTTTGTCACGTGAACCCGTCCATGAATCAATACCCAACTTTTCACTTTTATAAAGTGGGATTTAGAAGAAACCCAAACCAGCACTGTTATATTATTGATTGGAAAAATAAAATGCAATCCGTAACTAGGAACAAAAACCTTCATGTTATGCACATCTTCTTCCTCGCTGGAGCTCAGCTTACTGCAGAGACCACGCCTAAACATTTCACAACATTAATTCTGACACTCACGCGTCACGGATCAAGTTTAACTTACCTGAATTCACCATGACGAAAGGTATGTCCTCCTAAGACCACAGCAATCAGGAAAAAGTTGGCATTTTTAGCTGTTTTTTTTTCTTTTCTTTTCTTTTCTTTTTACAATCTACCTTTGGAGGACTTCCTTGAGTCGCGCTCACCTGGGGACACAACAGACGCTGTCTACGACCTACCTGCCTGGAAGCTCCGCCCCCCGAAACCTGAACCTAGCCAGTGTGGGTGAAGGAAAGCCATTCTTTTACTTTACTTAAAAGTTAGAAATTTGTAAACAAAACAAAATAAATCCCAAATAAATAAATAAAGAGTCCTAAACACACTGGATCACAAATATAATTTAGAAATCCAAACAGCAGTCCCTTGATGGAAATGAATTTTGAATTAAACCTGATTCTCCTAAAATCCCCAATCGTCTATACTATACTATCATACTTTGTCTTGTTCACATTCAAGATGTCATAATTGTTCCCACATTATTACACAAAGCAGTTCACTGGTTCTGTGCTGAGACTGAGTGCAAAACTGGTGCACCACTTCCTGTCATCACAGGAGAAGATGTGGAGGTGGTGGAGGAGTATTAATATCTCAGTGTTCAGACTGGAGATGCAACGCTGATGTCTTCGAGAAGAAACAGAGCAGACTTCAGTTAGGTTCTTCAGCATTTGCAGTAAGATGTCGCACGTCTTCTACAAGTCTGTTGAATCGAGTTCAGTCTCATCTGCAGTCATCAGTGCAGTGACTGAAAGAAACTGAAACTAGTAAAGAAGGCTGTGTCTGTTCTGAAGCTGACCATGCAAAGGAGGATGCTTCGTAAAATGAAGAAAACATCATGAACAACCATGAGTGTCTACTCAGCAACACAGTGTCTTCAGTCAGAGGCTTCTTCAGATCTGCTGCAACACAGACCACTACAGGAGATCTTTCCTGGACACAGCTGAAAGTATAAGTATTAAGTACACATCTGTGTTACAGTTTGTACTAAGTATTAAGTATAAATATATGAGGAAAAAAACAACAACAATGAAAGCACAAAGCTTTTTGTTTCTCCAAAAAGAGAACTGCTACTCCAACAAAGAGTTACTGCAGGTGTTGAATGCATTTGCTTCCTACTGAATACATAATACTGTAAGAACTACATTTTTGTAATTTTCATGATCTCCCTCCTACATGTTGGCCTCTGGATGCTTTTCATGAGGGCCTACAATGTGTGACATGTATGTAATGATGATGCAACTGTGCAGTTCTCACCGTACTGGTTCTTCTATCAAATGTTTTGCAACTTCTCTCTTTCTTTTTATACTCCTACTGTCAAGTCGATGATTTTACATTTTGTTCTTTAACTGTTGAAGGTAACTGGGTTGCAAACAACAGCTACACAGATTGAATTAGTCTACAATAAGGTATGATAACATAACATCAAAACATCATAAGAAATGTAATGAAGGCTTGATTTACATTAAAATAATAAATAAATACATTTTGACTGCTAATGTCTTTTTTTTTTTTTTTGAGGAAGAAAGGTTGAAACGTTCCATGTGATGCAGTGACGTTGCCTGTCAGTCTCGTTAGTTTGATTGGACACACCTGTCGCTCTCACCGTTACAGCCTGTTAAATACAAACCTGTGGGTGAGGGGCAGTTGTTGGCCCACTTTGAGGCTCACAATGGGGATGATACGACAAGTTATTTGTCTTTTCTTTGGGCATTTCATTGTGGCACACACTTTTATGACAAATGGAGATACTATGTTTTTCCATGATTTTGGAGGATTTTTTGAAAATGAGCTTTTTCCACCTGAAAGATACTTTGATTTTCTTCCTTTTGATGACATCTTCAGCTCCTGGCCTACCTGGACCCCTGAATTCAACATGCTTGCTGAGTTTCCCCCCTTCATAAATATTCCAAGAGTCCAGGTGTCCTGTGATGAATCAAAGTTAACTGTGCTGGTTGATAAGCAGAGCTTTGGTCTTACGTTGACTGCAGAGGAAATACAGCTGGGTGATGGCTGCTATAGCACTGGTGAATTAATGAATCAGTTTGCTTTTGTTTATGGCTTAGAGGAATGTGGAACTACACCTGTGGTGAGTAATGCACTTTCTTCACTGGTCATGTGTATTTTATGAAATGATTTTCTAAGATGATACTATCTTCCAGCTCCAGAATGGATTGCAGGCATTCACCAACTCTCTCCACTTGAATCTCAAAACTCTACCAACCTCATGGCAAACTCCTCCCACGGTCTACATCTCCTGTATTCCAAGGAGGTGATATTTATTTATATTTTGTTTTCCAAAACTTACAAATGCATTTGCCAATGTTGTAGAACAAGTTTATTATGCTGAGCAAGTGTCATCTTGAAAGGGGTCAGATGGTTTGGTTTTATTTTCATTTTAAAGATTGCACAATGATCCACGCTTCACTTCCACGTTCCCTGTGAATGCACCGAGCTTCAACATCCAGGCTGTTAATCGTGAGTAATGGCACCAAAGCTGTTTATTTGGTCATGTTCCCCTTGTTGGAAAACGATTCTCTTCCAGCATCCTGGACTGAAGTGGCCCAGTCCAATATCTACACCAGAGGCCAGGTCATCAACCTTCAGGTTACTGCCAAAACTAGGCCAGATCAGCAACTCTTCATCCAGTCCTGCTTCACCTCAGCTTCTCCTGAGCCTCATACTAGACCCAGACATGCAGTCATATTAAACAAAGGGTAAGTGCTTATCTGCAACTAGATGCTGTCCTAGTGGGTCTAGTCTATTAACTTTAATCTTCTCTAGGTGTTCATCTTCACTGGGTACTCCCCATGCTATTGCACAGTTCACAGCTTCCAACAGAGCTGATGTGGTTAACTTCATTCTTAATACAACTAACCTGATTTCCGAGGTAATGTTCTTACAAACTGACAGCAACGTTTCTGCAGTGAACTGTGCCTTAGTCTCTCCTCTCTTTAGCTCTATATCCACTGCAGTGTCCTTTTGTCTGACAACGGAATCACTTCAGCCACCAAGTCCTGTAACTACAATGCAACCCATTCAAGGTAATTCTGCATGCAACATGGAGTTTAAGTTTAGACAATATGATGCTGAGACTCTGCTTTCAGGTGGGAAGAACTAAGTGGTGATGTAGAGGTGTGCAGCTGCTGTAGCTCAAAGTGTAAAGGCTCATCAATGAAGAACCTACCTGATGGTGAGTTCTCAAGTGCAACAAGTCATTTTCTTCTCTTGCCACATGACTTTTCTTAACTCCCTCCTTCAAAAAAGATGCCAAGGCTGTTATCACCATGGGTCCCTTGGTCATTTTGGACAATGAGAGAAGAAATCATGCGCTCAAAGGCTCTGAATCACAAATGAGTACCTCTGTATCCAATGGGCTTACCTCATCTGGAGACCTGATTGTTTCTGGAACTTCTATATCACAGAGCAAGCACTTGCCTTCACCACAGGGTGTAGTAGTTGTGAGTCAGGACCCAACTGCTAGGCTGACACTCTGGCTACCTGGGCAGGTGCAAAGAAAATGCAAAAAGATCATTTCCCAGTCTGAAGATGGTTTGTCAGGTCAGCTGCCAAGTGACTGTGGAGATGACTTGATGTCCCAGCCTCTGACTGAAAACAAAGAGGCTTTGAAGAGTCAACTTGCAAATGACAATACTGGTCAGACTGTATATAATGGTGGTTCCTCCCTGTGGGACATGACTCTGCATCCAGTAGTTGATGGCTGGTCAAATCTTGAGAACCCAGGCAAAGCACTGCTGGCAGAGGAATTTCAAGGGAACAGGTTTGGAAGATCTGGGAATTCTGATTCAGAAAGTGCACAGGATGACTTGTCTCAGCCACCTGAGATTAGCATAAACTTCATGTTTGAGCAGCCAAAACCAGTCATACCAGCCAATGTAGCTGCTGTAGAAGAATCTACAAAGAAATGGGTACCAGCTGGAGTCGAGTCAAATGACTTTAACCAGAGGGCTGATCTTTTGAGAGATGAGCCATATCAACCACAAGAGGATGCAGAGATGCCTGAAGACATAAATGATCAACCAATAATTCGCTCAAAGCTGGAGTACTCCAAAAGTGCAGATGGGTCACAGGTGCTGAGTTATGAAGAGGAAATGAAGCAGCAAGAGGGCAAATGTGCACAGGGGAGACCCAAGAGGGGTGCACTGAAGGAAAAATGGGAGCCTGGACTCAAAGGGCTACAATCAACTTTCCTCTACTTGATGAGGTGGGTTTTTTTTTTGTTTTGTTTTTTCCTTGTTGCATGCCCCCCTCAAATGTGTGAAATAACCTTCTCTCTCTCTCATCCTCAGGAGGATGAACAAAGCAGAATGACTTGAATATTTTCAAAAATAAAATTGTAGAGCAATAAAGTGTTTTTATTCCCTGGTTCAAGTAAAATGTCTTTTCTTCTCAAAGTCAATTGGTCTCTTGAGGTACATGTCCCAGGGTCCTTAGTATAGACTTGAGCTGCTGCTTGCATGTCAAACATTCAAGAGTTGCTCTGCCCCTCAATGGAGGCAATCAGAACTGCTTGGGAATGATATAGAAATTCTGCAGATATGGGGAACCTTTTCATCAACTGGACAAAATTCCTGATCCTACAAATCAACTTGTCAACCCTAAATATGTCAAGATTTGGGTTGACTGTAAAATGGCATCTGCAACTCATGACATGGCTTTTTTTTTTTTTTTTTTTGACTGCTCAACAAATCTCATGTGAATCCATAGATTATGTCTGGAGAGTTGGTGTCCAATTCTCGTGTCTGTGTGTGCTATGATCACTAGCTTTTATTTTTTCTTTAGTCTTAGGAATTGTACATAGGCTGCTAGGTTTATTGCAGTCATATGCTTCAGTGCAACAGAATTTAAAAATTATATAAACTAAGGCTTTGGCAGAAGCAAAGCTTAATGTCTGCCTACTATGCATCTTATGCTACACAATGCATGGTGTCAACTGGAAAGAAAATGACTTTGAGCTCTAATTTTAAGAATTTTTTTTTTTTTTTTTTTTTAAATCTGTATTGACAGAAGCCACAGTGATTAACCTCATGTGCACCCAAAAACTGCACAATGCCCAGTGGAGTCTTAGTTAAGTCAAGCAGATTTGGTTATATTGAGATTCAGTTTCTAAATTCAATGTTTCAGGCGGGCGTATCCCGTCTTAAACAGGCTGGTTAAATGGATGTAAATGCACTGTAGAAGTGTATATGGGCAGGGTGATGTGACTGCTTTAAAGCAGAATTCATTAGTGTACCAGTGTCTTTGAAAGAAAAACAAGTCAAATGAAAAGTCTTGTGCATTCCCACCCAGGTGTCGCTGTAGGGAGCTGAGCCCTGTAGTTGGGACAGTACAGTGTGCGCTCTCCCTTTTACACCGCATGCTCTGTTTTTCCTAGCCCAAGTTTGACCCTGGCCACTATTTCCTCCGCTCTGCTACTCTCTATAAAGTGCCCATGCTTTCCTCACGCACTCTCTTTCCCCGGCCACAAAACAACCGTGAGTGTTCAACTCACTGTTCTTGGAAAACTCTATATAAAAACAACATAAAAAGCATAAAATATCTTAAAAATATATTATAAAAACGAGTACAATAATTGAATCAAAACTTAAAAAATAGCAAAATTAACAAAAAAAACTACATAAACAGGAGGCCTCGGGCTTTACTCTGGAGAAGGCGTCTTTTAAACGAGGACATCGAGCTTTAAGGGTGTTTTTTTTCAGGTTTTATATCGTATCAGAGGCAGCGGTCTACAAACAGCGTGTCTTTGGGAAAAAACAGCTGACGCGCCAGTCGGAGCCGGATTACAGTTAATTTTCTTGAGCGCAACTTTATGCGTATTTGATTCGTGAAGTCAGAGATGAACACAGCGACAGGGAGTTATCCGATGGCTTCTCTCTACGTTGGCGACCTGCACCCCGACATCACGGAGGCTATGCTGTACGAGAAATTCAGCCCTGCCGGACCGGTGCTCTCCATTCGGGTATGCCGAGACATGATCACCCGGCGCTCCCTCGGATATGCCTATGTGAACTTCTCTCAGCCCGCTGACGGTAAGAAATGACACGAGTGGTGGTCGCTGTGCAGTCTGAGCATGACGTGTTTTCATAAACCTGCACCCATGTTTAAAAAAAAAAATGCCATAAAACTGTCCTTAATTCAAATTATGTTCAGAGTAATTTTTTCCCCTCCACACATCTGTATTACAGTCTGGTTGGAGCAGTCATTTGACCTATATATGCATGTCCCAGTTCTTGTATAGACTACCCTTGGTAATAAAGCTCTGCACTGGATGGTTGAGATTGTCCCTAAAAGCAGGCAAACCTATATGGCCATTAATGATAGTCATTTCCTTTAGCCTCATGATCAAATCCAACACCACCAGTTTCTTTTTTAATGAGCTACATTTACTAAGCACAGTTAAACCTGGCAACTATGTGTACAATAGTCTGTCATCCTGCATCATTAGTGGTTTGTGATCAGTTTAATCATACCATATGTAATGACCTTATCACTTCAGTTGCTTGTCTGTTGTGACTTTATATTGATATATAAACAAATGTATTTGTTGTCAAATGGTGGAGCATGAAGCTGTTGAGGTTGTCTTTGGAGTCTCCGAAACACAGCTTACATCGTGTGAACAGTTCTCCAAAAGCACCTGTCACAACTTATCTGTGCTAGTGCTGGTCACCAAAAGCCCAGGTTCACGCAGGATCATTACCAGGAAGGTCTTGAAAAAGTGTTAGACAAGGCAAATGAGAAGGCGCCATGTGTTGTTGGTGTAGACACGTGGAAGATGTGTGTAAATGGAGGTCCAGTATGTGCTCGACCTGCACAAGTTGGCTGCTCGAATGATTCAAATACTGAAATGATGTTCAGAGGAGACTTGGTGAGTTTAGAGGACTTAATGAGAAAAGACAGCAGTATTCATGTTTGCTTGTGGTCTGTGGCTTTCCTCACCTTGATGTGTGAGCACTCGCAAGACCTGCTGCTGCTCTTCTGAACATTCTTGTTGAATGTGTGTCTTCCCCATCAATGGTAGAGAATGCTCTACTCACTCTCCATGCCAGCACATACCTCTCAGGACCCCTCTCTAAATATAGATCTTCATTCTGAGCAGACTAAAATTTGCCTGCTCCATAACAGTTTAAAGATAAATGGGTAACAATAACTTAACATTTTCAGCCCTGATTGTTCTTGAATATCTTTATTGATACATGGGTGGTTGACATGCATTACAGAGATCATTTAGGCTTTATTTATTATGTTGTTGTTTTTTTGTAATTTGAATAAATATCCCCTCCTCTGAACCTTCCAGAAGTCCATGTGTTTGACATCGAGCACACACCTTCTCTGACCACTCGGGTTGGAAAGTACAATTGCAAGCAAAACTGCTGATGCCAGCAGACGCAAGGGAGCTCCGTTTTGTTTACCAGACACTTTTAGCTGGAAAGCCTGGGCTCTGTGTGTAAGAGATAATGTGTGTGTGTGTGTGTGTGTGTGTCGCTTACCGTGGAGTGACTGAACAAAAGAATGTTTGGCACGTGCATCCAAACTGACGTGGATTTTAAAACAGTGGACAGAGGGAGAAATTGTATTGATTGAATTCACAGGGTTTTCAGAACAGAGAATGATTTTACTGCATATGAAAATAAATGAATGACTAAAATATTCAGATTAAATGAATTTTGAGGCCTGCTGCACTGTTACTGAAAGTGAGCCATGTGGTGTGCCCTAACATGTGCTCCCATCATGCCCAGTGCAGCTGCCCCAGACTCGTCCCAGCTGCTGGCAGACAGCTCATCAGCCACATGGATCACTGCAGCATCGTAACCATGTGCTTGTGCACTGAAGGCCCATGCTACAGAGGAGTTCAAACCATTTTAAAAGTTCTCAACTGTCATTTCAAGCTGTTATTCTTTTATTTCTAACAGATGACTGCTCCGTGATAGTTACACAGTAGTTTTAACAGAGAAAGGGCTGCACGCGATGGAAGCTTTACACATAGTTATTATGTAGAAGAATATTTTCACAGTTTAGGCTCCATGCACAGTCACCAGTAACCTCAACCCTTCCACCTGTGTCTTTTCTCCCACTAGCTGAGAGAGCCCTGGACACCATGAACTTTGATGTGGTGAAAGGGAAGCCAATCAGAATCATGTGGTCTCAAAGAGATCCCTCTCTGAGGAAGTCTGGTGTGGGCAACGTTTTCATCAAGAACCTTGACAAGTCCATTGACAACAAAGCCCTGTATGACACCTTCTCTGCCTTTGGCAACATCCTCTCCTGCAAGGTACAATTTAATATGAATATAGTTATGACATATACATCACCATCATCGAAGCTAGTCATATTGTATCATACCCTTTAATCCATAAAGAAGTGATGCAACATTTAAGCACAAATCCATGTTTAGAATCATTCAGATCTTAGTGGGTTTAAAATCATGACACAATTGAGATGACGCAAAGAGGACAAATATGGATTTGATCTCTTCTTAAAAATGACTAAAAACATCGCCTTAGTTATTGTAGGAAAGAAGGTTTCATCTAATTGGAGTTGCAGATGTAAAACATGAAATGAATTATACAGTTAAGAACAACTGTCTCCAGGTAACAGAAACTGTGATGTTTCATTGCATTAACACACCTGGGGAATCCAGTCAAAGGGGAGGCTCTTATCTGTGTGTGTCGATTTCATTTCAGCTCAACATGACACTCTCTTTGGTGAGAGTTTGTAAAAAAAAAACCAAACAACCAAGCATTTGATTTTAACGACAACCCCCTCCTTTAAAACCATAATAAAGTGCCACCTCGGTTTGTTTTGCTGCTCTTTCTCTGCTCGCTGTGCCTTGATGTTATGAAGCTGCGCTGCTCATCTTGGTTTGTTTTTCATGACACACACAGTCATAAAAAAGCTGCTCCCTCTCTACCTGTAGCTCAGTGTGAAGCTATATGGGGTCTTCCCCAGGAACAAAGCCACCGCTTTAGGTCCTCAATGTGCCCCAAACTCTTCAGCTTCAGAGTCACAAAAACACATCCTCGTTGTGTGAGTGCACACAAACAGCACAGAGAATACTTAAAGCATTAAAATTATATTGGAATGTAATTTCTAAATATGCTGTTTTCATAAGCAGTGATTAGTGAGGTGGGGCTGTGTGAGTAATTATGATATGTAGTTGTCTTACATGTAGTGGTCTCTGATCAGTCAGTGGTGATGATAGTTAAACAGTCGTATGTTCATAGAGGAGCAGAATTTCACCATCTTAAGAAAATCAAACTTCGTAAATTTCATAGCGCTTTGAGTTTTGATTTTTTTTCTTTTTTTTTTAAAATTACATTTACACAGAGCCCACAGTAAGACAGACTGGATTGCCTAATACGGCCCATTTTACCACACTGGATTTCAACACAGACTGGGGAGTGTGTTTCAACTATTGACTGCAAAGCAAAAGTAGCCCTTCTAGAAATAAGCCTAACGTTCCTAAATCTGTCTTATATTAAGCACAAAAAACATCTGCCATTGGGGTGAGAAAAAAATATCTTGGCTAGAATTCTTAAATTTAGATATATATATTTAAAATAAGACTATTTTTCTAATGTAAAAATGCTTGACTAGATAATTTTTTTCTATTTAGACAACTGAAGAGAAATCTTCTTGAAACAGAGCTTTTTTCTTTTTTTTTCTTTTGTAGAAATCAGTTTTTGTAGCGTGTACACGTGAACAGCACAGACATTCTGTGGTGAACATCATATCGGGACAAAGCAAATAGTCATCTGGTGCAAAAGGGAGACCGTATAAATATACCTAATTTACATTCTATCAAACCACTACGAGTTTAGAGTTGTTTTATTTATTTATTTATTTGTGTCTGCATATATGCTGTGGTTTAGAGTCAAGATTGACAAAAAAAAAACTTTTAACTTTTATATGCAATTTGATCTTGCAGCGATTTCCTAGTGCACAGGTGAAAGTGTACTTTAGCCCTCTTGACAGTCTAATCTAACAAACTTTATTTGAACATGATTCTGTCAGAGGGCTAAAAGAAGAAGAAAAAGAAAAAAAATGCAAATGGAAAACAAAAAACAACAGTGGAACACATTAAGACAGACAAGGACAAAGGAAGTGACTGTAGTATGTGTTGGTGTAATGCAACATGATGAGTTTAGAGTTGTTTTAGAGGGTCCCTGATTATTTCACATAACCAGATTTCACCACTTTAATAAATACATTTGAACATCCCCATTCTATCTGTTTCTTGTTTCCATTTTTATGCCGTAGTTTCGGCAATGAAGATGTACCAAACATTTCATGTTACTCTTGTCCAGAAGGGAAAACTCTTCTCTCTAAAATTTGAGCTGCCTACATCTGTGGTCATGTTTACTAGCGCGTCTCCCTCCGTTCAAGGTGGTGTGTGATGAAAATGGCTCCAAGGGATACGCCTTCGTCCATTTCGAGACTCAGGATGCAGCTGACCGTGCCATTGAGAAGATGAATGGCATGCTTCTGAATGACCGCAAGGTGTGAGTGTCTGATCATCTTATCCTAGTATTTCTTCTTGTTGATATTGTTTTAAATACTCTACACTGGTTTTGACAGTAGTTGAAAGATATAAATGGTGAATCCATCATGTTTTGACATTATATTGATGATTGTAAAAACTTATGTGCATCAATTGATGATTTCTTCTGAATGTATAAACCTGACTGCTCTGACTGTTGAGTGAACTGACTCCTTGTTTTTTGTTTTGTTGTTTTATTTCTTCCCCGTTAATGAGTTTGTGTGTGAATAATCTGACTAATACACACATCTTTTACTTCTGCCAGTTTGAAGATAACCTCAGATTCAGAGATAACCAACTAAAACCTTATACTTTTCTTTCTTACCTGACACACTTTCTGTCCCCTCATGTGTACACTTGCTGGTCACCAGTTTTTAGTGTTTGAATGTGTGTGTGTGTGTGTGACCACGCTTGTTTGTTTTAGTGATGGATCGAATGCAGGAATGCAATACGGGATGGCGGAAGGGGAGAGGTCTTCATAGTAAGGTATATAAGATCATTTGGTCGTCCTCAGCTTTCCTTTGTACTGTGAGACTCTGTTCCTCCATCCCTCTCCATCCACCTCCTCACGTTGTGGACCAAGAATTTGTCACAGTGATGACTAGCATGCCAGCACATCTGCTTGCCTCTGGTGATATTAACGGAAGTTTTTGTTTGTTTGCTTGGTTTTTTTTTTTTGGCGGGGGGTGGGGTGTTCCTTTTGTCATTGTTGACCCCAGGATCGATGAATCACATGATGAGATCTAGCAGTGAATTTGTATTGTGAATGCCGTCCTTTGTTTTTGTTCTTGCTGGATTAAATTTTTACTGAGCCGTGGATCGAGATAAAGACGGATAAAGAAGTGAAGAGATGGAGCTTGGTTTGCTCTCGCCTTTGTCAGCTGTTTTACAAGAGTGTGTTTTTCTACTCTCCCGCTATGTTCAGGTTTGTCGGTCGTTTCAAATCTCGCAAAGAACGAGAGGCTGAACTTGGTGCCAAAGCCAAGGAGTTTACCAATGTCTACATCAAGAACTTTGGGGACGACATGGATGACGAACGTCTGAAGGAGCTCTTTGACAAATATGGTAAATTGGCGGCAGATTTGCGTGAGTTTTTTCCTGAATCTGGACGCTTTCATCCATGCTCTTGGCATTTGCAGGTAAAACACTCAGCGTGAAGGTGATGACAGACTCCAGCGGAAAGTCCAGAGGGTTTGGATTTGTTAGTTATGAGAAACACGAGGATGCCAACAAGGTACCTACATCTAGCATAAATGTTTAAAGAGTTATGTGTTCCTGTTAGGAACTTTCTAAAATAAATGTTCCTTGATCCAAAGGCTGTGGAAGAAGTGAACGGCACCGAGCTCAACGGGAAGACCGTGTTTGTGGGCAGAGCTCAGAAGAAAATGGAGCGGCAGGCGGAGCTGAAGAGGAAGTTTGAGTTGTTGAAACAAGAAAGAATCAGCCGTTACCAGGTCTGTAGAAACTACATCTTCTCTTAACCCAAACAATTATTTATTTGAATGACATATATTTAGTTTGAAGATAAAATTTTCCTTTCTTGTCAGGGAGTTAATCTTTACATCAAGAACCTGGATGATACTATCGATGATGAAAAATTGCGTAAGGAGTTCTCTCCGTTTGGGTCCATTACAAGTGCTAAGGTGGGAGAAATCAAGCGAATAACTTAAAACACTAAATAACAAACATCATTACACTCTGAATGTACTTGTGTGTTTGAAGTGATATAATTACAATCTATTAATATGTCAGGTGATGCTAGAAGAGGGCCGTTCGAAGGGCTTTGGCTTCGTCTGCTTCTCTTCTCCCGAGGAGGCCACCAAGGCTGTGACTGAGATGAATGGACGTATCGTTGGCTCCAAACCTCTCTATGTGGCTCTCGCTCAGCGCAAGGAGGAGCGCAAAGCCCACCTCACCAACCAGTACATGCAGCGTATAGCTGGCATGAGGGCCATGCCAGCTAATGCCATCATCAATCAATTCCAGCCCACCAGCGGCTACTTCATGCCAGCTGTGCCTCAGGTGTGAGAATCAAATTCACAGTATTTAAGGAGGCATATTTAATGGTTAAAAATGGATTGTAAGACATAGTATGACAGGGGTCTGTTGGGAAGCGACAGACCAATTGATTATTATGTGAGTCTCTGTCATATTAATGTTCCAAAATGTGAACAGAACTTGACTATTCACTGATAATACTGCTGGACATGTGATAAAATATAAAAATGACAGCAAGTATAGAATCATAATCAGCAGCTCCTGTAAATTTTAAGTCACACTCAACAAACCAAGGTTAGTCAAGGCGATGCTCAATATGCAGTATGTCAAAAGAAAAGGTCACTAGGTAAGACAGTAGCTAATGAACACAGTGCAGAATTTAACTTCTCAATATATTTCCCACAATACTTGGTAGAGAGTAAAACAGAGCTAAGAGATAATGTTAGTCAACAGGGTGATAAGCACATGTGGTTAAAACAAAAACCTTGTACATTCATTTCTAGCTAAATCAAAGTTGGTAAAAATTAAATTTACAGTGGCAAAAGGGCAAAAGAGTATTTAGTCAGCCATCAATTGTGCAAGTTCTCCCACTTAAAAAGATGAGAGAGGCTTGTAATTTTCATCATAGGTATACCTCAACTATGAGAGACAAAATTATCTGATTTTTAAAGAATTTTCAAATCATGGTGGAAAAAAAGTATTTGGTCAATAACAAAAGTTCATCTCAGTACTTTGTTATATACCCTTTGTTGGCAGTGACAGAGGTCAAATGTTTTCTGTAAGTCTTCACAAGGTTTTCACACAC